>JBAMBM010000820.1:1216527-2433055 GCA_037043425.1 Hirtodrosophila duncani | reverse complement strand
CAGAAATCTTGAGCCATATACGAGCACAGGCAACGGGCGCTCAGCTATAATATGGTAATTTCGGTTTCCCTGGTCAGGCTCAATTTGAAACCAAGAAAAACACTGCGATCTGGCTTCCACATCGTTCTTCCTCTAAAATGGTTAAGCAGGATACCAAGATGGCAAAGGCAAACACGAAATTCAAATGCCAGTTGCCAAATGGCGGCAACGGATTCAACTACTCGAAGCGGACATTTAGACACTGGGCGATCTCACCCAAATACGCGACAGCTCAATCAGTTGGCCATGACTGCGTGCCGGTACATTTTGGCCAATTTGATTTATGGCCGCCGATTTTAGGCGGTCGCGCTCTGACTTGGTTTGTTTGCTTGATGTTGACTTCTTCCTTGTTGCATTTTCATGTTGGAATTTATGAATAAACATTAAAGCTGCCGAAATTTTCCAAGCCATGCTCATAGAACAATAGGGCCGGACGCTCCATTGTGTTCTCAACCTGCTGCATCCGAGCCCAGGACGTGAGGTTCAACTGAAGAACATCTTCTCACATGGTTCATGGCTGCCAAATAAAATTTGTATTCGTTCTCATGCACTTTGTCTTCTGTCTCATCTTAAGGTTGTCACTCCTCTCATTGATTTGGCAAACAAATCGAATTCATTTCGTGCAGCTCGTAATCCCTTCTAACCATGAAATGCTCAGTCTTCGACTTTCATTTCGACCGCCTTCAGATTCGGATTCAAGCCAAACGCAAAATGTTCTGATGCGCGTGCAACATTTCTGAAATATTGTGTGTGACTTTTGTGAAAGCTGTCACGGCCATGGCAAAAGCAACAGATGAATGTTATTTATTGACAAAGTGACTGAGTGAGTGACTGACCAACAAACTTGCTAGTGTCTTTGATTAGTTAAGGTACTCGCATTGACCCAAAGAACTTCATTTGTCAGACTGTGGGACTTATAATAGCACTTTCAATCTGGGCATAAAATAAGCAATTAATGTAATGTTGATGAGGTAGGAGCCCAGGAGCAGAAGTCGCGTTGCTGGAGTTGGACTTGCTTGAAGAGTGCTCTCCGTTAGACACTCAGTCAGTCAGTAAGTCATAGAACGGTTAATTTGGCCAGAGACGAGACACGAGCAGTTCACAGCTCACAGCTCATAGCTTGCAGCTCAGTTTGTCTTCTTGATAAATGGCCCTTCGTCATCGTCCATGTCCATGTCGTGGGCACTTCCTAGTCTGGCCATTCGGCGCCTTTCTTCCCCCTCGACCGGGACTAATCGCTGCCGTTTGGCCTCAGCCAAGTTTGTTGGCGAAATAGTCTCACACCTCGACAACGACAAGGCGGCTGCTAATATTTTCGCCTGCCAGCTGCCAACGCCAACCAACTAACTCAATTAGGACGGTGGAAAATGATTCATTCTAATCTCAAGTCGAGTATCTTGCAGTCATGAGCGGTACATGTCGATGTCTGAGTGTTGGTCTACGTCTTGGTCTAGGTCTGTTTCTGGTCGGATTTACCGTTGCTACGTTCGGCGGCATAACCCGAGGCTTCTTTTAACCATTTGTTGTGTCTAGAATTTTGCATGGCCATTTCATTATTGATTCGGATCTGGCCAGGTCGCAAATGTCTTAATTTAGTTGCACTTTTGGCCACGCTTACTCTTCTGACAGTCCCATAAAAGTCATGGCATTTTAATGGGACACCTCTTTCTCCACATCATCATCATCATCGCTGCATTCCATTTGATATTTGGCCTTTTAATTAACGAAAGTGAGAGTCTGCGATGTTTATAAGTCCTCTATATGACGAGTCCCGCATAGCTCTCGCTTATCTCTCTTGTCTGTATTTGTATTGAGGAGCTTGTGTTAAATGCATTGTTTGCCTCTAACTCTGACCCATTGGCAGCAGTGGCAGCCAGCATGGGGTGTCATCATTAGGCCCAGGTCTGCTGTCAGTCTGAAAGGGTCATTCCGGTTACATTGTTAGCACTCGGGCAAGGAAAGTGAAAAGTAAAGTTGAAATAGGGAATGAAAACAAAGCAAATCATTGCACTTTCATTGCAGCCACAGCACATAATATGCCATCGCCTAACAACTAATGATGGCCTAATATCTGCTTAGACCAAACTCTAATTACTTGCTGATTGTTGGCCACAATAAGAGTTATCCTCGTCGATGGTTAATTGAGTTCTTATAGCGAATTACAGTCAAAACTGGCTCGGCGATCATTGCAAGATAATTAATTTACTCATTAGACCATTTCTGGAAGAAAGCACGGCACGCAGCCTTCATGTTCAATGCTGGCTGGTCAGTTCTGGGAAGTGTTGAGAAACGGTTGGTGGTGACATCGACCCATAATCCATGTGGAACTCGTTTAAGCCAAAAGGTGATGAATGTTACAGTATTATTTTCTATTTTAAAGTTCTGATTATACCAAGGAGTTAAGGCTATCTTTGTCACATGTGCTGCTTGCATTAATCGGTTAGTCATCAGTAGGACTTCACATGGATTGCCTCATCTTAGCTTGGACTAGATTGGTTCAAGTGGCACATTTTGCACCAAATTTCAAATTTGGCTGGCCGGCTCTTCGACTCGACGCTATCGTCTGACAACTCTGGCCGCTTTGAACTGGCATGTACGCCTGTTTAGGCTAGTTGGCTGCTTGACTTTGACTCGATTGCACTTTAAACTCTCTCTCCGACACCCATTTTGGCATGCTCACGATTCCTAAGCCATCGCCACCACCGCCACCTCCGCGTGCACGTTAAAAGGCAATTAATGAATTGTGGGTACATGGGCAGGTGGTTGTGTTTGTGTGTTTGTGGGTGTCTGCCTGCTGTTGGGTGTTTTGTGTGAATTGCGTCGCCTTGTGACCCAATAAAATGCCCATTAGGAGTCCGCTGCATGTGTGCCCCTCGAACTGGGACATAGGTTGTGTCCGATCTGACCCTAGCATAAGCAGGCCTCGTTTACGTGTTGATTAATTTGTAATACGCCGAGAGCTGAAGTTGAATTCAACGCCCACTTTGAACAAAATGCTACGGCTTCCAGAATCCAAAGGGAGCTCAGGTAGCACTCAGGTAGTTAAGTTAAGTTAAACGGGGGATAAGCTTCACAATTCTTTCATGGACATTAACATAATAATGGGCAAACAAAGGCCGCACTCTGTCTTTTGTTTGTATACTTTATTGTTATTTGATTAATTTTTATGTTTAGAAACTTAAATATTCAATATGCTTATAAACCGTTAGGCATAGAAATGTGTTGAAAAGTGAAAGGATTAGCAGCAGCTACCGAATATGTAGTGGGTGTCTGAGAAGAATGACAACAATCACGAGATGATGATGATAGGGCAAGCGTTAGTAAGCACTTCACCTTTAAAGACAACTTTCGCTTGGAAATGAAGACGGTGTCCCGTCATGCCAAGAGATGGTACCGACTCCCAAAGCAACCTGGAAATGAAAACAAGACATAAAACCCTTCCATACGCACATTAAGCATTTACAACCATAAGCATCAGATTTAGAACACGGCAAGATAAATTCTTCTTCTACGGTTAGACTCAATGACAATAGCGCTGTATAATACCTATGCCGGTGAATCACACGCAATTTGCATAGCCCATAAAATGAAAAGTAAAAGATCGAAGACATCATATTAGAGAGACACACTTCTGAATGACATCAAACAATTAAGGCTTTTAATGTGATTGAACATATGCTAATATACTCGTACACGTATTGTGCTTTGCTTTGGTTTTGCAAATTAGCGAAATCTTGGACCATCAAGCATTTTGAAAGTTCCCCCGCACAAAAATGTCATCATACATCGCATAGAGCATTTCACTAGCAATCTTACGCAAATCGTTGTCGTCTTCACCATCTCCATCTGACTCTCTGACCTTAATGATGGCCAATGATTTTGGTATGCCCGTGAAATTGCGGCAATAAAATGTTAAAGTCAAAGCCAGATCTACAATGTATTTTGAAAGTAAAACCAAGCCAAATTTTGTGTACGGAAGGCAACGGCAACTGTTGTTGTTTGTTGTAGTAGTACGAGATGTTGTTGTGTAGTGTTGTGTTGTGTTGTTGCTGCTGCTGGCAGTCATATCAAACAACTGCGACCAGTTGACCGATGACAGGACTCTAACCTAACTCGCCTTCTCCTCCTAAGCATGCATTTATTTTCATTTTCGTTGGCATTGGGGTCCGACTTCTGGCTCCATCTCTGGCTCTGGCAGCACAGCATGTGTGCGAATTGTAAATTGCTCGACTGGCAAAACAAACAGCGGGGAAATTTATTTATTTGTCTTGCCTTTGCCTTGCGCACTCAAGCAGAATCATAACCAGGCAATGGCAATAGCAATAGCAATAGCAATGGCAATAGTTAAGGCTCAAACTCAGTCCAGGCTTAGGCTCAGGTTAAGGCCATCCACATACATGCTCGTACGCTATTTATTTATGCATGTACATGCTGCATTCATTGGTCAGGCGCCAGTTTTACAAGAAATTCGACTTCGAACAGGCAAAAGCGTTTTCCCAGCTGACCTACTTGCGACTTGTGGCAAGAGCCAAAACTAAAGACTTGGGCAACAAACCTGCATGCCGTTTTGGTTTGTTTTTGCTGTAGCTTGCGTTGGATGCTAAACACAAAAACTGACGCGTCTGCTTAATTAAGAGCTTACCATTTCGTTAGCCCCGCTAAGATCGCCTTCAAAAAAGTGAACGGATATTTGTGCATGTGTCATGTCTGGAATTCTACGGACGGACCTTATGAGCTGTACCTTATTTAAAAGAGGGCAACTGATTGTCAGAAACGGACATAGAGAATGCTTGTCGAGAATGACGATGTTGAAAGTGTGGAATGTACATTTAGTTTGGCCATGTCGTTTATGCAAAACGAGAAAAAGCTAACGAAATGAACAACTCAAATTTGGCATATGTTTTTGAGTTTGGTAAACGTCAGCCAAACTAGACTACTAGGGTATGTCAACGATTCATTCAACATCGAACTATTTATCGCCATTTGGCAAATATATAAATGTGTATTTTCACTACCTTGTTGAGCGACGATAGTGTATAAGATTCCAAAGTTCTGCTTCATCGCCGACGTCCAAACGCATTTCTGCATTGATAATCTATCATCTATAATTGGCTACCCAGAGACAAGACAGTAGGTTTTTAATGAAATCGGACTTAGCCAATATAATTCTCATGAGAAAAGTACAATATCATTAAGATAAGATTGGGCATAGCATAATATTTAATGTTATTTGCTTTCAAATGCTTTCTATTGCTTTCAAAATATTTTACAAAATCTGAGCATTTACATAAAATTGACTTCTTTCTTCAACTTGCGTTATCTGTCAAAGCTGTTCAGCTCACAACATTTTCAGTGGGCGTAAGTTTGGGCTTCTTCTTCAATTTTCAACAATTGATTTCTTCTTTTTACTTGTCTTTTCGTTAAGGGCTTCAAGGTGTCACCTTTTACTTTTACTTTGCCTACTTTTTGAGTGAAGCTGTCATTTTCTCCATGACCTCAACAGCTATTAACGTCCAGTGACAGTAAGTTGTTAAATTCCTGACACATTTCGTTTCATATGGCTTTGTACGTGTGGCATATTTCAAATGATTTCTTTATTTATTTGGTATTTACAGGGAAATAGAAGATGGTCCGCCCACGATTGCATGCAATAGTTGAATATGTTACGATTAGTTCCCATGTTTTCCTCCACTGGCAATTGTCATGCATCATCATTCGGAGAGCAGCTAAAGCTGGGCAATTTTCAAAATCAGTCTAACAAGAAACGAGAGGCTACCCGCAAAAGGCCAATGCCTGATGGCTGATGCCTGATGCTGACCCCAAAGCCACCCACACGTCTTGCATTATGTTGCTTTAATTTACGTAAATTGCAATTGCATTATCCACTGCATTTTCCGCGGCATTCGCTGCTCGACTTAAATAATTTGAAAACAAATTTCAGCTCTGTTGTTTAACTGGCCATTGCAAAATTGTCTGTAATGCGCATTTAACCCCAAAAAAGGTTCTATGTTGCTTACATAAGATGCCCAAACAATTTCATCTACCTGCGCTGGGGCTGCTCCTGCTCCTTCTGCTGCTGCTGCTGCTGCTGCTGGTGAAAGGTGGCATGGCAAAGGTCAAGCAAATATGAGCGCGCACGAGCTATGTTATTATTATTAGGAGAACATTGCAAAATTAGTGCAGCTTAGAAGTATATGATTTTTCGTTTTTAGCCAAAATTGCAATGACCGTGTCGCCCGCATTCCCCTGTCCCCCATTCGACAGCCACAAGACTCATAACTTGATACTCATACTCATCCAAGTCGTGTGTTGGTTACGTCCAAGTTATGTCATTAATTTGCTGCCGCCTTTGTCGTGCCTCGTGTTGTTTTTGTTGCTTTTGCCATTGCTGTTGCTGCAGTGCGACATTTTTTTCTTTCAGTCCCTGGAGAATGAGCCAGCCAAGTGCATATGGGCAAAAATGAATGCCTAATGGCTTGTTAGAAAAACCAACCAGGCATCCAACCAACCAACCAGACAGAGAGACTGACAGCCAGACAGACAGACAGCCAGCAAACAGCAGTACAAAATGATGATTACTGCATGTTCTCGGGCAAAGTTATTTAGTTCACTGCCAAGAGAGCCAGCTACATAATAAACTACAGGTACTTATTGATTTTTACTGTTAGAGAAACGACTTGTTAACATGAAAGTCGTGTGAACAACAACAGCAGCCAAAGGAACAAGCAATCAAACAAACATATAGAAATTCACATGTGTCCAGAACATGTGAATTAGTTAAACGTTTACTGATGCAATTCCAAAATAGAGAGCATTTTCATACTCCACGCCCTCTCCCGCCATCCCCTCAAAATCGATAAGATCGTATATCTGCCAAAAATTGTGTTTATGCATAAACGCATTTTCTGCAATATAAGTTTTTCTTGCATTGTTAGGATATGAAGTAAGACACATACATTCATATCAATAAAGAATCAGCATTAATGCAGGTGCTCAAGTTTATTATTTCCCACCTTTTCTTACATATATATTCCCTGCAACTCTGTGTCTAATCCTATCAATAGATACTAGCCACTGATTGTTGTGTAGTAAAAGTGCTTAAGAATTCATTCTGATAGATACTGCCAGATACTATATTTGGTTCACATTTATTGTTTGACCTTGGCAAGAATAACACCAAATGCTAAATATCATCAAGATGTACCCACCTGTTTGGCTACAAGAGGCGGACACACCTAAAGAAGACACATGTATATATATATAGAAGATAATCAAATTTTATTGCGTTCAATCTTTAAAATCAGCTTATATTAACTTATATGATTTAATACACAGCCTCAATAATTATTTTTAGGAAATCAACCAGAAGCTACTCCTTTGGAATGCCTTTCAAATGATAATGTCATAATTAAATGTGATTAAATAACGCTAAAAGAATCCCCATGTTTATCGGCCGTCAATCAATGGCTGAAATGTGAATGAAAAGAGACCTCCGATAATCGTAGCGCTGTGTCCAAGTTTAATATCATAAGTTAAATTATCTTCATTAAAATGACTTAACTGCTAGGTTTCAGCTACTTAATGGAAAACTAGAAAATATTTGCTCTGCGGGCGGCATTTGGACTCAGCTTCTCCTGCTGTGTAGTAGGCCGCTTGAAAGAAGAACTTCTGGCTGGCAATAAAATTGACGGAAACTGTCGTCGTAAGGACTGGCCTGGACTGGACTACCCAAACTCGACAAGAACTGGATCTGGACCTGTGCTGTGTTCCATTTTGATTCGGTTTTATATGGACGCAATAACATTTTACACTGATGGTGATGATGGACGCTCGCAATTGCAATTACCACAGAATGAGAGTTAGTAATAAAATGAGTGCAATTGCCATAAATGAATATGCTGATTTGGTTGGCATTGCTTGATGGTCCAACTTATTTAGCTGCATTCCCCGGCAATTGCAGCAGCAGCAGCAGCAGCAACAGGCGCAACAACAAGCGAGCCAATTAATCGCTATCAAAATCGAGCTTTCCACGAACTGCCAATTATTACACAATGCCAGCCATAGCCACGCAGGTAGAAAGGCAGGTAGGTAGGTAGATAGGTAGCCCACCAGTCAGGCGTCAAGCACCACTCTATATGTATATATGTATATACAATGTATATACAAATATACATACGAGTATGTGGAGCAGCAGCACCACTTTGATTGCAATTGCTCGATTTTTGCTTCGTTTTCTTTTTTTTTGCATGGCATCATTGGGTTGAATCTTTCTTTGGCCATGTTGCCATGCAAATTGGCGAGCTGTCAAGTTGATTTGTCATCTTTCAACTTTGACAGGACGTGAGCTGCATGTAATTGACAATGCCACTGACACTGCCACTGCCAATACCAGCAACAAGGACAAGGGCCGCCATGGCAAGCATCCTCGGGCAGCCCGCTCTGGCTCTGTTTCAGGCTGAGGAGCAAAAGACGTTGACAGGCAATGGCAGGCCAAGCAAATTGGCGAACCATGTTGCCTGCAACATTGTCGACATGCTGAAGCATCGCAAATTCGAATTGGCCAATGGCCATCACCAGCACCATCATCGTCACAACATGCTCGCGGCGAGATCATGCACACTACTCCCGAGTGGCACATTGTCCTGCTCTTAAAATTAACGTTTATTGGCAACAGGAATGTAGATTGTTTTATAATTTCTACAGATTTATGATTCTGTTACGCTCTTTAACTTCCGTTTCCATCTCTCACAGTCTCAAATTACCTAATTGGGTCTACGGCAAGGAGCTGGTGCTGGTCAGATGATAAAATAGCAAAGCTAATATCATTTGGAACGTGATTAAAGCTGTACATATGCTGCGCATTCCGTCTCCCTACCTGCCCCCAGCCAGCCTATTTTGCCCAATTTAATTGGTGTTATATTCGTACGAAAGCGGAGCATAGTCGAATATCGAGAATCGAGAATGAGAACGAAAACGAGAACAAGGCGAGTACAAATGTGGTGGCATTTTAAGGTCTAACGATTGCACACTAATGACCAGGCGATACGATTCAACCAACGTCAGGCCACACACACACACACACCCAACTCAAGGGCTGTCGCCGCCTTACCCAAGTCCAAGCCCAGACCCACGCCTTAGAATGAGCCTCTTGAGCCTACGCAAAAGGTCCAAGCCCAGAAGTCATCTAACGAGTGTCGTTGTCGCAGCCACAACAACTGGCAACATCATCTTGATAATTGCCAAAAACGTCTGTGCCCTAGCTATTTGGTGTTCTCGATCTGGCCAAACCAAGCCATCCACATCACGCCCACCAACCACACAACCAAGACCAGTACCAGCTCAAGCATCGACATGCATTTTAAGGGCCTTACATGTCGATTTGGACGATTGGCAAGATTAGTTTGTAGCTGCAGCAGCAGCAGCAGCAGCATTAGCAATAGCTGAAGTTGATCTAGAATGGGTCTGAGGCAAATGGCGAATGGCAAACGGCAGCTGAAAATCGTGTGACGAAGTTGTAAATGCTTTGCTTGTGGGTCGATTGGGTTTTTGGGTGTGAAGCTGGCTATTGGAACAGCCCACCACTAACTATATCTGAACTCTTGCACAGGATGCAATGCAAATCTGGAAAATGTCTGAGTCTGTAGTTGTATAAATCAGTCCTCTGGTTGATCTATCTTAGCCAATTATCATAGTGCTATGCTGTCATTCAATTGTCAGGCATTCAGTACACCAGCTAAAAGATATGTACTCCAAGGAAAGCAAGACCTTTACAGCCTCTACTTTGGAAACAATGAAAATGATATATGTGCAAAGACGATCTTTTCTATAGATATCTGTTAAGCCATATAAAAAATATGGCAGAGGAATGTACGAATTGACAGCAAAAAATAAATAAATTTCAACGATTTCCCTCAAACATTTTTCACACATTCAAAATTTTCAGTATCATATGGACGTTTATAACCACATAGGACCGTAACACTTCTGCCATAGTAACACTTCTTCCATCTATGATTAATGACGTTGGCAGCAAAGATATTGGCAGCAACACATTTCAAACATCCTCACGGATCGATTGTAACAGTTTCATTGCTGCGCAAATTCTGTGCTAACAAAATTTAAGGCATTAACATAACTAATTTGATTGTCATGGGATAATTTCCATATCGGCTTCAAATAATTGTTAGTGTAGGGTATCGAAATGCTCTTTTACTTCATTGACGTTGTGCTGTGCTGTCGCCTTCACCTAATACTTGTTATCATCCTGAAGTTGAAGAGCCAGCTTGAAAATATCGGTAATTTGGTATCAGAATCTTCAAGTACCTACCCATTGAGCCAAGCCCTGTATATCTATATATCCAGTCACAAATACTTAGAGCTCTAATGTTAGGGCGGTCCATAAAATAAGGCAGCATGTCCCTCACATCTCAATAAGTAATTTATTGTATAAATAATTTGGGAAAATCATTTAATTGAATTTGACATTTGCGATTCTATTTAAGCCCCAAAGCTTTTCAAAGTTTTTGATAGGATCACCGGCAATGCAATCGCCATCGCAATTACAGCCAAACATATTGCATTTGCCGACACCACAGTACCGTCCTGGCATCTTTCGGCCATTGTTGCAGACACCGATGCGGCACTTGTTATGCAGCTTTCTGGTGGCTGCGTAGGTGCGACATGTCTCGTCCACTGAAATGATTTGGAATTGCAACTCCACGAGACCGCAACACACTGCCTCCAGATGTCCTAGCAGCAAATGAAGCACCAACAGATCCAGAATCCAAGCGTTGTGCATTTTTCACGTCAAATGCAGTTTGCAATTTGTATGACAAATGCATTTGCTAACCATCGGCTAGTAGATCATTCTATAAAATAAACTAAAAGAAGAAGGGGCTCTTCTTAAACAGTGTCTACATAACTTACTGATTGCCAAAGCGAATCTATGTGTGTCCCTCTCATCTCGAGTCCATTTTGCTTGATTTAACGAATCTCTACCACTGAACAAATCAATTTCCGCCTTGTCAAACACAATGAGACCGTAAAAATCAATCAGCTTATCATCTGGCAAACGCAAACCCGTTGGCAAAGTGTCAAAGGTGACAGCCGGCCTCAGCAGAAATCAATTTAAGATGGGCTCCAGCTCCATCTCCAGCAGCTAACAGTAAACAACAAATAACAAGTGGGGCCAGGCCTGAGTTTTCATTCAGAAATGAGTATGAACGCCTAACCAACAATACTAAGTTGCATTCTCGTCGCAGCGCAGAACAAGTCAATTTGTGTAGTGGCAGTGCCGAGATCTGCCAGAGTCCAATGCACTTGGAGACTCATTCTGAGATGGAGCTGGAGTTGAGTGTGTATGATCAAGCTGAACAGCTGGCCCACCTATCCATATCCAAGGTAAGGCAATCTCACAGTTGGCCAGACATGCCGCTCGCCTTACGGTTTGCGTAAATTGTTTTCAGTGCCCACTTGCCGTTTGGCCATTGTGATTCCCATTGCCAATGCCACGGCCATTGGCTCCACAATCAGACTTGTGGTCAATGCCGTTGTTGGCATTGACTTGGTCTTGGGTGGTGTTAATTTTTCCACAACTAATTCTTGACATTATTTACTGCTGCCGCTTATACGGCGTATGAGTGCGCATACCATGCTATGCAGTCGTTGGTCGTTGCCAGGCAGCCGCAGAAGTCATAACCCAGGAAGCAATCGTCATCTGCTCCGTCGCCAGCACCATATGTAATAGTGCGATTAGAGGATTCCGCACATGTAGTCATTGGTCATTTTGATATGTTAAGCATATGCTTAAGTGTATTCATTAGGCGGAAGAGGTGGCTGCGGTCAAGTGCTGCCCAAGATGCTAGTAAGAATAGCTGTTTTCCTGGGAATACATCCGACGAATGACTATTATGAATGACTAAAAAAACTGTTCGTTTTTCGGTTAAGTCCATATTTATTAGGAGTCCGACGAATAATGCAATTAGGCCTCATATCATTATATAGAGAATAGAGAAATGTTTTAGTGCATAATATGTGGATGCTAGCAAAATATGAATTCAGAGTGCGCAATCGATTTCAACGTGAAGCTGGTATGGTGGTTCACATATCAAAGCAGTACTCGCTGCGTCTTTCTCCTGTGGTAGAGCAAGCTTTAAACACATATCATTGAAATTAAGGGAAAGCTTTCACACCATTATAATTTTGAATATTTGTATATGTAAGGTCAAATGCTATCAGATCATCTTCGCTTTGAAATTATATACACAGATAGGTGTAAGAATACAAAAAATACAGTAAGATGGGAAGCTTACAATAATATCCTTTACTAAATTAGTTATATCAAGATATCTAACTCGAAATTCATGAATGAACTGTTTCTCCAAATGTCAATAACAATTGGTGTCCAAATGCAACGTTGTGAACATAGAATAAGAGATGCATAACTTTAGAAGCTTCCACTTTGGAATCAATGAAAATTCTATTTGTGCAACGGCCAACTTCTCGTTTACTGCTATCGATACCAGCTATTCAATTGACATGGCAGCGGGAGAGATTTCAAGCAAACATTATATATTTATCCATCTCACCGATTGCCATCAAACATATTTCACATATTCAAAATTTTCGGCACCATATAGGCGCTTAAAGGCATATATAGGATCGGTGGTGAAGCAGCCGCCGTCGCAATTGCAGCCAAAAATATTGCATGATCCAATGCCACAATAAGTACCTTTCGGCTCAAATCCGTGTCCACATATCTTGCCGGTGCACACTCGCATTCCCTCAGAGCTGCCAAAGTACCACTTGCATCTATGACCATTAATGACTCGGAACTCGATCTTTTTTGTCGGACAACACTCGCCTTTTGCGTGAGGCAGAAGGCTTACTAGATACAGCAGCAGTGATATGGTCAACACATGTCTCATTTTCCAGACTATCCTCACGTGTTGATTGTCACAGTTCCAATGCATCGTCAAGTCTGGGCAAAGAAAAATTGAGGCATTAATGAAACTAATTTAATGGTCACGGCATAATTTCCATATCAAATCATATATCAAATCTTCCCGCCTTGGACAGATTCTGAGTGTGTGAAACGACAAAATGCTCTTTTGTTAATATTCTGAAATATCTGCTAGCTGCCCAAGCACTTTCTCATAGAGGTAAGCCCCTTACATCCGATGTATTTCCAATATATATAAAAAATTTACCAACGTTCCTGTTTGACATACTTTAAGTTCAATTGCTGATTCTGAATAACTATCTTTTCCAGTTAAATAACTTGATAAAGAAAACTCGAAAACGCTTGCATAAATTGCCGTGCATTAGAGGAGAATAACAAAATATGAAGAAGAACAATTAAAAAATTCAATTTTGTTTGCCAATTTGCCATACGACACCATATACCATACTCCATACAGCAAAGCACACCAAGTGCACGAGTCTTGGCATGGCTTTAATAAATGGACCACATGCCAAATTGTGGTTATAGCATGTGGCTTTGACTGTTTTTGTTATTATTATTACTGGCACTGCTGCTGCTTCAGCTGTAGCTGTAGCTGTAGCTGTAGCGGCTTAGCTGCTGCCATAAAAACATTTATAAGCCTCATTATGAAGACCAGAATTTCTTGTCATTGAGCCGCGCATTTCTAGACTTTCACCGCGCGCGCTTAGAATGCTTTCGAGTCGATCCCAAACATGTTGGTGAGTGAGTGTGAGTGTTAGTGCAAGGCATGAGTGGGGGTACAAAAAACTAGACGATTGCTGCCGATTTTCTTATGACCATAATTTGATGTTGATTCTGTGTTGTTAGAAGTCGACTAACATACACTATTGTTATTGTGTCCAGCGGCTGCTTTGAAGTGACCAAAACCAATGCAGCAAGTGCGTTCAGCAAGTTCGTGTCTTGAGTCTTTTGTTTGGCATACAATTTGCTTTGGTTTTGTTTTGTGCAGCTTTCGATGTTTGCTCAGCTTTTAGCTTTTGCTAGTAACTTAGTCTGCATTCGCATTCGCATAGTTGACCCACTGACACAAGGCTGACGGACTCTGACTCCGGCTCTAGGTTTGACTTTGACACCAACTACTCCGAATGGAAGTCCGACCCTCAGACTGTGTCTTTGACTGACAGCTATCACACTTGCCCCACACACACACTTGCACTCGCATTTTCTCTTTTGTTGCTAAACGTTTTCATTTTCAAGCCGTCGCTGGTTTCATTTTCATTTCATTTTGGGTTGAAAAGTCAACACAAGTGGAATGGAGAAGAAGTCTTTAGGACGAAATGCAGCACTTAATGATGCCTCTGAAGCTGACGGTTCGGTTCTCACAGTTTTTAGCGGCACATGCACTAGAAGAATCTGTATTATCATCAGCCTCCTCAACTCTATTGTGAGTGACAAATTGCTACTGCTAAGGGCCAGGGCCAAAGTGAAACTTAATACGAGAGCGACAGCGACACCAAAAGGAACAGGGGCAGCAGTAGAGACGAGCCGAAATTCTGAGCAAAGAGTTGACTCCTTCACATAGGCCTAAGCCCAAGTGCAATCTTGAGAGTGCCATCTATCGCACGTCGCATGCATTAGGCCATAAATTGCCAATGTTTTCGACTAGCCCACCCGCTGGCCATGAAAATTGAAATTGTGCTTGGCTGCCTGTTGTTGTTGCTATTGTTGTTGTTTGACTCACGAAGATCGGCATGACCACGCCCACATTGCGTTACCCAGGCTCATTAATGTATATCGTGTGATAGGCCGCAATTCCTGTGATGTTCTGCGCGTATTTGTTTTTGCATTGAATGCAGCATTGTGCTTGCCCTAGCCCGCCCTACCCAGCCCCATGCTGCCACTGCCTTGGCAGGCACAGCATCTTCATCCGCATCCTCGTCCATGGCTTGCAAAATTAATGTGCTCACATTAAGGTAAATGATTGCGATTATTAGAAAATATTGGCAAGCCAAATGCTGAGCAGCATATCCTCATAGACCATGGGCGTTGTCTGGTTAGCCAGTGTTGCAAGTGCAACCTGCAACCTGCAGCTGCAGCGCAAATGTAATAAATGAGCCCTGGCCTTGCCAGCTCGGTTATGCCATTATGTCTCATTAGCACTTGCCGCGATATTTAGTTAAAGCCAAATTAAAATAAAGAGCAGCTGCTGCTGCAAGCTTGAGAGAAAGCTTACGTGCTTCGTTCTGGCTCAATTGAGCTCGCGGCTATTTTCCGGCAGCAAAGGAAAACCCGTTTTGAGTTGCACTCACAGGCAAACCAAAAAGAAATGAGTCCATCGGCTTCATTTGAGTATTTTGTGTTTGGCCGCCGAAACTGATGTCAGCCAATGCTGTGCACTTCGTTCGTTCGGACTGAGAGTTTAGATTTAATGAAAGTGCTGCTCGAAGATGCTCTTGAAACGCCTTCACTTTTTGCTTAAATTGCCAGGTTAGCGCACAACTTCCAGGCAGCTGTTACTGCCATCCATCCGATGCCAGCATTTCACTTGCCTTGGCTACTCGTTGTGCTGAATTTACGGTTTGGTTTCGTTTGGCTTGGGTTTCTTTCGTGTCAACACACTGCCAACAGCTCAGTCGGCTAACAGCAATGGAAACGCCGCGACAGATAATCAAAACTTAAACTGGCGGCACACTGTGGCAGGCTATCATTCATTCCCATTCAAACTCAAACACAAGCGTGGGCCTAGGCCAGCATCAGCATCGGCATCGTCCAATGAGGTCAGCAACATGCTGCCATTTCCAATACACTGTGACTGAGCCCAAATTTCACTTTTCATATGTTATGCCCATGCCAAGCACAGGTACAATGCAAAAATTGACTGGCCACGACCCGCTGAACTTTTGCCCGAACCCTGAATAACTAACAGTGATATGGGTCAGGAAGCCGGTACAATTCGTTCCATTATTGGATTGTCAAACATGGGTAACCGTTGCCTGTGGCCCGTTGTCTGCTTGGACTTGAGCTTGAACCTGTCGTCGCCGGGCTGCCATTGTCCATGCCACTGTCATTGTGGGTTGTCAATGTTGCCTGTCCGTTTTGTCATGTGGGCTGACAGGCGAACAAGCCAGGCAACCTGGCTAACTGGACATCAATGGCATACAAGATGAGCTTCGGTAACATCACCTACAAGGCCCCAGCACTCCGCCTGTCAGCATATTGAGTGCAGGCCCAAAAACGCTGTGCCAATTTAGTATTCAACACGCCATTAATCACGGCCAACGAGTGGCAAGCGTGCGCCGATCTCGATCTCGGGACAATGACTCACAGCCAATTTCACAAACCCTAACCGCAATGATTTGCCAATGCTCGACTGGCACATTTTTGACGCCACATTGCCTCCAGTTCTCCAGAGCCCGTTCGTAATTAGGGAAGTGGCTACAAATTAACCCTAATTGATTGCATTTGAAGTTGTGGGAGCCATCCAATGAATTAGAGCAGACTGCGGACTGTCTGTGCTGTCTGAGCGTAATAAGCCTCATTATGTCGAGCCCACCAACATTATCATTAGCCCATTTCCCTCGACACTCTTGCTGAGGCTTGCTTAGCCAAAAAGTGAATCTATTTGAATTGAAACTGGGCTAGGATAGGACAGGGACTGCAGCGGGTAGCGGATAGCAAACACCGAGTTGTGTTGATAAAACCTCGACACCCAACTTCACTTTCTTTTCAATGCAGCGGAGATGCGGCGATGTGGCGATGCTCTGGCGGCTTCTTTTGTGGTCACCTGCATAAATTACTTCGATTTAATAACAATGTTTGACGGAGGGAAAACCGTTTTAATATTTTTACCAGGTGTTTATGGCAAATCGTGATAAAATGCTTTGCCTTGGACTCTTTTGATAAATTGGTGCGATGCGGTTGTCGGCAAACGGTTTGTATGATGGCAAACAGCAAAAGCCTTTGACATTTTGGCAAGTGCATTTGTTTTGTGGTCTTGGGGTTGGGTCAGGGAAAGTAAAGGGTTAAGCATTGGAGTAATCAGTAACAACAACAACAACAACCAATGATATTCGGTTACTCGTTAATGCCATTGAAATCGACACTTTAGGAGCTTTAGGTTTATTTGTTGAATTCCTCCAGATGTATGTTTAAGAGTCTAAAATTAAACATAAAAAAATCAAGTCTTAGTTAAAAATTCAGTAATTAGCTAATTTAAAATAAGACGATTAAGATTAAATCGCTAATTCTAAGAATTATTCAGACAAGAATTAAATATTATATGATACATTCTGAATTTGGTCCATCATTCGGATGAAGAATAATGTAAATGGAAACAGATTGCCAGCTCGCTAAAATGTGGTATGTGTATGCAAATTAGAAAAGAAAGTAATCGCATATTTTGCATGCTTAATCGACTTTAGTAGGCGCCAACCATAAAAGGCATAAACTTGGCTGTGAACAAGTGAAATTGACCAAATATGGCAACTGCAGCCGCATGAACAGCAAGTCAAGTCAAATGGGAGTCAAGTCACTTTGATGTGTCCAGGGATGAGTGGAGACAGAGGCAACGGCAACGCTCGGGGGCGAGGCAAGGATGGGGCACGCAAATGTGTTGCAGTTGGCCGCTTTTTTTGGCCAATTGCCCATATAAAAAAATAAATACTCCAAGCGAATTTCCAGCATAAATTTGTAAATCTTTCTGGGTTTCTTTGTATGCCAACCACTGGCAACATTTATGGCAACTTGTCGCGGCCAAAAGAAAACTACATATTTTTTATTGTGCGCCACATTTAAGCAAATTAGTAACATCTATGCATGTGTACATATGTACTATGTGTGTATGTACATGAGCGAGCTGAGTTTTATTTTATTTTTTTTATGCAAAGCGGACCAGAGCAATGCGGACCCAACCTTTCACTGTCTGCCAAATGAATTTCAGCAGGCCAACCATTGTAGTTCTTGCTGTTGTTGTTTCTATTGTTTTTTTTTTGTTTTTTTTGTATTACTTTGATAAAAGTGAAGATAGTATTTTAGGATTGGGAGAAAACATTCAAAGACATGGTGTAAACATAAACAACATTCATACATATCTGAACTGATCTAGTTTCAACCATCAGGGGAGCTAAACAAATAACATAGATCTTTATCGATGACTCCATGCAGAGGCGCTGGCACTTTATCCATGATCATGATCATTCAATTCCAGACGCGCATGGAATTAACACTGGAAAAAATATGTGAATGTAGATGAGGCGGAGCATACATTGTTATCATTTTAATGCCAACCGAAAAGTTATACTTAAATCACTTTCTTTCTTTAGCGTTCGTGATCCGATAGATCTTTTTTAAATAAAGTCAAAATAGCTTATGCAATTTTCTGCACCATGAAGATATACCAGTGTTATGTATACGAACTGTTTACTCCCATGAGCTAAAATCCATTTCCACTTCATCAATCAGAATTTAAATACCATCAAAGAGACAAAAATCTACAGACTTATATTTCTTCCTTGATCATCAACAGACTAAAAACAATACATAAAGATTGATTCAGTTAAAACATAGAACTGATTTCATATATTAAACTTACATTTAAGCCACATTTTAGACACTTTCTAAGGGTCTGCAGAATTTATTTAAACTATAACAATTTCGATTCAGTTCGAGTACAAATTTGATTCTATTTAGAATTCCGATTAGTTGGTTTGGGTTAGTTTGTTATTTATAAACAATACCAGATGATCGTTAACACAGATTAAATACTGCTAGGCATTAGCTTTCACATATCCTTATAAATCAGCTTAATCCTAAAACCTTGTTAGCGTCTCATTATCGCCGCCAGACGAGCAACAATCTTGTATTCATCATAATTATTATGTATCCATAGACATTCACACACCCAGGAACGCCCCAAGTAACTGGTAACTGGACCTGCCCATTCATACCCCCGACTGTACGATATACAAATGTATCTCACACATACATATGTGAACCTGTATGCTAATTAGGCGCACTCAAACGAATAGTACTTGCCGTTGCCGTACGCCAGTTAATTGTTGGTCAATGGTCTCTGGGCACATGCAGTTTGTGGGTTAACAGGTGACTGCGGAAATATCATATTCCCAAAGCACCGGCTATATACACTTTCGGGGAAAGAACTCTTTTTAACCGTTACCCTAAAAGCCACGCCCACTCCGCAAGCAAATAGCGAGCGGGCCTTAGAACAAACGCTTTGACTGCATAATTAGCATAAAATTATTGAACTAATTGTTGCATGAGAAAGATCAGAAAGAAACCTAGCTTTGGTTTGGCTAGAGACTTAGTGTGGGAAATGCAAGGCAGTGATCGGTCATTACACCAACCTATCCTCGGGCAGAATTTGGCTAATTTGGGCAGGCTCCACTTGGCTTCATAAATTATGCAAACGAAGTGCAACAGAGGCCAGGGAGGCCCTTTGAAGCGCCGCCCGCTTTGGTATTCCCAGTCTCACAAAATGTCAACACTGCATTGTGCAAGACAATGTGTCGATGAGAGTCCCATACATCATACATCGACAGTTATTATGGGGTACGATAAGCTAAATTGGGTAGTTAAGATCTTCTTAGAAGCCTCAAATTCAAATACTTAAGTTCAGTAAACAAAAAGGCAATAGCTCTGAAAGTTTGAAGGCTTCTGCGATATAGAGAATGATACTGATCCATTTTATATATCTCATAAAGTAGGTATATCTATACGTGTGATGTGTAAACTATGACAAATTGGCATAAGAAATATGTAAGTACTTGGCTGATCTCAATTCTGATGAATTAACGAAGCCTTATTTTATTTTAACAATTCATAACAATTTGAATCCGCTTAGCATCAAGCAATCCGTTTCAATCTGAAAAAATATTCCAATTCAAAAGATTGTCTTAAAAACTAATGGAATTTGAAAACGATTTAAAATTAACATCAATATATTCTCTACCATTGGGCAAATTTATAGCGAATTTATAGTTAAAGACGAATTGTAGGGGCAACGACGCCGCCCCCCTGCCCTGGTCGCAAATAATAAGTGACCGTTTTTCTGTTTCTAGTAGAAACTAATGCGGCCGCATAAGGATGTCAAGTGATTCGTTTGGTTAATGTTTCTTCAGATAATAAGTAGATCATTTTCCTTCTGCTCCCACCTTATTTTCTTTTCTCTTTTATCCTGTTGCCCATCGACTCTCACTGATTGTATCTTTTCCCAGAATTTAAAATTGTTATCAGTAGTTCAGTGGATTGACTCCCGCAACAAGGGTATTAATGGCTTCGATAATAGCCCCAAAAGGCCTGAGAACGCATTCGGAGTTGCCACTTGCCAGGCGGCAAACACACACATACATAAATTTCCTGCAGCAGCTTGGACCCTCAGCCGTTCATTTGCACATGTCGTGGCTGTGGCAATTTCCCAGACCAAACAAAATTTATGAATGTGCCAAATGGAGGTCGGCCGTGGCCATGAAGCCTGATAACCAGTTCTGCGGCGCAGGTCGGAAATTTATTGCTCAGGCCTCCGGAGTGCAGTTGAACTTGAGCAACTTTTACGCACTTTACCGTTGGCGGCCCAATTCGCTTTTACGCAGCCTTGCATCCGTTCCCTGTGCACCTTCCGCCTAGCCATAAGCCACAGGCGCAGCTGGGGCCTAATGTCCCATCAGGTGGGATTAGCTAAGCGAGCCGGCGTGCATAATTGGCACTTGGCAGAATGAATGCTGGCAACGAAGACGTTGGCTTATCGCGTGCCAAGATGCCATTGCCATCAGTTTCACTTGCGAGTTGTTTAAGACCAAGTGAAACAGGCACTCAGCTGGCAGGGCTTAGGCAAATAAATTGCCTGTAGCCGCAGGCAGCGATCTGGTCATGTAGATCTAGATGCAGATGGCGTTTACGAGCACAATCTTTGCCTGTTATGAGTCAATCAGACGCCTTCTGCTACATTGTCACCGTGACCAGGCCGGTGCCTAGTGTTGCCGCATGTTGTAGCGGTGGCCTCGGGCGCATACGGCGCGAGAGATGGAGATTGTAGCAATAGCACTATAAAGTTTAACGGCTCGGCATCCGAGTGGCAGCGTATAAATTGTCAGCAGGGCGAGACCGTGGCCAGGGAGCGGCAAATGCTGGCCTGGCATGGCATATATGGCGCCGCCTAAGACACACCAGGTAGCCGATATTCCATTCAACTGTCCACTGGCCATAATGTTTATGAGATGCCAGTGGACATGCGGCCCTAAGGGAGGCGGGGGCTACTCTCATAATTTCTATGCTACACAAAAATACGACTTGTAGTTTAATGGCAATTGGAAAATGGGAAAACATGAAAGCAGCCGCATCGCCATCCCCGCGGAATGGGATCACTTATGCTTGGCACTGGGTGCCTTTGAAGGCCGCCACAATTTCATGTCCGCCGAAACATTCTTC
Source organism: Hirtodrosophila duncani (assembly GCA_037043425.1). Classification (NCBI taxonomy): domain Eukaryota; kingdom Metazoa; phylum Arthropoda; class Insecta; order Diptera; family Drosophilidae; genus Hirtodrosophila; species Hirtodrosophila duncani. Next base: position 2,411,631 of record JBAMBM010000820.1, on the reverse strand, counting down.
GCCAGCGGCGCTATTTGCTTAAAGGATTTGTGGTTCTTGTCACCAAGTAGATTAAATATGATACTCTCTGAGCTGGCAATAATGCAGCCAATATCACGCAGGCGCTCCAGCGCTAGATCCCTATCCTGATTAAGCCGGGAGGCGCAACAGTCTGCAGCCAGCCACACATTAACCTTATTGTTGATCAGGTCGAAGGCCGTCTGCTCCACGCAGATGTGTGTCTAAGGAGAAGAAATAAGCATGTAGACGAGTGGGACCTTCAACGACCAGTGAACCTGCCTCAATGCCAAATAGTACCACCGTCTTGGGCTTGCCACCAAAGATGTCGTCAATATTCTGTTTAACGGGTGGCACAATCATACTAAACTTCGTCTTTGGTATTGTGGCGCAGGCATGTTTTATGTCCAACTCGGAAACTGTCTTGCCCAGCTTCTCCGGGTATTGCTCTGTGACCAGCAACGGCACATTGAAGACCTTACCGGCAGCCAACTGCAATGAAGATTTGTTAGATATTACATTTTTTGTTGGTAGCCTTAATCGGCCTATTATCTTACTAGTTTCTTTGTATTTTCAATAAGCGGAGCTATGAGCGAAATTGCTGGTTTGAACTTCTCCTGCACGTCGCACAACAGGAATAGAGTTTGCTTTGGCTTCAGGCGGTACAGGCGATGTCCAGCAGTTTTACACATATCTGCGGCTCACAATTTTGAAACTTAACGCATAATTTGACGAATATAAAATTTTAAAACTAACATTTCGCCCAATGCCTAAAATGTTAAAATTATTTTATCGATATATCGATAAGTATACTCCACTGCGATATTTTACACGATACTTATAAATGGTAGTGAGCTACATATCGCTAATAAATCGATACTATCTCGAGCTCTTTGAATTTGAACAGTAAGGCGGGCATTCGATTATGCATATTTTCGAACGCCTGAAACACATTCATACATATTAAAACTTCATGTTTATTTATAAATTTATTATAGACGAAATCAATGTTGGAATGTGTGAACAACCTTTAATATTGTGTTAATAAGTAATAATGAAAAAGATAAGAATATCGCTGCGGCAAATGGCTATATATCGATGGACATGCACATTTAGACGATATTTGCAGACCACAACAGAGCTTTAGTAATTGGATTTCGTGCGTGTTGTGAGACTGCGGTGTTAACTCAATATTATTGGCAGCAACTTGTAGTTAAGAAAGTGCAAGTGCGATAGTGAGAGCAAGAGTATATTTAACAGATTTTCAAAAGTTTAATTCATGACGATAACCAACACGTGCCACGTTGTTTGCTGTTCGCATTCACACGCAGCCGGCTAAAAGTTTGTTGCCATAAGGCAGATACGGACACCCCTGCGCTTGTCACCCCCAACGTCATACCCATTACCAAAGCATAAGAATTTACTAATATTTAAGAAAAGTTCATTAAAGTGTATCGAAGGCCGCAAGCAATCAGGTGAGCGTGATTTAACATATTAAAAATATTTAACTAGCTCCAAATTAAAGCCGAAGTAACCTTCAGTCTGGCCGAGTGTTTCATAACAAATTTACCTGTTGAATCTACGCATGAGTGTGCAGCAAGAACAAAAGCCCGCGCACTAAAAGTGGGTGTCGGTGGCATTACAACCACCAGTTGCACAGACCTGGGTATGAAACAGGTATTAAAAGGGCCCACATACGAGCACACAGCTCAAACCGCTGCCACTGATGGGGACAGGCCCTTTTGCTTTAATGTCATGCTCACATATTTTACATCAATTTGGCAACGCACCAGAGCCAGACAGTTTACAGCAAATGGCAGCCACAAAAAATATACTCGGAATTGTAAAAGCATCAGAGAAATGACTTAATATTAATTCACAGATAAGCGACGGCTGTGCGCGGTTATTGCTTAGCTGTCATCAAAATGCCAAGAGCAACACCAGCAACAACAACAAGAACATACAAACATCCACACAGTATGTATCATAAACATTGGACGTCAGCAACGTTAGAGTGAAAGGCAGTGGCAGCTTGCGAAAGAGACGGTGAACACCGGCGTCGCGTCGTCTTTATCAATTAATCGCAGCGGTCGTTGCTCATTTGTTGGCATGCTCGCTGCCCATAGGTGACAAAGAGAGTTTATTGGGTTCACACAAATAGTGCGAGTGTCTGTTCACAAGTTCGAAGAAAGAAGAAGTTTTCGGAATATCGCCAGTGTTTTTTTATTATAACTCTGGCACCAACAAAAAAAATTGTGTGAGGTTTTTGAATTGTAGTGTCTTGATATCCAAATTTAGTCTCCGCTAGATTCGGATCACGATAATATATAGTTTCACAGTCAGAAAGGCTACACAAGTTTCACTTTCTACTAATGTTGAAGATTCAATAACTCATTGTGGCTACCTTTCTGTACGTCAAAATATTATAGTAATCGATATAGCAGAGCATCAAATTCAACCGCTTGACTGATGCTCTGTGTTAGAAAATCTTTTCAAGAAAGCCCTTCTAATGCAGAAAATCTACTATAGATATGTCTACAGAGCATCTGACAGTCGAATACCATCGTATGCCATAAATTTGCGAGTGCTCTCGCGTGCGTTTTTTTATACCATTCACAAAATAGTATATTAATTTTGTCAGGAAGTGTGCAACGCATAAAAGGAAGCGTTCCCGACTCTATGAAGTATATATATTCTTTATCAGCATGACAAGGGGAATCGATATAACCATGTCCGTCTGTCCCTCCGTCTGTTTAAACGCAAAGATCTCAGAAGTCTTGAAATCTACAGAGCTGAAGTTTGTCTGCACGCTGGTTAAGTTTGAGTTTTATCCAGATCGGACAACTATATCATATAGCTCACATATAACCAAACCAAACTAGGTTTGTATTCATTTGAATAAACTCCACGCTCACTGGCCTGTTTTGATCAACAACTATATCGGACAACTATATCATATAGCTACCTACATGAACACTTGGTAGCATAACTTTTCTGTACTTCATCCAAATTAAAACAAATTCGTTTTGTATCCACTGTAGCAACATGCCCACCGATCAGATTTGATCGAGATCGGCTACATATATACAATGTGAATGGTATATAAACTTCGGCAAGCCGAAGCTAGCCTTCCCTTCTTGTCTTCCTAATTGCGATGCTCTCTTTGACACAACTCTTTTGGCGCCTGAATCTTAAATGGTCCCCAAAACGCCTCGCATTCAGTTGCTTAGTGTTCCGTTTGGCAGTCAGACGTTGATGGGTCTGTTGGGGTCTGCCTAGGAAATTTTGAAACTGACGTTTCATTCGATTAATATTGATAAATTTGCTGTGCTCAATCCCCAATTGCCAAGCAACGCCAGGCCAATAAATTTAGACATTTTGGGTGGACAAGCTGTGTTAAGGCCTTTTAACCGTGGGTTCTGGTTCTTGCCACTCACAATTTTTGCTTTGGCTCTTCTATTAACGATAAACTATTTGTACCTTTAATTTAGAGTACAAAACACATAGTGAAGATGAGCCTACAATCGATCAAATACATTCGTGGCAGCCTGGAGATTCTCGATCAGCTGCTTCTGCCAGTGCAGTCCAAGTATGTGGTCGTGCGCGGGGTCGAGGACGGCTGGAAGGTCATCAACAAAATGCAGGTGAGCATCGCAAACATACCTCATTAACCAATTACAACATTCAAATTCGAAAGCTAGCACTTATATCTGCATTTCTAAATTGCTGTCTGTCGCTCTATAAATAATTTCAATTATACGTTTTTGAAAAATTGTGCCAAAAATAACTCACCCATCTGTCAAAATGTATTGCAAAATCGGGCATTTGGTTATTTTAATGAGTCCTCTGAACACATCAGATTAATTAGATTAGATGCTACACTACTACCCAGTAGCCCAGAGGAATGCTTTTTCGTTAAACAATTAAAATCTGCTGGCCTAGATAACACCTGTAGTTTGTCGAGACTGCTTATGCAAAGAGCACGCGGTGTAGGCGTCGCCATTACTCCACAGTGGATCCAACAGGCCACTTCTTTCCTTTAAAATTGACTCTGAAAAATGTAGTTCTTTTGAAATCAATCTAATCAATAGATTTAAATAAATGAGAAAGAAAACCAAGAGCAAAAAAGAAAAACTAGCTGAATTCGGTTGGCCGAAGCTTATATACCATTCACATTACGCACAAAATGCAATCAGAGTTTCACTTTCGGTGATGATGAATCGGTTGCTGTACCACTGTGCGTTTGATTATCACGTGAATTGCACAGGGTACAGATTTAATGGCATCGTCATTGCACAAATAAACAAAGATAAGGCCAACTGCTAATCTCCCGCTCATTTATATCTTTATATTTCTCTGTCTGTGGGTTCGTGTCAGGTTCGTGGTGCTCCTGCTATTGCCATTGTGGGCTGCCTCTCGCTGGCCGTGGAAATCCATCCGGAAGAGTTTGAAACCAAAAAGTCGCTGCGTCAAGAAATCGAGGGCAAGCTGAATTATTTGGTCTCCGCCCGGCCTACGGCTGTGAACATGAAAATCGCTGCCGACGAGCTGATCACCCTGGCCAACGAGCTATCCAAGGACGAGTCTGTATCCGTGGCGGACATGAAGGAAAGGTAAACACGTCGCTAGCATCCAACAACAAACGCAAGGCGCAGCCAAAAATTCAAATGTAATTCAAGATTCCTGAATGCCACCGAAGCCATGTTGCAAAAAGACATTGCCGATAACCGTGCCATTGGAGCGAACGGTGCCAAGGCTATTCTGCGGCAACTGGCGGCGACGACAACAGGCGGAGGTGGACCCGTGCGCGTGCTGACGCATTGCAACACGGGCTCCCTGGCCACCGCCGGGTATGGCACAGCCCTGGGAGTGGTGCGCCAGCTCTACGAGCTGAAGAAACTGGGTGAGCACTTCGAAATCGACATTCCAGTCTAGTAATAGGGCAAACATCATTAATCCGCATGTCTTTCCATTGGCAGAGCACGTCTACTGCACGGAAACTCGGCCCTACAATCAGGGGGCGCGTCTGACCGCCTATGAGCTGGTCCACGAGAAGTTTCCCGCCACTCTGGTGCTTGACAGCATGGTGGCGGCCCTGTTGCGCGCCAAAAATGTGGCTGCCGTTGTGGTCGGCGCTGATCGGGTAGGTTATTGATCTCGGAAGCCATGTCGCACTGGGACTTCATCATCATTTTCGTCTCGCTCGCTCTACCAGGTGGCCGCCAATGGTGATACGGCGAACAAAATTGGCACCTATCAGATTGCCGTTGTGGCGAAGCATCACGATGTGCCCTTCTACGTGGCCGCCCCTCTGACTTCCATTGATCTGCAGATACCCAGCGGCGATCATATTATAATTGAGGAGCGACCCGACCGAGAGATGACTCACGTGGGCGAACATCGCATTGCTGCGCCGGGCATCAACTGCTGGAATCCCGCCTTCGATGTCACGCCCGCCTCTCTCATCAGTGGCATCATCACGGAGCGTGGTGTATTCCAGCCCTCGTCGCTAAAGGACGAGATTACCAAGCTGCTTGAATCATAACAGATGACGCACAATGTATTGTTTATAAGTTTATACGCTTGCACTCCTGTTTCCAGCCACCAGATGGCCAGCCCATCTGTGGTTTTGTATACAAATATGTTCTCGTAGTTAGCAGAAATGGACCCCAGATGTGGGTCACGAAATACAACGCACCATAGTACCTCCACAGCTGTTTTGTATTCCCATTCACATTGATAGGTCTTCGCTGCGCATTGTTTGCGGGGGCTTTTAAAGCACCCTAAGCTCCTCATATCGTCTAGTGGGAAACGGTGTGAGGCCCAATATGGAGTATCAATTAATACTGCAGCTGCTGCTATGGCTAGGTCTCGGTTCGAGTCTCTGTGTGGCCAATAATCGACTCACCTTCCAGAATAACTACCGCAACATGCAGGTACGATTGGCCACTACCAAACACTCGGCTCCCAGAGGAACGCAACCGCTGCGCGAGGGTCGCGTGGAGGTGAGCTTTGATTACGGCGCCACTTGGGGCACGGTTTGTAACACAGCCTGGAGCATGCGAGAGGCGAATGTTGTGTGTCGGCAACTGGGGCTGGGTTATGCCTCCAAGGCCATGCAAGGCACGGAGCACGGGGACAGTCGGAAGCATCCATGGGGCATCGTGGGCACATTGTGTCGGGGCACTGAGCGCCGGCTGGCCGACTGCTTTCGAGAATCGCACTATCCCATCGGCTGCAATGCCAATAATCGGAATGTTAGTATCGTAGCATGCGTAAGCCGTTCGCCTGACCTGGAAATAGGTCTGGCCGAAATTGAGAGGAGCGCCCGTCTGACATCGGAGCCAATGACGCAGCTCACTTGCGCCATGGAGGAGAACTGCTTATCGAGGGATGCATATGTGATCCGCCGGACGAATCCTAAAGCGGAGCGGAAGCTTTTGCGCTTCTCGGTGAAGGCCTCCAATGTGGGCACTGCCGACGTCAGTCCGTATGCAAACTACAAGGATTGGGTGTGGCATCAGTGCCACAGGCACTTCCACAGCATGAACGTCTTTGCCACCTTCGACGTATACAATTTGCAGTACAAGAAGGTGGCGCAAGGCCACAAGGCTTCCTTCTGCCTAATGGACTCTGAGTGTAACCCCGGAGTGGTCAAGAAGTATACCTGTGGCAACACCACACAGGGTAAGCTGGGCGTTAGGTAGTCAATACTGAAGTTAATCCCCTGTATGGTTCATTATTAGGCATCTCCGTTGGATGTGCCGACACCTACACTGATGTGCTCGACTGCCAATGGGTGGATGTGACCACAGTGCCAGTGAATCAACGCTACATACTGCGCGTAGCCCTAAATCCCGAATACATGTTGGGTGAGATGACGTTCGAGAACAATGGAGCCGAATGCACGCTGGACTACACGGGTGTTCATGACACTACAAGGATTTACAATTGCAAGCGGTCGCCATTGTGGTTTAAAAGATAATTTTTCAAATTAATTTATTTATTTTTAAATTATATTACAATTAGATTAAACACTCAGTGCATTTTTCACACCTGAGTTGCATAAAATTGTGGCATACTTTTAGGCTGATGTGATTTAAGATGCACAGTTCAAATTTGTGTGATTTCCAAGAGTCGAATTCCTTTTGCAGCAAGAAGTAAATTTGAAAATTCAAATTTGTAAACGAAAGTTGAAGCACAAAAATAGTGTCAACTTCTGTAAGCAAGCTCTTAATATACATTCACATTTTTGTGAATGGTATAAACACCAACCTTATAGAAGTTTGCGTAACCTCTTGATCGTTCAGCAGAGGTGAAGCGCGGGTCCACAAACCACCGTAGCCCATGATCGTCTTGGCAAAAATGTAACTAAATATATTTGATATTTTGTTCTTGTAGTTAAATACGTTTATTTTTTTATTTTATTTTTTTTTTTTTTGAATGTTTTATCTTTTTTTTGCATTTAATATTTCTTACACAGTATTGTAGTATGTATGTATGTATGCAGGTTTATTTAATTTAATTTTATTTATGTATGTTTGCAAGTGTGTATATGCTCTAGAAACATGCCTTTTATTATTAATTACCTTCTTTGTATCTGTGTTTTTTGTGCTAAAATGTAATTCAGTTATTGTGGGGGCTGTTTTTATTTTTTTCGTTTGCTGTTGTGCTCTTTCAATTGTTGCTGTTAATAAAATTGTTCACTGATTTGACTTACAATTTGCTACTAATTGTGCCTAAAATCGATTTGTTTGGAACTAAAAACAAAACTGCCGAGAGACGTTTACAAACGCCAATCGCGCCTCCTCCTCCTGCACATTATTAATGATAATTCAATTTCATATTTAACATAATAAATTCTCCAATTGTTGTTTATCGGGTGTGTCACCAAAATCTCTAGGAATTTCTTCGACAATTGCTTTTGAAAACAACCAAACCAAACTAGACCAAATTTCGGTGTCACAAATTTCAATTTTCGGAATTATTTCGGAGTCGCAACAACTGCTGTTGGATAGAATTGCATAGTAAACGCACAGAAAACAATTGAATGTTAGTTGATCAACTAATAAAGTGTCATTTCACATTTCTCTGTCAGCGCCAAGCTTCACTTTGCCTTCGCTTCGTATGTCAAAGTCAACACGAAATTTCGTTTGAAATGACAGGCAAATTATAGGGCTAACGGGAATTCGCATCTTCCCGGGCCTTAATGTTTCTACTCAACTATTAAAAGTTAGCACTTGATATTCAACTCAAAGTCGTGAGCGATCGAATTTAAAATTTTGCAACAATTTGCAAAGGTTTTAGTGCAATTCAATCGAAAAAAAACATGAAAGTATTGATGGTGAATGTTGAGCCTCAATTTGATCATATTTCGAAGACATTTCCAACATTTCGAAGCTGTCAAAAGCGAATTCCGTGACACCGACAATTGCTTTTCCCCTACTTTGGAATCCTGTGACACATCCGAATTATGTACGTGTTGTTGTTGCCTAATTTTGTGTTGCTAAAAATACAAAAAGATGCCTACACTACACGGTTGCTTTACACAAAACTTACAGACTACTAGACGACATCTCCATCTCTAACTATCTCAATTAGTTCTAGTTTGCAGAATTAATTGTAAATATTTATTATGTATTTATTGCATTGTTGCGTGACAGCAAAAGCAAAACTGAACTGAAAAGGCAGCCAAACTATACTTAAACTTAGACAACAGAAGGGTCATTGCAGAGGTTTGCAATGAGAAGAAGAAGCTTAGCAAAAGTGTGCGGCATTAAAAATAATATTTAATAAAGAAAAATGTACAATTATGTATTATATAATTAGTCTGTTCAAACATTTATAATATACTATTCACATAGTGTATTTCATAGTAGTATATAGTATAGTATGTATGTCTCTACAGTGTTTTAAGTAGTTTAAAAATGCATTCCAGTTTTCGAGTATTCTGTCACATGTCAATGTGTGTCTTACCGACCGACCGCCGCCTCACAAATGCTAGCTAAAAACATTTCACGCCTTGCAAAATAAAAAGCTACTTTACAAATATTACATTGTGTTACGACGCTATCTCCGGCACTGCCAACCATGTGCTTATCATGGGTATATATACGAGGTATGTTCAAAAAGTTGACTTTTCAAGTTTCGCGGGCAACGTACGATTCAATTATTTCTATTTGTTGTTGTTGTTGTGTTGGTACACATGTTGGAACCTAAGTTCACAGTTTCAAGTACTTACAAACTTAGTTTGTTTTCGACAGATAAAAAGTTTAGACGTATTTTGTTGTGCTCAGAGACTTTGTATTTTTTTCGTTCTTGGCTCTCCTGGGTGCTTCCATTGGGACGATTGGGCTTTGGATTCGACGTCGTAATCATATACCCATGATTCGTCACCAGTTATCACTCTTTTGAGCAAATCAGGATCATCACTGACGTCAATCAACAGCTCCTGAGTGATGCTCCGCGGCGGTTTTTCTGATCGAAATTCAGAAGTTTTGGAACAAACTGCGTCCAGAGCGAGGTTCGTAGTCGCCATCTTGTCGGCCATCTTAGGAAGAGTTTGTAGTACTTGTAAACATTTTTTTACTTAGAGCAAACTCTTCGCACACCACTGCCAACATTTCATGTGTTTTATAGCACTTGATTCCATTTTTCACACAATCATTTGATGGAAGTTCTTTGCTCCATTTTTTTATTATAATAGAAAATCGCCGAACAAACTAAGTATGCTAAGTACTTGAAACTGTGAACATATTTTCGGGACATGTGTACGAACACAACAACAACAACAAAATATCGATAATCGAATCGTAATTTGCCCTCGGATATTGAAGTCTCCTTACTTTTTGAACACATCTATATATATATATATATATATATATATATATAAAGTGTAAGTGTGTATTTATATGTAAATAGGTATGCATGCATATCGCATAGTAAGTAACATTACATTTAGATGCTATGACAAAACAGACGGCCTATTTGGCTAGCGGCTCCTCTTCTACCTCAGCTCTTCCACTTTCTCCTTCTCATCATTTTAAGGTTTCATTGCGAAGCAGAATAATTTGTATATATATATACATAAATATATATGTATAAATATATGTACGTCGTAAAAGTTAAATAGTATTTTATGCATACTATATATATATATTTGTGTGTTTTGTTTGTTTTTCTTGTTTTTAAATTACGTAACGTTCTAACATGTGCTTTAGTTACTTGTGTGTGTGTGTGTGTGTGTGTGTGTGTGCGTGTATCAGTGTGTGTGCCGAGTCTTTTTGGAAACGTTTATAAATATGTATATTTGTGTAATTACATACATATAAAAATCGGTTTTTGCATTCTCAATCTTCTAAATAATGGTATCCGTGTTCTTGCCCAATTACTAACATTCCACTTAATCAAAAACATTGTTCTGCAATGGATCAAAGGTGTGCTATATGTATATAGAAATATATACCCCTTAAATCGGGGTAAGTGTGCGAATGGGGCACAATTTGTGCTATAATGGCTCCACATTAGGCGTTGGGGCTTCAACTAATTTATGCTATCAGCTCTCGACCGTCGTTGAGGACACGCTGTGACTAGTGGTTAACAGATGCTCGGGAATGGGTATCGGCTGGGTGCGAGCCGGCTGCTTCTTCTGCCATGTGAAAGTAGTAATCGATTAGTAACTGGTCCAAGATGAATTTGTGTATACGCACCTTTCGCCTGAAGGGAAAGCAGCCGGCCTTGTCCGGTTCGGGTACTGCATTGATCTGCAAGTCCGGCGTGGGACACTCTTCCGGGCCAAAGACATTCAGCTCTCGAAAGCATTCCGTTTCCATCATTTCATTTTGCCACGAAATCGACACAGAGCCCGTATTGAATTTCGTATAGAAATTCGTGTCGGATTCATCGATATTGACGCCCTTCACTGTGGAGAATTGTTCAATGTCGAGAACATCTTTGGCGTAAACGGCGTGGGGCTGTCAGGGAAGTGAATGTTGGTCAACTAAAGAATGATATGTTAATGCTAAACTTACGTCGGGAACAAAGGGTGGGTCTAGCATGCCCGCCTCCAAGCGCCTCCAATTCAGTTGAGTCGAGTGGAAAAATGGATGCGCCATCACATCCTGCGAACCCATGCGTCCATTGCGGCAACCTAGACGTTGCTTTATCGACTTAGCTAACAGCTGTTGGCACATTGATTTGGCTTCATCACTAAATTTGCTTGAATACTTTTCGGGATCCTCCTGAAAACCCAGATGATAGACGATAGAGAATCGTAACATTTTATCCGCATTTGAATCTCCTTTACATACCTTGACACGCCTATCCACCTCCTCACGCTTCACCTTCTCCTTGCGCATGCGAAACGGCGCCTGGCCCTCAATCATTTCATACAAAAGGCAGCCAAAGCTAAACCAATCTGGCGAGAATGCATACTTCTCATTGTCAATGACCTCTGGGGCCATATAGCCTGGGCAAGAGATAGATACATTTAGCAATCAGCTTAACACCATATATGAACTGAGTGAGACTTACCCACAGTGCCTACGCGTCCTCGAACCATGTCGCCCTCGGGTATTTCAACAGCGAGACCTAAGTCAGATATGCGCACATGCCCATGGTCGTCGAGCAGTATATTCTCCGGCTTGCAATCCCTGTAGACAATGCCCTGCTTGTGCAGATGCTGCAGTCCGCAGGCCACTTCGGCGGCATAAAAGCGGGCCCGCTCCAGCTCAAAGCCCGGCTCGCCGCCCATGTTGTATATGTGGAATTTCAAATCGCCGCCTGATAAAGAGGAATCATTCGAATGACGTTGAATTGTTCAATTGCATTCGCCTAATGGAAAACGACAGTAGACACTGGCAGTGGCAACAACAGTAGCAGGAGGACCATCAGCAGCAGACGGCAGCAGTCGGCAGCCAAAGCTCAGCCTTTTGTATTCAAATTCAATTAGAGACCAACTGATGATTGGCACTCGAAGCATTGAATGGCTGTCGGAGAGCATTGTGGGACGTACCAGCATGCTGGCAAGAATTTAATTAAAATGCCAAACTCAATAATCGCATGGATTACAAATGTATTCGTTATCCTCTTAATGAATGCATTCAAAATGAAAATTGGGATTTGTGCTTGAAGACATCAAATTAATTGTCGCCATGGCCGACACAGCTGTAGTGCATAGTTTTAGAACTCATGTTCTAGATGTCAAATGTAAAACTCTCAATTAAGCCAATTATCACATGGCTACACTCAGCCATACATATGATGTGGACCTACATATGTTTGCAAAGAAAAGGCAGAAGCAGCAAAGTTGGACACATGAATTGGGTCAGATGTAAACGAAAGAGTGATTTTATCTATAGATGAACTAGGCAGTTAACCCGGCGTTGCCAGGGTTTTTGTTTCATTTCTAAATGTACAATGAGTTGTATATATATAGATTGCTATTACTCTTACATATGTTACTATATGTTATGCATCAACGACTATTTGTCAAATAGATCATTCGTTTTCAGGTCAAATAAACCTATATACTTATTGCGGCTCTATAATATGTTTACCAATTTTCATCTCTGTACCGGGAAAGATACCAAAAGATAAACATTCTGTATTATTCCGCCTTTTGCCTTCTTCGTCATTTAGTCATGCATGTTTTGACAAAAAGGAGGTGACTTTGACTTTGCGTTTGACTGTTGCTGCTCTGTGCTGCTTGCACAGAAAGAACTTTGACCACGATTTTGACCCACTTGCTTGTATATAATCGAGATACACAAAATACGTTTCAATATAAACTACACTTATTTAGAATCACAGTTATTACTAAAACATATCTCGACCGGAGTAAGATATGTGTGTGTGCGTCTCTCTCTCTTTTAATACCACTTGCTGCTATTGCTGTTTTCATCATTACTCTGCAGTCAAATACTACTGGGGAGTAGAAAAGCCCAAAAACTAATTAATTACTTTCAACTGATAATAAGTGAAAATTGTTTATATATACTGGTTCAATATATTTTTTCCATTTTGACGGGACAGAATCGCCAGCTTGTATAAATAATACATCATTTAAGTTGAAAAGGGCCCGAATATTCATATTTTCCTCTAAACCGAATAAGCAAAACTTAATTAGTCCCGCACTAAAATTCTGATGAAATTTCTAAACAAACAGTTACTGGGACATCAGACCTAACCTAACAAATCTCAACTCTATTATTGCATACATGCCAACGCATTTTCTTATGGAAAGCTTAGTGGCTTTGCAACCTCTCGGTTTGTTTATTTTCTACGTTCGTTATACACCAGGGTGCCTGTGGTGCGCCTCCAAGATTAACAAGCACTCACAACAAGATAGCCGGATAATACCCACCATTCATTATGGTCAGCACCAGGCAGAGAGCATCCTTTGTCTCGTACGCGTAGGCCAGATTAACCACGAAGGGGGAGTTGATTTTTTGCAGTATTTGCTTCTCGATGAGCACCATGGATTCGCCCTTGCGTTTTTTTATGCGTTTTTTCTCCAGCTTTTTGCACGCGTACATTTTGCCCGTGGCGCGGACCTGCAATGTATATGGATAAGAATGGAATGTGTGGGGGTGGCAGTGGGTCAACCAAGAGTAGTGACAGATATCTCGAAGTAATTTACCTGACAGGCGCAGACCTCGCCGAAGCCGCCCTTGCCCAGCACCCGGTACATGCGAAAGGTTTTGTATGTAATTGGCTGCGCTTCGAGCCATTTCCACTGCAAGTATCTGGGATTGGAAAGGAATCAAATGATGGTAACATTAATTGGCATCCAATGTGTGGTAATTAGTGTGGGAGTGTGTTGTTACCGATGGAAATACATGGAGTTCTCGAACTCGCGAAAGGGCTCGCCGGCCAGGAACGCCTTCACCGCATTCACGCATTGAGCAAAGATGTCCTTGCCGCCGCTATTCAGTTTGTTACGCACTTGCGCAATGAGATCGTCATTGAGCACGTCCAGTACAAGTTCGTCTTGACCAGAGCCAGATCCCGTGCCCGTTGCTGAACCGGATCCAACCTTGTCAGCGCCATCATGGCTGCCTTCGCACTCAACGCCCTCGTCGCCATCCTCGCCGCCATTCCCTGTAGCGTCGCCGCCGCCGTTAAGCCCCAATCCCAATGTTTCAGTCGTCTCGTCGCCATTGTGATTTTGCTTGTCATGCTCCAGCTTCGTGTGGTTCTTGATTTTGATGCAGTTGTTGGTGTTGCTGTTGATGTTGGTATTGGTATTGGTGGCGGTGGTATTGTTGCAGTGTTCAGTCTCAGCTGTTTCAGTTGGATTGGCATTTCTGCCGCTGTTCAGCAGCAGCTCCTCTTGCGTCTCCGGATCCAATGCATCGCCATCGCCTCCGTTTCGCAGCTCCTCATGCGGCTCAACATCCAAAAAGCGACGCCCGATGTCATGGCCAATGAAAATTCGATTCACAATGTACTCGATTTCATATCTGCAAAGGAGTGCCCATGGATTAACCCCATAATCATTAACATTAATCTGCACAAGCATTCGCTTCACTTACTTCACCACCTGTTCCAGAAAACTAATGTAGCGGAAGTAAATGGGTCGCTTGTTCTCACAGAACTGCCGAAAGAGCTCACGACCAATAGGTTGCTGATCTATCACGTAGCCATAGCTTATATCTATTGAGGAAACGAATTATGTGTCTTATAAATTTGATTGATGAGAACTTCGGAATCATTTATAAATTTACCTAATTTGTCTTTCAGGTTGATGCATTGCGATATGTGTGGAAATTGTAAAATTTTGCGCCATTTTTTACTCTTTCCTTTGTTGCTGTCGGAACCACCTGAAATTGAAGAAACATTGTAATAATTAGTCAAATATATTGCAAGTGTTTATGAATTAAAAAGTGAAGTTGGGTACAACATTTGTTTACAAATGGTCTAGTTCGGGCAAGTACGTCCTCAGTGAACGCCTACATTTTGCATTCATTTTCGTCAATTCCCAAAACACGATTGTTTCCATCATGAACAGCCAGCTTGTAATTTGGGAGAGAGAGGCAGGGGAATCATCTCTAGTGGCGGGTTTCGGATTGCCGAATGCAAAATTACGAAACTACCTATGTTGAAATGGTGAGATATAAACATCGAATATGAAGACATTTGCAATAAACATTAGTTGAACGCAGACGCATCACGTTTGCTATCATAAATTGTAGTTATCTGATTTGATTATCAATAATTATTCTCTAAACCACAATATTTGTTTATGTGATGGGAATGCTCATCACTCAAACAAATGGGTAAACAATGTACAATTTGAATAAAGTAGTTGAAGTCACCATATCACCATATAGTTACCACAGAAATAAGAACTGCAATGGGAGCAGATTTACATCTGCCATGGACTTTCAAACTGGCTTTGCCTTGACGACACACTGTCAAATGCTTGTCGGTTAAATCCAACGAAAGGTAGAATGTGAGTGGCTGCATTGATTGCCACTCTGAATGCGGATGCTTAGGATGCCAGGGCAGTCGGTCCGTTCCCGCTGTCAGGCAGAATGTCGTGTCGTTTGCTTGGCAATTCAGTTTTCTATACACATACTATATGGTATACATACATACATACATACTATATTCAGCGAGCTATAAAAACAATATTTCCAATGTGAAATGCATAAAATGTACACCATATCAAATGACAGGCAGACAGACGAACAAACCGTTGAGAGGAATGCAAGCAGCATTTGATCGTTCAAACGAAGGGAGGAAGTTAAATAGCATATATGGAATTGGTTGTTGTTGTTGCTTTTATTGTTGCTCCATAAAATGCCAGTTAGCTGACATTCGCGACACTGTGTATAAATGAATATATGTATGTTGAGAGTACTTTTCCGGCTGGAGAATTTTCAAACCTTGATTGGCAGTGGCCTTTCAGACCCAGGCAATAAAGTCGGCCTTGCCTTAAATCAGACTCGACTTTAGTTGATTGCATTATTGAACAAAGTGACCACACAAAAGTCTCATTACAATGAATAAATCACTTTATCAAGTACTCTTCGTTATCTTCATTCGCCCATACTCGACCCCTGTCGATAATAGTGGAGCCATAAAGTGTAACAAGCAAAATTAAATGAACAGCAAGAACAACATCAACGGGTCGAATATATAAGCAGAAACCGAAGAGCGGTCCGAAAAGAGCATAAATGTCAAAAGCAGTCAAATCAAGCGCAAAGCTCAAGCTGGCCACCGTGTTAGGACGAGAGAGAGAGACAAAAGCAGAAAGCGAACAAGAGACTTGCAAACAATAAAGCGCACCTAATCCAATCCCAGCAGCAGAATGTACTTTCAGTTTTTGACTAGTGCGAGCTGAAAAGTATGCTATACATTTTTCGCACAGCTTCGAATCGCTTCAACGCACAGTACATACACAGTTGGCCCACATATCAATTGCTTGTCCGTGCTCAGCAGTGTATGGGTGTGGCAGTTCGATAGACCGCTTGTAAGAATCAGATGTGAGCAGAATTTTTTCCCACATGCCGAGTATGTGTGGCTGACAGCTGAGTGCAATGTGGAATGTTGAATGCAAGTTAATAATCACTCGCTCGGACTGCTCTTGCCAAATAGTTAGTTGGCGGGCCACCATACACATTCAGGTAGGTATATACAATACACCGTCCGCCTCCCTTCTCGAAAAATAAATACCTGCCTAATGAAGCTCCTCACCACCAGCGTAAAATATTAAGCTAAATCATAAATATGAAAATCAACTTATGATTTATAAACTTTATCCAGGCCTTAAAATTGTTTTTCCTCTTCAAATGTTACAGCCACAGCCAAGGGCGTGGCATTTTGCTTCAGTTTGTCTGCATTTAATTTAGTCGGGAAGCAATTATGCAAAGATACACTCCACGAACTGAACATCGGCAACATCCAGCAGCCAACACATTCGCCCGCAAATTCAAGCTGGCCAGTTTAGCAAGCACAGAACAGCATCAAACTAACTGTGGTTCAAGGAAGGGCTGGGAAGGCCAAATGGAGGGATGGTACTTGCCGGCTTGCCTTTAGCTTTTCATTTTTCATTTCAGCCATTGCGTTAGTTTCGTTAAATGAAATTACCAACACACACAAACTTTTCACCCAGCCAACTTGGGCCACTAAGAACGGATGGAGAGAGGGTGGCCAGGGGGAGAAAAGGAAAACTTTTACTTAACGTGGCATATTCAGATGTGTGGTAGGAGAGCAAGCAACCAAAGGCGAACGGGCGGTCTGGCATCAGAAACTTTGCTAAAATAACAATTAGCTGACAGAGCACACGTGTTCCCTAACGTTTGGCAGTTCACACAGCAATCTTTGGCCCATTGTTAACCAACTCTCAGCTGACAATGGCAAGCTTGAATGCAGCCCCGGTGCGAATTAGATTCACTCAACAACCGATAGAATATATCATCGATCTCACATTTCCAGACATCAATTGATCGGCATAATTATACCGAGTTTCCTATTATTATCAAACCCTCTCAACTGTAGTAATCCTATTTGATTTTAGAATTTCAAGTCAAACATTGAACATTTTCGCTTAATTACCAAAAAGTTAAAAAAAGAGAAGCAAGCTTATCGGACTCCAGTGTCAGCTAATGAGATTCCTTGCTGTGGCAGGCTATAACCGTGGGAAACGGACAATGCAACAGACAGTTGCTGGGGCATTAACTACACAACTTTGTAAAGTTTTTGCTCTGATTAGACGAAGCGTGAAAATAGAAACAATAGTAATGGGTCTGCCACCAACATTGCCACAACATTTTCAATGCGAAAAGCTACACAAAGATAAAAACGCCAGAAAACAGCGGAAAACTTACCCAACAACGAAAGTCGGCATCCTGGATGAGGCACAAAAAAAAAGTGTACAAAACATTTTCCTTACAAATAAATCGTATTATGCAAAGACGTGGCAGTCTCTTTATATGAAAACCCACACACTCTCATTCATGTAGTACCAATATAAGTGACTGAATGGATATTTCGTGTAAGAAAATAGCTATAAAAACTTATTAATGAAGCCATGGCAAGGCTAATTTGTGGCCGATGGTTTCTCTAATTAAAACCAATCAATAAGAAAAATTGCATCTCCTTCCGTTTGCTTCTATGTGCCATCTACCCATCCTCAGCATACACCACTATACGCTGCTCCTGCAAACAACAACCAAGTGGCAGCAAATGCAATTTGTCAGCCCAACCTCCGCTGTCAGCTGAGCGACCATGTTGGCGTCTAATTGAGTAGCCCAGGCAGCAACTCAAACCCAAACACAAACAGGATAAGCTGTGTGTAAATGCAACGAGAGTCGACATTATATTAATAGCTCAACAAGTTGTCACCAGATTAGGGCGTGCTGATCGGCCGCTGACGAATGCGAGAACCGTTGGCTGGCTGGAGACTTTAAAAACGGGAATCTCAATATACATTAAACAAGACCAGATTAATCGATGAACATTAAAACTTTGGCAGACATTGGTAGATGGGCGGCGCCTCATTATGATCAATTTTCTGGCTGGACGTCAGGAAGCATGTGCCATAATTTATGTGTCAAGTTGGGCCGACAGTCACGATGTTGGCGCTCCGTGTCCCTGTGCGACCTTTTTGTCTAATTTGATATCATTTTTTCTCAGCCAGCTTGAGTTGCGACCAACTGCAATTATTTATGGCCGGCTGATTATTTTGGAAGACAAGTTGTGGCCCGAGGTTAAGGGCGCATTAGTAAGCTGAGCAGATATTTAAAGGAAGTGGCGTAGGCTCCCATAAATAGTGAGGCTGAGCGGACAATCAAACAGATATTGAAAATGGGCTACAAATGATCAACTCAATATTTGCTGCAAAGCCGCCAAAGTAAATTCAAAAAGAACTGCCAATATATTTCAGGAAATATGGCACATCCGAATATAGAAACACATACACATACTTGAATTCTATCCATATTCTATCCATATCTTATATTTATTTAGTCATGAAGGAAACTTTCTCGACTTTCTCGTCGATATCGTGCTACTCGCTGGCTACAGATGAACCGCTTGTTTGAGAACAAGAAAAGATCCAAAAGACTCCTGCCCGACTTATATATTTTCAATGTAAATAGTATATAAGCTTCGATGCTTCCTTATTTCTTTCACTTGTTTTCTTAACATTTCCACTGCATTTGCATATTTTCATTCTCTTTAAAATGATTTGCATATTAAATGTATTACCGACTGCCGGTATAAATCAAGCAATTATAAATCAAGCGAAAACATAATAAGGAACTTTAAATCAATTTAAATGCAACCGCAGAAAAAGCATAACAAACAAATGTCACAGTAAATGCAACAATAACAAATTAATATTCGACGTCAATACGACGTCAAACGGAAACAAAAAAAACTCAACCCATTTACCTACAGCGACGTGTCGCGGCCTTGCACATTAAATTAATTATTGCTGTTAAAAAACCATTAAAATGAAAATATAAGAATGCAAAGTACAGCTTAAGTCACATTTCGACTAACAGATACCTGATGTTCAGAATATATTTTATGCAGGAATCGATGAACTGAGAAGTAGACCATTAAGTGCATTATTGAAAAACACTCACAGGTAAAAAGTTTCTCTTCCTCTTATTTGCCATAAAGAGTTGTCAACAACGCTTAACATTTACATGAATACAATATACCCGTTTTACCCCGCAAGTATCGGGTATACAAATTACGATGCCGCCTGCCAATCGACGACAAAAAAATGTATTTGGCAGTCCCAAGGCGTTCTTCGGAGTGCCTCTGCCTTCGATAGGTGTGATGATATGGCTGTGGGTGGGCGAGTCGATTCTCTGCTACAAATGTAAATGCATGTTTAATTGCCACCTAGCCGCCAGCGGAAACCACGCCCACTTCCATTTGGATTCACTGGGGCCTGCAAGTGATACATATACATGCATATTCAACAACCAAGAAGAGGGGGAGAAGGAAAAACGAGTAGCAATAGTGGAAATGGGCAACGAGCTGCATTCGAATTCCTGATTTTGCATAAGCCTCTGGTATGCCCCTAATGGCATTTTAAATATTCACCAACACGTGAGCCTAATTAATTAAATTGGCTATTAAATAATAACGGAACGAGTGAAAACGTTTGCTCCAAAGCAATTAATGAACAAGCATAGCAACGTAAAATGCAATTTATAATTGTAATATAAACAGAAAGTGAGCGAGAGAGAGAGAGAGAGAGAGAGAGAGAGAGAGAGGCAGGAGCTGGCTAATTGGATGGCTAATATCGGAAATATAAGGAAGTATGTATGTATATATATTTATGGGTACACGCATAATAGAGCGATGCCAAGTCACCCTTTATTCTTGAGTTGCATTCAACTTTGTCATTGAATCAAATGTGAAGCATTGAAACAGGAGGATTCCACAGAGGATTCCTCTCCTTACTCTCAACTCAAACCATCAGTAACCAGTTGCGGATTTCCCATTGCTAAAAGGGCAAGGGTCAGGCAATCTTCCTCTTACTCTCCCTGTGTTTTCGGGCAGTGATGGTCTCGCAGTACATTGTACTTGTGTTTGTATGTATGTGTGTCACAAGGTGGAAAGGAAATAGAGAGCATCGAGATTAGTCAACTGTTTCATGTGGATGCTTAATTAATTAACTTTGCCATTTAACGAATTCAAATTGCTCGAAATTGTAACGAAAGCGGACAAGGTAACGCAGACAAATTCATTTATATTCATTTCAAAATGCGTTGTCTGATTAAAATTCTAAGCACAATAATCAAATTGTTTAAGCAGCAAAGTCCGAGAAAGTCATTTTATACCAAATGAGACATGAATACCCTATTTTTAATAGCCTTACAGAGAGTATTGTGACTTTGACCTTATATCTGTAAGACATAGAAGTAGAAGTCTTTGGCATGATAATGTCTATAGATTATTGATCAGACTGAAAAGTCGTAGAAAGAATTAGTCCTTCATGAACACAAAGATTGGACTTAACAACTTGATTTCCAGGCAATGAGTCATTGGCCAACTAAACATATCCCACCTATACTCCCACACACACAATCACACTGCGGTTCAAATAACAATAATATTGTTATACCCTTGCATAAGGGTATTATAATTTTGTCACGATATTTGTAAATCACAGAAAGAAGCATCTCCGGCCCTTTAAAATATATATATAGCGCCTTGTCCTGTCCCTCTGTCTGTCTGTCTTTTCGTCTGTCTGTCTGCCCGTCCGTCTGTCTGTCTGTCTGTCCATCTATCTGTCTGTTAATCTGTTTCTATGCGAACTTATCTCTAAGTTTTGAAGCTATCGACTTGTATTTTTTATCATAAACTTCTTTCTGCATTAGCTGCTCATATGTCAAAATCGTGAAGATCGGGCCACTATATCACTGTCGTTTTAAAAAATTAATGAACATAAGTGAATGAAAACTTTGTACCATACACGCCGCTAACAATTATTTTTTTCAGAAAAGAGAGAGAGAGAGAGTTAGAGATTTGCAAGCCTGCATTTTTGGTCTCTGTCTCTCTCTCTCACAAACAGTAATCAATGCGAATATGTTGTATGTAAATGTATATGATATCAGAATGTTTCCATATCAGAATGTATTTATGTATGCACAAAGTATTTGAAAGAACTAATAGGATAGAAGTTGCTTCGCTGCGTATTGCTATTACTGAAGGAAATACGTTTTGGAAGCCTAAACATCCGGGCTACTTAGTTGTCGGTGCTATTTACAGTTCGGCAAGGGTATATAAAGTTCGAGTATCCAAAAGTTAGCCTCTCTTGTTTTTTGGTAAGTTTTTCGACCACTTAACAGAGACAGAGGCAATAGTTAAATTAGTAAGCCCGGCCATAAAACAGCGGGATACGAGGGCTCGTGCCGTTATAAAATATTTTATTACTACTCGTCGAGCATTAATAATTCGTTTCATTTCATTTGGCGGTCACAAACGGGGACGGGGTGGTCCGTAAGCAGCTTCGTTTGCTTTGCTTTTCAGGCATCATTTGTTTTCGCGACACAATAATGGCGGGCCTCGTGTGCGTTTTTAATGGCGGCGTCGGCGCGACAAAAACAGACAACCAAAGGATGCCACAAATGGGGGTCAATTGATGTCCGATTTCAAGCATATATTTAAAAATTTAAATCAAAAGTGTATTTGTAAAAATCAAGCATGTATTTAAACTGGTTGCACAGCATACAAAATGTATAGAAAGCATAAAGAACGGAAAAATAATTGAACTGAAAACCCTTGTAAATATAAATTTCAGCATGTATTTCCACTTAATAAAAATACCTTAAAGCACTATATTTGAAACGTCGGAGAACACTTTTCGTTTGCTAATTTGCGTTATTTCTTTAACTTTGCCTTTCAGCTGCTGTTGCTGCTGCTGCTCAAGAAATTTTATTCCGCTACTTGGACTTGTGGCTCCCATAGCTCGAAGCTAAGAGCCAACAGTTCGCATTTTATATGACGCACATGTTGTCGTAAAACGCACAATAAACTTAACGTTAAAAATGCTGAAAGAAGGAACACAGGAACACACGAACCATGCGAATGCTTATGCACAACACTGCGTATGCGTTATGACTCCCATGTGAGCTACCTGAGACTGGACCCGAGGCAAACTCATAACAATAGCCCGCCGTCGGCTTCGCTTTGTCTTGGTATCCTTAACGACTGCACGTATCTAGGGGAGACGATGGAGGTCCTGGCCTAATGGCTTATATAAAGAAACTGATAAGCATTCACCGACTCATCCAGACACCGAACCCGACGAAAATTGGTTGCTGGAGCATGGATGGAGCGTGGACGGAGACGGAGCACACACACATCGCAGCTGCTGCTGCCTTTTAATTAAGCAGTCGTGTCGAATTGAAACGCGTTCTTTTTTTTATTTGTGTATACTGCACACTGTAAATATTGACACAACTGACACGACATAAACAAAAGCATCAAGTCTCTACCGTATACCTAATAGCTTGCTGTTTTCTGCTGAAAATAGTCACTAATGTTGCTGAAAGCCAAACAATTAGAATAATAAGTAAGAACGCTATCGTAGAGCTTGCTTGAAAATTGAATACGCTGCACATATTAGATTATAGTAGTTCGATCCTGATCAAATTTACCTGGTATATTTACTGGCACCAACAAGTGAGAACCCAATAATTGATATTTCGACCATGCGATTTATTTCATGAAAGTATTCGGTGACCCCCCAGGAGTAGGCAATAACTTTTAATTTAAATGCCAAATTTGATGATTCTAACTGTGATATTCTCTGATATCTAGACAGTCACATGAACAGACGGACCCTTTCGGCGGTTGAATACTGTCGGAATATGCAATACGCAAATAATTTCCAACTGGGTCATAGACAAAATAAATTAGTAGAGACTCAACTCTGCTTTTCATTCATATTCTCTTCGACAATCCGAGGGCTTCTTAAAGTGCTTATATGAGGCAGCACTATTGGTCTTTCAATGAGTGGCAAAGAACGAGTACCCGAGTACGGTTATACCATTTGCTAGTTATACTCGTACTCTATATGGAGTAAGCAGGCAAAGGGAAGCGTTTCCGACCGCATATATATTCTTGATCAGCATCAATAGCCGAGTTGATCTAGCCCTATGCGTCTGTCCGTCTATCCGTCTGTATGAACACCTAGATCTTGGAGACAATTAGAGCTAGAATCACCAAAACTGGCATGTTTGATCACGCCACCACCCGCCTCCGCAAATCAATAAAAACCTTATATCCCCAACAATTGTTGACACATTGAGTTGAAACTTGGTTTTGTATATGTATAAGCACATTCTCTACCGATCTTCCAGATTTTAGAGCCACTCTGCTGTTTCGACATTTCTGCTATTTTACATTCTAATAAAAGTTCATTAATTTGCAGATTAAAAAAATGGGTTTTGCATACAAAAAGTGGTCTGAGTACGAGTGTCTTACAGTCGGAATTTTGACTATAGCGTTTTATTATATTCTTCGATATTGTTCTTATTCTTATTTCTTGTAAATTGGCTTAGCTAATTGCTATATCATCCTTAACTTGTTCAAAAGTAAAGCTTAATCCCAAACTGATTATCTTGATCTTCCTCATAATTTTCAACATTCTAAACTTCAAATTGTATGGTTATAGAATTCCCCGTTTTGGAGCAGCGGGCACAAAAGTTCTCCAACTTGATCTGTCTAGAGACTAGCTGAATATTCACCAAGTCTCCAAATACAGTCAACTCACATGGGCAAAGAACTTTATACGAGTGAACACTGTTTTGCCTCTGGGAAATGAATATAAACGCCCAACAAGCAACAAAGCATTGTGCAAATATCAACAACAAACAGCAGCCTCCGCGCAGCTCTTTGTCCACTGTCTATCCCTCCTCACCATAGTGTAAAATATTCTGCGGTTTTGGTGATTTTTCTGGCGCTTTGTGCTGTGATGAAAATAGTTAGTTTGTGGCAAATTGACGCACTGCGCTAGCTTTTTTATTAAGTTTGTTTTTTTCAACAAACAAAAGAAGAATTCTGTGCTATACATATGAATGTTATGAACTTGTAAAATGCTGTAAACAAAATATTTCCCTTCATATTTTTTGGAATTAAAATAACTTTCTAGTTTGAGTAGAATCATATGAACCACAACATATAAGTAGTCTTAGGAATTGATTGTTGACCCAAAAATAGGCAACATTCTTATCTGAGGTTTCGGGACAACCTCAGCCTCAAGCCTGCATGTAACAAATTATGCAATAAGTGACAAGTAAGTACAAGAGAGAGTTTGACAGTTTTAAGCTTATGAACCATGACCTGTATCGATTCAGTGTGGACTATATGAGTTAAGGAAGAGCTGCCATAATTGTGAGAAATCATAAATAACAATTACAATGCTGTGCATTTGCAAAATGCTGGTTGATCCCGAACAAAGGGTTAAAGTTAAAGCCCAAGAAAGCTTTCCTTCCACATTTTCTTTAACTTTCTCTTGGGCACTCAATGATTATATTTTTTCTTAACTTATCATTTTAATGAGAAGATTTCTATCTGCATTGTAAATCTTTTTTTCTTTTTGCTATTTTTTTATGTCTTTCTTATAATCAACTCAAGACTTTTTATAACATCCTTTTTGTAATATACAAATGCGCGCCCGTAAACAGCGCACCAAAGGTGGCAAAAATACTTGGAATCTTTATTTTCTTTTCTAATAACTTTGAAGTTTTTAAATTCATTAAATAAGCATTATATATGCCCAGCCCCATTTCCCCGTTCACTTTCCCTGGCCTTACTACTTATGTACTCAAGCGAGCAACCCAGAAGGCACAGAACCAACCAACCCCACTAGGAGAAGCAATCCAGGGCCCACTTATTGCAACATTCAAGTGCATTTCTCGTTATAATAATTCCATGTAAAAGTTGTCGTTGCTGCTGTTGTCGTTGTTGTTGTTGTAGACGTTATAAAAATTGCACGAGCGAGAGAAAAATGGCAAAATGTACAAAATGTAAAGGCAGCCTGTATCCCACTCAAGGAAATTATCGCTGCACTCTGAGGAAGTGGATTGGGAGGAGCTCGCTGTATATGCGCTGTACATTCCCGTACGTATATGTGTGACTTTGTATACATCCTTGGCTTAGACACCTGAAGAAATTATCATAGAGTTGTCAATTTTAACTTTAAGGCAAAGTTAAAAGTGGCCATATATAAAAGAAAGAGGAGGCTGAAATTCAGACAAGTTAAATTTTATTTCATAGACGAGCACTAAGAAAATAAAATTTAAATATCAGAAAACTACTGCAGTATATCCTTGCATAGATATACATATATTAATGCAATTGGGAAGAGTTTAATCGATTATATTATTATATTTTGTAGAAAACAAAATGTTCAGCGCTAGCTGCTTGTCACAAGACATTTTTCTGAGTGTCGAAAAAAGCTAAGCAGCTAAGCAGCAGCCAACCGAGCAAACTTCACGAGCTTCCAGCTTTGGGCCAGGCTGTCCCCGTTGTCGCGCTTATTCTTGTTGCTGTGATATTTTATTTGAAAATATGCGCATGTTTGCGTGCAAATGCTTCACACCAATATATTTTTTGGGAAACTTTCTTAAAGTTCAAGCTTTACTTATGCTTGAAATTTAAATATTTATACTTTGAGCAAAGAGAAAGCTAGCCGTTTTGTTTCGAATTATGAGAACTCTAGCCAGAGTTCCATTTCAAAGGACTGTCGGTATTGTCCTTGCGCTCTCGCTCCTTGCCAGCATTAATTTTCATTTCATTCATTGCGCTGCACAAATTGTTGGGCAATGGGCAATTATAATTATCGTTTTCAGACAAATTGCAATTAATAATAAGCTAAAATTGTTGAAGCTTCTTTCTGAACTTCTTGTGCTTTGAAATATGCAATTAAAACTTGCGACTCGATGGTTACTCGCAAGTTATATTTCGCCATTGATTGCGACAGCAACTTTTTCAATTTCCCGACAAGCAAAAATAGTTGTGGAAAATGTTATACGCCAAGTCAATGTTGCTGGCAGTTTTTGATATTGCACAACTTTAAGACATATTTCTAGCTCTGACAGTGTGTGTCGCTGGCATTTTGCAATGACATTTATAGTGAGGCACAGCAGAAAAAAAAAGGTAGATGAAAAATTCGTTATTGGCGAAAAGTCAATGCTGCAGTTGTAACTGTATTTGAAACGCCAACTTGACCAAGACTCCCCTGAAGCCAAAGTAACAGAAAAAACAGGAAGGTTACAGTTGACCTTCCGACTAAAAGATACCCTTGCTACACACTCAAAAGTATGCAACTTTGTTTTCTATGAAATGGAAGGCTTTTATATAGAATTTGATGGCGATTGTGGCCACAAATATTTTCCGATCGTTATGAAGATTGATAGAGAATGCGATTATACATATACAAATGGAAGGTCAGCTAAATGTGTCACAAAAAATATATGCACTTTTTATCGATTTGCATGCGCACAAGGGGGGCGTGGAAAAATTGCAAACCAAATTTTATGTGACCACTCCTACCAATTTTGGTGGCTTGGGCTGTTATAGTTTAACGAAACTTACTCAACAGACATCAACTGGTGTTGTTTGTAAAGCTT
Organism: Hirtodrosophila duncani; assembly: GCA_037043425.1. NCBI lineage: Eukaryota > Metazoa > Arthropoda > Insecta > Diptera > Drosophilidae > Hirtodrosophila > Hirtodrosophila duncani. The sequence continues at coordinate 2,384,524 of JBAMBM010000820.1, read as the reverse complement.
AGTAACACATCAAAGAATTCTGAGGAAACTCCATCAACTCTATATCAGTTAATTGGATTTTTTTCACAGGTGTCTGTCAAATTTCCTCTTTTACGTTGTACATGTTCTATCTGTAATTCAATAGCATTTTAGTTGTCCGAAAGCATTTTTCTTTTTGCATCTCCGTTTTGATTTGGGGTAAACGGAAATTGCGGCCACTTCCTCCCGCCCCACCTTGTCCGCTGCAGATGTTGACTATTTTTTCGCACGACTTTAAGTGCTTGAAAGTCAGAAACTCGGTCTGTTGTCGAGCACTTACACTTGCCTTGACTTGGCTGCCAATAATATCCTGAAGCTGCAGTTTATTGCCTCAATTATGTGAAGCGCTTTTCTAGTTGTTGACTTTGCTTGGGTTAATATTGATTTTAGGTGCCGCCGCTCTCAGCCGCCCTCATCCGCCCGCCTTATGATAACACTGAAGCGCAGGTTAAATTAGTTTATCTGGCAATTGGCCAAGAGCCAAAGTACAAATTACAGAGCATGCCATGCTGGCGTGCTAATGTTTCATATTTAACCTTTTCTTTAGTAGAAATGGAACCGCAACTGGCAATTAAGCAGCCACTTTGATTGGCCTGTGGTGCCCGAAAAGAAACGTGTGAAAGGCCGAAATGTGACAATGTTTGACAACTAAAAGAAAACGACAACAAGAAGACAAAGGACAAATGTGTATTACTTGAGGCAGGGCAGCCAAGCAAATCCCCTAAACATACCCCTGGTCAGAGCGTGGAAATGTGCGTGTATTACATTACTATATATTTATTACGAGTAAAGCAACCGAGCGAGTCTTACGATCTCATAACAAGCGCAAATATGTTGTAATAAACATAAAAGCAAACAAAGGGACCTAAGAACAGGGGCAACCGCCCCGCCACACGGCTTACCAAAGGCGTGAACATGAGAAATGATTAATTGAATTGTGACGCCGCCGCCGCCCATTTAAGAGCAGAGAGCAAAAAGTTATCGGCCATTTGAGTTCTCTAGCCGCAAAAATGAAAAATTGTAAAAGAATCATAACAATAAGCCAGTTTGCACAAATGTTATGTATGTACATACTACATATGTGGTTCCATTCATTTGCTACACACTGTAATTTGATTAATCATACCCTACGTGTTCTGCTAAGAATTTCGTTTCAAGTCTGACAACTGTTGCCATGGTCTTAACTTTGACCTTTCAATCAAAGCGGACGCAATTTCAAAACAAAAGGGTATGAAACAAAAGCATAGGCAGAGACAAAGCCATATCGAGGGCAGCCAAAACCAAGGCCTACACGACATCAGCAACACATCAAAAGTAACTGTAAAAGCCGAGATCCCAAAAGACTGACTTGAATTTTCGTTCTGAAATTCGAGTTGACTTTTTCTTTTGCTGTTCTGGTTCACAATTAAATCGCATTTGAGCCCAAAAAGGATTCAACGATTCAGAATGCATAAAGGGTAATCTCTCAAAAGACAACTTGGAGTCCCGAAAACGGACACATTCATGGTATGCCACACCACATGCCGCACAGAGTAAAAATGTGGATTTGCAAATTAGATCAAAGACATTCGCACGCCCGCGCACCCATTCACAAGTATTTGAGCATATTAAAAGGCAATTCCTTGAGCCAAAACAGAAAAAGAAAGCAAAGCACATAAGCCAAGAAAAATTCCCAAAGTTTTTCGCACAAAGCGATATGCCATATGCCAAATGCGATGTAAAACGCAAAATCAAAAACGACCGGCAAATGGCGCGTGTCTCGCATTTCAACTCTTGCCTTGCCAAAGTGTAGTTTGTACATAATTTAAATATTTCTGTCCAGTGCCCGCAGTTGGAACGTGCAGCTCGTGTCGTGATTTGATATGCTACGATTTTCCAAAACGGCCAATGCACTCGGGCCGAAGGCAGGGGGTGATGAGAGCGCAGCGCTGCGAACTGGCAACTGGCAACTGGAGGCATTTTGCATTGCAACTGTCAAAGTATTTGTCAAAATGTTGCATATTTTAGCGTCGGCAATGAATTGCTGAAATGTTTTCGCTGCCAGCGTTGCCACTGGTTACTTTCGCACACACATACACTCCCATACACACAGACGGCCACATCTACGAGCAGATTATGTTTGTGCAAGCCGCAAGCCAGTTTGTCATCTAATTGCTGTTGGCTTTTATTTCAATTAAGTTTTTATACCAGTCACAAAATATGTGAATGTATATTAAGTTTTGCATAAAGTTTGCAAGTTACAGAAGGAAGCATTTCCCACCATATAAAGTATATATATTCTTGATCAGCATGACGTTTGCTTCAACCCCGACATCTCAGAAGTCTGGAGACCTACAGAGCTGAAATTATTACCAGATGCACCTTATATCTGCACGTTGATTGAGTTTACAAATCATACGAATTGCATTGGATTCAGTTTGGACAACCACGATTTTTTTCAAAACGTTGGTTACAATTGATCCAGAACGAGATATAGCAACTTAATGTAGCGAGTACATGGGTTTATCGTCCTCTTCACAATTGTGATGTAAAATACATGAATCCAAGTATCATTTAATTATCTTATCAGTTCCAATGCATGCGCATATTCATGCACAAATTTATCATGAAATAAACAACCAGCAGCCAGGCCGCATGGTGGACAAGTGATAACAATTTAATCACATCATTTACATACCAACACCAACGTAATCCTGGCCAACGAAAATAAACATGAAAACAGTTTGCTGAGGAAGCCTATAGATTTAGATAACCTGCCGCCATATGGGGCGGGGGGAGTTGGGTGTGCTATCTGACGAAATCTATTTGTCGCCATCGTAGCTGCAATTATTTTCAATAAACGCCAATTTGGTAGCATGATTAGAGTCAAAACATTGTGCTTATGTATAAATTATATTTGTAAATATATACATGCATAGATTATGTATACGACTGTCTGTCGGTTTATTCTATTGGCTGCAAAACAAATCAATTAAGCGGCACAATTTTCGTTGCCATTGAGTTGACGGCGCATGCGAAATTGTTATAAATTGCCATTGCGGACTGAGAGACTTCGACGGCAGGCAACAACGATTACGACGATTCCGATTCCAACTGCGAGTACGACTCTGCTCTGCTCTATGCGTTCCCATTGAATTATTTATGAATGAATTTTATTAGTTGCCCTCATTGGCGGCTCATCAGTGTCGGCGGCGGAGCAGCTTGATATGACTTGACATTAATTGCATACGGACTAGAGTCGCAAGTAGAGAGACAGGGCATGGAGTGCATACAACACTAGACTATAGTCAATTAAATGCGCTACATTCTGACGAACATTTAATTTAATTTGGTCGACGAGTATTGCAGATTTATGTGCACTCACAAAAAAAAAAAAAAATCACGGGCCATTTAAGTTGCCCCTTTGAAATACACATTTTGAATTTTAGGTGACTTCAAGAAAGCTTTGAGCCTTTTCTCTGAGTGTATGGATATGTAATTCATTTACTACATATCTTACGTCTAGATAAATGTACTACATGTTTATATTGGTTCAACAGCAAAATGAACAACAACACATGCCATAGTCCCACAAAACGTTGCTTCTGGCCTTGTTGAGCTGCTCATTTGACAGCATTACAACATGATCGATGTATGTTTATACTTGTTGTATGTTATTGCATTCTCAAATTGCTCAAATGCAGCATAGAATCATTTGCATTTCGTTATCAGAAAATAGTAAGCATTTTGTGACACTTTGCACATTTTGATTGATGAACGAACGTTTCACCTGGACACCTGCAAGTTGTCTAAGTGCAGCTACATGGCTTACGTTGCTACGACTCCTTTGTAGGTGTTGGCAGGGATTGAATCAATTTGCATTTTAAATTAAACAGATTTTAATTGCATTCACAAATTATGCAGCAAGCCGAAGCCCGTGGTCGAAATGAACCAGCAGCATCTGCCAGGCCCATGGGCCACTGAAATGTGGCCAATGAATTCTGAGTGTGACCAAAATGAAGTGAGGAATGCGAAATGCTCAAAATATATAAATTTGCTCACCCTCTTTGTGAGGCTCCTTAAGCGGATTTAGTTTGATTTGAATTAAAAACCAGAATGTTTCCCATACTGTGTCGTAGAAGGGATCTATTCTATGACAGATAATTGGTATGGTTTCGTATTAAATCTAGATAAGCTGGCATATTAATTATTGCTTGCAACATTAAATTATCCCCATTGAAAATGAATTTAATAGAAAGTGAATGAATGTTTTGGTGTTGGTCATTACTGTTGTTGTTGTTGTTGTTGACTTTACTGCGGCACTTTAAATAAACATAAATATTTAATAAAATGCAATTTAAGTGCTGACCAAATAAACTGTTGGGCTTAATTGATTCAGACATTAAAATTTATGCCGAACAAAGACGCTGCAGAAAGTGCCAAAACAAAAACAAAAATAATAATAACTGCTGACAGTTAATTAAAATCAAGAAAAACAATTGAAAATTATGCAGAAAACAAACAAAAATTTAAAAGTTAATAAAAACACTTTACAATATGCAATTTCAAGGACTAGCGATAAAGAATCTGAACAAATGCAAAGAGTTGAAAAGTCCAAACAGCTTATCAAACCCTAACCAGCCTGCCGTCGGACTGCCAGTAAGCCAGCCTGCTCTCTGACAGCCTCGCTCTCTGTTTGTGTTCGTCTTTATAGTCGAATGCGTTGTCTTATGTGTGCGTGTGCGTATGTGTGGTTAAATGTATTGCTAAGTTATTTTTAGAATAATGCCAAAGTGCAAACAAAGCGACAAGCCCAGTCTCCGTCTCTACAAGCTGTCAAGTGACAAAGCAAATATGCAATGGAAAATGCATTGACAGCTGCACAGCGACGTTATCAGCAGCTTTTCTATTACGTCAAAGCGGCTTATGCGATGCTTTTGTTAGTATATTCAATCGTCTGCTCCCATAATAACACATAAACACACTGCTATATCAATAGAACTTTACATAGTCCTCTTCAAGGGAAAATATAGGCATCTGCTTTAGCGATAACTTTTTCGTTTGGGATCAGAAATGGAATCATACTACGATCCAAATTCAGGAAAGTGCTCATGTTCAGCCGTGTAATCATTTAATCGAAGATAACATTGCTAATCAGTTTTATAATAGTTTCATATTTTTGGTTCGATTTATATCAATACTACTTCATCCGCTATTGTACATAAGCTCTACTATAGAGTAAATTAAAGTCAAATTCGGCACTATCATCGCTCTCTTCTCTATGTAAGAACTTACTCACTAAGCCAGCACACAAAAGCGCACAATGTGCATTAGGTAAGCTGCTTGTAAGCGACAACTATAATTAAATAATAATCATACTAGCTCATACGCACTGTGATAGAGCTTACTACATAATTGGTGTAGCTATTGTTGTTGGCATTTGTATAATGCATAATCCTGTCTTTAATTGCATGTAGAATCCAAGAAACTAATTGGCAGTCATCCCTTCATGCCATTCATCTTTAATAAAGGTTTGTCAGCCAATGCAATGCACTGGGCCAAGCCAACGGCAGCAAGAAAACAAACAACATACTTATAAAGCATATGGCAGAGAGAGAGGCAGAGCAGATCAAAGAGCGGAAAGCAGCACAGCGGCACTGCTTGAAGAAAACAAGCTTGCATATCTGCACAATATGGCAGGAAAACTAAGTAAGCGAACGCATACGAGCCAGAGCCGGCCATATGGGAAATGGTGGCCACCACACTACACTTGCTCCCCACATTGATATCAAGCTGGTTGCTTGACAAGCAAACATTTTATGTTTCATTGCATGTATTATAAAGCATTTGAGCGAATAAATCACACAGTAGAGCTTATAATAATAGAGCCCAACCAATAGTTATTTGCTACAAATGATTACAATCTGACAGAAATCAGTATCAGTAAGCACTTATGACAATGCATAGACATATGTGTATATTTTTGTGACATTCAATCACATTTATGTCAAAGGACAATAGAAAATTTCATCAAAACAATATGCAATGGGACATTTATTTATTTATATCATTAAATATTTCATATATCATGCGACCCCTCTTAGGGCCGTTCTTCAATCTTCTATTTAAAGTGATATTTATTCAGCAGACGAATATGGATTACGGTTTGTTTCACATCTTCCAATTAACACTATATTGGAATATGAATTTAGTTTTATTTTAATTGCTTGCGGGTGGAAGATCTTTAATTCACAGTATTCACTGTGGCCAGATTTTGTTGAGAAATACAATTGTCTTCAGTTGCTTTTGCAGCAGAAGCATTTGTCGTTGATTTGAGTTGCCATTTATTTTCCGGCGCTGAGAGATTGCCACATGGGACCAACTGGGGGAGCAAAGCGACGCACAACCAGTCAACCAGCTAACGCTAGTGAAGCATCACTGTTGCCTGTTGTTGCCGTATTGGTTTCAATTGCGATGTATTGCAATTTGCAATTGCAACTCGTCAGCTTTTGTGGTTAACGAAAATTTAATTGAAAATGCATTTGTTATGTGCTTTGCAGGTGGCATTTTGTTTTCAATAAATAAAATCAATTTGAACAACATTTCTGCGAATTTCTATTGTGATTATGATTATGGAGCTCGCTGAAATACAATTTGAATGTGTCAAAAATGCTGAATGCATAGCTGAAATGTGTGTGTACGCCTGAATAGGGGACAGGAGGAATTTAGCTGTGACTGCATTTTATAATTGCTTTTAAGGCTCGCCTACTACATACTCGCACAATTGTCGAGCGGCTTACCTTTGCCTGCCTTTGGCTGTCGTTGACATTTATTTATTTGCTTTGGGGAATTGTTGCCGATGAGGCTGAGAGATGTCAATGTGGTTGCTTTTGACAGCATTTCAAGTCACTTTTACATATTTGGCAGGCAATGAAGTGTAAAGACCTGCTTGCGGTGCGCTTGTAACATTAAAAGCCAGCAGCGCTTTGTTGTGGTTATTGTTGTTGCAAAAATTGTTGCAGTTGTTGATGCTGCTGTTGTCGTTTCTTGTTGTTTCGTGCTTTGTTGGAAAATGTATAATGGATGTGTTGGATGTGCCGTCAAAAGTTGAATTGAAATTGATATGCGAAACGCGCGTGAGTCTCGCAAGCTGCCATCCACCTGAAACACTGTCATCTGTTATTGCTGCAAAATTGCGCATACGACACGTTGTCACACAGACAGCAGCGATACCAGAACATTACATATTATGTTAAAATGAAACATATTTGATGCTGATGGTGTTGATGAGCATCAGCCATAGCAGCAAATCAGACGGTCAATGGAAGCGAGAAAGCATCTATGGAGTAAGAAACTCTGCAGAAAATCCCATTCAAATAGGAAGTTCACTTTATATCGAAGCTATATTTTAATTCTAGGAATCAGAGTTACCACTCGCTTTACATTGTTATGGACGTATACTTTAGATCAATCACATGCAGTATGTTCCACTGTGCACAAAATAAGGTTTAAATAACTCACTTTCATTTTATAGGCAAACATTTTTCAGAGCGACACTTAAATTTTAATGGCGGGTGCAAGCATAAAATATGCCTGGATTTTATATGGCAACACATAAAACAAGCAGGACCAGCAGCAGCAGCAGTACCAGCAGGACGATGAGGAGACAAGTTATTTCGCATAACTTTATACGAACTGCAAACTATGGGCATTCCTTTTATTTAACACGGCCTAAGGCTCATCTGCCAAATTGCCAGTTGGCCAAGTTGGCGTTGTTTAAGTGTCCGTAAAATATCGGCGACAGCGCCTAAAAGCAGGCAACACGCGCTCACATTGGGCCATCAATCATAAGGTCTGAGGGCTGGGGCTGGCGGGAAGTAAGGGTAAGTAGATGGATGCAGACTGGGTGGATTCTGCTTAACAAAGACAAATAAGCAAGTTATCTATCTAACTGACGAACTGGTTGGCCAGAGTCAAAGCTGGAACACTGACTGAGCGACTTGTTCGTTGAGGCACGGCCGACAACATTGCGCATACGCCACATGGCCTTGTCGACACATTAATCGCCTGGCCCCAAGCCAACAAATCCTTCGTTCAAAACACACATTACTTTCGACTTTTTTCGGTACGTTCAATTTATGAGTCTGGCATTCTTGTTGCAGCCTCAAAACAAATATATAATAATAATAATAAAACAAAATTAAACCGAAGCGGAACAGAATCGCTGATTCCATTAGATATTTTGCATAAGTTTCCTTTACGAGTACACCAGTATGTCCTATGTACTCTGTATAGTGCGATTGCCAAATAATAAATAATGCAGAATATACAAAATTAATTGTCAAAGCAATCAATAAATTTGCTTTATGGCCCGGCCCCCATGAACATGGGACTCGTGGCAAGCTAATGGCGCTTAAGTTGATTTGCTTATCTGCTGCTGCTGTTGCTGCTTGTGGTGGGCAGCAGAAGTAGCCAACACAGCAGACGGCGGCGGGGACAACAAAGGCGGTGGTTTCTTTTGTTTTCGCATATATTTTTTTGGGCACACGCAACAAAAGCAAATTCACGAGAATTTATTTTATATTTCATGTCTAAGTATGGGCATAGTCTATACAGCTGCTTCACGAGCGGGAAAGAAGGAGAGAGGGACACACATAGAAAGATAAGGACAGGGCAAGACAGAAGCAATTGCTAAATTGATTTCAGTGCCTTAAACACGTCTATATAGAGCGAATCGTGATCCAAGAGAAACAAAAGAAGTGGCAGTCGAGCTTGCTTTACAATTAAATACCCTGCACCAAGTAAATTTCTATATGATCAGTATAAAACGTAGGCGTGGCAAAATTTGAATATTTATACCCAAATTTTTAGTCTCAATTTCTTAGAGTTTCCAAGATCTAGGCGACTCCGTTTGTCAGCCAAACTCAGTGCAGGATTCTTGCTGCATTCGAAAGTTTTAATTACCTTTGCCGCGGTGCAGTCGTGGTTAGCTGTCATCAATATTTGATACATGATTTGCCTCTGCTGCTGTTTGCTCTGGTTTGTGGTTTGTACCACATGCGCTACTTCCCAACAGGTAACACTAACCAACAACATTTTGGCTTAGCAGTTCAAATAGGTTCGACAAACTGACAAACTGCCCAAATGTGGCAAGATATATTTGTGGGCGACCTGCAGTTGCTGTCAGTTGCCATACAAAACTGAAAATTAACTCAATTACTAAGATCAAAGCAAAAAGTCTGCTTTTGTTGAAAAGTGTACTGTAAAGGGCATACATGCCTGTATGCACATATTAACGTTTGTTTGTGGTTTTTTCACACAGTTATTGCATTAAATTTCGCATATTCATTAAAGGTTATGTTTACAGTTTGTTGGCATGGAGTCATGTTTGTGTTCACACTGAAGCATTCGCTGTGGTCATTAATTCATGCATATTTATATTTAACCAGCATGACGCTCTTTTTCGGTCAAAATGGATATATGCAGTGCACTTGACATTTTGTTGTGAAATATTTGGCTGTACAGAGATTTGGTGCCCATTGGAAAATAAAATATTTGCAACTATGAATGCAGAGAATCCAGCTAGAAGTCTGCAATAGTGCAATTCAGTTTAAGTTCAATTCATATACAGAAACATAACCTTGATTTGTTCATATTTTACATAAAGTCAAATGCCAAAAACATCACATTAAATGCACTTAATTGGCAAACAATCAAGAGACAATCAATTGTCAAATACATATATCTATATAAATTCGTTTATGATGATTGTATGTGCCTACAGAAAAAGAACCTCCACATCCGACATCAGACAAAAAGAAGCCAAAACAAATAAATAAAATAAATGGCAAATATTTGTAACCATAAATTGATGTCAACAAAGGCAACATACATTGTGATAACTGCGTGAAAATTAAGTGGCAGTAATCACCGCAAAAAATAAAAGGAAACAGATCAAAAGTACCATATAGACGAAAGCAAATGAAGAAATAACTGGAAGGGCAGAGTAACTGTGGCCAACGAAAGCCCGGATGTCCAAACCAATTAAATTTAATCCGCTATAATCTCTTATTAACTGCTGTAATCCGAGTTTTATTCATTTTAATCGTATATTCTTATGGTACCTATATGAAGAAGTAGTCCGATCTGCATGATTCTCATTAGAAATTACTAACTAAGAAGCCTAGTTGACAAAGTGTTCATGATGGAACAACCACAACTGTGACATCCAGGCAACTAACCAATTATCTGTAGCAACAAAATGGCTATTAGCAAGATGTACATGATTATATTGATCTGACTCCTTCATAATTTATGGTGGCAACATTTCAAAACAAAACAATAACAACACCAACAATTTCTCAAACTACTTGTTGGGGCTTGCTCGCTTTGCATAGGTTCTAACGTGCACATCTACTGGTAACTAAATTTGTTGTGAATTTGCATTTTACGATATGAATATTTCACACAGCGCCAACGATACGAGTGGCGGGAATTGCGCTGCCAAAAATAATTAATACCCAAAATTCGTGCATTACGTATACGACACCGACAGTTTGATTAAATATGCCGATTAAATATTCAGTTGCTGACGCAGCAACGCGTCATTTAATACACGAACACATTTCATCTGAGCTAGTGGGGTCGTCGTTTGAGTATTTGTTGTTGTTAATGTTGTTGTTGTTATTGTTAATATGATGGTTGTTTGGCTACGTCAAAAACGGTTTGTCTCAAGTAAAAACAAGTAAGAACGCTATATTCGATACACCGACTATTAGGTACTCGTACTCAGCGTTTATTTAATATTCAACACACTCAAAAGTATGCAAAATTTTAAAACAAACTTGATCTGATAAAAAATTATGGAAACCAACATACCAAATTTGGTGTTCATACAGACGGACAGGCGAACATGGCCAGATTGACTCGGCTGTTGATGCTGATCAGGAAAATATATAGTCTGTGGGGTCGGAAACGCTTTCTTTTCCCCGTTACATACATATGCACGAACACAATATACTCGTTTACTCTACTAGAGTATGAATATAAACAGCAAACAACATCAGCCGAAGTAACAGTAGACAGGCTACCGGTTTTTAAAGTAAATCTACCCCTCGACTTCCCACAACAGTAGCTCAACACAAAAAAGCAAAAGCTTGTACGACAATAAGCAAATAAATGCACGATACGATTATTGTTTGTACACGCTTATATTTTTCTACATTCCATACTTAAACACTTAATTATCTATTTAGTTTGCAACATTACATACTTAAACACCTAATTATCTGTTTATGGACTCACAAATTCAAGAAAAAAAAACTAAAAAGTATGCAATTCTTGAATCGAACTTCCATATATTATAACGTAGTTGGTAGTATTTATTACTTTTGAACGTATAGTTCACTAAGAGCCTTTTAACACATCTTCTTTGTAAAGTGGGATTTATGGAGCATGAGAATATGGCTGGCCTGGCATAAGGATGTTTTTACATCTTCCATTTAACATTTTAATTTGAGACAAGGCCTCAAGTGAACTTGTACAAATGTCGAATTTGAAATATCGTTTGAACTGGCAGATGGAGGGGCAGTGGCAGAAGTGGTGCTAACAGCCACACGTGAAAACGTACCTAAATATTCTACCTTCTATGAGCAGTTGAGCAGATGATAGCTATTTGACATTGTAATCTACAAAAATTCAAGTTCTTAATATATCTGTAAGTAAACTGTCTTACTCATATCAAATTTTAATAAATTTTTCAGTAATGCTGACTGATATTGGGGCTTGCTCTGAGGTTGTGCATTCTCTGCTGAACAATCAAAAATGTTCAATCATTTACATTTTTTTGAATCCCATTTCCCATATCACACATTCCGTCGACGTTGTCATTTCCAGTGGTCGAAAATGCTTCAAGGTGTTGTTTATTCTTCTGTTTACGCGCGTCAAGTGCTAATGAATTTGTTTGGTTGTCCGTCAGCGGAAGTATATGTTGCTGGACTATCAGCACTACATGTACACACACATACAAATAATTATAAATACTTTGTAGCTCTCTCGGCTACTAAGTAATCGTAGGTATGACATAAAAAATATTTTATTGCCAACGCTATGCATAAGCACAATTTACATACATATATACTTTCTGCTGTGGAGCGTACATACTACAAATACTCGTAATTAAACTGGATTCGATGCGTACTCGTACGACGGCGAATCACGTGACGATTTGTGACAATCAAGGCGTCTTCAATTTCCAAACAATCGTTTTGATTGCAATTACAGTGAAAAGAGCACCGATTCCGATGATGCTAATGCTGCTAACTACTGCGGCTGCTTGGTGTTGCTTGCTGTTGCGTTAGCATTACTGCATTGCTGCCACAAATTGGGGTAGCCAAGGGGTTGCAGCTAGCATGTACGTGCTGGCACTGCAGATAAGCACTCATGTGTTGGTTACCACAGATACCACAACCGCAATGACTGCCTCCCACTGATAAGTAAAGCCTCAACGTTGCGTGCTGTCAGCCAGGACATGGCGCCAGCATGTTCCCAGAACACAGGAGAAACAAAACAGAAAATGGGGGAAAAGCAAAGAAAATAAAAAGAACAAGAGAGGAAGGTTAACTTCGGGCAACCGAAGCTTATATACCCTCGCAGATATGTGTACTTTAATAAGAAAGAATGGCTTTGTAGCTCCGTCCTAATCAAATTTTATCAACGGCTTTGGAGACGTCGACAACGTATATGCATTTGCTCAGTATTTTTGCTACGGAAACTATAGATAGTTAAAACAAGGAAGAAATGCTAGGTTTAGGTGCCCGGAGATTCCATACCCTTGAAGAAAACTTTTTAAAATCCAAAAAGAAACAAAATGTTGTTCATACTAAGATATAATTCTGAAAGTTATATGAGAGCTATGTGATATAGTTGTCTCATGTCAATGCAATCCGGTGCAGTCGATGCAAATTTGGTTCACTTCAGATAACAAAACAAATAAAATTGAAGAGCTTATTCTGATTCGGTCGGTTATATGGGAGCTAGATGGTAAAAATGTCAGCTTGATGGCTTTAAAACTGAGACACTTTATACTAGTTCGCATAGAAACAAGCAGACAAACAGACGGATCAATATCAAGAATATATACTTTGTATATTTAAAGATGCTTCCATATATGCCTTACAGATATTATGAAAGAATTGTGATAATCAAATTGTTAGAAAATTCTTTAGAAATGAACGAATGACGAATGAAAATATATTTAAATTTGAATAGAACAAAGCGATTTAAGAACAATTTTGCGCTTGGTTCACCAAAAATATATATGTATGCCTACTTAATTATATAACCAGCAGATACATTTAATTAGCGCAAATTCCAATTATGACACGAAATCTGAAGCGAGCTAAAATTACAAAAGCAACCCAAACACTGCCTACATACATACATACATACATACATGCAGACACACCGTGGCACATGCATATACAAATACATACACAAGAGTACATGCATTATGTATTGCGTGCGATAATTAACAACTAGATTTTTAACTGTTTAGCATACAGCATAACTAAAGGCTTGTTAGTCTGATAAAAAGTACAACAAGCACATTTAAAAACAAAAAGAAAATGCCAACAACAAAAGCCACTCGAAATGAATTCGCGTGTTTAGTTTTGCCCACGCTGGCAGTTTGCCTGCCTGGCTCTGGCTTATTTGTCCGTATGCTTGCCTGCCCGCCGGCCTGCCCGACAGACTGGCAGCCTGACATGACGAGTTGTTGACTTGACCAATGGTCGGTCGGTCAATGAACTACGTGGGCTAGGAGCAGGCTAACTCAAGTGGGAAACTGCAGCTGGCCCGGCCCGTGGGCCATAGAGTGCAAGTCAGGAGAATGTACAACAAGATATCAGCAAACAGAAAATAGGAAAAGGAAGAGCTCAAAGACAGAGGAGAGTGTAAATGCAGCAAAACGGATTCAAGTTGCACTGATGGCACTGATAAGTCTACCTTTATCTCTGTTCAACCATTATGCAGCACGATGCCTTTCAATCCCCGCACCTAGTGAACACTCAAATGATACGAAATATTCGTTGCTCAACAAAGAAATGAATCCACATTTGCATGAAATTGTCAAGCGGATATAGCTTATCATATCACTGACTCAAGATTCACACACACAAAAATATAAATGCAGTTTAAATTGTTAATTTAGCATAAACTTTTCACTCGTAAACTCGCTATGTTATATAAATTCCACTCTTTTCAGCTACCTTCTTTTGCTGATAAGCAAATGCAGTTGTTTAAATTGGAGACAAATGATATGTTCCCCCTTCAGTCTGACATAAAACGTCTACACCAACAGCAGCGTGGCAGCCATTCTGCAGCCTCAGCATCAGCTTCAGTTCCAGTTCCAGTTCCAGCCCCAGCTGACTTCTCCAGCAACTCCCAACATAATCAGCGTTATGGTAGCGCATTAAGGCGAAATTTATGCGGCAACGTCGTCTTTTCATTGCGTCCATTTTTAATGCGTCGTCATTTTTTAATGCGCAGTATGAAAAAAAGAGAATTATAAAGAATGCAAACATAATTTTTTCCTAATGCCCACCACAAAAGTAAAGGAAGCGAAAATGAGCAGATAGAAGAGCTGAGAGGCAGGAAACAGAGAGACACGATGTTTTTGTAGACAGCAAGGGGGCGTGGCGCATCTGAAATGCATACAATTAGGCAGTCGACTTTATAGCACAGCTGTTAAAATATAATTTCATTTCAGGGCATCGCTTTAATGGCTTGATAATGCAGCCAAAGCAGTGGCTGCTGTGGCTGTTGCCATTGCTTGAGCTGGCCTTTCGGCTTCAATATTGCAAGCGCAGCAGCAGCAGCAAACACACACTTGGCTGATAAGCCGCTGAAATGAGCAGGCGGTGGTGATCTGTGACGCAATTCCGTTGTCTTAATGACGTCCATTGGACACTGCTGACGGCGGGTATCTGCTGCAGCAAAACGACCCCATTTGATACAAGTATTTGACATTCAGCCGACGAACCTGCTGATACGAGGTAAAGTCGATATTCGATGCACAAGTGGCAAAAAAAAAACCCCAAGTCTATGTATAAGTAATTGAGTAGGAGTGGCGCCCGAATCAAAGAATTGAATGGTTTTAGGATATGTTAAGAAAAGCTTATTTTAATAAGTCTCAAGTAAAATGATCTGCCACGGTAAATGAGAGAAATCCTGGTTCCATGGCATATATATCTGAAATAAGTGATCTAACTCTCAATTAGGAAAATGCGAAAGATCTCTTTCTCCGTCCCTTTCTCAAGATTTCGAAATATGTACAAACTTCCGAATTAAAAAGGAGAATGTATAAGAAATAACCCTCTAAGAAAATGGTATACTACGACTTATGTTCTCATTTTCAACAGCAAATAATTCCCAATGAAAATCTAGAGTCCAAAATATAAAACAAGTCTCCAACATCGTTTGCGCCGTCTAACATATTGAAGTACTATCTTCAACAAAAATAAAACTTTTATATAGCATACAAAACTTTAGCCGGTCGAAGTGGAACAGTTCCAAATGTTCACGGCACGTCAACCAATGAAAAGTTTTACCAGTACGCAAACTCAAGCTTGTCTTCGCTTACATTGCTGTTGCCTTTAACAATAACTCAGAAAATACTTGGAGCATTAAAAATGTGAAATAACATCTTAGCAAAAACTTTTTCAAGGCGAGGCGAGGCGCAAAAAATAAAATCAACATGACAGCAATGATTTTCGACGTCTTCGTTGTGAGTGCGGTTTCATTCAAATATAAATTCACATTTTGATTTTCTAAAATTTTATTGCAATATGTGTATGTAAATATATATTTATATATATACACTTTTACGGAAATGCCGCAGGCGTGTAAGAGCCCACTTTACCCCATTTACGAGACTTTGGCAAAATTCTTGAGAAAAATATTACATTACATTATAAATTGAAAATTTGCGCACGTTTCTGTCATTTGAATCTGTTGAACAGCCTGAAACCTAGACAAATATCTGCTAGATACATTCAAAGCGCTGCCGTCTAGTCTGGGCCTGGGCTTGACTTTGGATTTAGTTGCTGATGGTGTTGTTAACATTATATTGAATATGTATTTGTCCAGGCATAGCAAATTACTCATAATTATATAGTGTGCTGTTACTGTTGTACACGTGACATGCCATCACACACGTGATGCATACAATTTTCACACATGTGAAATGCATCTTGGCACATATGCACAACCGGGCAAGCCATTGCTTAGCAGTCAGCTCAAGGTGACCTTTGCTGGTTTGGGGAATTGCTTAAAGCTACTGAAAGTTGTTCAAAACTAATGCATAAATTTTGAATAAATTTGTATAGTCCTTCTTAATCGCCAAAGTTGACTTGGTTGTATCAAATAAGCATAACAATGATGACACTCACAATGACACTGAACTGCCGCAAAGACAAGGGCAACCCAAAGGCCAAAGGGAAGCCCTGCAGTTCCATATAAAATGTATCTCACAAACTTTTGTAGGGTGTGGCTATGTAGCTGCGTCGCTTACCCGCTTGGTGGGCCACCAATAGAGCACTTAAAGCCGTAACTTGAAGCATGAAAATGAATAAGTTGCTGGAGCGCAAACATTTAACGCTTCATTAACTTTAGATAATGCTAAGCGACAGGCTCCCAAACAGGGCCGGGACAATGTCGCAGGTTAGAGTTGCCGCCGCCGCCGCCAAATGTGGCTTCTTCTATCTATACAATTAACACACCTCCTCCCGCCCTGAATAAGAAACATCGTGTGAAGGCAAAAATCGATGGCAACAGACAGCTGATGTAGACAAAACTTCAGCACACTTTCTTTGCCATTCTCTGAGGACTCGCGCCTGGAAGCAGGCTGCTTCATTTTTCGTCAATATGACCATGAACACTTACCTTCTCTCGCTTTCAAGTAGACCGTATTGGCCACAATATTCTCTAATTCCATTAGTTCCAGGTTGGCGGTTTTTTAATGAATCCTTTGCCGCTCTCGAAAAGTAAACCCAAGTAAGGTTTTAATCTCTTTGTTGTAACAGTTGCTGTATGAAGTCGGGCTACAGCCTTTGCTCTTTGCTTTGGCTAAGCTATTGATGTATGCTCGGCTTGGCTCGGCTCGGCTAGCTCTTCTCTGCTCTGGGTCTGGTTTGGTGTATCTGTTTAAACTTGCAAATTTACAGCTGGCTGGCAAATTTGTGGCCGTCGTCGAGGATCCAGCGTTGTGGTATTAGACAGCTTTACATACACAGGCGACATTTAGTTTCAATGTTGAATATATTCCAAGCCAAAAATATTGCTTTCCGAGTAACAAAGATTCTGCTTAGCTTCAAAATAGGGCGAAAGTTTCAAGAGTCGTTCTGTAAAGAAATAGAGGACATATAGATTAGTTAATTGAATTCGAAAATGGGCATACATACATACTAGCAAGTTTACCCGGCTTTGATTATGGGAGCTATAAAAACTTCCTTCAAAGTGTAAAGCGATATTTGAATACGCTTTAAAACATTTTCTTTATAAATATGTATTAAGTATCAGTATCAGTATCTGCTGATACTGAAATTCGTCAACGACTTCTCTCTCTTTCCTACGAGTACGGGTTTATGAATAGCCAGGAAACTTAGTACTTTGAGTAGAAGTCTCTGGCGTTGTTGCGAGTACATATATTAACCACAAAAGAAGCCTCTTTGAGACAAGTAAGCATGCTCTTGCCTCCACTCGCTCGCTCGTAGGCGTTTATGCATGTTATGTCTACGTGTACTTGTTTTGTCACCTGTTTCTGACAAAAGAGCTGCGCACGTTTGTGTCATCTATGTACTTGTATGTGAGTTTCTATGTACGACGTGTGGTTTGGCTAGCTAGCTAAGAGGATTGTTAACTGACAAAGGCAGGTTAAGAGCCAAGCCACAGGCATAATTTTGCCCAGCCGTGTTTTCATTATCGTTGGCTCAGCTTCAGGCCCAGAGGTTCTCAGGTTAAGGCATTGTGGTGTCGGTAATGTTGCGGTCTACAGTGTGTCGCATTTATTAATCATGGTTTAAATGGAACCACCATGAACCTGGTAGATGAAGCCTGTAGCTGGCGGCGTACGTGTGGGCATGTCGCCTGAAGTGACGGCGCGTCATGAGCAACAAATGGCAAAATAATTGAATGCCCACAAGTTTTCGTTAAGCCCCCTTTCGAGTGCGTGATGCCATTCACCAACATGCGCACACATATTTAGATGATTCGGCGCCTTTCTTGATCACATCTCCCGCAAATGCTATACACATTCTTAATGACATATTTTCCTGGAATAGTTGAATGATAAACTGTTCCTGGCTGCAATTTTGGTCAGCGTCATGTTTATTGAGCAATCTCTTTCAGTCGACTCTCGACTTTTATTCAGCTTAGGCAGTTTTTAATTAAGAATGAACTCATGCCGATGTGCGCCAAGTGAACGAGCGAAAGCAATTTGTTCGATATTTAAGATGTATGGATATATGTGCACACTTTGTATATGTAAATATTATGACCAGCAGCAGAAACCATTCCGTATGCTGAGCATGGGAAGGCAGTGCGGCGCACATCAATCAAAGCACGAAAGTGTGGCCATGTCTGGGCCATGGCCATACAAGTGTTTATATTCCAAACAAAACAAATTTCAACATTTTTGGCTAGACGGAGGACGCATCAGAAGCGAGCTATAACGGCAGGCGAACATGAGCGAATAAAGCAAAAGCCATATTAATTGTTTTTCAAATGCGCACCAAAATAAACAAACAGATGCAAGATGAATGTCCGACTGTAATAAAATGCGATGTTATAATTATCAATAACATAACTTTGATCAACTTTATTTTGTTAAATGAGATCCATGGATGTCGCATTATCATTATCACTATCAAAATTTCAATTACCCCATTTCAGTTAGCTATGGGGGTTACAATTTGGAAATCATCAATGGTTAATTAAGCCTTGAGGTAAGCCGGAGATCCATGTTTCAAATTCGAACGCCTCTAAATATGAACATTACTGTAAAATTATTATGCCCATTTAATTTATATGGAAAAGCTACGTTGACATCGAGAGCATGGCATAGTGGCCACTAAATACAAAATGAGCGCAGATTGTAAACCATTGACGCGAATAATATATTACACATGGGGATGTAGCCCCAATGCCTTTCGCCTGTCTCACTAACAGTGTGTTTGTGTTCGGGTGTGTGAGTGTGGGCATGTATGTGTGTAAGCGTTAAAAGCCCCTTTATTGAACATTTTCGCCATTAGAAGGCAGGCAAGAGCTGATGATGCTGATGTTGTACTGCTGTGGCATAAAAAGCAAAACAACGCTGTCAGTCATCCGGTCGCACACACACATGTCCATGCTTATACACACACACACACACACACATGCATATATATATAGGCGACGCCATTACGAAAATGTTACGGAATGGCGTGAATGTGCATCAAGCTCATAATGAAATTAAGCAGCAGCAACAACACGAGCAGCAACGGGGACCGTTATTGCCTTGCCATTTTTCAAGCGCTTCCTACAGGACGAAATACCGACCGGGCTTTTTACGTCCTGACATGCCTCTCTTGTTGTTTTATACACTTTACACAAGTGTGTACTAAAATTTTCCCATCGAATGTGCTTAGTTTGTTCCACATGTTGACACGGAAGAAGTTGGCCTCCAAGGAGCTGCTTTATGAGCTTTAAAAGCACATGTACGGAAG
Organism: Hirtodrosophila duncani; assembly: GCA_037043425.1. Lineage (NCBI taxonomy): Eukaryota > Metazoa > Arthropoda > Insecta > Diptera > Drosophilidae > Hirtodrosophila > Hirtodrosophila duncani. The sequence goes on along the minus strand of JBAMBM010000820.1, from coordinate 2,364,767 downwards.
GGTAGTGTCTAATTATACGAAGCAACTAATAACAACAAACCTAATATGCCCTAAAAATATGCAAATCTAATTTTAAGATGGTCTAACTTAAACTATTCCGCAAATAATGCCAGACAGGTGTACGAAGCAAGTATATGCCATTAAGAACGCTATAGTCGATAGTCCAATTAAAGAGTATTTATTTAAAGCAGGAATTTAATAGCTCTTAAAAATATATATATTTCATTATCAAATTTGGCAGACCGATAGATAATGTGCTTATATAAACCTTTCCTAAATTTGAATGAAATTGAAGCCAAAATAAGCCGCATACAGTTTGCGAGATTCAGATATTCTTATGAAGAGACCGACTCAACTTTTGACCTTGATCAAAAATATATATTCTTTAAGAGATTGAAAACGCGTGCTGTTCTTGTTATCAACTTAGTTTTAGAAACAAGTTATTGACTGCACAAATTATTTCCTGATCAGAATTGGCCGCATCAACCATGACACTTGCAGATAAAAGTCGCCCTGACTAAAATAACCCATGCCAAATAAACAACAACTGCTTTTTTGCATGTCACACTTTTGACACTAACACAAACCAAAATATACTAAATTACTATCGAATTTTTTAAAGTATTTTCTGTGCGCTCTTACCTTAGGGATTGGAAAATAGAATTAGGATTGCAAGTTACACCTACCGAACACCCTATATGTCCTACGACCAACTACACATTGCATCGATAAATTGCCAATATTCGCATGCAAAAATGAGGGACCAAATTTGTTTACCATATTATATATATGCTCTTCCCAGACAAATACTTCGACATTGAGCTTCAGCTAAAAAAAAGCAAGTGTATGTAAGTAGGCGGCCTACCCAGTTTGGATTTATCCTGGAATTTCTACATAAAAGTTGACATTCTTATTGCCGCTTTCACCTTTCTGGGCATCGCCTCTGGCACTCAGTTTTGTTTCTGTATTTGCCGTCGTCTCTTTCTCTGGCTGCGTCTCCGTCTCTGTGCCATCCAAATTGCTTTTGTCTGCCTCAACTAATATGTATCACTGATTTTGCTTAAATAATGAATGAAACAAGATGTGCCCTCCAGTTTAGTAGAGCATTAGCTGAATTGTGGAAAGCAGCTGTGGGCCATGAACAAGACATATTCAGACATCTGCCAAGAACCGCCTAAGTTGCCCTAAATGCCAGGCTATTGACTTATTAATTAAGACAAGAGTCTCAGAAGTCAGCGCCACAACCAGAATTTCGTTTTTGGGGTTGCTTGTCCACCCCTTATCACTTTCATGACAGCCGGGCCAAAACAACACCAAATTGTCAAGTGTAATGCTGTCAATTTGAATTCCAGCCGCGACTTTGGGTCACTTTGGGACGCTCCACGCATAGCCAAGCAGTTGAGAAAGCTAAGTGCAGTCCCCAAATACCTTTTGCATAATCCGATAGATACTATAGATGTGGAAGAGGTTTGCGGAAACTTTAATAAAGCAAGAGCTTCCATTTCGGATTTCAGGCGCTCCTATATCCGCAGCTGGTTTCGGAGTTTGTTGCTGATGTTGGTGTAACAGAAATCCAATGCCAGACAGAATTTGGATCCTGGCTACTAGCCAGCCACACATATTCGTATTGCTCACACCCACATTGGTTCGCGTTTTGGCTTTGGCCTTTTGTGCGCTCTGGCGTTTGTGGTTTGGCCATATTTTTTTCTATCTAAGCCATGCTATGCAGTTGCCAGCAATTCTTTTTAACCCCTCCAACCCCAGTCCTCTTAGTCTCGACCTCGCCTAGTTCATGTCCTTTTGTGTTCATTTTACCCTGAATGCGCAATTTATTTGCGTTAAGCTTGGACCTGCGTGTGTGGGTGTGTTTTTGGTGGAGGGCAGACTGGCAGAAGGATCAACTTTTACACAGTCCTCCTCCCTAACTGCTGTGCCCTGGGCATTGCATATTTCTCATTTTGGTGAAACTAGCTTGCAATTTTGCGGACGCCCACAAAAATGTTTTCACTTTAATGTGCGGTCGAGGCAAATTTTTAATCAGCTCTTATTTGTGGCTTCATTTTTATACCCTTGCCGAGGATATTATCAATTTGTCATATGCGACCCCTTAAACTACATATATGTATATTCTTGAGCAGCATGGCAAGCAACTATATCATATGTCTCCCATATATTCGACCTATTCAAAATTAACTCTTAGCATGAACAACTGTTTTGTTTTGTTCTGGCTTTCATATTTGATCGAGGATGAAGTTTTCCTCACGTATTATAAAACTAATCTGCAAGGATATGCAAGCTTCGCATACCAGAAATCATCCTTCCTTTTCTGTTTGTTCATAATTTAGTTTTCAGTGCGCATCTACATCTACATTACATATTATGAACAATGAACAATTTTAATTTACAAACATTATTTAAAAACAAGAAAGGCGAAGCTAACCTTCGGCTTGCCGAAGCTTATATACCATTCACATTGTAACTATATATAACTACGGTAAAATGTAGCTTACCTTTCTTGCAATTATTTCGTTCATAGCTTCAGCGAGAAGAATGAGTAGCAGTATTTTGATCTAGAATATATATACTTTATATAATGCTTCCTTCTGTGCGTTGACGAGAATGAGAGATTCATAATTCGTAATTTTGGTTCCCTAAATAAATAATTGTACTGATTTTTTTTTTCCAAATAAGTAGTGTCCCTCGTGGTAACTCCTCCCCTTATATACATGCGTGACTGTGTTCTTAGCGACCTTTCTATTTGCAAATGTTTTTTATTTAGCAAGCTTGAGGACAAGTGACCGAGGAAACTTGCTTGAAAACGTTACGAACTGAATTTGTAAATACTTTAATGTAGACTTTCGTTTCGCTTTAATTTACGAATGAACTGTAAATATGTATATATAAAAATGTACATACCACCTACACTTACCCTACACGTCACCTCTTTGCTTAGTTAACCACAACGAGGTGTCAGTAGCAGTTGGATAAAACTTCACTGCAATTGGATTGCAATGACAGCAAAGCTTGCCACAACTGTGTATGTGTATGTGCATATGTGCCTGTCATTGTCACTGTCATCAGCCGATTGCGGTTCGTTGCGTAATCCACAATTGACTTACGATAATCCGAATTTAGCAGAAATAATGGAAAACCACAAAACTACGAGTAGATAACTCTCAGAAACATTCTCATATTTATTATATTTATAGACCATATCAGTGTGGTGCTTTTCAGCAGAAATATGATAAGCAGCCCACACCTCTCTCTCCTCCAGTCGCCGTATTGTCTATCTGCCTTTTGCGGCTAATAAACGAACCTATTTATTCAAGAAACTGCCCAACCATGGTGGCAATCTAAATGCCGATTAAACTAATTTTATATAAAGCTAAAATACCATCACTTTGATGTGGTTCCATTTGTCGCTTCTTAACATTCCTGAAAGTTATGCGTTTCTTTGAAGCACAGCGTGTAACAATGCCAAATATGCGACTAATTTCATTAAACATGAGAGATTTTGCAGCAATGGCAATCGCATCCAGACGGCAATCAATAAATCAACAGCCAATGTCCAAACTGACCTAGTTTGATAGCCTGGCAGGCAAGCAAGGACAACATTATTTGCAGTGTTCATGGTTTTTTCTCAGTCCGACACTCTTTTCCAGTGACAAACGAAAGTTTGCCATAATTTGACAGAGATTTCACTGGCGAAGATTATTGGAGTCTTCATTCACTAGCATTCCAGAGGATTGTAAATCATAGTTCACACTCTATATACTTGACCTGCTGAAAGCCGAATGCTAAAAGCCTGTGACAATTGGCGGGCCTAATTAAAGTACTTGCAAATAAAATGTGACTATAAATCTGACCCGAAAAGATTTCTTCGTTACTGTTTTGAAACATATGCTAACATAACTTTAAATCGCATTCACCTACACACGCACACATCCACACAACACCTACATACATATGCACATACAAAGGAGAATGTACGGTTCTTTAAAAACACTGCCATGGTCTGTTGCACACTCGAGACAGAGAGGTATTCAAAAGCTGTTGCATACTTTGCTGCGCATTGGGCCGTTAGATTGCCAGTGTCCTGTTCTGCATTCTCGTACACCGCCCTCCGACATCCTAGCCCTGCATATTTAGATAGTTTTTGTTGGTGGTGGCCCATTTTGTAGTTGTATTTTGCGCCTTCGACCTGCTCGTAGACTGTTTGTGTGCATAATTTTGCTCAACCACACCCCCTGGACAAGCGAAAGCAAAGACCTTATCCATATACATCCACATCCAGGTACCCTACGAACATTTTTGGGTTCCTGTAATCGCTTTTCTATAATGGACGATGAGTGTGGCGATGAGCAACAGTTTGGTGATCATTTTCCACCTCACACCCAAGCAAAACTTTGCCATTGTGGTGTGGACAAATCTAAAGAAAATCGATAAGAAACATTTTGTAATAGAAGGGATTTCTTTCAAGGCAAATTGCATTCTCATTCTCAAGGCGAATCCTATCGGAGATTAATATTTTTCTCTTATTCCAATTCTTCAGGTTTGGAAAATGTTTGCAAGGCTTGCACATATGTGTGCCTGGATGGATGGTCGGTGTGGAAAACTCGTTGCTTATTCATATATTTTTGATTTCCCCAAACGCTTTCAACGCTTGGCTTTTGTATATCTTTGGATTTAGAAGCTCGTCGCTAATTTATGCTTTAATAAATTGCATTTGAATTACAACAAATTGAGTTTTTCATTACATTTTTCTTTTGTACGTATGAAGGAGTGGCGGCTGATGTCGCTGTTCTTTGGTTTTTGTGTAGTCTGGCCGAACTTAGCACAAGGCTGGCTTACCTTACTTTATTTCAATTTACTTCATTAAGCCACAAACGTGCCACACACTTCAAAGACTTGTGTCAAGTTGGCAGCTTCGGGATTTAACTAAGTATACATTTTCGTGTGCAGAGACAGAGACCAACCTTTAATGAAATTGGCTGCTTCTGCCTCTTCCTCTAACACTGCAAGTGAAGCTGGGTCTCCGGGCTGTGCTCTGAATCTTTCACAATTTTTCAATATTTTGTATGTATGTATGTGTGTGTGTAGGGCGAAGCGAACAAGTTATGATTTATGCATGTGGGTCATTGCTGTCAACACAAAGTGAAATAAAGCAAGCATATTGCCCCCCGAAACACCCTGCGACAATGGGAATGGTAGCAAACACAAAATGCGGCAGCGCAGCTAAAACAAACAGACGGGCGGAGGAGGGTGGCTGCCAAGATTGGGCATAGGAATAGGGGCAGGCCTTGGTTTTAACGCCTCAATAGACACACATGTGAGCGGAGGCATATGTTTTCAAAAAGTATTTAAACTTATGCAACATATCCCGAGACCATAGAATATTTATGAGAAAATGATTTATGAATTTGAGATGAAACCGCAATTGCGGCTTTGCCTTTGCTAAGGGAACCATGCCATATATATATATAATATAGGATGTGCAAACATAGATAAATGTACATATCAGAAATATGTATGTGAAATCAGCAAATGTAAATATAACTTTTTTAATTGAAGAATAGTTGAGCGTCTTTTGTGTTAAACAGCAAAACCATACCCTTTAAGGCACAGACAAGATTGTCCTGATACTTGTTGTTGGCGCACCATGTGCGCTCTCTTTCAGACACTCATTTGCATATGTGATGTCTTTATTCTAATAAGTATACTCTATTCACCATATAGCTCAACTCACAATTGCATTTTTCTCAACATTATACTATACAAAAGCATTTTGTTCTACAATGAACAAACAAAGAATGAATTTTGATTCCATTATTATCCACAACACAAATAAAACTGTTGCGATAATTGATATATTGCTAAATACTATACAAGTATGAAAGCAAAAGCGATGCATCAATACAGTATGATTTTTATAGGTTGAGACGAGTTGGTGGGGTTAATACCAGCTGCATTAAAGTATGAATTTACATATGACATCGGAACGGGAATCCACAACAAAAACGATAAATTGAAGTCTTCATTTCTGTAATCGATTATGTCACCAGCCATGCGTTGCCAACTTCATGATAAAATGCCAATAACTCTTTCTATGCAGAGTATGCACAAATTGGCCTACCATTTATCCCGTTAGGCACGTCTTTTAGCATTTATTTATCTTTAAGTTCACTTTACTTGTGGCAAATGTGTTTTTCACAAAAAGCTTAAATAACAGCTCGTTTAGCAAATTGAGCTTTATTGCAGAAAATGCTTAGACGCCATGCAAAATGCATGCAAATATTCGTTCTCACAGCTGCTCTGCCAAAATGCTTCGAAATTCCAAGTGAAATGCCAGGAGACAGGAAAGCAAGCCAATGCAATAAAATGCAAATATGTAAATATGTAAATACTTGTGCATATGGAATATCTAGCAAAAATATTTGGAATGCAATTAAGCAAAAGTGTTTCATCAATTTGTTTTACGATTGCTTATGAATTTGACTTTTTTGGATGTGCACACATTTATCAGGATGAGTTTGCTTCCTTTCCTGTTGGGCTGTCGATTTCGTTTACACCCGGGCAGTCCAACAACTCGTCCGTCCTGGTATCAAGTAAGTTTGAGTAGTAATCAATGATTCAAGTGTCTTTGCACTCACGAAAGCATCACAATTCCTTTCAGTTCAAAAGTTATTTACACCTAATTCTTCTCATTCTATTTGCTGTCTCCCTTCTTTCCACCCAACACCTAATTATAAACAATACCAAACTCCATCCATTTTGCTATTAAAACTTCCTTGATCAAAGTAGAAGTAAAATAAAAACTCTTGTCTAAGCTGTGTAAATATTTGCAAGAGTGTAAGTATGGTGTGTATTTTATACACTTTCCCCCACATCCTTTGGGACATTTGATGGCTGCATGTTGCCACAAAACAGTTTTTCGCAACTTTGATAACGTCGGCTGGCAGACAGCGCGAGCGAGATTAGCATATTTTTAATGTTGCTACTTAAAATCGATTTATGCGCTGGCACAGAAAGCATTGACAGCCCAATGATGAAAGTGCCTCCGAAAACCAAATTAAATTTTGATCCGGAAAATGTGCGTCAGCAGCCGAGAAAAAATTACACGCATCATCAACGTTGGACAGCGCCTTTTGCATTTTTAACAATTTCTTTATAGGTTTTCATAAACATTCGGAACTGCTGCTGCTGCTGTGCCACTCGCCTGTCTTTGATCAGCAAGGGAGCAGCAGATACGAAAATAGATTAAAAGTCCATTAAATTACTTTTGTGCGAAGCAAATGGCATTAAATTTACGCACACTTGCCATAGGCCAGGCAAAGTAAACAGGACTCATGTAAGCATAAACAACATTAAAAATTTATTGCAGGCCAGGAAAATATACGCCGAATCAAAATAAGAGCAATGGTAAAAATTTCGCACACACCAACAAAAAGGCAAGGTGAAAGCAAGAGAATGATGGACTTATATGAGCACCTGTACATAGTCGAAGGTCTATGGGAGAAATTTACAGCTCATCAATAAGACACATTTGAAGTTATTATACAAATGGATGCTGACTTCACTGAGCAGGAGAAAGGGGCAGACCTGGCACAAGGATTCAGTTTTTTTCACATCTTCAATTTAAGATTATTTTAACACTTTGGCAAAATCTTCAATAGAAGTGAAAAGAGCATATCCAGATATGCAAAGTTCTACTGTGGCACATGAAATGTAAACTATGAGAACAAAATTTGGGTTGGCTGTTTGTTTAAGAGACGCTTAGCGCTAACAGGAATTGAACCGCAAATTGTTCTAAATATGATTTGATATTAAAGAGTATCTAACATCTGCGTTACTTATGCATATTTCTATTCAGGTTGTATGCTAAAAAAAACCTTTAGTTAAATGTGTTCACTTAAGATATTTTTTAAGAGGACTATAGGTGTTGCTTGATAGTCTTGAAATATGGCTCATAAATATAAACAGGGTGGTGGCGAGAAAGGTTCGGGGGAGTGATGGGTTCAGCCATAGGCAATGTAAAGTACATTCCAGAAGTCTAAACGATTGAAGAGCACGAAGCGTAAATGATTTACAAAATGCCAAATATATGAACTGTAGCAATGGCATGTTAAATATTTAAGAGCCACTCACTGACAACGACATTCCTTCCTTCCCTCTTTCTCTTCTCTAGCTATTTTGAGAGAGGCATAGAGAGGTAGACATACATTTTGTGTGCGTATGCCGGCGCGTGTCATTTCGTTATCGGCAAGTTATAAATTGGGTTTTAAGCAGACGAGGAATAGCATCAGAATCAGCAGTAGCCTGGCCATGGACTCAATTCGCTTTATGGCTCCGTGCATAAAATATGATGCTGATATTTCGCTTACCTGCGTAATTGAATGGGACGCACTGCAGGGAGCACGAGTACGGGATGACGCGTAATAAACTCAACCGTTATAACGGCCTGGGCAAGTTGATGTCTGCCCCCCAAAACATCCAACAATCAAAGCTGCAACACCCGCCAGTCTCGTCCGAGCAAACGGCAGTCAAAAATGTCTGCGGTTAGAAGTGGATAACACTGCAGAATTGGATGTGGGAATGCCAATGAAGCGCTGGATGCTGGATGACGGACGATGGTCAACTGAGTTGATGCTGGTGATTGCATCAAAGGGCACAAATAAATGGACAAACACAGACACAACCAAACATTTATGCAGGCTGTGGGACGGGTGGATTGTTGTGTGTGCGGTTGTCATCCTGGAAACGTCCTCAGCACAGAGTTATTCAATCTATTTGATGCCAGTCGTGCGTGGCGACGTCGGGTCCAAAGTTGATTTGCACTCTGTTTGCTTTAATTGCGAGGTAAGGTTAAGGGTGAAAGGATTGCAATGTGAGGATGCTGACCGATTGAACGACTCACCGACCGGCTTTGATTAGCTCTCCTCTACACTTTTAGATAAATTGCCTTTGGCACTCAATTATTGGACTTGGCCTACAGATACACACTTGCACAAGCAACACACAATCTCATTCAATTAACATGACTTTGGCAAGTAACCAAGAGCCCCATTTTGTACATCTTATTAATAGGGAGATTATGAATATTCGTTCGGTCAGGCCCCAGCCCAGTCAAGACAGGCCAATCAAGACTCTGACAGATCTTTTAGATAATGCTTTGACCAAATAAAACAAATAATAATGCCCCCGCCTATCAACTGCCCAACAACAATTGTATGGTTGGATGGATGGATGGATGGATGGATGGATGGATGGATGGATGGATGAAGCGCACTTATGCTCCCAAATCCCAAACACGTTGCTGCTTTTTAAGCTAGGCCATTAATGGAGATGAACGCCACGCTCTATCCATCTGTATCCCAAGCAAGACTTCAGCTTTCTAGTTTCATTATACAATCCTGTCCATTTAGATAGATACAATGGAAATGTGTTTCTTAAGAATTTGTGTATTTCATTTTTTCACCTTTCGGTTATAGTTTGTTATAGTATGATTGGTTTCAGCTACCCATGCCCTGGTTCAACTTAAGAGCAAATCATGAACGTAAGTGTTGCATTGCTTGGCTCACCTAGAGGATTCTCAGATGCTCCAGCACAAGCATTTCCGCTGTTCTATCAGACTGACGAGGACTGTCTGTGTGGGCGTTTTTCGCGTTGAAGTAGGTGTGAGGCCCTCGATTTACGCTCCATTGAGCCAAGAGTTTTCATTAATAAAAAATGAAACATAGCAAAAACGACTAGGATACGCTAGCCTAGGCACATGGCTCAGTTGAATAGAATGGCCAGCCGGACTTAAATATTCATGAGTGCGCCGCTGTACAGCAATATTCAACTACAATAACAACACCAACACAACAGCAACAATGGCTTATAGCAATGGCAGGCATTGGGCATGAGCGTTACGGTTGAATACATGAAAAACAAATGAGAGATGTACATAGAAGAAGCTTTTGGTTAGCAAGGATATTTATGCATATTTAGCTAAACGGATAATAAAACGGCAGCTCTTCAAATATACATTTTGAAGGAGAGTAAGCGGATATAACATGAGTTTTACAAACTACTCGATCCACTTTGGGTGCCCGACATATTGAATTAAGAGTGCCTTCACTTAGCTAATAATAGTTTCCTGTTCTTCTTAGCAAATTCTTTCAATTGATACCCATATCAAGGGGGTGCGTACAATATAACTAGTGCATAGTCTTGTGTCTTCTTGCATTTGCAATATCAAATTCAGTTGCAAGATTGGCCAAGATTGACAAAAATAAATACATGCTATTAATATAAAAGGTTAATAGTTCAGTATTTGGGGTCTCTAATCAGGTGGAACTACACATATGCATAAGCATAGTGCTTACGTCATCAGCAACAACTGTATAGTCAAGAGACGAGACTGCATACAAACACACAGCTGTGTGAGCTAGCTATACCTTAAGCATACCTATAAGCACATTACTGTGAAAGTATTTAAGCCCACACCGTTCGCCACAATACATACACACATTCTGGCACCTACTTCCGAGTATTCAGCAAGCACATATCAAAATTGGAAACGCATGTTTCAATGGCGCATGCCAAAGACTGGCATACGTATGCGTATGCAGGCAGATATTACAGCACGGTTCAACAATCCCACACACAGGCAGACGACAATCAGACTGACAGACGAACATGAAAAGCGGAAACATGTTTCAATGTCCCTTCGTCATTGTGATATCAGACTAGGGTTTGGGTTGAATTGAAGCTGACACCAACAAGCCTGGCCTAAGAAACAGTCCTCGACGTTTAATTGTAACCAGACAGCACTGGCAACAACAATGCCACCTCCAACATTTTCGGTTGCTTTTGTTTTCCCGCTGATTGTCGAAAAAAGAACAGGAAGTAGGCTCCAAAAATCAGCAGATTTGCGTCTGTTGGTTATGCTAATTTATCTTGCTGTGGGCGACATTTTAATTGAAAACTACATACCCGCCCATTCGCATCCATCCAGCCTGCGCATGCATAGCTGTGTAATCAACGAAACAAAGCAGAAGTCGAAAAGAAATCGTAATGGAAAGCTCCATTTGCTTTTTCTTCTTGGCTGCAGGCCAAATTGCGGTGGAAATTGTATGACATGTTAACAACAATTCAGATTCAGATTCGAATTCGGTTTCGGTTTCGCATGCGGAGGATTCAGTAATGTGGCCCTGCTAGCCAGAGGAGCTTATTATGAAATGCTATTGGCCCAAAGCAATCACAATTACATTTCCCTAAACAAATAGGAATGATGTGACCGCGAGAGTCTGCTTACTCGACAGACGATTGCTCTGCGTGAACTTGTATGTTTGTATGTATGTATGTTTGTATGAATGTATATTTGTATATATGTGTTGCGACTTTTAACAAATTTATCCCCAATCACTTGAGCTGATGACATCGGTATTAAAAGGGTTTGCTGAGAAGAATACGAAAATATGGTTAGCTTAGATTAGTACAATTATATAGGTACACTTTGCGACAATTTCAATTCGACGCTGGTTCCAACCAAACCAATCTCCTCCAATAATAAATACTCCTCCTCTGATAAACCTAGAAATTCCCTTCACTTCCCTTACTGCAAAGCCCGCCACAAAAGCCTAAATGTAATTTCTTATACACAATAATGAATTCAACTTTGGTTACAATATCAATTACGACATGGCGTGCCCTAATAGCCCCGACACAAATTGCATTTGAAAACTTATTTAACCCTTTGTATGCAGTGTATACAATAAATGTACACACATAGCCAAGTCAAGTCAGAGCCAAAGCAAAGCCAAAGGCGAAGGCGAAACATCAACAACATTGACAATGACAATCAAGTCTAAGTCTGGCAGAATACATACTTTCCACAATTTGATGTAGATTACTGGCGAAGGTTCCTTGTTTGTTTCGCCATTGTGCCGACGACATCATCATCAACAGCAAGGCTGGCTGGCTGACTGCTTCAGTACATAAAGTGGCATGACCATAAACCCTTTTTCAGACAATTTAAGCGCCAACCAGGGTGAGGATTTGCTAGCCGGGCTGCAGCAACTCAAGGTTTACGATTCAACTGGATTTAATTTGGCAAAAATGTGCGGGCACTTAAATAGCCCCAAACAACTTGACTTGACTCTTATGCTCTCTTTCTATATACTTACATATGTGTCTCGGCATTTGTATCTGTGTGCGTGAGTGTGTGGATATTTTATGCATTGCGCAAGCTAAAAGTTGCTCAAAGTTTTGCAAAGGATCCAAAACTTTAGCTCCGTCCACTTGCCCGCTTATTTATTTATTTAGCATTGCACTTTTCTAATGGCATCATAAACTTATTTTGCTCTTTTTTGTTTTCTCCCCTTCTTACTAGGAGTGTTCTTGTTGCCATTGTTGTTCTTTTTGTTTTGTGTAACTATTGGATAACTACGATGCAAACTTAATTACGCGACTTTGTTTCCTATTAAGAACATTTTTGTTGTGCTCGCTTTGAGTGGCATGTTTTGGAAATGCTGCCGTATGTCAAATGAAAAATTAATTGGGGGACAACAACTGACCTCCTGCACTGGCACTTATTGTAATAATTCCATTTCAATTGCATGTATCCTTGCAAAAGCAAGTTTCTTAATGCAAATTACAATAATGCGCGTCCACAAATCATTGGAAATTGGGGGACTGTATAAATTATTAAAAAACAAAGGTTTCGGATTGCCGAAGCTTATATACCATTTACATTTTAAATTTATAATAACAACGTTGTAGTTTAACTAAACATTTCTTGCACTTATCAAAAATGTGTGATACTCAACACACACATACGCTGCAAGTAACTCGAAGTCCGCATTGAATAACACAAAAAAACATGATAGTTTCATGCAAAATGTTCTAGAATGCAAGTGTAATACCCATTTTAACACTCTTACACACACAAACACGAACCAATTGAAAAGCTCATAAATATCCAGGTAGCTGTGGTACTCCTGAACTATATGTTACAACCACATGAAAGCAAAGTGTTGTAGCATATATGAAATTGCCAAAATTGCAATTACGCAATATCGATTTTCTCGTAATTTCAGTTTTGGAGTGCACACTGTGATTATGACCTGCCTCCCAATAATAAATTCAGAGTTGTAATTTTCACACAACGCATGCACATTGAAAATGGTCGTTGAAGGCAGAGCTTAAGCTGGTCATTTGTTTGCGGGGATAATTGACACCACTTTGGCAAAAATGGTTGGCAGGGACCGCCCACATTTTAGCCATGGCATAGAGCATGCATAATTGGGCCATGGCTAAAACCGATGCATAAATCTCCTTAACGCTGACAGCCATAATGGAGCCCAGTCTCGCCCAGCGCTTATATTGATGGCCAACTATGCAACTATGGCAGCCCAATATCTCTCTATCCCTGCTAATGCCAAGGCAGATCCCATGGGGCTGCACAATTCGTGTTTGCATACTTTAGGGCGTCGTCGCAATGTCTGCTTTCTGCAACATATAAGAGTTGTATGCAAGAGCAAGAATAACTATCATTGATATTTTTATTACCATGTTTTTTATTACCAACGCTTTGGGTTACTTCTGTCTGTTCTTGTTTCTTGGTTTCTGGTTTCGTTGCAGTTGCTATTTTATTGCTTTGCATAACCATACATACCATGGCAGCAGCCAGGATAAAAACCAACATTTCACTTTAATGTTAGTTGAGTGTTGCTTTTTATATGCTAACTGTATTTGTTGCTCTTGACACATTCAGTAATTTAATATTCATATTATTTATGCAAAAGTGGAAGTAGCACTTAATGCATTTTTAATGGAGATCCTAACAAAACATTTTAAATGCATTTGCAATTACTAATATGTATAAAAGCAGACACAATTTAATGTAATTTAAGGCCAAGTGAATATGCATGTAAAACTTCAAACTTCTACATATTTTAAGGGAAAATAAGTTCGTTTGAAGTTGACTTTGTCAACACGACAATTAGCTGCCATTAAAGTTGGTAACAAAGTTTGCAAAATAGAACGAAAACCTGCCAAAAACAGACCAGTGTAAGCCGAGTGAGTGCACATTAAAAGCAGGCTGCAGTGCACGTAGCCAAATTGATGAGATGAACAACGGCAACAACAACAACAACAACGTGAACGTCAAGAACAGAAGTTGGAAAACTGGCTGCTGGCCTGGTATGGGCTGGCCAAGTCTCTGGCGGGCTTTCTCATTACTGTTTCTGGTTGTCTCGACCTGCTAGTGAAGGCTGATGCTGATGCTGAAACAGAAGCTGGCTGAGTACCACAGATACATGAGCAGTTGCAGTTGCATGTGTGCGAAATGCTGTCCACATGATTTGTTAGCTGCTCTTTTTGTTATTTTTGCTAATCAGCAGCAGGCAGCCAGCCAGGCATGTCACACATACACAGAGTCCAGATCGAGCTGAAAGTCTTAGCTGTGAAAATTTGCAGTACGTTAATTTCGAAAGACATATATAATAAGTCTTATTTGGAATTTAATTTGAGAGCAACTCTGGCAAAAGAAAGCTCAGCAGCAGTAAAATGAATTAAATTGCACAGAGTGCAGAGCAGAGTGCAAGTAGCGTTATATTTATGCAGCGGAAGCAGTTCTGGCAGCGGGGAATTCTGGATGCTTGGCTGCATTTCAATGACACTCACACAGACGCACACTCCCGCACATGCTGGCACGCACAGACATTCACAAATACATGCACCCTCAAAAACAGTCCGCACACATGGCGCCCTTTCACCCCGGTTAGAAAACAAGGGAAGAAATCTTGCAAATGAACACAAAGAATGCAAAAACAAAAAATAAAAATGGGGAACCCAGTTTCAAGCTTTGTCGAAGCTTTTATACCATTCGCACTGAGTTAAAATGGGAGCTTCTTAAATATGTAACGATGGGAGCTTGTATGTCATGCTAGAAGTAGTTTTTGGAACTATCAATTCGATTACAAATATGTATGTAATATAGTTCTCCGATATTGATCAAATTATATTGCGAGATTGAATTCACAAGTCAGAAAGTGACTCCGAAATATGGCTCCTACTGCGATCCGAAACAAATTTATAAACCATCAAATGTTGTTTCAGAACCAGTAGTTCCTACACGAGTACATCGGCGATATCTGGTATTAATGTGCACTCTATGTTATGGCTATTTTCTGGGCTTTGCAAGCTTAACATCAACATTATGGTACCGCTTCATCTGAAGGTTCAACGTACATACAAAAAAAAATATGAAAAATAAGTAAAACAACAACAACAACAAATCTTTTGTATGTGCAACACAAAAGAAACGAAGGCAGCAAAAACCGAACCCTGCAAAAATGGGGAAGAACAGAGCAAACAATTTGGAATAAGGACTCAGAAGCAGGATACAGCCCAAGCAGCAACAATTTTTTTGTTTCTTCTCCCGTTTCCCATTCTTGCTATTTTTGGCCACCGCGAATGCAATATTCAAGGGATACGTGTTGACGCCTTTGGGGAGAGAAGCAGCAAACCTTCCGCAGGGCTCAATAGGAAAAGTCATTGGCCTTTTTGCGCTAACGGTTGCGCTTAGGCCATGTCGACAGTGGAATCAATCGACAACAGCCATTACTCATTAGACTTGATTGCTTGGTTGCACATCAATCAACGAATGGATTGAACGAAAAAGGAGCAGCAGCAGCCCGACAGCCATACAGCCAAGACTTACTTATACATATAGCATGCTAATGCCACACACATCGCACCCATCGCATGGAAATCATATGACAATTTTGCGCTGAGTCAGCGCAGCCAACTTGGTGCCTTTTGAAAAATACAATTAGAAGTCCAAATTACATGAAATACAATTT
The DNA here is from genome assembly GCA_037043425.1 of Hirtodrosophila duncani. NCBI lineage: Eukaryota > Metazoa > Arthropoda > Insecta > Diptera > Drosophilidae > Hirtodrosophila > Hirtodrosophila duncani. The sequence goes on along the minus strand of JBAMBM010000820.1, from coordinate 2,348,916 downwards.
CAAAGCGCAATAAAAGCTCGCGTGCTAATTTGCATGGTGCGAAAATTAACATGACACGACCATTGCAAAGCCAAGCAAATAAACTAGGTCATTTCATTACCAGTACCAATAATGTACATAAGTAAATGAATATCTGTGTGTTTGTGTGCGTGTGTGTGTGTAGATGTGCCAATAATGTAAATCAAGTAGTTGATTGTCACTGTGTAATTACGATTAATTGACCATTACTGCTCTCAGATAGCAGCATGTTTGAATAAGCTTTCCATCTTCCAGCTACTCTTTCGAAAATAGCACCGATATTATGCGATCTTAGATTTTAGAACAAACTCAAACTTGGAACTGTTAAAGCTATGAATGATTCGCACTGTCCAGACAAGCTGATCGCAACAATATGCCATAGAAATTTCATTGTTTATTTATTGTTATTGTTGTGCAACGGTTGCAACTGTCTGTGAGCAGCTTCTTTCATTCATGATCAGCAGCAACCTTTACAAATAGCTTCCAACTTAGCCACATGGCATGCCCCCTGGTACTGAGCTGAGACGAGTTCCGACAAATGTTCACCGACATTATTCTTATGACAGACTTGCCGTTGCAGAGTAACAATGCTGTGGCAATGTCAGTCGTCAATGGATTGTGGAAATGATTTAATAATTAGCCCTAATTAATTTATTTTCTGATGAAATTTTGCAATAAATAGTCAACCACAAGAGCCACAGTAATGTGTCACAACGGCAGAGAAATGTTAATCAGCATAATAAAAAGCGAGGTCATGCTTATATAATAATTAGCTTTATAGACATAATTGAAAATTTAAACAAACGCAGACCTGGATTAATACCAAATGAATTTTAAATTGCAAAAAGATACATTTAGCGATAAAAAACAGATGTAAAATGGAAAAGGTGCGAAAATTGAGAAGAGGATTAATGTTTTAGAACTTATATTATTGTGACTGAATACAGCAGAATTGACTTATTATAGATGAATTTTTGATTTGCCCTCGAAGTTGTATCAAGTTACATTATCATAGACCAACTTTTAGTACTTTGCATAATATTGTCAAATCCCATTTGGCTTTGTTACAATTGTCAAATCTGTTGTACTCACACACACAAACCTGCATTGCCCTCATACATTACTGTTATTACATATGTATCGTATGTCTTGACTAAGCACACACCCCCACACATAGTTAAACAGGCCCAATAAGTCTGCCAAAGTCGATCTAGCCATTCCATTTGTCCGTCCATATGAACTACAAGGATCTCGGAGACTATAATAGTTTTAGACTTCCCTACTTTTGGTTTATAATCGAATATATATGGAATATGTAAATCCAAAGAATGAGTATATTACAGCGCCTACAGCGTTCTTATTTGTTTCCAGACCTTTAACTTCTGCTGCCGCAACAACCTCCGCTCTAGCTTCTTTCCTTGTAAATTTGCGGCATCTTTCTTCACTTCAATGTAAATTGAAAAAAAATGTCTACTTCAAAATAAGTCTGCTCTTTCAACAGTGTGACCAGTTTTTCTTTACATAATCAGTACGGAATGTCAATCATGATGGAGTCATTGTCATTTTATACACACAGCGTTGCCGCATAGCTTTAACAAATGTTAAAATCAAACTAACGAGAAGATGAGAAAATTAATCGAGGTTTCGCTGTCCGACAACTAAAACCTATTTTAACGAGATTCAACCACAAATTTATTTATTTATTTTCATACGACGTCGGTTCAGGTTCAAGTGGTTTTTATTATAGTACATTTTTAACAAATAGTTAACAATACATAATTGATTCAAATCAGAGCTGTCAATGTAAATATTCCATATTTTCTTTCCGTTTTTGCTATTATTTTTTAAACAAATCGATTTGCATAAATAAGATTTCGATTAATTTCAATCAACATTAAATGGAACATTTACGTTCAATCAGAATTCAATATGTAAATAACACATATAAAATGCATGTGCAATTGCTGTGAAAGTTATTTGTGTGACTGATTCTGACCTTTGTGGAGACCAAAGTGGTGATTAAATACAAGGTTACTTTGCTCAATTATCTAACTATTTTGTTTCTAAATGTAAAATAATAATTATGTAAGTATAAATCAGCTTGCCAGCATAAAGACGAGAGATTGATTACCGAAATAACTTTAACTATAACCGAAACATTAATTTTAGAAGCGACCTTTTCATTATATAAAGCATAACTGTAGCCCGCATCAGACTGCCTCAGTTTTCGGCTGAAAACTATATGATGAACTATTAGAAATTATTTTTCGATAAATTGCCGAGTAATAATAACTAGCGTCTACTGACTCATATAATAACTACACACCAATTCCAAGTTGTTCTTTCGCTTTAAGGCCACCTGTGTCTACAGACATGGACACACACAAACACACACACACAGGTGGCAACACAAATGAGCCTGCGTGTGTGTGGTGTGTGTGTGTGTGTGTGTGTGGGTTTGTGTCTGTCAAACTTCATTTGAATACTATGACGATGTTTTATTGACATTGTATGTGCGAGAGTATGTTTTAATTTGGCATTTGCCGCTCGCCTCGCGCACCTGCTATAAATAAAAACAAAACGTAAAAAAATGCGGGCCGCTTTGACGTCACAGTGACGTCATTTGGAATCGACAGCAACCAAACAATGCATAAACATTCAGTTAATCATAGTATTTAAAAGTGTCGAAGCAAGTCAAAGCGCGGGCCTCTCAAAAACCGGTCGCAGTTTTGGACTGCCTGCAAGTATGTGTGTGTATGTATGCGTGTATGTGAGTGTGAATGATATTGTTTTATTACACGATCTGATCTATGCATAACAATTCAAATTTATTGATTGTTGCAAATATGTATGTACGTGCATGCGTGGCTGTAAATATAGCAAAATGCAGATTGGCAATATTTTTATTAACTTGGCATGCGAATTTGACGTTCTCGTGTTTACATTTCATTACCAATCCGATTTTCTTCTTGCCATCTGTGTATGATTTACATGCAACACAAGAAAGGGCATAATAATGAAGGCAATACGTGTGAAAAACATACACAAAACATAGCATTTAGCAAAGTACATATACATTTAGGATCAGGAGCAAAAGCCAAATTATATAGCCATGCCCGTCTTTAGATATCACAGACTATAACATATAGTGTTACAAATTTTAGTATCAGGACTGCATAGCTAGGTGTCAGATCAATAGCTTGGACCAATCTGTCAACTTTTATAAGGATCGGAAATTAGAAACAAGAAAAGATGTCCAGCTTCGGGTGCAAGAAGCTTATATACCCTTGCAAAAAGCTCATTTCCAATAAGAAACAAGAAAGTTATTCAGATGACGTATTCTTTCTGAAAGGATCGGATATATGGGAGCTCTATGATACAGAGAAGCTCTTCATACTAGGGTGAACACTTGTGTGAAAGCTATATATGTAATAACACTGTTCGATTTTGACGATTTGACCTTTAATTTGGAAATTTTACCTTTCATGCACATAGATGCAATTGTAATGATGGATTGTAAGAGCTTCCCGACCACTGATTTACTGTGAAAACTCATATTAAATCGACAATATAACATAATTCTTACGATGGGCATATGGGAAAGGGTATAGAGGCTTCGTCAAACAAGATAGCGTTCCTTTCTTGTTCTCACAAACACTTGAGAGATCTCTGTTGTCTCTTTCATCCTTGCATTCATTTTATTTCTGGCAATTTGCATTAATTATTTGCGACGCTGCCATTTTTAATTGATTTTTTAACACACAAAGTGCTGGCGATTTTTAATGTACATAAACCTGCCGCAATTTAATTTTCATTCAGTTTGTATTTCTCTCACACATTATTTTGGTTTTATATTATTTGTGTCTTTTTTTTCTGTTTGCATTATTATTACTATTATTATTTTTTTGGCACAAGGCTGGCGATTGCGTAAAATGCTTGTTGCTGTTGCGGTAGTTGTTTTGGTTTTAGTTGTTGTTGTTGTTGTTGTTGGAACTTGGCTAGTTGGTTGGTTGGTTGGTTGGTTGGTCAAGTCTTTTGGGTCTTTCGCTATGTAATGCATAAATAAATAGTCGGCCAGCCAGACAGGCGATTCGAAAACATTGCCAAAAGCCATGCGAGCACTGTTAATCCAAATGTCGTAATTACCGTTGATTTACACAAACACAAACACACTGAATGTGTGTATCAAATTGGCTCACACCACGCTCGCAAGTAAATCTGCCACACTAAATAGAAATTCAAACAAATTGTTGAGAGGAGGTGGTGGTGGGTGGGGGAGTACAATAAGTAAACAACAAAATGTAGGGGTGAGCGAAACGAACGCGTGTTTTAGTTTTCCAGTTAGTTTTACATATTCTCGCTAACGAATTTATCAATCAATTGCCAGAGCAATGGCATGGAATATACTTGATATATATATATATATATATACATATGTATATATATTTTTTTTTCTTGACTTTATGGCAAGGCAAATATCAATCTCCAATGAATGTGAGTGAAGCACGTAGGCGCCGCCTTTCAACGACTATGCATTCCATTTTAGGAATTTTTAAGCTACATACTCCTAACTATATATATATATATACATATATAAGCATGTACTCGTGTATGTCAAAAATATGTACAACAAAGACCCGGTTGTTGCACAAACAAGAGCCAAGCAAGCGTCGCACAATATGTGGTTATTGTTTCAATATTAATAACTCGATTATTTGTAAAAATGAATTTCTTGCTATAAAACAACAAAAACCAACAAAAAGAGAACAAAACTAAGTAAAATGGCACCACAAACTTTCATATATAGCATTCATCTTTACAAAGAAACAACATCTTTTAAGTTTCTTATAATATTCAACATTCGACTGGCAGTATTCGCTCATGATTCTGTTGGTGACGTCAGTCCAGTCCAGTTCAGTCCAGTCCAGTTCTTAATGCGATTTGGAAGTGATAATATGAGTACGTCAATACGTCGTTTCCGTTACAACAATGCACGAAAATATATTTATATAGACTTCATTTTATATACATACATCGACTCTAATCAGTTGCTCCCAAATGAACTTGTCACAGATATTTAAAGAATTCAAATTTCAACTGTTCCTTTCAGCGGCAATCAAAAATATATACATATTAAGTCGAATAAGGATCTGATTGTAATATAAGCTGCGATTCGGAGCGTTTTAATCTTCTGTAGGAGCACTTAAGTGTCACACTCTTATGAGTTAAGTCCGGATCAATTCGTAAAAATTGTAGATACCCATAATTACATATCAAAGAACGATATGCATATGTGTGTTTATAATGTACAGAGAGCTCAGTGGTCACATGACCACAACAGACCACTAATACTACTCCAGGGCACCACACTTTGCCTCAGCCAGACAAAAGCCGTCAAAGCGCCTAGGCAACCAGCTAAGCCAAACATCACCGAAGGCAGATGATGACGATGTCACCGTGGACTTCATATAGCGCAGCAATATATAAATATATACTCATATGTACATACATTCATACATATATATATATATATATATGAGGTGTTATATTTGATATGGCGCCCCAAACAGAACATACTGCCCTATAACTGTGTCAATATTTGCTTTAAGTTTTCCTGTAGTTTTTGTAGGAGGGTTGTTCGCGGGTTGGCTTTTTGCTAAGAAATAAAGGCAAATTGACCACTGAACTTACGAAACGAATGACAACAATTATGGCTGGATCAGTTTACATATCTATATATTTGAGTTTGGTTGATCTAAGACAACAACTGCTCTTGAGACAATTATGCATTTGGACATTGTTTCTTTGTGTTTGATCGTTCTCTTAGATACTCAAGAAACCATTCCCCACAAAAGCAAAGTAAAATGAACTCAACTATATGTTCACCAGATTTCTATATATATACATATTGTATATACGACTCCATGTGTTACTGGGATTCTAATATACTCTGATAACTATGAAGGCTCAGATATAAGTGGCACTAAGTGGTTATCAAATTCAATCCAGCTGCTATGCAAAAATGTTCATAAGAATTCTCAATGTGGTTGCCATGCGGTTCTTAAATTGTTGTATGACAACTGTGTCAAAAGCTGGCTGGCAGACACAATAAGATGTGAAAACCGTTTAAAAAGTGTAGGCAGACACAGACGCAGACACACTGGGTGCGCACTCGTAGTTTATAAGCTCATAAATATTTCAAACGAATTTCGTTGAAAACCAACAGTCAGCACCGATGACGTTGACTATCGTAGGTTCGATGATTAACCTCCTCATATACAGTTATAGTAGTATAGTGTATGGTAACTATATACAGGTGTATGAGTTTGGAGTTCCTATTATCCATGAATTTTAGTAGACTCCCAAAGAATTGAAGAAATACACAAATCCCTTGGGTATCATATGAGATACAAAGATCCTTCAAGTGCAGCCATATATACTGTGTGTAAATGGATGCATTAGATGCAGCCACTTTTGAGCTTAGTTGGTGTTCCATATCAGATTACATATACACATTTTTCTAAGGTTCAGCAAAAAAATTTCAATTTTTATCAATCCAATACTGGAATCGTATTCGGTATCTGTTTTGTTTTACAGACTTTTTCAGACATTTTATTTTTTGTTTAGCTAAGCGCTTTTACAAGGATGCCCTGCTATACATGCGGCGACTAATTGTTCTCCTGCTGCAAATGATGCTTAGCTGCCTGCAACTTTTGCTGTCATACACGCCCCACACTTTTGATAGGCGTTGCAGGCAAATTACCTTAGCAAAACTTGTTGAGGAAAAATCAACAAAAGCGCGCCTTGTTTCTCTCTGTTTAAAACAAAACATACCAACATATACGTATGTAGTGTGTTTGTGTTTGTGTATGTGTATTTTGTGTATGTGTGTGAAATGGGAGGGGTGCAACAAAATGTCAACGTTGTAACAAAAGGCAAAACTTTATGGGGGGCATCCAACAGCGACATAAAAACAAAAGCAAATGTTAAAGAAGCAAAAGCAAAACAAAAAACGAAGCAAAGTTTAGCATTAAAAATGTTTGCACACTTCTCATTGTTGTTGGTTTTCCATTCGTTTTGTTATTTATTATGGAAGGAATATAAATGACAAATGAATTTAGTTTGCAGCTATAAGCATCTGAGAGCCCTGTTCTCATTTCGTGTGTGCTGGTGTTTGGTTGTGTGTGTGTGTGTGTGTGTGTGAGTGTGTGTAAGTGGGCGGTAACGAACATGGGGCGTTATAGTCACAGTATTATGAAGAGTTTTTAGTTTTTAGAGTGCCCGACAAAAATTTATTAATGGCCATTGCAATGAAATGCAGCTAGCTTTTCATTAAGATAAAAATGTTGCTAAGTTGAGCTTTGCCGAATTGTGAGTTATATAGTATTGCAAGTCCAAGCAGGCCAAATTAAATGTATATAATTATAATTAAGGAAATTATTATTAAATTATAAATAAAGGAAATTGCATTGGTAAAGACTTGTGTGACAGACAAACGGAATAATTTTCATATCTATACATTCTTGACCAGAATGATTCGGGTGATCGATCTAGCCATGCCCGTCTGTCTGTCGCCTTCAGCTACCTAGCTACACTTAGGATCATGCTCGTTTCAAAATGATGCTCCGTTCCCTAGCCTACTTTTGGGATATCATATTTTGCGGCTCATTGTAATGTTTTACCTCTTATATATGTTTTTAGTACTCCGATCTTAACAATCTTACAAATCACAACCTACATGGATATGGAGCTTACGGAAAGACTGTAATTAAACCCGATCGGTTTGGTATAATAGTTGACTTCCATATAGTATTACCAGCTTAGTGCAAGGAGAAGCTAACGGTAAAATATTTCACCCACTTTCCAAATATTATCCTATAAAAAGACGTGTATAAAAATCACCCATCAAGGCAAAATATAACATATATATAGTTGTAGTATAAAGTTCAGCTTATATAAATATAATAGATACACTCGTAATATGTCACAATATTTACCTTGTGTGCACGTTTTTATGGATATCTGTAAAACATAAACAAAAACGATTATTTAAAACCAAACTCAAGTACATACTATTTTACAATTCTTTCAGAATAATCTAAACCACCTCCATTGTGTTGCCTTATGAATTGGCAGGTTTTATATATGTATATAACATCCAAACCTATCATAAAGGCAATGCGTTCGTGGCAAGTTCAGCAAGACCACCCAGGATCAGACTTAAAGAGAATTCCTGGTAACCAAAAGAGCTCTCTCACTCACTGACTGACTGACTGGCTTACTGGCTCGCTGGCCTGGGCAACTGACCACGCCAAAAAGCCCCTGCACCTCGGCCTCTTCTCTCTCCCAACCAGGGCCGTGTGTCTGGTTCTGCTACGCTTGAGTGCACGTTATTGTTAATGAATTCTACACGTATGCTGGGCCATCGGATGAGAGAGCTGGGCCAGACGAAGCCTGTTTCGGCCGCATTTTTTGCATAAAGCGGCGTTGTTGATATTTTTCCCTCTTGCGTTTCGCGATGCGGCTGGGCGCAGTTGCCAAGTCCAAGTCAGAAGTGAGCTCGGCATGTTGGCCAACAGTGTCAAGGTGTTGGTCATGTTGCGCTGCTGCTGCTGCTGCTGCTGCTGCTGCGGATGCATACATGTTTACAGCTGCTTCTCTTGGGTGTTCTGAGCAACGTGCTCCTGCTCGGTGGCTGGGTTCAATGCACAAATGATTGTTTTTTAAGTGCAAAGAGCCGTCGCAACCGAAAGCTGACGATTTGCGTTTCGTAATGTTGGTTTTCTTTATGGTTCCATTGTTGTTGTTTGAATGACACTTTGCATATATGTATTTGGACACACTGTCGGGATGTTGATGAATCATGATATCCCTGTTTGCTTTCTGACAGTGGGACAGTAAAATCCAATTTACGCACCTCACTCAAAAAAACACAGAAAGCACACAATCAATGTTGCTGCGTTTAAGCCGAAAAGGTAAAAACGGAGACCCGTAAAAGCGGCAAAAGTTGAAATGTTGAAGCGCAAATGGCAATAATACTCAGTCAAAGCAAAAATAAACTCCTTGTCACAAATAGGGATGCGGTTTGGTTTAAGCATAGGTAAAAGCAAGGAGAGATCTTTAATCAAAACTGAAAATTTCAGAGACAACAAAGGCATCCATGCGGCTTAAACCGACTGGGCGGTGATGCCCCAGAGGTGGGCATCGAGGACTCTAAGAAAAAAAAAAGTCACAACAACTTTTATTCTGTTCTTGGATGTGTATCTCTTACAAGGCAGGCACGTCAATGTCGCCAATATAGGCATACATATACCTAAACACACACACAGGCAACAACTACAACAGTGGCCGAAAGCGAAACAAAAACAAATATCCTAAGAAAGCAAAAGGCGTCGAGCATTTCTTTCACTTTTTCCTTTTTGCCAAAAGTTTATCAAGGTCATTACAGCAACTTGCCTTTCAACTACTCGAGAGCCGGCCTTGCCGTGCCGTGCCGTGCCTGTTTGTTGATTAGCGGAAATTTCTTATCAAAATGATGGCAGGTCAGCAGGCAACAAGGAAAGGTGTGCCACTCAAGAGAATCCACTTGGCCGTAGTTTAAGCTCTTAAATTGGGTTTGGAGTCCCCTCAATTGTTAGAGAAACCTTGTAACATGGTGAGGGCCGAGTGTGACAACATGAGTATTTGTTGCCATGCCACATCTGACATCAGCATTGTAAGGTTGGAAGCTATTTCTACATATAAAACACTTTGTCCTGACTGACTGACGAAAAACGCAAAGTCGAATAGCAATAGCTGGGAGGCAGAAATTTTCACCAAGTTACAGTTAATGGAAGCCGATTTGCAAAGTTCAAAATCGTGATCAAAGTTCTTATTGAAATACAAAATAGTCATTTGTAAAATGTTTTTAACAATGTATGTGTGCTGACCGAATTTCAACCGGAACGGGCAGCTCAGTTTTTAGATTTATTATACTACTAATCTGTAAGGGTGTGTAAGCTTCGGCTACCCGATATTAGCCTTCCTATAATGGCACAAATGCTAAAGAGTAAGACTGTTTTATCCGAGTACGTCGACTGTAAGATACCAGCTACTCAGCTTGCACACTGAGTTCCTTCTGGTCCCATCAGTGATTTTCCACTTTTCCCAGTCATCACATGTCAAAAGAATACGTGCGCGAAGATTTGTTGTAAGCTTTTTGACCATTGTTACGTATTTTGTAGTGGAAAAACGGTTTTGTAATAAATGACAACGGAACATTTCAAATGTAATAACTAAATAAAGTATTAAAGTTAAAGTTAAATCATATATCATAAGTACATATGTGTGTGTACTTATAGTTTTCACCATTGCTTAAAAGTCAGTTCGTGTCCCTGCATTTGCATATGTAACTTCTGACTCTCTTATTCTCTCCGCCTATTTGAACTGTAACAAGAACTTCTAATTAGGCCATAGCAGACTCGCACGTCATTCTTTACTTTTCCACATAAAGTTTTTCCTACAATTCAGTTCAACTTTTGCACACACACGCACACAAGTGCACACCAAACAAAGACAGAGACTATGAAAAGCATATTTTTGGTGTTCCTGTGCTTTCCTCAACCACAATAACATCACTACATATTTGATTCAGTAATGCTTTGCGTTGAAGGACATAGTCGCATTTCATGGGTTGACAAGCAGGCATAAAGTGTCGTTGCGAGAATTTAAATTGGTTGAAATTTGGGAACAACCCCCTACATGCATTATATATTATTTCCAACATTATTGATCTAAAAGAAGCAAAGTGATGGCCAAAGGCATGGTTGCTATAGGACCCGCCTTTGAAAATATCAAATTAAAAGTAGAGCGATATAGAATGTGTAAAAGGGATCAACTTCTCAGGGGTTGATGCAAAAGATTGAGTGGGGATCAATTGGACTTTTACATGCAGGTCACAATGGTGAGCTGTATGTGTGTAATAAGAACAATGCTTTCCATTTTTTTGGGATTGTGTAATGAAGACCTCCCGACGACGAGCGCTCTCTCGTTGTACAGTAAATCTATAAACCATAAAAAACATCAAAAGGTTTAATCTGCCTGTCTCTTTTCTTTTTTTTTTATCAATTTATTCACTCTCGGCATAGCCGGGCCGGGTCCCAGTTAAGCTGATTTTCAGCCGATTGTTGTGGCTTGGGCTAATGGACTGCCGCTTAGCCGCAGTGCCTGCTTTTTGGGCTACGTTGCCACTCCCACCAATCACTTGGCATGGGGGGAAGGGGCGGTTGTCAGAGCAATTAATATCAATTCCCGTTGGGCCATTAACATGGCTAGAAAACATATTGGCTAACAAGTGTCAAAGTCGCGCCAAATTAGAAGCAGAAGCGATGACGAGGCAAGGCGAGACGAGGCGAGGCCAAGACTGCGACTGCGATTGGGCATTGGGACTGGAATTTGGATTGGGCTTTTGTTCTTTAGCTTTCTCCAGTGCCTTTCTGTATACTGTTCGATATCCTGCCGGGCACGCCATGGGCATTTTTACGCCATGGCAAAACGATGAGCCGCATTTGACCAACCCCCTAGCTTTCCATGAATGGGTTTCGGTTTGGGGCGCGTCGTTGCTATCGTTGATAATAATATTCGATTGAGTTTTATGTATTTGCTTAGGGGTTTGGTTCTTCTTCTCGTTCGTTGTGTTGCGTTGCTTGTCCTGCTCCATTGATATACTCGAAATTTATTGTCTTTGCAGTCAGACAAAATACACATGTTATGAGAATGGGCTACGTCACCCAGTTCCCCAGTTCTCCCATCCTCAAACACACACACAGACACACACTTGTCATTCAAATCCCGATCGAGTGGGCACATGCCCATCTTGCCAAAAACTGTGACGCAAGCCACTCGAGTGTTCTTTTTATGCGTCCCGAAAATAGTTTTGCCTATTCAAAGGACACCCCTAATGACATGACAAGGACCATGCGCCACATGTGGTCGGCCCTAATGGCCCTCAGTCTAGAGTTGGATATTTAAATAGATGATGAAAGCAGAAAGGAAGCAGCTAGAGCCACAAACTTGTGCAACTCTGATAAGGCCTTGCTAATTATGCAGGCCTATCTGTCCCCAAATGTCATGGACGGACTCACTTTAGAATTGAAGAAATGCAAAGAAATATGTATATAACGCAACGAAATATGTACATATATAATAAATGTACTGACTACACATCGCATTCCAAACAAGAGTAGGTGTATAACGAGGGGCGTATAGTAAGTTATAGATTAAGAGGCGCGGATGCAAGGCCAAGCTTCATTCCTGGGTTTAAGTTCGATAATTATAAACTTTCAGGTACACCTCGTTCGAAAATCCCGTTCGGAACGGGTGCGGCGCGAAAAGTATATCTAGCCTCGACTTGTGGAAACTTATATACCTTTCACATTGGAAAAATGCATTCGTTTCGACAGCAGTCTTATGATATATGTATAGTGATCCGATTCCGATCGAATTGACGAGGAGCGTCCAAACAGCGTGGATATATAATAGAATATATAAGATTTTGTTATTAAGAATTTCTGCTCAACAGTGTCATCAACATCAGATTGTGTATGCCTTGAAAGCAATATTTACTGACAGACAGACAGTGTTTTTCTATATGCGAATATGTAAATACTGTGGTGTGGTTTTCAGAAGTGTTTTAAACCACCCGCGCTTCAAGCAAAACAATAACGACTATGACGCTAGTCTGACAACATAAAAAAGGAAAGGCAGACAAAAGAGTGACCGGAAGGGAGCACAGCATAATGAGTGCATAGATATCTGCTTTACTGGAAGACGACTACGACTACGACAATGGCAAAAGCGGCGAAGTCTTGACGGGGTTAAAGAGGCATCCCAGATAAGACAAATACGACCAGTATTGTTTCTTGATAAGAACAACAGCCGCCAAATATATATGCATGCGTTCGTTTTCACTTTCCGTGAATTAATGGTGATGATGATGTTATGAACATGAACGCCGCGAAAAACTGCGTCAGACGCAGTCCATCAGCAGCACCGGGTCATAGGCATGGGCATGTGGCATATGGCATATGGTTGTGATGCAACCATCAAAGGCATCGATTAACTTAATTAAATTTCCGAGCACAGCACGACAAGTGTGCGGCAACAGCAAGAGCAACAGCAGCAACAACAACGTGTAAATTACAGTAAATACTTTAAAGCACTTATGCAGGCGACGCTTTTGCTTGCTGACTCGATGGGCTGGTAGGGCGGCTAATGAGGTGTGGCAATTAAAACTGTCAGCATAGCTGACTAAGTGGGGGTCGAAGCTGCTTACCTTATGTTTGTTTTTGTTTGTTAGCCGTTTTCCGTTTAATAAGCTCGTGTCGGCTTAACTTTAGTATGCGTTATGTATTTGTAACTTTTCGCAACAATCAGAGAACGTGTCGTCTGATAAGCCGCCGCAACACCGTTGTTGTTGTTGATAAGGCTGGAGAAAGCCGCTCTGCCAACGTTGGAGGAGTCAAAGACCACGGGCAAAAGCAAAGGCAAAAGCATAAACAAATGGACGACGCAAAATTCAAACTAAACTGCTATAGCGAAAAATGTCTGAAGCTGTCTAAGTCTAAGCAGCCACTTGACTCGCTCTCGCTCTTTTTCTGACGACACGCCTAGTAGGCTATTTTCCGGCTTTTCATACGCTATGGTCGGTCGGCGGCACGCTTTCTCGCTTTGACTTTGGTTGTGACTTTGATATTGCTTTTACTTTGGCTTTTGCTGCACTTTCGTGACTGGGGCTGGTTTTGGCTTTGTATTTGTTGTTACTGCTTTTGAATTTGTTATATGTTGCCGACACCAATATATATTTCTGTTTTTCTTTTCAATTTGACCGAATTTGTCGGCTTTGTTGTTGTCGTTGTTGTCTTTGTTGTTGGCGTCTCTTTACGTTTTGCTTTTGGCCAACACAACGCAACGCTCACACATGCAAACTCACACACACGCAAACACTTGCACACACAGTTAAACACAACGACACACGCGGCGTTTACTACATTAAAATACACACTGTTGATGTTGTAGATCGGGGGCGCGGGTGGCGCAAGGCGGGCTGTGACAGCAGAAAATGCCAAACACAGTCAGAAGTCGCGAGAATTGCTTGCACAATAAACACAACAAGAAGAATAAGAAGACGAACTCTAAATTTGCATACGATGCGTGGACTCTACTAGATTCAACCAACCGACGCTCATTCTATACACATTTGACAAATTTTCATTTGATTTTCCGCAAAAAACACAAAACGAATAGCTATTTTGCTGACGAAACACGAAAATTTTTGAAACGCGTCCTCGTCGTTTGGAATTTCTTTTGGCTTTTTTAGCAAGTTTTAGTTTTACTTGATAAGTACGTTAACAGAGCATAACTAACAGCTGTTAATGAGAATGAGAGAGATAGCAAACAAGTAACATGCGCTCATTGTTGGCTCACTCACTTTGAGATTTGTTTGTATTCATCATTGTGAATGAAATAACAGTGACCAAACACTGATGCGATTCTGTTAAATATAACAAAGTGCGGTTAATATATGTTAACAATATATATGCAATAAATATTAAGTTTGGAATAGAAGGATCTCTTATTTTAGGTACAAAGTAAAATGGAAATCTAACGATTGCATTTATACATCAAAATACTTATGCCAAATTTGAAAATCTCTTACTATGTATTTTTGATAAACATTCTTATTACATAGTATCGAAAATAATTAAAAAGAAAGCAAGGGTAACTCGCTCATCAAATATATACATGCCGACTTAGTCTATGTTCATGTAAATTGAATAGTTAAATTCTGTTAATAACTGGATATGCTGTTAACTCATTGTGCGCTCGCTCATTCTCAATTGTGTGGAAAACAAGATACAGATTCATTAGTAGAGCATACGTTCTTTGTTTAATGAATAGACAATATTAAATATCATTAAACATGTCAAGATACGATTTAAAGCAAAATCATATGAAAATCAGATTACGAATATTCGAATTGCATTGCAGACCCATTACAGGCCCGCTTCATTTAACATAACATGCTTTAGCATATCCACTGCAATTTACAAGCAATGTCAACCCTGCATGGAAACAGCTGTTAAGCGGCACACATGTTGCGTGCGCTACACAGAACAGGCAGGGCATTATATTTTACGTTGAGGAAATGTTTATATAGCTGAGAGAGGTAAATTAATGTAAATCTAATAGCAACAATCCAAAGAGGTTTGCAATAATTAAATCATCATATTACAAATATTTCAATTTTTCTTTGCGTTCAGTTTGCATACGTATTCTAACAAAAAGCAGGTCGTTTACACTTCGTTACAGCCGCAACCTGTCGGCGCCGGCTTATTTTAGGTAACTGCATATTTCATGCTGCCGGAGTAAGTTATGATTTTCACACGGAAAACGCTGAAATTGCTCAATTATCGCCTGAAATGCAGTGGTTGCCGCTTCCTGCAGAGCAACGCCAGCGGCGATGGAGCCGCTGTGGAGGTAAATTTTAGCAATGGGTGAGTTGAAGCCAACATCCGAATTTCATTCCATTGATGAATCTTTCACGCCGTCCGCAGTCGCAACATGACCATCAGCTCAGGCAAGCTGGCACGCTTTGCTAATGGCACCGCCGTTTGCCAAATGGGCGACACTGCCGTGATGGTCACTGCCGTGGCCAAGGCAAAACCAACGCCTGGCCAGAACTTCATGCCGCTGGTTGTGGACTACAGACTGAAAAACGCCGCCTCGGGTCGCATACCCATGAACTTTATGCGACGCGAACTGGGGCCCTCGGAAAAGGAGATTCTATCGGCGCGCCTCATTGATCGCTCGCTGCGGCCACTGTTTGACAAAGATTATCGCACGGAGACGCAACTGGTGTGTAATATGCTTGCAATGGATGCTGTGCACTTGCCCGATGTCCTAGCCATCAATGCCGCCTCCATGGCGCTGTCTCTGAGTGATATACCCTGGAATGGACCAATTGGCGCTGTGCGGTGAGTGATGGATGTCCCAAATGTACCAGTTGATTGATTCCTTATTTATAAACTTGCAGTATGGGTCTCTGCGATGGCGAAATCTTAGTCAATCCCACACGCCGGGAGCTGCAGTCCTCCCAACTGGACCTTGTTGTGTCTGCCACCAAGCAGAATCTGGTTGTGATGCTGGAGGGCAAGGGCAATGTGGTGCTGATGCAGGATCTGCTCAAGGCCATCAAACAGGGAACGCGTGAGGCACAGTTGATCATAAATGAGATCGAGCGGCTACAGAAGTCGTACGGGCGGAAAAAGCGGCTGGTAGAGGATATAGCCGAGCCTGATCCGGACGTGGTACAGGCAGTGAAGAGTATGTGTGAAATGCGCCTACGAGAGATATTCCAGGATGCCCAGCACGACAAGCTGTCTCGGGACAATGCTGTCAACGAGGTCCGAGCCAATGTCATCGACAAAGTCTGGTCCTCTTACCCGGACGTAGATCCCGCTGTCATTGGCGAGGAGTTCAATAAGGCCTGCCGGTCGATCTTCCGAGAATTAATATTCGAGCGCAGCCTCCGCTGTGATGGCCGAGACTACGATTCGTTGCGCAACATCAACTGTCAGGTGGACCTGTACAAGCCGCTGCACGGCTCGGCCCTGTTCCAGCGTGGCCAGACGCAGGTGTTCTGCACGGTCAGCTTGGATTCGCCGGAGAGTGCCATGAAGCTTGACACGTTGGCTGCCCTGGAGAGTGGTGGACTGAAGGCCAAAAACTTTATGCTGCACTACGAGTTCCCGCCCTATGCCACCGGCGAGGTGGGCCGCATTGGTCCTTTGGGTCGGCGCGAGCTGGGACACGGAGCGCTGGCCGAGAGAGCTCTGTTGCCCACACTGCCGCACGATTATCCCTTCACTGTGCGCCTAACGTCGGAGGTGCTGGAGTCGAATGGGTCCAGTAGCATGGCCAGCGTTTGTGGAGGATCCCTGGCACTAATGGATGCCGGGGTGCCTGTCAGTGCTCCTGCTGCGGGCGTAGCCATCGGGCTGGTCACCAAGTACGAGAACAATGACACAAAGCACCTGCAAGACTATCGCATTCTCACCGATATCCTTGGTATTGAGGATTATATGGGTGATATGGACATGAAAGTGGCCGGCACTCGGAAGGGATTCACTGCCATCCAGGCGGATCTCAAAATACCAGGCATACCGCTTAAGGTGGTAATGGAATCGCTACAAAAGGCCACTGATGCCAAGTCCAAGATCCTCGACATTATGGGGGAGGCTATCAGGGAGCCGCGGTGAGTCGTCATACCATATCCCCTTTCCCTTGCAACAATTTGAATCTCACGTTGGCTCTTCTTTAGCAAATACCGCAAGGATTGCTGGCCTGTTAGCGAAACTCTAACTGTGGAGCCGCATCAGCGCGCCCAGCTCATTGGCCCCAGCGGGCTGCACATGAAACGCATCTATCTGGAGACGGGGACCACCCTAACTGCCGCAGATGAGAGCAACTTCACCGTCTTCGCTCCCTCCCAGCCAGCGCTGGACGAGGCCAAGGAGCTAATCGAGGGCTACATGGTTAAGGAGCGTGTGCCCGATCTGGAATTTGGCGGCATTTACACTGCCAAGATCACAGAGCTGCGTGATACAGGCGTAATGGTTATCTTATATCCCAGTATGCCTCCTGCCCTGCTCCACAATTCGCAACTAGATCAGCGTAAGATTGCCCATCCCTCGGCCTTGGGACTGGAGGTGGGCCAAGAGATACAAGTCAAATTCTTTGGTCGTGATCCCGTCTCGGGTTTCATGCGACTCTCCCGCAAAGTGCTCCAAGGCCCAGCCGTAGGCATTGCACGTAGTCTAAACAAAGCGGCCCAAGGTGAGAATGGCACGTGATTGTGATCCGGAGCGTTGGAATAAAGGGCCCCTCCCTGGCCGAGCCAGTTGTACAGTTTATGTTATTAAAGTTTCAATCGTGTATAAACATTTTCAAATACACAACTACATATATATATGTCGGATATTCGTAAATTAATATGAGCTGCTGTGCTGTCTGTTAAATGTGTTAACTTCGCATTATCTGTAAAAGTAACACGAGAGACCTAGGAATGAAAGAAGCAAAGCAAAGAAATTGTGAGAGCAAATGAGCAATGGATAGATCAATCTGCAAATTGTCCTGGAGCGTAGGCTGGGGTGTGTGATGCTGCTCATATGTAAAGATCATAAAAATCACTATACCATATATAACCACTATAACATATAGCTCCCATATGCGCAAAATATTTTAACGTAATTAAAAAGATGATCACTATACCATATATAACCACTATAACTTATAGCTCCCATATGTACAAAATATTTGAACGTAATTAGAAAGAATATTGCTTCGCTGCCCATTGGACAAGATGTTTTCGTTGTATTTTTTTCACAATTTTCGGCGAGGATTATCTCAACAAGAATATGTTGATGAGCTAAGTTGTTTGCATGGCGATAAAGCACTATCAAAGCAACCACATTATATCGCTGGTATAGTGAATTCAATCGTGGTCTTAGTTCCATCGCCGACGAATTTCGTGAATGTCTTCCAAAATCGGTTGTTGTGCCAAAATGCACAAAGCAGCGCGTGAGCTGATAATGCAAAGTCGTCATGTGACATATCGTGAGATAGAGGCATCCTTGCACATTAGTTCCACTTCAATACATTCGATTGTGAATGAACACTTTTCCAAAAAGTTGCTCCATAATTTATCAATAGCTCAAAAAAGGCTAGCTTCGATTGGTGTAAGGAAATGATTAAAAAGTTCGAGCGTGGTGCCTTAAAATCGTGACAGGTGGGTGATGAATCATGGATATTTGTCTATAAGCCGGAAACAAAACGGCAATCGACCGTGTGGTCATTCTTAGACGAATATTTTGAAAAAGAGTAAAGCCATTTGCATTTAAAAATGTTTTTTATTGTTTGTGATTCCCGAAATAAGTAACCCTCGTACTTTAAGTGTGATTTAAAATAAATTGTAATTTTCATTCCCATTCTCTCAAAATTCCGAATTTAAAGAACTGCATGCCATTTATAAAATATGCATCTCTGTCTTCTGGTATCGGAACGGAACGTAGCCTCTCAGAGAAATCTCTGTGTACAATTTTGGCAAACTAGTTTTTGTGAAAACTCGCTTAAGACTTGTAGCTTACGACTAAAGCAATGTTTGGAGCCATCTTCCCTCCCTGCGCAGGATACGCCTGACGACTCACTGACCAACTGTTTGGCTAGGACTCATTTCATCTCATTTATGTTAAGTCTCCTGTGTTTTATGTTGGATTAGATGATAACACGATAGTAGGAATCAGAAATACTGTACAAGGCCACAATTGGTGTCTTTGTGTCGCTCAGATTGTCCACAACCTCTTCGTGTATCTCGGATATATAGCGTCTGTATTTGGGATATCTGAAAACGATTGAAGAGTTAGCGTTAGCTTTAAATTAATAAATAAAGTTCGCAAACGGTCTTAGAAAGGGACGTTTTGCGGACAGAAAATCCGACGGGTAACAGGCGGGTAACCGAAGTTTACATATTGCGGACTCGGTTGAAATTCGGTCAGCATACGTGGAGGCTTCTAAGACTGACACTTTCCAAATTTGGTTTGATTCGGATGAAAAACCAAAAAAAAAAATCCATTATATATGAAATAATGATCTGGATCAACTTTGGTCATCTAAAACTGTCATTTATCAAATTTGGTTCAATTTGGACAAAAACAACCAATGTTGATGTACTACGAGTTCATTACAAGTTCAGCTATATGATATTGTGGTTCGATCTGGATGATTTTGTCATATAAGCCGCTTACAGCAGAAACAAGTCCGATAGCCCTAAAACTGAGAAACTAGTTCGCATAGAAACAGACGGACAGATAGACAGTCAGACATGGCTATATGGACTCGGTTTGTCGGTTTGTTTGTAACAAAATTAAAATGAGCTCTGAATGGGCATAAAAACCATGGATTTGCGTCTTTTCATCCGAAAAACGTTCACTCAATATCCGAACATATTATTGTTTCGGTCTTTTGGTCTGTTGGCCATGCTCCAGACGGAATGTCTGAGCTGTGTACCTACCTCTCTATCACGTAGCTGATTTCCGATTCAGTCTCCTTTTTGCGTATCTCGCGTGGATTTATGGCACCTACTATGGCATTGACCACTGCCGGTGGCAGCTCCACCACCAGCACTACGAACGATTCCTGTTTGATGAACTGCGCCAAAGTTGTGCTCATTTGGTGGGCTACTTGGTTCTCCAGGCGTCGCCGATAATTGGCAGTCGGCTTGTCATGGGTGAGGAACGTCACACTGACATTGGGCATCTGACTGTAGCTGCTCTTAATGGTGGCATTCGCATTGGAGGCCGAGCTGCCAAGCCCGTTTTCATTGCGCCCGCCGCCACCGCCGCCAGAGCTGCTCATATTCGACAGCTGGGTTGAGTAGTCCACGTTGTTGCCTCCGGTTCCTCCGCTGATTGTGTCGCTTCGATGGATTTTTTGTATGAACTCCACCAGCTCCACCCTTGTCAAGTGGCGTTCCTGGAAGCGGTCACGATCAAAGGAGCGCACACGCAGCGCACCATTCTCTGCCACCAAGATCACATGCAAGGCACCTAGACGGGCCAGATCCTGAGCCTCATCTCCGGCACCACTGGCGGCCTCCACAATTCCGCAACGTATGCCCACCGCCCAGAGTAGGCGCATGATGTAGGTGACATCTTTAAGCGGAGGCCGTGTCCCGCACACACAGATGCCTACATCGATGGCCCGACAATCCTTAGCATACTCCACGCCTACGGCAGCCACCAACTTGTCCAGAGAGAACGAAAGTCCTGCTCCACTGAGAACGCCACGCATCGGCAGCGCTGGATTGAAGCTCTGCGCCTGCTTCTGGAACTCATGCAGCATGGAATCGTAGCGTTCGCCCACTGCTAGCACCGCGGGATGCCCAGAGCGATTCGGTTTCAGATCGGCAGTCATCTGCCAGACGATGCCGCCGCTGCTGGCACGCTCAAAACTGATGGGCAAGCCAGCCCAAATGTGGATGGGGCACTGAGAAAGCAAGGGACATCACTTATAGAGCAGCTATGGTATGGTTCCACCATGAACCTCTTACCGTCACTCCCAGGCTGTAGGCCAGGCACACCACCGTTTCCAGTTCGCGCAATGCTCCACGCGCCAGAGACGCCGCCTCCCCTTTGCCCCGCATCAGCGACTTCAAAGCTGAGTCATCCACGCTGCTCCTCGAACCGGTCAGCAAAAAACTGGCCAACAACATGTCCATGAGGGTCTGTGCCGAAGTTCTCGACTTTTCCATAATGACTGTTATGCTCGAGTGGAACTGAAAACGGGATATTCGTCCCTCGATGAAGTCCATGGTCCCCTCAAACAGGGCGCTGTACTGTGGCCTTGGCACGTTGCAGAAGATGAGGATGGCGCGCAGAAGATTTGTGTGATTCATGCGTATGGCAACGTTTCGTTCGCGCAGCCGGGGCAGCTCATTTGTGACCTCAAAAGCCAGAGACAGCAGTTCGGCATCCACCAGATGATTGCCCGTAGTGGGAGTAATTATATCGAAGGAGCACTCATAGTTCTGCTTCGGGTGAAAATTGAAGACACGCTCCTCGCGGTAGACACGGTCCACGCAATAGCGACGTATGAGATTCACTCCATTCATGGTCACGTGGCGGGCGAACTGCGTCCGCAGATCGCAGGGCAAGAGCACCACGCAGCCAGAGTGGGTCATCAGGTGTACAGCATTGCAGCTGGCACTGGCGCTGCTGTTCCGGGACGAAAGCGGCGACAAGAGCGGCGAGTCGACCTCAATGGCACCGTGCTTGCGAAAGAGATTCACAACTTTGGCCTTAACAAACTCGATGACCGGATTGAGCGACACAATGTCATCGATCACAATGGCCGAGTTCCAGGCCTTCATGGCCCGACTGCTGCCCAGGTGATAGGTGTGCTCCAGCACCTCGTCACTCTCCTGCTGCAGGCAGCGGGCTATCAAATTCTTGTAGGCCTTGCTTTGGGGATTGGCTAGGGCATGACGGAGCATTTCCTGCAGCTCATTAGCTTCCAGCTCGGCGGGCGGCACTAGATCCGAGACGAGCAGCTCCTCGGCGGTTGGTCGTTGGGCAGGATCGTGGTTCAGCAGCCAGCGAAGCATCTGGAAGAAGCTCCCAAGCATTACTGAAGTCCGAAGGCCACTTCTCAGCGGAACTTCTCACCTTGACTGTCTTTTCGTATTTGGCATCTTGGAGCAATCGCTCCGGTATGACAATGGCAACACTCCTCAATGCCATGATGGTCTGGGCACGCTCCATGCTGGTGTCGAACGGCGGCTGACACATCTCAAACAAAATTATGCCCAAAGTGTACATGTCAACCTTCTGATTGTACACCGACTTGGAGGCATTCCCCGTGAGCTCTGGGGCCACATAGAGTGTGGTGCCCACTTTGCCAGTGCCAGTTCCGTCCTCGGTGCTCGTTATGTGCTGCGTTGGTGGTTGCGGTGGATACTCTGCTATATGAGAGAGGATAGACATGATATGGTATGAGTGTCCAATGGTATTATTGAGGCACCAACCCACCATGCGTCTGAAGTGCCAGAAAGCTGGTGGTGGCCAGGCCAAAGTCGCCAATCTTAATTTGATCATGCGAGTCCAGGAAGATGTTGACGGGCTTCAGATCGCGATGAATGATGCCCTGCTGATGGATGTGCGAGAGGCCCTCGGCAATCTCCCGGAACAGGCGCCACAGCCGATCCGTGTTCTCACACAGATTGTCATCGATGGCGGTGCGTAGCGTGCATTTCTCGCAGAACTCCATTTGGATGTACATCACCTGCATCAGGGGACGGGGTGAGTTAGTCTTGCCACGCGCCGAATCGCCATCATTATTGTCATCATCCTCGTCATTATCATCATAAACGGCCACCTGGCCATTTGAATCCACAAACTCAATGCCATCCGAGTCGGAATCCTCCATGGTGGGCCTTGAAAAGTAAATATGAGAGAGCAGTTGATTGGATCGGGATTAGAGATAGAGAATTTTCGATAGTTCTCTACCTCTAATCGGGATAGGAGCATCGTCAACTTACATGTAAGCGTTCCACATACTGGAAGAGCTTTCCGTTTCTTCCTCAGGCATGGCTCGACCCAGCTGCGGCGACTTGGCCGGCTTCGTGCTCAGCTCCTGCTGACTCTGAGACCACTCGCCACCCAGCAACTTGTCCATCTCAGCGGCATCAGCCTCGCTGACATTCTCTATCCAGCTGTTGAAGTAGCGAACCACATTCTCATGATTCAGCCGCGACAGCAGCTCCACCTCGCGGGTCATCTTTTTGTACAGCTGGCGACTGCGGGCCGGCAACGGGATTCTTTTGATGGCATACTCTCGATTGTCCAGATTATTACGCACTTTCAGGACATCGCCAAAGGCGCCCTTGCCCAGATACATGAGCACTTCGAATTCAGTGCGCAGACGGCATTGGCTTAGAGCCAGAGTGGGTATATTATAGGGTACTGCTGCGCGCTGGGCGGGCATAGCAGCCAAGGATTGGCGATGTTGCGTGTGCTGCGTGAGGGTAGGATTATGCTGGGCGTTGTCCACATAGAGGCGCAGAAAGGGATGCTCCAGCAACTCCGAGGCGGAGAGCGTTCGATCCGAATTGCATCTGGAATGACAGGATGCGGAATTGGTATGCTGGTACCTCTCAGATATGGCCACAACTCTGTCAACTTACTTGTCCACAAAGTCGCGCATCTCGTAGCTATTGGTGGGCATCAAGGCCTCCACTAGGGCACCCAGGGCTGGTAAATCTCCCTGGCTGCTGCTCTGGCCAGCGCCACCAACGAGTTCCAACAGGTTCGGCACCAACGAGAAATCCGTGCAGCGTATGCTGCCCGTGTTATCCATGAAGACGGTACTGTCCAGCAAATGGCTATGAGAAACTCCCTTGTTATGCAGGAAAACGAGTGCATCCAGCACTCCACGCGCCACCATGCGCGCTCCATCCATGCACCAGCCCAGGGTGGAAGAGATGCTGTAGACGCTGGTGCCCAGCAGGAAATCTTGAACCAAATAAACCAGCAATCCCTCCTTGCGTTTGATGCACAGCACGCATTCGTATTGAATGAGATTCTTGTGCTGGAGCTGGGATAGGGTGGCCACCTGCTTCTCAATTGAGGCTATCAGCTCGTCCACGCGATGATTGCCCAAGCACTTGGACTCTCCGCTCCAATGGCACTTGCCGGTGCCGCTGCAGGGCTGCTCAATCTGCGAGTACTTGATACTCCACTCCGTGATGTACAGCAACTGGCCGCTGTGTATATCGATGCCCGTGTAGGCAATGCAGCCACGCTGCGAGTGGCCTGTGGGATAGATTACATAAGGGCATTAGTCGAGCGAGAACTAAAATATATGACCAAGACATGAACATACCCAAGCAACAGCCGCGCTGGATTTGCCTCCCCACTTTGTGAAAGTACAGCGTCTCGGTATTGCGGTGATCCAGACACTTGTTGGGATAGATGTGGCCGCGGTAGTACGGCGATGAGTTCTCAGAACTCTCCGACGAGCTGGGATATCTAGGATTGTTGGATTCACTCATGCTGCGCCTGGGCTCGCCACGTCGCTTGGCCTCCGACTTGAAAATTTCTTTGCGGCGCTCCACCTCGTCTAGGAGAGTTTGGCGTTCGCGGGTTTCTTTCTGCTTCTGCATGTCCAGCAGCTCCTGCTCACGCTTCTGCTTCGCCTGCAGCATCTCGTCGTAGAAGGAGCCCTTGGGCGGCTTGTTGTGCTGCAGCAGGAAGGCCTGAACCGTCTGTGCCAGCTCATAAATCATGACCTCACCGCGAATCTCCTGGGATTGCAACTGAAGCTGGCTGAGCAAAGCCTCCAATAGCTGATCGGAGATGCCTTTGGATTCCTCCAGTGATATTTTGGGCGCACTGCAAATATGCAAATGAAGGACAAATGATTAAGAATTAAAGGACAACGGTGAACTCACAGCTTGGGGTATTTGGATGGACACGTTACGTGCAACTTGGTGCATACATAGGCCTGGGGCAGCCCATTGGAAGAATCGCGCAGCGGTGTCAGCAGTATTCGTATGTCTGTGGGCTTCCATAGCGACGGCGACGCTTTGCTCTGCGGCCGAAGATCCTCAACGTCTGCTCCGAAAATCGACTGAAATCAGATCAAGAAAGCGGCGGGAAATATTTCGTCATCGGCACTCCGCAATGGTGCAACAGTTGACTTACCTTTATAACCTCCAACTCTTGAGTCTGTCTCTCGCGAAACGACGCTGCCATTGCCATTTATTCGTTAATTTGTTCATTAAATCTCAACCGTGGCTTGATATCCTGCGACCAGTTGTCACAATGGAATCAAAACGCAAATACTGGAATCGGTGCCTCTGTGTGTGCGTGTGCAGTATGTATGCTTATGACACAGCGTTTGTGTGTGTGTTTGGGTTGCAATTTCGTAGGCCGGTAAGGTGCTCAGCACTAGCAGCTGTTGCCGATTTACCCAGCTTCTGCATCCCTTTCAAGCTTGATTTTACTTGAAGGTAGTGAAGATATAGTTAATCTTTTGCAGACACTGGCGGCTTCTAGAATATGAACTAATAAACAACTTGTTGCTTTATTGCTTAATCCTGGAATTGCGTGGTTTTTTATCTGTGATGGTTGTTGATTAAATACCGATAGACCGAAATATCGATAAGTACATTTGATAAGAATGCCCGTCAAGTTAACAACGATAGTTCCAAAGTTTTTATTTATTAATTATTACCATAGATCATGTATCTACAGTCACCAAATTCGGCATGTAGACTACAGTAGGTACATGGAGATTAAATCGATAAGAAATTTATATCTCTTACCATTTTTGACGTATGTAATTAGTTGAAACTTGATTGCAGTACTAATCTGCAAGGGTATGTAAACATCGTTACCCGACGTTAGCCCTTGTTTTGTTATAACTGCAGTGATTACGTAATAATGTGTTTAGCTTCATGCACAGAACTCCAACTCTTATATAACTTAACTGTGTCTCCCCTGAGCATTAATAATAATAATGAATATAAAATATGAAAAGTAAATTCATAGCGCGCGCCATCAAATATTCATATTGAGTATTGGGAAATGATGGGAAATTGGTGTTGGGAATTGAATTTTAATTAACAGCCAGAAAAGGGTGACTACACAGCACCGAAACTCCTTTCGTTACCCAGCACTGACACAAATCGCACTGTCCAACACCTCTTTTTTGTAATCTTGTCATTTTGAAATACGTTGACGTCCGACGAAAATACGTGCGCCAAAAATTTATCGGAAGTATGTGTCAAGGAGTGCGCGAGTGGCTTGAGCTGCTCACAATGGAGAAATACACGTCCAACTTCATTGGCCATGGATACGTGAGCCTGGCAGACTGCAAGAACCTCGTGTTGGGCGACCTCTATATGCTGGGAATTACCGATCCGACACACCGTAAACTACTGCTCGACGGCATTCAGCTGCTAATCAACTCACCGGAGCTTTTTGCCTGCCCAGAGGCATGTGAGCTGCACGCAGCTGAACCAGAATACTGGAACTTTAATTTCAACACCATCAGCACTGCCATGGACCCCATCAGCATCACCAATTCGAATGCAGATGCTTTAATCTTTGAGCAGTCTTATAGCTCAATGAAATCAGACCCAAAGTCCAAAACCAATCCCAATCAAATGCGTAGGCGTTGCGTTTCTCCTGATTCGGTACCCTCAATGGAGGAATATTCGATACCGTCGCCTCCAAAATTACTACCAAAGCGCAAACTCAAGCCGAACAAGGAAGGAGGACGTAAAATTTGGAATGTGTCAACAAAGGATGATAATGATGACGAGTTGATGCTCAGCTCAGATTCGAATGAGGAGGCTCTTATAAAAGGCAAGATTACCTACACTTGCATTTACTGTCCTCATCTCAAGTTTGATTATGCATGGGACCTGGAGGACCACATCGCCAGCAATGGTCTCGAGCATAAGGCAGCCGTTTCCCAGATGGATAAGACGTTCATCAATTGAGTCTTCCCAGTCTGCCAATCCTTCCTGTGTTCCCTCGTATATAATATAAAGAAAGCAAAAGAAACCATTAAACCACCATTCCAAGTGGTGATGGTAACACTAGTCTATATTTGTTCATTGATTCCATTTTGGGAGGTTTATTTAAACGTAATTAACGGACTCAGCAGGGAGTTCAACAAGTATTTGATGCCCCGCCGCAAATCCTGCATGCGGGCATCCATTGGTGATGTGGTCGCCACTCGTTCAATGGTCGCCATGCCCAATTCCGGCGACTTACACTCCAGGCACTTGATAGTCTTCAGATCCACCTGCGGTGGTCCACTGGAGCCCAGGACAAAGTGCTCCCGCGAGTTGCGCAGCGTGCCGTAGAAGAGCACATGATCGCCCTGGTTCAGGTGCCGAGTAAAGTTTCCAAAATCGTGCGTAGCACGAAGCATCACGTCCCTAGCCGTGCTGCGCCCAAGCATGGTGGCGCCTGGGGCGAGCACCGTGATCAGAAGCTCGTACTCGTAGCGATTCCACCGCTGAAGGGTGCAACGTCTAGAGTGAGATGCAAATTTCTCGATCACCCGCTGCCATTCCTCGCATCTGTCATCTTTCTGGGAGCCACACTGGAAGTGTTGCGTTATGTGCTCTCCGTGAACGCAGCGCAGAAGCCCGCCCAGCCAGATAGGCACGTAGTCTGTAATGACCTCCTCCAGCATGTTAGAGACGCGAGCAATTTCTACGTGAGACACACGTCCCTCCCAGACCACCGGCATGCCATCGAGGTGGGAGCAGCGCAGCTGGGCCTTGATCTTGTTCGGCTGCTCTTGGTTTGACTGGGCGCAGAGTGCGTAAAAGCGATTCCACTGTAGTGTGTCCTCTGGCAGGGCGTGGAAATCAACTGCCGTTGGGGTGGGCGAAAGTGCGGGCATAGCATTGAAGCGGGGCGAGTCCTTGAAGCTGGAGGTCATGTAGGGAAACACCAAAACGCAGGCCGTGGTGATGCCGATGAGCAACTGCATCAGTTTGGAATGGACTTGTCTTCAGTCAGATGGTTGGAATTAAGGCTGCCATATTACTCACCTGAAGCATAGTGATGTACTTCTGGGTAGCCCGATTCAGGGCCAGAATGCAAGAGAGCATAACGACTAGTGAGCAGGCAATGGCCGTGCTGCCCCAGCGCAGCTGTTCGCTGGCCAATCCCAGGCTATCTATGGCCACGAAAACTGGCACCAGCAGCGCCACAATACCAAAGAGCGGCAGAAAGAGCACAATCCCAGCCAGGCCCAGGGCCGATCGCATTACCCCGAACATGGTGGCACTTTGCGAGGTGACAACGCAGATCTGCAGCCAGCTGAGGGTGACGCAGTGCGGTATAAGGTAGGTGTAGACACCATGCCAACCAGAACGTTTGGCTAGGAGGACAAGCAGCACCGGGACTAACAGGTAGAGAGCCGTGCGACAATTCAAACAAAACTCTATGCCATTGCCCACGACGAATGAGGTGAAGGTGGGTACACGTAGGTCCAGGAAACGCCAATGGGTGGAGACCACCTCATCCATCTCGTACGGATACTTGGCCAAGACATTGACGGCAAAGGAGACGACGACCAGCCAGTCGGGCAGCAGCTGCGAAGAGCCGTACATGAACATCCCCAACGAGACGAAGGTGCAGGCACCCGAGATTATGGTGAGCTCTGAGTGTGGTAACCAGGTATCAGAGACGAGCGGATAGACAATCAGGTTGCATATGAAGGCGCAGAAGAAATACAAATAGGGCTTCATATTGTTGCGTAGGAAGCGCTGCTCTGACATGTCCGCCTCTACATTGTGGTCACCGTAGCTGAGGAAGAGCCCGGACCAGATGCGAAAGTCCACAAATTGCTGCTTGCTCTTTAGCATCTTGCACGTGGCCCAGAGCATAACACTGAGACTGAGGTAATAGCTAATGGTCGGCAACATGTGGCGACCATTGTCGCCGGCTGCGGACCAGAAGGAGATGCCCACCAGCAGACTCAGGCGCAGGCTCAACGGCAGCATGGTGGGCAGGGCCACCACTAGGTTCACAAAGCGATGATACAGCAGCGTGAAGAATATCAGCGGGTGAAAGATCATGCGGTAGAAGCATGGCACATGGTCCAAGCTTTCTGGATGTGGTGTCGACAGTGTTAGGGTGTCATTGACAGCCGGCATTCGTCCGGCGCTATAGTTCGACGCAGCCGAGACTAGGTGCGCCTCGGTAATGAAACGCCTTCGCTCTACATTCGCCATCCCAATGGTAGCGGCATCTTCAATCGGTTCTCGCTCACATTCGCTGCTATCCTCATCTGTGGTAGAGGTCGAGTCATCGTTTCCAGCTGCTCCGCGACGACGTCGTTTTCGCTGCAAGTTGTAAATGCGCCGCATCTTGCGCTCCAGCTGCTTCGGTGTGATGTGCTCATTACCATTGGAGAGGCAAGCGAACAGTTCGCGGGCCGCTTTCCGGGCAGCCCGTTCACCGGGCGTCATGGCTAGGCAGCGACGCACCTCGTCCGCATTCTCGGCCGTAATTCCGCTGCCGCTCTTATAGCACTGGCGTAGCAACTTTGCCGCATCCTCGTGCCCATTATGGGCCGCACAGACCAGCCAGTGCACAGCCTTGGCAACGTTGGGTTCTATGTGAGCGATTGGATTAGCGATTGCTGGCTAGTGGAATCGGAATCTTGCTTACCGATTGCGTTTTCCAATAGCTCTTTGGCCAGATCGTACTGCACCTGGGGACAGCCTTCTTCAGCAATATGGTGCTTCAGTTTGTTCAAAGAGGCGCGATCTGTAGGACGAATGTAAGACAGTGTTAGGAGTTAACCCGCTTCCCAATGTCTTTTTATGTATGGTCTCACCTTCCAGATTCCAGCGCCTTCGTTTGCTGACGCCTGTTGGTTCATTTTGAGTCCAGGTGGCCATAAAAACGTTGCAATTACTTTTTGTTTACGGACTACTGTGAGCAAGTGGGTTGTTGAAGCTATATCGATAACACATAAGAATATGCTGGTGGCGATGTTTTGATAAATATAGTCGATATATGTATATGTTGCCGCTGGCAAAAATATTTAAACTTTTATTAGCAATCTATGTAATTCGACTTGGACCTGTTGACCTTTCTGAGTCATCGTTCAATCCGGATCTTAGTGGTTTGTGTTTGATGTCTCGATTTCTTAACGAAATTTTGTTAACAAGGTAATTTCTTTTCGATCGAAGTCAACAGCTGCTTTTGGTTTTGCTTGATGAGATGCGATCACACGGGCCGATTCTCTATTTTGACAGATAGTCAGCATATAAAAAATTGCTGAATGAATGACCTCGACAACAAAATTAATACAATTACAAGTACGCACTCCTTTATGCAACTTTCCGCAAAACTAACCGAGTCAGTCAGGTCAGTTCTTCCTAGAGATGTAAACAGAAAATAAACTCGATCCCGATTACATCCGATTTCGCATATATATTCCATCTTATTTTATTTGTTTCTAATGCCCGATCACGGAAATTTTTTAAATCTTTCCCTGGTCCCAAATTCCGCCGGAAATTTTTTATATCCAACAATGTTGGGAGCGGCGGGAATTCAAAATTGCCCAGAATAATATATGATGGTCCCACATATAGTTGGATACGGCTACTGGGAAAAGCCAGTGTGACCGCATCTTAACCTTAACCTTAACCATTTGCATATGTTTTTTCTTACCTTCGATAGTCCAACTATTCGATATATATAGAAATTCCAATGCATTTAATCCATATCGATAGGCAACTTTAGCATTTGGCAATCCTCGCCGGTGTATTTACTAGCATTTAACAGAACACGCATGTTTTTGTTTAAAATCGAGCGCTATACTTGCTAAGTTATAAATAATGGAACGGAGCCTGCAGAAGCAGCTATATGGCTTTTCGCGTGAGTCGTCGCCCGGGTCGCGACGGTTTAGCATGCCGGCGGCGGCAGACAGCACGCGAAAATCATTTTTTGGCGGTAACGCCACTTGCACCACGCCGGGAGGCTTGAAGAAAACAGCTCTGACCAATAGGTGATATGTGATAAAACCAATCATGGTTTTCTTGATGTGCTAAATTTCGCTTTTTCTTCACTCAGTCGGCTCAGTCTGTCTGTGCGCTCCACTCAGTCGATACCGGGCATTAGATCGGATTACAATGTTGTTGAGAACTTTGGCTGTGCACTGCCCGTGGTGGTGAACGAGGCTTTGACTTTCACGGGTGGTTATGCAGGCCAAGTCTCGGCCAAGATTGCTCAGAATGGCTGGGCTTGGGTAAGCGCTGAGTACACCTAAGACAATTTGTTGATGAGCACAAACTCTACTTTGACGGCTTCTTAGGTTGTGCACGGGCGTCGTCTGCTGATTTGGCAGTATAAGGACCTGCCCAATGCCAGCAATACAAGCTCACCGCCTCGAGCGGGCAAATCTCACAGACGCGGTGGAGCGATTGCCCAGTGTCGGGAGTTGACGCTACCACATAGTGATCTCGTACACAGCAGTGAGTTGATCAGCGTATTCCAGACCGAGGGCCAGCCAATGGTGTCCTGCATTGCCGTCTCTGCCACCGGCGATGTGCGATTCTGGTCGTCGATAGCTCACGACGGCAACTCTGTCGATCTGTCCATCCTCACGGGTCAGGAGTTCGTTAAGCTGCTGAATTTGCCCACCCAAAATGGCTATCTGGCCGTGACCACCACCTGTAATTTAGTGTTTCTGCGCGTGGGCCTCTCCAATGGTCGTTACACATTGCACCATAAGACCATTAAGCCGTCCAGCAGCTTTCTGGGCGGCATTGGCAAGAAGTTCGCCTCCATATTAATTGGTATGCACCCGGGAGGCGAAAAGGATCAGGTGAGAGTGGCTTTCGTTATGCTTCTGCATTCCGTTACACATCCTTGCATCGTATCTGCAGACATTGGTGGGCATGTGCTGCGAGAGCAACTCAACCAACGGGGAAACCGTGGTGGCCGTGCTCTCGGATCGTGCTCTGCAGCGCTGGCGTCTGTCCGACAAGGGCAATGCCGAGCATCTGATCTGCGAGGATGTGGAGCTGGTGCGCAAAATTCGCGAAGAGTTTCAGCTAAAGTTCTGGAATGTGCGTCTCCCGGCAGACAACATAGAACTGGATTTACATTTGCTTGACTTTCATGTAGTTAAGAGCAAGGCTTACATCCTGGCAGGGGCTGTCAACGTAGCCCATGCTCCACAAATGTGCTACGCAGTGGGTAAGTCTTAGTCTGTCCTATTCCACTGTTCGGCTGTTTGCTAAATTTGCTAAATTAATCAATCATGTATTCCAGTGATGGCCACCCTGTCGGTGGAAGGTGTTCTCCTGGAGTCATTCACGCCGCTGAAGATCAATAAGTTCTTTAGTCCCAAGACACAGCAGGAGTGCCTCAGCCTGCGCTTTGTCGTTGCCAGCTGTCACATCTATCTGTATACGCAAAAGGTAGTCTATCCATTGCACCTGTCCAATGCGTCGCCCACAGCCGAGCAAGAAGCGGAGAAGATTGAGTTCCATCTGCACGACGATCGCATTCTTTGCGCCGCCATCTGCAGTTACTTGCCGCTCTTCTTCAGCCGCACCCACGGTCTGGTTTCCATCACGCCCGGCGACTTTGACAGCACGGAGCTATTTAACATGAGCTCCTGCAACACCCCGGATATATTTGCCCCTGCCTCTGGCAATGCCAGTTTCAACGTGGCCGATCACTCATCCATGAACACCAGCACCAACAATCTTCTGCCCATTTTTGAGATGGACCCCGATGAAGTCTACAGCGAGCTCAGGGATGAGGTGGGTCAGCTTAAGGCTGCGTTCTTGTACCGTCTGAAGCGGAACAACAACATGGTCAAGACAATCATCGCCGAGCTGCTGCGCAGCATCACCCAGCCGGAGCCCAATGGGGCGCCCTTGGATGCCCAGAAGCTGGATAGGTAAGTTGAAATCTTCACATCTGATCGTAGGCATCGTTTATCGGTTATCCTCCGTAATAATTAGGATTGTAATCACCATTGCCGAGGATTTGGCTGAGGATCTACCCATTGCCGATCCCCGCTGGGAAGAGGCTTTTGAGGATGGTGATGTGAATGCTCGTCATGCCCTGGGCAGCTCCCGGTCTATGCAGATCATCCATCAGCTGCGAGACAAAAGCATTGCCCTCCAGCATTTTATCGAATTCCTGCACTCAAGTGGCGTTTGGGAAAAGGTTGAATGACTTTCATTGCCAGCAAACCTGGTTACCATACCAATTTTGTCCATGTTCCCTTCCAGCTGACGGCCATACCCTGCGGAAGCAATATACTGAAGCCCACCAGCTACATTCTGGCCGACATCAGCGAGAAAATTGTGGCTGCTTTGGCCCTGCGCTCGTTCCAGAACAAAATGCCCAAGCTGATCGAGGAGGCCATCACTGTCACCGTCGCCACGTGGCATGAGAAGCCACATGGCAGCCTCACCGCTCAGGATCTTTTCTATGTGAAAATCTGTAAGTTTCAGCAAATCTTCGAAGCGCTGGCGGACATTGCAGATGAACGCATCACAGCGCAAAGTCAGACCACGGTGTCGGTGGCGCACTTCATATACGACATCAACTCCATTGTGCTGGAGATTTTGGGACATGTGTTCACGTTTCGGGAGCAGAATGCCAGCAACTTCAGGCTAGCCAATGACATGCTGGCGTCCTATGAGTTTCTGCCGTGGACAGCCATGTCCGGTAGCGCCGGAGTTCGCGATACGCTAACGCGCCTCATCGACATGGCCGTTCGGTATGGCGCCCACTGCGTCAGCGACACGGAACAAAAGCTGCAGCTGTACCAGCAGATCTTCGAGCTGGTAGATGTGGTCTTGGATGGTCGTAAGAAGTATCTGGACAGTGTGCGCGACACAGAGAAGTTCACTGTGCTGAAGCAACAATTTGAGGCTCAGCGGCGGGATCTCATCTCTTTGTTCAGTGAGTAGCATTGCATGTAATTTGTGACCATGTGGGTCATTTTTTACGAGAGCTCCAAACTATTAATTACAGTCAAGGATCGGCAGTATGAGTACGCAGCCAAGTTGGCCGAAAAGTATCTGGACTTTCAGAGTCTGGTGCTCATTTGCGACGAGACGCAGGACAAGGATCGCCTAAATGATTACACCAGCAAGTACGAGGAGTTCGATTTCTCTCAGTTCGCCATCAACTGGCACCTGCGCCAGAACCGGCACGGTGAGGTCTTTGAGCGTTTCAAGAGCAACCAGACAGCGTTGGCGCAATTCATGCGCGACCATCCATCCCTGGGTTGGATACAGCTCATTTTTAACGGCGACTTCGAGAGGGCGGCCAAGGTGCTCTACGAACTGGCCCAATGCGAGACGGAGTTCGTGGCCCGCAAGAAGTCCATGTTATCGTTGTCCAAACTTGCAGCATTGGCGGCTGCCGATTCCGATCTGACAGCACAGGTGGAAAAGATCAATGCCGACTTGATAGTGGTGCAATATCAAGCTGAGTTGAGCCAGAATATATTGCAAAATTTTGGCTACGATTCAACCGACCAGAAGGTGCTCAAAGTGGAGGAAATTATAAATGTGAGTGGGACCCGGTGTTCTTATACTAACGATCCGACCCTCTTTAGCATGGCGGTTTTTCTGTTTCGCTCTGTGTGACTATATGTCCGTACGGACGATGGTCTGGGATCTATACCCCATCCCGGTGAAGGGTAAGGCCCTATCTAAATCAAGGGCAAGACGAGCCTCATGCTCAACTGGTGATTCTCTATTAGACGTTTCCATGAATGCGCTTAAAACGATGTTCGAAGCATTCGTGCTCGAAAGTGAGTGACGTCGAATGTGAAGCCGAACGAATTCGAATCAGTTTGTAGCACAACATTCTTATGAAAGACATGCGACTCTTGGACTTCTTAATGTGCCTCGCACTCACTCAATTCAAGAGCATGCGAATTAATTCAGTCGAACGATTTGGAAAGATTGGTTGGTTGGTTGGTTGGAAAGATCAGAGCATTAGCAATAACGAAACAACGAAATAAAATTGTCTAAATTTTATAAAGTTTCTGTGTGTACTAAATACACATATTAAACCTCTAAACCATCGGGAAGACATAATCTGAATGATAGTGAAAACCGCATCGAATTTCGTTGCATAGCTTAAATGATCTAAGCGTACAGATAAAAGCGGGAAGCGGCTTTGTTTTATAATTATGCATAGATTAATCGAATTTCTCCACCTTGCCCCAGCTGTACATCGCTGAGGAAAACGACACCGCTACCGAAATGGAGTTCCGCAAGGCCTTGGATCTGCTGAGCAATGTTGACCAGCCCTATGAGTTGCGCCACAAAATCTGGTGTGCAGCCATACAGCGCGATAACTGGACGGATTATGATGCCAACAATGCCGTCGACTATATGCAGAGGTTGCTGTTCTTCAGAATCATTGAGGTCAGCCAAGTGATGGGCCCGGAGAACGAGAACTTGCTGCCGCCCATGGAAGATTTTCTGGATAGCACGGAGCTGGGCGAACTACCGCGACAGAAGCCTTTCCAGTACTTGTTGAAGCTAACCTACGAATATGTGTCGGACATGTTCCAGAAGCCGGTCCAGACGGCCATGGAGGTCCAATGATTTAGCCTGAATATGTATACCATACCAATTCATAAAATAAGTTTTTCTTTTAACTTTTGTAAATGTTTTAATTTAGCAAGACAGTTTATCGGTTCAAAAAGCTTATTATTCAATTGAAGTCCGATATCAAACACAAATTTTGAGCCCTTTCTCACTAAGCAGTAACAACAATTGGCATATAACAGAATTTTTCTTCAGGCGTTAGGGCTTGGTTGGTCAGACAGCGCGCTTTGTTTCTGGGTAGCCACAAACTTCCCTTCATCAGCGAAACTGTTGGTATTTGACTGATAGCTGCAAATGAATTCTTCGTATTTATACAACGAAAGTCACAATTGCAATTTTGAATTCTTGGACGCCTTCATTTTGTATAAATACAGAAAATTTTTTGCACTGCGTGTCTGTTCGCCGAAAGAGAATCAAATCCGTTATTTGGTTGGACGTGTGGTTGTTTTTTGTACACATAGGGATGTCTACATGTCATGGCGTGCCGTCCAATTCTTAAATATGCTAGTGGGCTCAAGGTCGTGACTGAGCAACACAACGTTGGATTGTTTTTTGAGCAGCCTCATAAGTACTTTTAGGAGTTCGGAATTCTAAACGTTTAAACTTAAGGCAACTTATGGCCACCCAATTGATTATGGGGAGGAGTGCTTGGCTGGCTCTCGGTTAATGGACAGTTGCGAGCTTTGTTTATGCGCTTCGGTTCAAACGCGGGCATTATAAAATAATGCAAGTATAAGCCTCTGCATTGTCAGCTTTCTTGAGGCGATTAATGTAAGCAGTTGTTGCAGTCGTCGCCGTCGTAGCGGGTGCAGCGCTGCCAGCGAAAGTATCTGGAGTGTGGCGAGTGGAGCGGAAGCCCGCCAAGTGTTAGCTGAACTCTAAGCCGCCACCGGTCTGGGTACCAGTCTGGTCTGGGTGGTGGTGCGCATCAGTTGTATTTCAATCATGACGGACGAAACAACGCCACTGACCACCACCGCCGGCGGTTCTGGCTATGTCGCCTTGCCACCCTATCAGGGACCCGAATTCGTATTTCCGGGCGGGGTGTCTCCGCGTTCACGGCGAACTAAAATGAAACAGTTTCAATGTTGCATATCCATAACATTTGTGTGAGTTTTCTCGAATTTCGTTGATGTGAAATGGTTTAATTATATGTCCAAGATGTTGTGGTTTCAATGAAACTAAGTACGTGTAGTGCTATACTTGGATGTAAATCGAAGAAGACTGTGATCAGCATTTACTAGGACTAAAATGGAAAACTTTTTAAAGTGGCCTGTCATCAGAAACGAATGGTCGGGGAGAGGCATCGGAATATTTTAAAAATGTCATCGAAGATTGTGAGATAAAAAGAGAAAGCATTTCTATTTGTTATCCTTCTATAGAAAGATCCCATGCTTTCTTGTCACCGCTCACTCACTCTGTGACAATCGTCTCTATGGAACAAACTGATCGTTTAGTAAACAAGTATGAGTGGAACATCTTCAATTGTCAATTCGATCACATGTATGACCTTACAAATTTGTGTCACCATGCTTGTTGGACACTGAATGCAGTTATTGCAGCACTCTTTTGTATATTATATAATATTAACTGGCCGAAAAGCTATCTTCTTGGGAAGTAAATAGTATTCCCTCACTTTTTATTGCCTTCTACGTGCTACCTCTTTAGTCTCTTCTTCGACTTTTTCTTGTATCTACTTCTTCCAAAATATGAGGGGAAAGGTCATATTTTGCTTCTCATAATGTATCCTTCCTATTTACTTCTGCTCTTTTTTCTCTAGTCTTTATATTCTCTCCGTTTTCTTCCCTTTTTACTCCTTATCTTTTCTCTTTGTCTTCGTTTTCTCTCTGCCCTCTCTAAGTCTTTCCTCTGCCACGCTCTGTAGTCTGCGATCGTCATGCTCTGCTGTTTGCCCAATTCCCATTCTACACGTTTTTCGAATCTGCACTCTCATCTACTTCCAATTCCCTTTGCTAACCAACCAAGGGAAACGATTTGTTCGACACAGTTTGTCTTCGCCGCCGACTCACCGCAACGATTTATAACCGCAAAACGATTTCACTTTCTGCCCACAGTGTCATTGTAATTGCCGCCCTCTTTGTGGCCTTGTGGCTGAGCGGCTCCTACAGCAGCGACGATGGAAGTCCTAGCTTCTTCTTTGTTACAAATGATTCAGGGGCGGCGGCATCGCCAGCGGAGACTCTGGCAGCTATAACGACGCCTCTGCCAGACGAACCGGAGGATGAGTGGGCCCTGATGCATGATGCCAACACGTTGACCCCACATGAGGGTTCTGAGGCAGTGAGTGCCGGCATTAAAGCTCTCGGTGATCGTGAGATACTCGAAGAGGGCTTGCAGCCCAGTGCTATCAACACGCCAAGCTTCCGGCATTATCGATCATTAAGCACCAATCCCGAGGCACGCAAGCTGGCGCGGCGGGGCTATGTGGAGAATATTGCTACTCTCGACATAGCAAAGCGGTTTAACTACACTAAACAGCCAGGAAGAAGCAACATTGGACGTGGGCCGAATATTGTCCTGCCCGATCCTACAGTGATTCGCCTTGACTGTGATTTCAATGATCGCTTCAGACGACCCACTGGGGTCTGCAACAATAAGCTGCACCCGAGGACTTATGGTGCATCTATGATACCGTATCGACGGATGGTTGCCCCGGACTATTCCGACGGCATTGCTGCTCCCAGGGGCAGTCACAGAGGAGGCGGAGGACAGTTGCCACCAGCGCGCCAGATCTCGCTGGGCATTCATCGCTCCAGCTACGAGACGGACTCCAATTTCACAGTAATGCTCGCGGTTTTCGGGCAGTTCATGGACCATGACATCACAGCCACCTCACTAACTACCTCGCAGGAGGGCGAGTCCATTGACTGCTGCGTGGCTTCAGTGGCTAGCATGAAGCATCCAGAGTGCTTTCCAGTCAGTATTCTACCAGATGATCCCTACTACAAGCAATACAATCTGACATGCATGAATTTTGTACGATCTGCCCCAGCGCCGACGGGAAGATTCGGACCTCGAAAGCAGCTCAATCAGGCAACATCTTTCATTGACGGCTCTGTGGTTTACGGCAATCTGGATCAGCGCCAGAGGCAGCTGCGAAGCTTCATCAACGGCAGCCTGCGCATGTACATCACCGATGATGGTCGTGAGCTGCTACCCATTTCCTCTAATCCGGAGGACGGCTGCAACCGGATGCAAATGACCCGTCAGGGGAAGTACTGTTTTGAGTCAGGTGACGATCGTGCAAACGAGAATCTGCTGCTCACCTCCATGCACCTGCTTTGGGCAAGGCATCACAATTACCTAGCCCGAGGACTTCACGGAGTCAATCCGGATTGGGATGATGAGCGCATCTACCAGGAAGCGCGTAAGATTCTTGGAGCTCAGATGGAACACATCACCTACAATGAGTTCCTGCCGGTGCTGCTGGGTCGAAATTTAACGCGGGCCAAGGGCTTACTACCGGCTAGCGACAATCTTGATGCTCCGGACACATACGATCCGGAGGTGGACCCTAGCATTGCCAATTGTTTTGCCGCAGCCGCATTTCGCTTTGCGCACACGCTCTTGCCGGGGCTGTTTAAAGTATCGCGGTCTAATAGCACTTCCGAGGCGATAGAGTTGCACAAGATGCTCTTCAATCCCTTCTCGCTGTGGGCACAACATGGCATTGACCACGCCTTACTCACTGCCGCCAACACACCTGTTATGCGTGTGGACCGCTTCTTCTCGCTGGAGGTCACCGAAAAGCTCTTCGAGGGAACTGCCGAGGACAAAGTGCCCATTTGTGGCCTGGACTTGGTCTCGCTGAACATTCAACGTGGACGCGATCATGGCATACCCGCTTATCCTGTATTTAGGAGGCATTGCCGCCTGCCACCGGTGGACACGTGGCAGCAAATGGCTTTAGCTGTGGATAATGCCACACTTGAGTCCATCATGCAAATCTATGAGTTAGTATGCTATTATGTATGATGCGGAATAATTTGAAGCCCTCATATTTGATATATGTATTCACAGCTCTCCCCAGGATGTTGACGTTTATACGGGAGCGCTCAGCGAACCGCCGCTGGACGGCGCTATCTTTGGGCCTCTTCTCAGCTGCATGGTCTCCGATCAGTTTCTGCGCCTTAAGCTTGGCGATTCTTTTTGGTACGAGCGGAAAGTGGGACCACAAAGGTTTACCAAAGGTGTGTCTTCCACAGTCCATATACGGATTCCAACTTATTTCAACCGTCTTACAGCTCAACTGGCTGAGATTTACAAGAGCAGTTTGGCCGCCATCATTTGTCGCAATTCGGATGGTATCACCCGCGTGCGTGAACGCGTCATGGAACGCCAGAGCACAGATCATAATCGCTATGTAAACTGCGTCGACTTGGAGGGTTTTGAGTTCAATTTTAAACCCTGGTCGGAGACACACCAAGAACAATTCCACAAGGCCGGTTTCAGTCGGGCCATGTCTTTGGTTAGAGTTGTGGAATCAGTGAAGAAGGAAGCGGGGAATGCTTCTCTTGTCTACGGCAGGGGATTGTAATTATTAAAAAATCCTAGTGTGAGCGACCGATGAACGCCGAAATCTTTTTACTATAAGCAGGAAAGAAACGTTAAAATATAAATAAATATAATACATAAATTTAAATCAGTTCCTAATAATCAAATTGTTTGTGGTTGTAATTTTTTTTTTTCTTTGTTGATGAATTTTCCAACAAATTGTTGATAAATTTGTAGAGGAAGGCTACATTCGAATAGCCGAATTTGTACTATGTATACCCAGAAAGGAACAGTTTCGCACACGTATTGAATTCTCGTTGAAATGAAAGGATCAAAACTTCAAAAAAGGTGTCGGTTCTGTGGCAGCTATTTCATATAAGTGTTCCGATCCAAGTTGCCTATGGTAAAAACTTTTGTGCAGTAGATTTATAACTGAGGGAGGAGTTTGCATATGGAAATGATAATTTAGAACGATATCAAATATCAGGGTAGATTTTGTGAAGTATATAGAACTGATAACATAAATAAATTTCGTAGTCAGGGCTGGCAACGACATAGCCTGAAGATGGCAAAAATAGCCCATCAAATAGTACCAGTTGAATCGTGAATTCATGATGAAAGTAGATTTAACTTGACAGGGTACATCTACGTATAAGTAATTGATTGCATTCAATAATATATATTTCTATAAATTAACAGCAAATTATAATTAAAACAAGCATTCCGTAAACAAATGCAAATTCAAATACAAACAAAATCAATCGATTCTCCCATTGCATTAAGCTTATCACTTAAGCTAATCACCAACAGCTGGACTTGGAAAAGTTTGCCGGGAAAATCGAAACAAAAGTGTTTCAAAAGCGGCTGATGACATCCAACGGGTGCAATTACAGCATCAGCATCACAAGCTGCTATCAAAACTTACACACATATCTTTAAGCAGAGATTAGGATTAGTGAAGTCTAAAGGCTAGCCACCAGCAGTGTGCCATTGACAGCCAGGGCGAGTGGTGGCGCGGATGTGGTAGTGCCCGCTGTCGTGCTGGTAATTGCTCTGTTTGCGGCACACAAAGCGGCATCGTTATGGAAATAAGCCAATGCAATGGCAGCTAACAGGGTCAACAGAAGTGTGGCCCAGAGGCAGCCGAAACACAGTCGACGCACTTTCTGCCACCAGGGATCGCGGACGAAAGGCAGCAGTTCCTCCAGAGTCAGAGCGTACGAATAGCTGGCGAATGACAGCGACGTTGTGTAGAAGGGGAGGCGGCATGCGGAAAAGGAAATGGAGAAACGCTGTGTAATGAAGTTATTTTTTAATGAAATGCGACAAAAAGCGTTTACTCAGCAGTTGTGAAAATGGGTTCATAATCCTTTGGATCCCTGCGCCCTGGCACGACAATGATGTGATGCTGGTGGTGGTGCTTTTGCTGCTGATGATGATGACCCCGCAATTGCGTTTGTGTTGCCAGCAGCGCTGTTTGCTCATCGCAGGACATATTTGTCTTCTAGTTGTCTGCCTGTCCGCTTGTCTGATGCTGAGGCCAAGGATTACACACTCCAAGCTGCGACTAGGACTGAAAATGGAAATGCTTCTGAATTCGTATGTGCAGCTGTAAATGTAACTGCCGCCTGGCTCTGGTAAATACCGCGCTACAGCAAATCTGATTCTGAGAGTGGGCTCTGGATGCGGATGCCAACAGACAACTGGCGACTGTTTTTTGTTTTATTTCAACTTAAATTAGCTTTCAGTGGGGCAGCGGCAAGTGGCGTTTCCATTGTTTTTTTTTTATTCTGTATTGTTGTTTGCCTTTTTCTTGACTGTTTTCGGATTCCTGTAAACAACTTTATCTCTGACTATCTCCCTCTCTGTCTCTGTCATCGCTGTTGCTCATCTTCCGCCCTGCGCTTTCAGCTTTAACACTGATTTCGTGCTTATCATTGCACGCCTTTTTGGGTCTGCTGTAATGTCGATGATTGCATAATATTAACCGAGCAATTGTCGCCCAGTTTCCACAGACAGAGACACACAGACACAGAGATATACCCGTAGTACGAATAAATCCCAGATAAGCGCCCGTCGTTAATTTTGGCAGCTTGCGAAA
This sequence comes from Hirtodrosophila duncani, assembly GCA_037043425.1. NCBI lineage: Eukaryota > Metazoa > Arthropoda > Insecta > Diptera > Drosophilidae > Hirtodrosophila > Hirtodrosophila duncani. Next base: position 2,306,551 of record JBAMBM010000820.1, on the reverse strand, counting down.
GCAAAATAAACAAAGAAAAACTCACAGTTTGATCTACTTTAAATATGTATTGTACATCGATTGCGTGTTTCATTTATTGGTTTTATTTTTAATTTTCTTCTCAAATTTCAATTTACTTTTTGGGTAAATATGGTTGGAAATTCCATTTTATTTTAGTTTTATTTTGTGTGTAACACTTGCTTAGCTTGGATTAATGCTGAAAAAATGTCCTACAAACTAGCCTCTATTTGATTAGGAAAATTTATGTTTTTTTTTTTGTCTAAATATACTTTTACTATTGTAAATATTTATGCACTTTATTTGATAATATGAGTTGTGGAGCCGCAGACTTTATATTGAATAGGTTAGCATCATAATCATACTCATATATATGTAGATAGTTTGAGTTTGTTAAGTGTGTAATATTCAAAGATTCTTTCCGGTCTACGGCTTAAGCTTAAGTCAAGGTCAGATATGCAAGTTATTTGAGCAAATAAATGATTTTAAACGAAAACCTTATAACAGTGGGCACTCGAAATTCTAATGAATTTTCTTTGAGGAGCAAAATGTTCCAAAAATAATAAAGTTCTAGTGTATCGCCTTTGTTATTCATTAAACTGACCACATTTGGCATCATGGATATTAAAATATAAATGCAACCACATATAGTGCTTATTAGGAACCGCAATGAACCATTCATCGTCATAGTCCCGTGTTTGGGTCCAACAATAACAATTCAATTATGCATCAGTTCCTGTTTGAATTCTGAACTCTACCGGCTCCTCATTAAAAATCAATAAATTTTTCAAATACATCTTTGATTCCTTCACGACATGCTTCGAGAATTGTGCAAATATTTGGGCAAACAATTTGCTAGCCTGACCTTAGTATTATACTGTTGGTATGTAAGTTGGATGTTAGTTACAATTTCTACAGAAGCTAGTAGTATATATTTTTGTTTATTCATGTGCTAAGTATTTAGTTATATGTAGGTATAAGTAAGATAAGTGGGTATGCCTTCTATATTCGAGTATGTTTTTAGCTGTTTCTTTAGTTTTCTTTAGTTGCAATTACATATTTTAGTTATGTATATAAGCATAAGTGTGCTTGTGTATAGAGTAATATATGTGCACTAGAGGTCTGCACCAATGCATTAAAAACGGCCAATCATTCAGTCTGAAAACACGTTCATTTTCTTACGGATCCCTTTCTTTAGTGAATGTGAGTGTATGTGGAGTGTGTGGCTGATGAGAGTGAGAGAGTAATTTAAACAACTTGTGAAAGCCCGAGAGCAATGATGGTAAAAGAAACAGTGCGAAAGTAAATGACATAAGCGAGAGTGAGGAAGCTGAATTACTCTCTTTGCCAAATTATAGTGCTTTTCCAAAGCAACAGCTCTTTTCGCTCTGTGCACGCTATTGAACTTACTTCTTCCACTTATTGTTCAGTATACTCACAATTCTATTGGATGCACATAGGTTAGAAAGAACCCTCTCACACATAGAATTCACTACGAGTGAATACACCAGAGTACAATAAATTTGAGTTAGAAATGTATGCAGTCAGGCAGACCTCTAATGTGTGCACTTAGGTATACTTACTAATTTATTCTATGGTAGGGGGACATTAAGGGGGCAGGAGGGTTAAATCACATTTATAGGTATACATTTAAAAATGTAAGTAAACTTTGAATTCGAAAATACACCATAACAAATAGCAAATTATGAATAATGCTATAATATGCACACATATATATCGTATAAGAATATACATATATACTGAATATTTGCTTTGACTTTTAATGCATAAAATGTTTTCCTTATTTTCTAATTATCTACCAAATCAAAATCAAGATAATTAATACATATATATTTAAAGAAAATTATGAACAATCGGGCCTGTTCCCGTTTCCGAACGATTGCGATCGTCTTTTTCAAGAATGTTAATGACTAATATCTAGATTCAGCTTGAAGCCGAGTCGGCGATATATTGTTTATTGTATTAAATCCCACTGCTTGATGCTAAGTAGATTAATTTCACACAGAAGCCATGGACATTTGCTGCTCTTAAATACAGAGCAGAGAAATTTGAAATGAAATTAGGCTCGTTCATGAACAAAAACGATTGAAATCGTTTGGAGACGGGAACAGTCCCGAATATATAAGTTATATAAAATATATTTTTGTATTTGGTCAACAGATATTATTTGATTGAAAATAAAAATGAAAAGTGAGAAGAAGAGTTTCTTGCTTCAGCAAATTGCTTTTAAACAGCTATTCAGTTGAAGTCTGCATGAGACCCTAAGTCCTATATCGGAAGCCCTTTACTCTTGCTAATTGCCTTTCCCTCTAATAATCTTTGCCAACTGCATGAATCCCTAATTTTGTGTGACTTTTAGTAAGTATTTGTGATATTGAAAGTTTAATCAAGCTTTATCCGCAAGTCGGTTCCAAGCTAAGCTCTCTGGTTCTGTCCTCGTCAACATATTTGTAAAGTATAGAAGGAGCCCAGTTTGTACATACATATATTTCTCATGAGCCTTATCAGCTGGGCTAATATAGCTTTAAAAAACTGGAACGGAATGCGCGAAAGCTCATAGAGATCGGACGGACCACAGAAAGCTAGAAAGCAGTAACTGTTATTGGTATTCGTTTAAAATCAACTTAATTTGGCTGTCATAAGTCAGAATATAAGTGGAGCTGGCTAATCAAAATGAGCCGGATTGTTTTTCTATATCATCACACCGTACATACATGCACTCATATATGTACAATCGAAATACAACTTTTCCTTTCTTGTTATACATTCGTCTTGTCTTGCTACATTTCGATGTCTATTTTCTTCTGATTTTAGCTTTGCTGTAGTTTCCTATACTTCCTTCAAAAAAGGAGAAAAACAATAAATATACGTAAATGTACATAAAGTCAGAAAAATTTCTAGAATTTTGCAATTCTTTAAAAAAAATTATGAGTTTAAATTCTTGAATATTCCTAAAACAAGTAGGAATAATTATTCAATTTGGAAATAGCTGAAGATTTTCTTCAAATAGGAATGCAAATCTTGAATCAAGCATGAAATACCTTAAAGAGAATTTTCCGTAATTCCCAATTGGTTTCAGCTTCACAATAATGATGTTCCTGATTAACTGTTGACTATTTTCCAAGAATTGTATTACCTAAACTTTGTTCATATTTTAGGGATTTAATCAGCCCAGAAGTTACTTGATTTAATTAAGAAATCTACAAATTCTTGACTTATTTCTCAGACTTAAATTAACCTTCTGATACAAAGAAAATTTCGTCTCAAGAGCTTTCGAACTTGCTTGACTTTTCAGAAATATTGTTCCTGATTCAAGCTCGAAATGTTTCATAGTAAGTTTGTGGTCATATATGCATGTTTTAATTATGGCCTCTCGTATGCGGATGAAGTTAAATAATGAAAATTGAAAACAATCAATAAAATAAATTTTAAATGTATATTTTAATTTAATTGTATTGTTCTATACGTAAGCATTAAGTTTATAATTTCAACTATATTAAATATGTATATATATTTATATTTATATATTTAGCATTACACGTATGTAGTTTAGGTAATGCAATTTAAGTTACGTCTAAATTTGGCGAAATTTTCATTGACAATATCCTACATATATAGACATGGCATACACGCACATGTGTATTTTGTTTATGTATGTGACTCCACTTCCCTAGATAATATATAAAAATTTATCAATATCATTTTGACTCTCTCTCTCTCTCTCTCTCTCTCTCTCTCTCTGTCTGCTTCTCTTTGTGTTGTTGTTCGTGTTGTTACTAACTAGAAACATTTTATAAATTTATCTTTGAATTTGTATTACATACATAAATGAAAAAAATGGTACATCAACATTATACAACAAATACATACAATATGCATGCTTGATACGACGATTAAACATTTCAACATTTCACTTAACAAACTTTCAATCTTTTGGTGTTGCCTTCTTAATAATATTCAATATTCAATCAATATGTATTTAGCCTTCATTGAAATGGCGATGGCGACAAGAGGAAACGAAAGTCTTTTAAGTAAGTACAAGTACATACATACATGTAGAGTTGTGTGTAATTTAGTGTACATTAAAGAACACTATGCTACATGATAGCATTAGTTTGCAAGAGTGGCGCAGAATTTTGGTTTGGTCTTTGGTCAGAGAGCATGTGAAAAGTTGGAGCTGGTCATATTATTTGTCTTGTGTTTGAAATTGTTTAATTCGATTAATACATGTTTAGTTTTCATAGTTTTTCTCAAATATGGCTGACTAGAACTAGTTGTGGAGACGGCTTAAGTAGCGCACATAGGCGCAAATATCTTTACGTTTTTTTTTTGTTTTTTTTTTTGATTTTCCGTTTTCATTATCATTTCATTTTTATTTTCTAACCCTCAAGCAGTTTCCGTTCTCACTAAAACTTACACATGTATTCATTTAACAAATGGCTGAATATGAAGAAAATTAAAGGGTTTATATATGGAACATGTATCCTTTATCATGTATCATCTATAACAATAATAATCGTTTGTCGTGTATGCGTATCTGACGGATGTGTTGTGTATAAATTAAGTACAGTTTCGATAAAGAACAACAATGATATCTATCAATTGTACATATACAGTATTACTATAAATATATGTATGTATAATATTAAATTAATAATACAAAATATAATTATATGGCATAACAATGAGTGATATATGTACTATATGTATACTATATATCATAACAAGTTTGCTGAGCCGAGGCAGCCTCTGTATTTACAATATTATTCAATAAGGTGCAATAATAATAGTAATAAGAGCTTAAAGTAAACCAGACTTAGCAACTAATTAAACATTACAATTTTACTATTAACATAAATTTTACATACAATATTAAATATTTATCTAAATATCTGCATATACGTATATGCTGCCATGTATATATATATATATGTCGTAGTAACATACACTTACATTCATAATGTATATGTATATATATACTGGGTAAGTCGTACATATATATATATATGAGCTAAGACTTTCGCATATCTATTTGACTTTCGTTATAGCGAGAGCATCGTGTTTACGCCTTGGATTCGGTTATATCTTGTGTAGACTTTCTTCATGTATTATGCAATATTGTGTATGCTAACCCTTTGGGGGCGATCTGTTTAAATTTTTATTATGTCATACGCTTCCAGTGTGCAGATAGTCACATAGAAGACCCACAGAAACACCAAAATGGAGGCGCCTATTATCCTTCCACTCTTTGGGCCACCCAATTCGGCACGTATATTCTTGTTGACACGCCGGAACATCATAATCCCAATGGCAATAAGGGCCTCAGCACAGAATAGCGCCACGGCGAAGCCAATGCTGCAAGGAATTATCCAGCAATTGTTAAGTGCATTGCTGATCTGAACTGAGACTACTTACGTGCCCGGCTCCACATTAAAGGTTGATCCATGTGACATATGATAGATCGAGGCAATGGACCAGGCCAGTCCAATGCCCAGGAATACGTTCACGGCATTGCTGCCAGTCACATTTCCGATGCAGTTGTCAGCAGAATCATCGTTTCTGGCCGCAATGATGCTGGCAAATGTGTCTGTTCGAGCAGAATTTCCATTACGAATTTTGGTTCATATGCTCGTTTGTGCCTATGGTTGCTTACCTGGTATACTGGTGCCCAAAGCTACAAAGACAATGGCCGTCACGGCGTCCTTGATGTGAAGGGCACAGCCGAAATAGGAAGCAGCATCGCCAATGACGGCAGTGATGACGCCAATGACAAATATGGAGATCACGAAGGTGACATAGCCCCCGCAAATGTCTGAAATATAGCAAATGAGGTGGTGGCCATAATAATGCGTATTGTGCAACGAGTAATTCATTTATTTCTTACCAGTGGGCGGTACAAATGCAAAGAGCACCTTCCAAAAGAGGCAAACGAAATGACTTATGTAGTTGAAGCAGCCAGGAACCTCTTCCTCCACATCATCGTCGTTATCGAACTCGCTCTCATCGGCTGCATAGGGTGATGTGGAAAAGCTTTAATCAGAGGCCAACATGGATATGCCTTTACTTGCTTACCTGGCACAACTGTTAGTGCATCCTTGAATTGCTCCTTCCAGGACGATGTGCCAAGCACAGCGGATACATTTGCCTTGGCAACGAGTTTATCGACAGTAGCCTGTGAAATGCATTAACCACATATGTACTAGATATATACTACGAAATTAGCAGGTGTGTATATAAAGGCTGTACAAATATTACGCATACGACCCACATTCTCTAAACAACAATAAAAGCAAGCCACAGAGCTTGTTAGAGAGGTTCACAATTAGGTACTTATGTGAGTAGCACCTGGATCTGGGCAAGTAGTATGAGCTGCAAGAGGATAACAATAATCTCACAGTTCTCTTTATGTTGTACTTGTTGCGATTGCCGTCATTCAAGTACGAACTATAAGCTGTGAGCCACAGCAGCTGGGTGAGTTATGATAGTGTCTGTGTGAGTGACCAATACGAGGGCCAGGGCCTTGTTGTAGTGCAAGTACTTATTATGCAATGGGATTTCAAGTTGTCTATGAATTCAATTGGTTTTCATATGCAGTGCCCTGTTGAGGTCATTGCGCTTCACAAAATACTCATTATCGGGATTAGCTGCAATTCCATCCATTCTGGCAATCCAATACAAATAGGCTTCTCAAAGTACTTACCTTGAATTCCTGGCTCTCTCGGATGCGCACGAATGTTGTGGTCAGTTCCCCATTCCTGGGCTTGCTCAATAGCAATATGCGGTCCAAATCGGTTATATCCTTTGGCTTTTTCTTCTCGACCTCTTGTATTTGGGCTAATAGTTCATCGTCTGTGCAGCAGCAGAGCAACAACAAAAATTTAGTTATCTCAAATGGGCCAAGTATGGACTCGACGTGTGCAAACACTTCAAGTCCAAGATTTAAGCACACTTAAATACTTAGTATCAACACACACACACTCACACACACACTCTTCATAGGCAGACGAACATATAAGCTATGATGGTGCACTGAGAAGAATGCTCCGTTCATATTTGCCATTTGGACATTTTTCTGAGTGTGTGTGTGTTTGTGTGTGTGTGGATACTGAGTTTGTTGTTACAATAAGTATAAGTTTAAATATATATTTTTTGTAGAGTGTAACTGCGAATCAGCCAATAGAAAACAACACTAGTATATAGGGAGAACAAACTTGCCACAAAAACGAATACTTAACACCGAATAACCAATAAACATACTATGTATATACATATAATAAACGCCAGCCCGAACAGAAACTAATTGAAAGCATATGGCGATAATTAGATGCGGGTTTGTCTCATACATACGCTGATAGCAATACTAATGAATGAACAATTAATTAAAAATGACAATAATATCGTTTCAAATAGTCCATAGATACAGAGATACTTAAATACTGTGTGCTTTGTATCTATTTTGGGTGAAATCCAAAAGTTCTTCTAAATATTTTGTAGAGGAAAGTATAGTAGAGTGCAGCCATATATTTGATAGTTATGCTAGTAAAATAGGATTTTCAAAAACTCAAAATACGAACGCCACAAAATTAGGTATTACGACTGAGACTGTGTTTTCCTCAATAATGAGGACTTTGAAAAACCACTATCCAGTTATTTGTAATTTGATATGATCAGTCAATAAAATATAAAGTTACTTTCTTTCACGTTTAACTGCAAAAAGTCTATGCAAAGGACGCATGGTTTCAAAGAGAAATATAGCTAAAATATCAATTTTATCTGTCTTTATAGCAGGGTTCTCTTTTTGGTACTTAGCCAGCGAGACAGGCTCCGTCTTCTTATAAAAACAGAGTATACGGTGCAGAGTCCAAATGCATTGCTTTCCTGATCCAATCTATCTAAATTAAAGGGGCAAAGCATCATATTTTCCCGGCACTTTAGCTTAGTTTACTCAACATAAGTTTCCCAGGGCGACAAGAGAAATACATCTTATAAATTATTGCGCCAGTCATGGCCCATTGCAACTAAATGTCAACTTTCATTGGAATCTTCAAGTACTTTTTTATTTTTTCGCTATTCCTGGGTTCTTATGTTAACGCCTCTCTCTAGATAGAAAACATATTTCAATACAAACTTGAATCAGTTTGATCCCCTCGGAGTTGGGACTTCCAAAACGGTTTCTTAGTGTGTCCTAGTGAGACAAAATATACTTACAAAGGTAAAAAGAATTCAAAATGCTAAATGACAATTACACATTTTCTATGGAACACATTTTTTACATGAATTTTGAGACATCAGTCAAATGATAACATGAATCAGGCAAGCAGACAGACAAACTGCATGCATATCTACTTGATAATACGAGAACGTAAGTATGGTAAGTACTATGCAGTATATGTATATGCCGACATAATGATGACTCACGAGTATGATCTCCAGTGTGGTTGTGATTATCTAGACATCGACACGCAACAATGTGACAACAGATTTGATGGGATAAAGTTTCAGAAAATATTGAGGCAAGTTTAGAAGGGTTCTTCACATGTGTTCGCTATTGACATATATATGTACTTTAAAGTATGTATGTATGTATAAATATTCAGTTAAGATATATGCTGGCTTGCGATGCTCAGTACTTTGTGTGTGGTTGTTCGATATTGTGTGTTATGTTTCTTATGTAGAATTGACTCAAGACAGTGTTAGTTGCTTGGGGCCGGGGGCCTCTAATTGTAGTACACAAATATGCGGGATGAACACATCGACATGAATTACAACGTCAAATCAAAAGTCGTTCTCATATAACGCTATTGGATTATGTATTATGAAGCCTTAGTTTATAATAATCACACACAAAATAACACAAATAATTAGGTGGAGTTTTTGTACGCAATGAAGCGTGTATTGTATTACTTACAAATTGTTGCGATTTCGCGATTTGGCGATGCGGATGGCGTGTTTTGCGAGTTTTATTGGCGCGTTGCGAAACGATATACAGTGTACGATATATGGTATCGATATCAAGTCGAGTTTCGAGTTCAAGTTCGGGATACAACAAAGAGAAGCGATGGGCACAAGCGCGTTATATATATGTACATGTCCGCCGAGCATAGAGACAACCAACATAGTATTACCAAAATTGTTGCCCAAAATGCCAATTTACACATTGGCACTAACTTTATTTCAATTGAAAACGAAACCGAAACCTGGCAGTATCCATATTACACTGCTTGAGCCTAGTGCATTGAGTTTGCCAGAAGTACATGTTCTAGAACTCCATTAAGATCTTAAAGTGCTGCTGCGTCGAAAAAGCGCAATTCTCGTTGGGGACACAGCTCACATTAGGCATTCCAACACAGAGATCAAGCAGATGCAGATACAAGATGAACACACACGATATACAAGACAATGAGGATGACCCATTAATGAGATACAGAGGATAATGATGGAAGTAGTTATATGTATGATGTATGATGTCATGTCATCGTCATGTTATGGCGGCCTTCTTTGCATATTTTCCATTAACTGAACACTTAAGGATAATACTGGATAAATACTTTTACATACCAAAAAATCGATTGAAAAATGATTCCGTATTTGTGTCATCTGCGGTGAGGATTTGAGGCGTGTTTTCGAATTACGCATTTGATTAATTTGTTCAAGAGTTTTACATATAATTATGACACGATTTGAATGATTGTAGAAGCAATACTTGTTTCAACTTGCAATGGTGATGTAAAACCAAAAGGAAAACCAAACTCAAACTTGAGTAATGATCAGTGCTGGGGGTAACGGAAGCTGGAACGGTTTTGGGGAGCACGCATTGGAAATTGATATTTTGGGAGAACGTGAGACAATCAATGCATGTATGTGTAAGTATATATTTGACTATATACCGATGTACTGATTTATCTACATACATGTGTAGCGCAGAAATTTTAATTCAAATGGGAATAATTGATATATCCGATACGAATATACATAAATACAGATGATGGGTGTGGTTTGCTAATCTCTAATTTTGTTGGATCAACTAAAAATTCCACAATAACAAAAAATTAGGAAGAACTAAACGAAATATTCGAACATTGGGTTGGAATGCTAAAGCATTGGGAACATTTGACAAATTACAAATTTCATTTCTTTATATGCAGAGAAGGAAGACATCTTTGGACATATCTTTGCAGATATGCATAACTCTGGCAGTCAAATGTTTCTATCGAATGCAAGGCTGCTTCAAAATGCATTTATGGATCAGCTAGGATGAACGCTAGCTGGAGGTGAAGGGGACCGTTTCTTCTCCTCTTGACGCGTGATTCTGTCTGTTTGCTACGTAGACGAACATTTACGAATTGTTTTCCGGATTGATCGCATGTGAATTCGCTTACAGTTGCAAGTTGCATTTCTGTAGAATATCTAATAATTGCAAAGATGCTTCCTTCTATGCGTTAAGTACACATTTGAGGACAAAATTATAAAACTCTTCTAAAGTGTTCAACATAAGCAAGAACCAAGGTATCCATGAGGAACGTTATAACAAATATACGAATACAACATCAAAATGAAATACGTAACTAGATTACTGCTGTTGGGAGGAATAAAATTACAAAAATAAAATAGAAACTAATTTGCACTTTTTGGCCGCAATTTCCGCACTCGGTAGAAAGTCGAAGTCGAAGTAGAAATTTAATCTTGCCCTTGGCAACAATTTAGGCTGAAACTCAAGAAACCGAAACCCGAAAGAAGTCAGTCTTGAGTCCCTTACACTGGCCAATTGGAATTTTCGTTTGCTTTTTGCGCTTTCGTGTTCAATTAAAATAAAATTAATTAATGCACAATTCAAGGCTTACGGTAGTGAGCAGAATCTAGAAGCACAAAGAACAAAATTAAAAGACCAAAGAGTATAATGAGAACCCATAAGCCTGAATGCAAGATACATATACGAAGAAATCCAAGTTACAATTTTTTGCTTTAATTAAAATTGGGACTTCCAATTTCTATATACAAAGTATATATAGTATATACACATGTATGTGTTATATACTATATATTTTCTCAGCTACCTTTTGCTGTTGTCGCTCAACTCGTCAATAAAACTAAGCATTTATTGAGAGAGGCAGCCAGGTGCAAAAGTTGCTCTTCATGGATGTGGCTATTAATGGCGGGGGTTGCGGGTGTGGGGTGTGGGGTGTATCTTGCCCATGGCTGTCATTGCTTTGTATAGAAATTTGGGGTCATACAGGTTTATGTGTGGGTATATACGAGTATGTATGTAGTTCGATTTCCTTCTAAAAAGGAACAAAACCAGATAGAAACTTTCGCACATTTTTGATTGCTCGTTGTGGTTCGGAGTAATTTGGTGGACAGGAAATTGGGTTTGCTTTGTTAGACGTCAGCGCCGCATTAGACGTGACAGAGTGTGAAAGGTGGATTTGGGGAACGGTTGGGGGAGTTTGGTTTTGGTGTGCTGTTCAATTGAGGTGTAATGTTGTCATGTGGCTATGATAAAGGACAGACTGCAGTCGACTCACCTGGTGCCAAACGGGGCTCTCCAATATGCACCTTGAATCGAACATCCTTCTCATAGCTGCTTTCCTCAAGTATGGCTATGCTTATAACTTGCCTGCAATTGAATAAGGCAAATGCATTCAATTAGCCTAAAACGTAAGCAGTTGGTATGTAACGGAATCCATGTGCCAGACAAAACATATTCTCCTTCTTAATAAATGCCACTGTACAATGAAGATGTGAAAACGGCCCGTAGGGTGTTCACTAGGTGTGCAAACTGCACGGCACACGCCTGTGTTCTAATTCCATACTTCTGCTAACAAATCATCACAAAATGCTCATCATCCCTAGTACAAAGTGCCGTGAAATTAAAACAAATTAAAAATGAACTAAGCAACAAGTGCTGTGAAATAATGATTCTGCATGCCTGCTCACACAGCTTGAAAACCTGGCAATCCACAGCGAGTGAACATCCTAAATGATTAATGTATTTGCCTTGCCAAATATTTGCACAATCGGCTTCTTGGAATTTATGAGTTGGTATAAACAACGTTATCGCCAATCGCTCTTACCAAGTGGTGCGGGGAGGTGGTGTGTGTGGTAACAAAGCCAAATCATTGACAACGCCACATCACATTAATATGCGCATTATTCATTTCATTTTGCTACAATTCGCATTATGTGCAATGCTTGGCAATATAAAAGGAATCCAAGATATATTGATATCAAATACGAATCGAGTAGAGAAAAGCCAACAAATACACCATAAAGCAACAAAGGAGCCACAACTTGTTTGTCTTTGGCTTAAGGCATTAAATACGAGTCAAAAAGTGCTCTACTCACTCATGAGCTGATAAGATAAGTCTACCAAAAACTACAAAAGATTTGATCATTTTGTTCGCCTGCCTGATTATCAGCTTAATTAATAATGCTGTATATAATCAGGAATGTGCTTATAATCAGGAAGTATATATGTTTATATGTGTAATATTTACACAATAATTCTATGAACGAAATTGTTACTACGAATACCTTGAAATGAAATAATTTTGAGAGTCATCGTTAATACCCAAGATAATATATCTGTCGTGTGTGCAATATTATAGCTTCGTAAAGCCAATATAAAGAAAATCAGTATTTATTTCATATTGCTTTATATGGCAAAAATTACCCAATCTTCAAAGATATGCTTGACTTGAAAGCCTTTAATTACCAGCAATGTTTTGCAAATCATGACATTTATTGACTGTTCCTACTGGACATATATTGAAAAATATATGATTATACATTTTTTAGCACATTTTTGGTGTTATTTCTAGATAGCTACTGGCCATGTTTTTGCTTCTGCCGACTTTTATAGGCAAAGTTTTGCTTAATTAGTTCTTGCTTAATGACAACGTTAACAGTATTTTGACTCTAGAGCGAACCGAAAGCCATCTACAGGTTAAAGCTTGAAAATGGAAGCACTAAGCTTTCTTTATGGAAACGCAAATACGATTTCAAACATATACGTACATATGTATGTATAAAATTGACTGTCGTAATAGACGCACTTCGCATAACATTCGCGTGCTAACTCACTACCATAAAAACCTACATTGAAAAAAAAAACTGATCGGTTCGGTGAATGGGAATACATAAGTTTTGCTCTTGATATTTACATACATACATATTTGTGCACATAAATGCGCCACTTTTTAGGCGCTGCAAGAAAAGATTGAAATACATCTTTGAACTTTTGTAGCCAAATGAAAGTATCGGTTCGCTTCAGGTTCAGGTTCAGCTACACTTAGTTCGATTTGTGGTTTGTTCCACCGTTTGCTTTGCGTTTAAGATTCATTGCTGTGGCAAATGTTCTGGTAAAAATTTGCCTTTAAGTGAACACGTGTATTCAATTTTCAGTTGCATTTTATGCTTCTTGTCCTTTGCATTGTGAGCTTAAAAGCAGCATTTCCAGTTCTCCCGCTGGCATTTCGGAAAAAATTCATTTCGACTTTACTGCTGGCACAGCCAAGGTCGGCTCCCACTCCCACTCCCACTTCCAATCCCACCCTCTGAATGCAAACTTTCACCTTTCCATATCAAATTCGTAGTCGTGGGTTGGCGGTCAAGTGGCCTGTTGCCTGCTTCAGGCAGCTGCCTTCTATTTCAATGGCTTTGCATTTTTCATTCTGCATACATATTTCATTTAGCATTTCGTTTTGTGTAGTCAGACACATTTTGCCAGCGGTTAGTACTACTTTTTCAGTATGCCATAATACGCAGTAATGTATTCGTACTCCTACGTCTCTTCATTTGTGGGAACCTTCAGTGCGTGGGCCACCTTTCCGTGGACCCCGTGAAATAAATTAAATGCGGTAATGTTTGAGTAATGAGAGTAACCCACACAGTTTCTACCACTTCACCATTCATCAGCAGCCAGATTTTCTAGGCCTGATAAGGCGGCCAACCCCTCCCCTCATCCAGGTTTAACTTTCGGACACATAAGATTTCATGTGTTTGGGTTTATTGTTTATTACCCAAAGCAACAAAATAAATCTATAAAATTTGTAGTCGGCTGACTTTGCCCTCATAAATAAGAGCACGAGCTATTGGGGATTTAACAATATATAGGCATTATATTTGGCACGATTTGGCATGGCTATTCAGTTTTTTTTACAAGCTCTTTATCAATATCTAATCGCAATCAGAAGGCAATGCCAAGTGGCCATCTAAACTCAACTCCAACCAAGTGCGGCGCAAGAAATAGTCTTGACCAGAATGTCGCGGTTGGCGAACGTGAAACTATCGATCTTTATTGGATTGACACTGCTGATCAGTGGTAGCTCTTGGGCAGCGCCCAAGTGCACGCGCCGTCCCGAATATTGCGATGAGCTTCGCATGCATCCGGAATTGCCAGAGCCGCAGGTGGATGGTATTAGGCCGCGACAGGTGGATGGTGAGGATACCAATGCCTACTGGCGGGATCAGTCGAAACTGTTTTTGCAGCAGAAGCTATCCGCACAGCTAAACAAACGCCAGGCCAAGAATGTGATTCTTTTCTTGGGCGATGGCATGGGCGTGACCACCACCTCGGCTGCGCGCAACCTGCTGGGTGGCGAGGAGCGGCAGCTTTCGTTTGAGCAGTTTCCCCACAGCGGATTGTCTAAGACCTATTCGGTGGATAAGATAGTGCCAGATTCAGCTTGCACCGCAACTGCCTATCTGTGCGGAGTTAAAGGGCAGGAGGGCACCATTGGCGTCAATGGGGCCGTTCCTAGGACTGATTGCCAGGCGATGCTAGAGGAAAGCACTCACGTAAATTCCATAGCCAAGTGGGCCATGGATGAGGGCAAGTGGGCAGGCTTAGTGACCACCACACGTGTGACCCATGCCTCACCAGCTGGCGTCTACGCCCACATTGCCGATCGCGACTGGGAAAATGACGCTGAGGTGGCCGCTGATTGCGGCGCGGACTCCAACGTTAAGGATATTGCGTATCAGTTGACGCGTGGTGAGGTTGGCAGTCAACTGAAGCTCATTCTTGGAGGCGGTCGTAAGCACTTCGTGGATGCCAGCCTGGCCGATTGGGGCAAGCGAACCGATGGCCTCAATCTCATCGATGAGTTCAAGTCGCAGACCCAGAATGTCTATGTGGACACTGCGGATGAGCTGATGTCCCTCGATGTGACTCAGCCAAAGCGTCTGCTGGGCCTGTTCCAAGACGACCATCTGCTATATCATATGCAGACCAACGAGACCACCACGCAGCCCACACTGGAGCAGATGACTCGCAAGGCCATCGAATATATGAGCCAGAGCGAGAAGGGATACTTCCTGTTCATCGAGGGAGGCCGCATCGACCAGGCCCATCACGATAACCGGCCACGCATGGCGCTGGATGAGACCATCGAGTTCTCCAAGGCCATTGCGGCAGCACGAGAACTGACCAGCGAAGATGACACACTGCTGGTGGTCACTGCCGACCACTCGCATGTGTTCACCTACTCAGGATATGCTGTAAGACTTACAAGCCAAATCCCTAATACTCCTTAATACTTCAATATCCTTGCAGTACCGCGGCCAAGATGTCTTTGGCAAGGCACCTGTGAACGGCACCGACGGCAAACCCTACATGATTCTAAGCTACTCCAATGGTCCAAGCTTTGAGAAATTCTTTGATGCCGAGACCCGGGAGCGTGTGGATCCCACTACTGTGATTACTGGAGCTCATAACGATGATTTTCCCTCGGGCGTGCCCATTGACTTGGACTCGCACGGAGGCGATGATGTGCCCGTCTTTGCCTCGGGTCCCTGGTCGCATTTGTTCACCGGCGTCTACGAGCAAAGCACCATACCCCATCTCATGGCCTACGCGTCTTGCTTGGGTGATGGCCTCACCGTTTGCAGCTCGGCTGCGCAGGACTAAGAACGGCAGGATTCGCCTGCCATCCCACAACAATTAGGTTTAAAGCTCATTAAGTGCAAGCAAAGTGTAATTTACATTTGCGTGCACTCCAGGTAATTCGTCCCTTGGTTATTATATGCAAATTGCAGATTGAATTAAATGAATTAACATACTTTTAACAGAACTAACAATTACATCTCCTCCCGTTTCATGTACGAACATAGTTGCAAACATTGTACCAAGTCGTAGCACGCCCAACTCTCAACTGGAAGCTAAAAGTAATTCACAATTTAAAACACATCATGTGCAGCTCCTGAGCAGGATCCTGTGCCATTGCTAGTGGCAGTGGCAGAGTGAAGCTAGACTGTTTACGTATTACCTTGCGTGTGTGCGGCAAAAGTTTTGGCCAACATTCGGTGGAGGTAAACTTAGCACTCACGTTAGTACACTCAGAAAAGAAATGATGTTTTGGATCTGAATTTGGATGAATCCTTCTTGAAGTGAGAATCTGGCGTTGCGAATGTCTTGTGTTTTCAAATAACTTGAACATACTTCTATTTTTCGCTTAGTGTACCTTCACGTATGCATTTTGGTTTCGTTTGCATTTATGTGCTACTTTTTCTGCAAAGCCGTGCGGGCATCAAATGTGCAAATTTTTCATTGGCCACACCTAAAAGTGGTGTACATTTAGGTGTGATTAGAGTGCTGTGGGTTCATATGCACCAAACCATTCGCATAGAAAATCAATCACACAATTAAAGCAATTTTAAGTTATGCGTCATTGTATGACCTGGCCTGACACACCACTAGGCGTATGAGTAATAGGCACAAATTGCGTACAAATTGCAGTGCATACATAGTGGTATATATGCGTGGCAATTTTCTAGTTTCTATTTCCGATTTCATCGAACGCAAAACTATATCCGCTTGCAATGTAAGTGTGTGCCTGTGTGTAGGTGCTGTGTGCGAACAGCTCATTTCCCCTGAACTGACAACCATTAAAGCAACAAATAACAGCATAAAGCAACAACCATTACCCTTGCCTGGACCCAGTGCAGCGACATTCAATGCTAATTTGGTTGCATTGCCTGTGCCACTTCCGCTATTTGATTTCAATGGCGGCTTTGCAGTCGCCGTTGCAGTCAAAGGCTTCGACGATGCCTATCATTAACGAATACTAGTGCATTGGCGCTATCCATGTTTAACAATGTTTAAGGCGTCTCTATTGATTTTACAAAACTATCAAGTGAACAGCCCAGCACAGAGCATGTGACAAATAGAGACGGTGACCAATACTAGTGGCAGACCAATGTGGATGTGGTGGCAAAGTCAAAGTCAACGTCAAAGCCAAAGCCAAAGCGTTGCAAATGCAGCTGGTAGGGCCGCCTGGGTCTGGGTCTGTCTGGCAGCCAGTCGGGCTCGGGGCTAACCAAGGTAACCTTGGTAACCGCAAATGTGGACAGAAACTTAAATGCGCTGGGACAATACTTAAGAAATTAATTGAGATTAATCTACATTTATGACAACCCCATGTAAAAATATTTTAATTAACTTCAAAAATAGAACAAACATTTCAATTGTTTCATCAAGAATACGTACAAGTACTGTGTGCAGTCAAAAATTGGGCTTACGGCTTTCTACATTTCTATCATTCTGCCTCCCCTGGTCAGCTTCCACATTCCTTAAGTCTTTTCTCTTAATTCTTTAGTTATAATCAGGAGTTGCTTTCTGATGACAGCAAATTTTAATATGCCCCCTTTAAGTTCGATTTTCTAAATATTTTAAGAATATTTGTAATGTTTTTTGTAGTGGAGTCGCCATTTGAGCTTAATTCAGGCCCACATGTGTACTCGAATTCGAGGTTTTAAAAAATTTTCTGTATAGTTTACTTTAATATCAGAACCTGGTTTGCAATCCAAAGACATTCAACAAGCATTTCAGATGGGTGGGTGATCTCTTTTAAGTGTTTCTAAGCTGCCAGTGAAACGTAATCGCCTCAATTACCTGCTTCGTTTGTGGTTGAGTGCCTAAAGGTGGCCATACGATTGGGTTCCCATGTCCTTGTCGGAATGGTGGAAAGTGCAGATGATAGCATTACTGAACCAATTCACAAACAATGTCCAAAACCACAAAAACTAGGAAATGCTGCCCGTTTATTTTAAATGAAGGAAAAATAGAGCCATTTACATGACACTGAGCTAAGTGATACTAAGGCTCAGGTGCTGGTGGACACCCCCATCCTAGCCCTTGCCAGTAGCACCCTTTCTTGGTTCAGGCCTTGATTCACATGCCCTCACCGCCTTACCCACCCATTGGCTTTGGATTTTTATTTTTATCATATTACTGGTTCGAGTGTGGTCGTGCGGTTTTGGTTGTGAATTTAAAATTCAAAGCGAGATTGAAATCGCAAACCCAGATTAGAAAGGCAGAGTCACCTGAGAAGATGAAAATGCCCGAATATTTAATACGGCGTGGGATGCTTTCACTTCTGTGGTTCTGCTACTGGAAATGTGTTAGGCATAATTTGTTATGCATATTTGTGGCAACTATGTAAATCACATAATTTACATACATATACCTGCATTACATGTGGGTGAATTGATGTAAATTTAGCATTTAATTTAATCTCAGTACGTTATTTTAATGAAATATAATAACTAAAAATCAATATGCATAAATTAAAATTTAAATGAGATTATTATGCACTCGGCATGTCCAATGTCAACAGCTGTCAATGAATAATAATAATAGTGGAAAAAATACGAGGAATTGCTCATTGACAAAGACATAAAAATTACATTTGCCTACACGCAGGCTATGTGGACGTATATCGAACAGGATATATATATATATATATATATATTGCATCCTTGCGCCTAGTGGATTGCCACTTCCACTTCTGGGCAGTTAATTAAATTTCGCTTGAAGCCTGTCAACCGGCAATGGAATGGCCCTCCATTAAATGAAACTTCTAATGGGAGCTAATTAATATCAATTGTCGATATCAATTAGGTTTTGTTTGCTGGTCAAGTACTTACTTGTGATTTCTATATATGTTTAGGTAGTAGGCGTGATTTGTGCACTTCAACTTTAAGTAAGGATCGAGAACTTTAGCGCTTGCTGTGAAGCAATTAAAGTCCGGATTGCAGCCTTTCGTCCCTGCCACAAATAGACTTTGACATTTGCTGAATTTTTAATCATCTGCACTACAGGTGGTGCCCAGCCACAGCTGCCGTAGCTATTTTTAGCTTTATGAGAATATGACAAAAATAGAATTCTACGAGCCACCATGCCTGGGGTTATGCAATGCAATCAAAATCAATGCAAAACAAAACTCACACTCACACATATACGCAGAATACACTTAGAAAAAACATTGAACTTTTAGAGTTATGATAAAAGAAATGAATTTAAATTTAACAACTTTAGTTTAATGTTGTAGGTCTTGGATCGATAATAGAAGTATATATATGTAATATAAGAAAAATCATAAATTATTATGTCTTATATATATTAATTAGGATTACAAAAATGTTTCAGCGTCAAAGTAGAAATCTTACGGTCGAAATTTCAAACTTCTTCAAACTTAAAACTTCTGAGACAAGTTGAAAAAATTAAGAATTTGTTCACCCCTGTAACACTTGGCTACGATTATATAGCAACTTTCTAAAATTTTAAACCCCCTTTCCATATGTTTACTTTCCCAACAATCCCAAAAATGTTGTTTTCAAATTTTAATTCGAGAAATTACGAGTTTTCTGTTTGAGTGTACCCAAACAACACGTTCATATGCGTGTATGTACTTGCAAATTGAAACCATAGTGCCGAAGCTCTTGGTCCAAGTGGACCTGGATGTACTTGGCCGCCAGCTGCAACCAGCAAATACGATTTGCAGTCGAGTGAGCATGTGGGCGAGACAGCATGGTCAAAACATCAAGTGCTGAGGCCCAACTGCAGTTTGAAAATAGCCATTGGGGCTGGCCGTCAATTGTGGTTAACATCAACTTATAGCGTCTTCTGCATGGCAGACTTTGACGCAGTGGCTCAATTTGTGCTATGAAATACCAAAGTTCAAGACTTGTTAGTTTAATAAATCGACAATGTAATTGTGTTTATTTTTGAAAGCCAATACTTATATTGGTTGATTGTTCTGTATCAGTCTCAATATGAGGCAAAAACTCATTTCAAATTTATAGAAAATTCTACCAGAATGACAAGTTTGACTGGTTGGCCAATTGAAATCTTTTTATATTGCTCGTTAACGCAGTAGCCTGGGGCTGACCACTGGGTGGAGCCAGTCGAGGTCTGAACTCGAAAGTTTACTTAGAATGAGCTCTGCAAAATGTTAATGGACTTTTATGTGTGGATGTGCCATCCAAAATGTTGTGATTCAAGCGTAAACAGCTGAATAGCTTAAGTGGAATATTCGAAGTATATAAGTGAAAGTTTACATTTGGATTGCTAAGACACTTGCAAATTTTAACTCCAGAATCCGATCCTTTATAAATGTTGTCAATTTGTTCAATGCGCTCCAACTATTACTTCTCAAAAAACTAGGGAGAGAGACAGGACATTCTTCTCAACGCAGTGAACACCAATGAAGGCTCTTCCCTTCACTCTCTCTCTATCTCTCTCTCTCTCTCTCGCTATCTCACACACAGCCCTAGCCCAAGCAAGCGCAATACTGTTTGCTTTGCGAAAAAGAGTTTCAATATAAGCTATATGATATAGTTCTCCGATCCGGGTGGGTTATGTGGGCCTATATAATATAGCAGCTTACAGGAGAAAGATGTCTGTGGTGAAATTTCAACTCGATAGCTTTAGAAACAGATAGACCGACAGACGGAAATGGCTATATCGATTAGGCTTGTCATGGCGATCAAGCTTATATATAATTTATGGGGTCGGAAATGCTTCCAATTAGACCTAACAAATATTGAGACAAAATTATTATACCCTCTGTAAGGGTATGAAAACCACATTCATTGACCAATTGTTATCCTGTGATGAAAGTGAAGCTTTCTTATACAGCTCAATTCCCACTTGTCTGGCCCTCTAGTCCTATCTAGGTATTTGTATCAGCAGGCAAAAACAAAACGTTTAGACGATGCAAACATAGCGATAGCACACAAATTTAATGCATGTTCAACAAATTGAGCGTGGTGGCAGTGGCAACAAAAACCACAGACAACAAATTATAGTTGTCGTGGCGCGAATTACAAGAAAAAACTATCAACAGCCACTACAACAATGCAAGTACGAGTATAATGAAATAAAATCAAGTAAATAATACATGACAGGCGAAGCGCAAATGTGTAGCGGGGTAAATGATACAAGCCTTTATGCAAGAGAATGAGTTTGAAGACGGGGAAGTCGTGTCTAACTCTGTCGTGTTCAAAGTCAAAGAGTTGTGCAATTTAAGTCTGCATTTTCAGCAGCCATTTAAATATTTGTGCTGTTGCTTTGCTTGTATAGCTGTTGTTTCTTCTTTTTACGATTTCGTTGTAAATGAAAATATGTACAATGCAAATGCTTTTTCGAATACTCATTTAATTGCCAACAGAGAGATTTTCAGCCAACCCAACTTCTGCCTCACTGCCACCGCTCCTGACACACGGCTATGATATTTACACATGGCGTTCCCATTAAAACCGTTTTCCATTCATGTATATATTTCAATGCTTCTGTTTAGACAATTCATTTTAATTTCACGTAGTACAAAAGCAAGCACGCTGATAGTTGGCAAGCGCACAACATGGCTTATGAAAATACCATAAAAATGCAAAAGCTATTTGGCAACTGAATGTGAGGGCCACAATAATTTGTGGAGATTATTGAAAATGAACTGAGTGGATTTTGTCCACTCAACGAGATCCTGAGGAAATGCAAATCAGAAGCGGACATTTGCCATCGTTATTTTTATCATAAGCATTGCCATAATTAGGTACTTATCGAGTTGTAATTGCAAAAGTTGAAGTGATTTCAACGGCACTTTGTGCTCGCACAAATGAGCTGCGCATTCATAAGCAAAAGTTCTAACTTTTCTCCAAGCATTCATTAGTTGCTTCCCTTTGTGCATTGAAACTTTGCCAGTTTTACATTCACTTAGGAGCGTTTTTATTACAGCCGCCCAACGAATGGAATTAAACAAAAGCCAAGGAAACAATATACGAGCATTTAAAGGGCACCTAAATAAAAGCCTGCCTCGACATTTGGAGTGTTGGCTTTTGTGTCTGTGTGAGTGTGGTAAGCACAATTGATTTACCACAGGATTAGGCATGCCAGATTAGCAGGACCCAAAAAAGAAAAAAGAAACACTGCACAGCTGTTAAACCTAATGGTAATTGACTGGAAGGAAAAAGTTGTACAGAGATGAGGCAAGAAACTCAAGCAGAAGACAACATTTTCCAAGTAGAAAGTATTTGTAGATGGGTAAAAATTCAGACGAAGTAGGTCTATTCGTAATCCAGCTACTCGATATGATTCACTTTAAATGAAAAATACAACTTGTAATAAATTTAAAGTCAATTTGTTCACACAAACCGAAATAAATATGGCGTAGCTATAAGAAATACAATTTTATACGCTCTTATTGAAGACGATAGGCTAAGCTTATCATTTCTAAGCCGGTAGGCGGAAATATCAGATTTGACATTTTATAAGAATTATCCATTAACTAGTTAATAATTCAGTGTTTTTAAACGTTCCAGATATGTTTCAAAAAGTCATATGGATAAGATGCGGAAACCAAAGCTCAGACAGCTGCAAAAATACCAAGAATCGAAAAAAGAAGCTCTATAAATACCGCGAAATTTGAAATCAGAAGCTTTTGATATCGCATTATGTTCATAAAATGCTTCTTTTTAATCGGTGATTAAAATTATCTCAAATCAGTTCTATGTCATGTCTTCTTTCATAAAGTTCAGAACGTCTCAAATGAGGCATGTGGAATCGAAAATCATTCAGCTATAAGACTTTGGAATTATTCATCAACATCTTACAGACACTCGATCCTTTACTTTACTTTAGTTAAATTTGAGAGATATGTCCAAAAAACTAGTACTAATCCGAAAGCTTTGTAAATTTCTAATGTAACTGTGGCCATATTATATGCATAATATATTTTTTTACTCGAACGAAAATTTGCAATATATTATGCTTACAGCAAGGCCGGCGCACGTGCAACATGAAGGACTTGCCAGGCTACAGAGAGCATTAGTCGGCCGTGCGCCCGTTGCTTTGTAAAAACTGTAAGTTAGTTAATTAAGGCCTTTGAGCAAAGTCCGTGGAAAGTTGAGTTGCTGCCAAGACCCGACCATGGCAAGTAATTTTTAATAAGGTCCGCACTGTCAGCAGCGTCGGCTTCAATTGGCACATACGCCGCAAGGTAAATTAAGTTAAGCTCGCTGCTGCATAATAATATGTGGCATACTTTTACGTAAAGTTGGTCCATAGATACATTCTATCTAGATACACTCTCACGGTTTTCATATACATATATGCATGTCATTTTCAAAAAGACCTTCACGTGAGGGAAATGTTAAATCTGTGGCGAGATCAAAGCATCTGTCATTGTAAGTAAACATAACTCACAAACGGCAGACATGTGTGCGACCTTTGACATTGACAGTTCCTGTTCTCTTTGTGCTCGTGCTGCTGTTCATCATTTGGTTGAATCCTACACCACCTGTGGATGACATTGTGCTCTTCTAACTTGCGACCACCAAGAGTTCTCATTTTATTGAGTTGTAAGCTGACAGCATAAATCAGAAACAGACAGATGTGTACATACGACGCAGAGCTACAAAGCGGAGCACGCTTCAGTGCGATTTATTGCGCATACGCCACAGCTGCCATTCTAAGGTTTGACATTTAAAATGCAAAAATAAAATGCTGTAATTCGTGCGGCCAAAAATAGTTAAGCCAATTAAATTGCTTTCGCAATGTTGTTGCTGCTGTCGTTATTGAAAACTTTTTGCCTTATGCTTATGCTGTGAGAAAGTAGGCAGCGTGCTCAGCTTCAGCTTTATTTAATTAGATTTGCAATTGGCCGGTAAATCACTTTTTTATTGCTTTTCCAATTCAACAAGTCTTAAAGTGCTTTAAATTATAGGTACTTCTACATTTATTTATATTTCCATCAAACTCATTACCAAAACAGAAAAGTTTTTCTCGTCTCTTTCAAAGGCTTCTCCTTTGGGGTAACCTTAAACCTTTTTGCCAGGCAGGCAGCCAACCCTAGTTGATGACAATGGTCATAATGATGATTTTGATGATAATGAAAGTCACTGTTGTTATTGCTGTTGTTTATGTCATAATAATAACAAGCAAGAAAGCAAAGCAAATAAAAACAAGAGTAACTAAAAGGCACCTCCAGTTTGAGATACTGTTGAGCCGACCGACCTGTGACCGCAGCAACAGGAGGACCTTCAACAAGATACAACAACAATCAAGCTAACGACATCAAGATAAACACAAGCACCCAACAGCTACAAAACCAACAACAAAAACAACAGCAACATCAACATCAAGCAATTGACATTGGCAAGGTTAGAGCGAGAATGAACGAATGAAGCAGAGGACAGACAATTTGTTGCCTGTTGCCGAAGCTGCCGACGTGTAGTTGCTGCCGTCCGTAATTTATACGCCAAAGGAAGCAGACCCAAAGCCCAAAGCAAATTGAATTCGAAATGCGAAAGTACAAAATGCTAATTTCTAGCAATCGAAGATCGAATACACTCTTGCATATGTATGAAGATTTGAGTTACGTTTGTACATTTTTTACTCTACCTAAAGAAAAAGCAATCATTTCAATCCACTATGCTTCGTGCCCTTTTTATACCTCAATAGATTTTTTAGTTAAACAGCTCCTGAAAGTTAATATTGCAAAATGCGCTGCAGAAGTTGCTCAAAGTGAGGCTGAGAGTACAGTTCATATTTGTCTTTCATATATATAAAAGCATTTGTCTGCGACTTGGTCTTGAAATACACTCAGCATGGGTATTGCGTTGACAACTGGACATTGAGATTGATCCAAACATTGCCTTATACACTGGACTGACTTCGTCATCTCGCTAGGGTGGAGCGGGTAACAGGATGGCTTTCAGTTAGGCAGTTTGCACTGACTTACGAAACTTACTTTGTTTACTTGTCAGGCCGTACAGCAGCAGCAGTTGGCACATTCCCATATTTCCTTTCTCCTGTGCGTTGCCATTGCTGGCGGCCACAGGAAATGTTACATGGAGAAGCAAAAGCCTCAAACAAATAAACCAAGCACACGCAGACATGCGACATGTTGCGGATAACTTGTAAGTTGTCTTGGCAGTACCACCCTCGCCCCCTTTTAGAAATAGCATACATTTCAATTTTAGATTATGTGTGCTTCATAAAGTACTACGTCATATCACTTTTTGCGTCATCAACTTCATATTTGACTTTGTATATGTATCATACCTCAGGCACAACTTTGTTCAGCAGGCTCTTATGGTAGCACATTTAACAGTTGGCCTTAAGACGGTTGAATATAAACCAGACAAGGTCTTTAATTTGCCGCTCTTCAATTTGGTCAAGCTTTTTAGCCATGTGGTAAGCCTCAAAGCTACACACAGGCGCCTTAACAGTCCTAATTAACTAATGCCACAGTCAGGGAGTCCCCATTCCGATGCAAGCCAGTATTTGCCTACGTGGCATATGGAAATGTTTATGTTTAAGCTGTGCTGTTGCTGTTGTTGCACATTTTACCTGCCGCTTGGGCACTCTGTGCGTGTGCGTGTGTATGTGTGTGTGTGTCTGAGAGAGCTTCTATCAAATCGTATAAATCGCTTGGCTTTCCCGTCTTATATTTAATGTGGCGCCAGAAAGTAGGCAATGAATTTGCCGTGTTTTATATACATATTACGCCTACGCCCGCATCATACTCGCATTTTGCAATGGGGAAGGTAATTTAAAACTCAATAACTTAATCTACGTGTAACCACTGCTGCCACCTAGTGCTCTCACCAACGCCCACGCCATTGTGCGCGCCGTCCGGCACAGATTATAAAAATATAGGCAACAGTGTTGGCACTTTTTTGTTAAAGTTGTTTTATGGCACTGACTGCTGCTTTTTATGATGACCGCTGAAGGCCGCTCACTCAGGCTGCTGTTGCTACGAGTACTGTTGCGTATTTCCGGCTGTTGAGTGCTTTGGGCGGAATTTGATTTACATAAAAAGCGCACAGTAAATAAAAAGAGGCTTGCAAATTATTTAGGGTACACTCGTAGACCACGAACCTAAGGATTTCGTTCCCACAAGCTTCAACCTCAAAGTGGATTTGCCAATTTAATTTATGATGATTTCACTTATAGCTAGCTGGCTTTGTGAAGA
Source organism: Hirtodrosophila duncani (assembly GCA_037043425.1). Taxonomy (NCBI): domain Eukaryota; kingdom Metazoa; phylum Arthropoda; class Insecta; order Diptera; family Drosophilidae; genus Hirtodrosophila; species Hirtodrosophila duncani. The sequence goes on along the minus strand of JBAMBM010000820.1, from coordinate 2,280,281 downwards.
CAATGTCTGGATTTCAGTTCAATAAATTGTAATGAACACTACTAATGTTTAAAAGAACTAAGGAATTGATTGTTGTTGCTCAGAAATATTGCTACCCAGAAGATTTAAGAATGCCCCAAAGATCAAGAAACAGCACAAAAAGTTGCCATTCTGCCATTTGCCGTTGGAGGCAATTGTAGTTCTGGAGCCGGCAACCGGTAGCATAAAACCAACATTATCATTATGTATTAACAAAAGCACCGCCAAGCATTTCACTTGAGTGGCTGTTAAATGCTGCAAGAACCGCTGAGGGTATGGCCACACGTCACACGCATGCACATACATACAAATGCATACAGATTGGCAACAATAAAACATTTAAAACTGGGCCAATAATTACACTGGATTCCACATGTGAGGACCAAAAAGGGACAATGTGGCTAGCCAACGAGTGGCAAAAGCAAGGGAATTAAAAACTATTTCAACTGTCATTGCCATGATATCCAGTTAAGCTTTCGCTGTCTAACATTCGCTAAACGACCATTTTGGGAGCATGCTCATGCACTTACACACACACACACGTACCTACAGGCTTTATAACACTCACTTGGCGTGTCGTTGGCACTTAGTTTTTTAAGTTTTCCCTTGATGACAGCGCCAGAGACTGCGACTGCTGCGACGTGGCCTCATCTAATTGCCTGCTCCGCTTTGGGTTATTACAAAATAATGCAAAAACCTCAAATATTTATGCTATGCTTGTGGAAGGAGAGGGAGAAAGAGTGAGATGAAAGAGAAAGAGAGTTTTTGTTTCCATTTGGGCGGGCGTCAAGGAAAATGTCAGCTACGTGTTTGAAAGAATTTTCCTTAAGAAACCGCACAGCGTATACATGGATAACGAATACAGCTATAAAGTGTTTCATAAATAAGGCATTTGCATTAAGACTTTTCTTAAGTTAGTAAATAATGATTACGTTTTGGGATGAAGAAAGGGTTTAAGTTCTTGTCCAAGGAGGCTCATACTAATAAGAGCCCTGCACTGACTCCTACAACATTCATTCGCAATGACTCGAAATTGTGTTCCTCCATATATCAGCCCAATACATAAGTAGCAAACTATCTTGTTTAACCAATGTTAATGCGATTTCGAATTTCGTGTGTGTGAAGAACAGGAATTATTCGGTGTCAATGTGCTAAGACTCTGGAATATACACCTTTAGAGTATATATGATTCACACTGATATCGCTAAGGATTTGATGAATCCTGGTTTTTGATCCATGATGTATTTTACAACCTTCACTTAACTTGCTCTGCGGACAAATTTAAGCAGCTTAACATGACAGAGTATATGTCGTACTTGTCCATTGAAGCCCGTATATCATCTTAGAGCGGATAGACTTGGGGAGTCTGGCTTTGGAGCCGGCAACAATGCCTCACATATATCCATTATGCATGCTGTCAGAGACGTTTTGCAGATATGCACATTTACATTGGACTGGAAACCAGAAAACCGCATGCATTTGCAAAACAAGCTAACCAAATTTTGCTGTTGGCATCAAAATGGTTGCGACGAAAATAAATTCATTTTGCAAACTTAATTACATTTTGCCTTTGAATTTTCGATTTCGCTTTGACTAAAGAGTGCTCCACGGCTGGCAGTCAATATGTTGGGGGACGACATGACACAGTTAGAAAAATATGTACACGCACACCATGGGTGGTTGCCTCCTGGGTGCGTCTTCATTAAGCTCGTCCTGTCATGCAACGGTCGTTGTTATATCAGTATCAGCCGGCTATCATTTGGCAAGCGTCGGCGACAGGTGCCAGGCATTTAAATGGCGGCAATGGTGTGAAGGGTGTGAATGGTGGAATTTGTGGAAACTTCTACCCAAAACCTTGACTAACTTTTACGCCTGGCCTCATAAACGAAGCCGTTCTCTGGATCGCCGTAGTCATTGCCATTGCCATCTGGTGAAGCAATTAAAAGCACAAATTCAGTTCAACCTTAATAAACTAGGCAGCCGGTCTCTCACGCACAGTCACATATCTTCCCAGAGCAAAATTGCTGAAGTTTCGAAGACACCACTGGGAATTGGAATAGCGTGTTATTGAACGAACACTTGGTGACGTATTCTGCGGGGCGTTAAAAAAAAGCAAAACAAAAACAAAGAGAAGAGGACCAGCTATTTTCGACCAAGCTTGGGTCTGTGTTTCGTATAGTTTAGGATAGAAGTATTAGCTCTGTGTGACTAATTTAAACCGATTGACGATGACATAGGGGTAATATCTAACAGGTTGTGGGCCCACTCTCATAGCTTGCTTAGACACGTATTTTATATTCAAACACTACTAGATAATATCTATCGTGATACTCACTGGGTTTCATTGTTCTCAAAAACTAGCTCGCCGCGCACCGCCTCATAGTCCTTGCCGCCGACAGCGGTATCATCCTCTGTCCAATAGGGTATGATGACCGAGCCACGGGCTCCAGAATAACGCATAACTGTCAACTCATAGAGGCCTACCGATTCGGTGATCTCAAAGATGGACTCAGTGAAGGCAAAGATACCAGCATGATCATCGTCTAGAATCATGATGGTGGCGATTTGTGGCACTGTGAGTAAGACGTTATCCGACGGATTGAACAGACGTATATAAAAGCATTCGTCCTCCTCAAAGATGTCGTCATCGATGATCTCAATCTTGAATCGCTGCTCGTCGACGCCGGGCGGAAACGTGAGAACGCCACGCTTGCCCACATAGTCGGTGCCAGCGGAAGCGGTTCCATTTTGGGTCTCAAACTCCACCATTGTGTAACTGGATATGTCGCCACGGCGCACAACGCGCACCTCAAATTCGCCACAGTTCTCCATGACCGTGTAGTGCCCGGGTTCAAAGTATACGCGCGTGGGTTGATCATCCTGCTCTTCGTCCTCAGGGTGCAGTTGCGCCTTGACTTCCGATAGATCGCTGTGGGCCCGTTCCTGGATTTTGCGCATCAAATTGCCACTGCCGACCATCTTGCGCGTCGCCTGGATCCGGTAGAAGGCTCGTGATTTGGTACCTCGGGATATCATCTGTTCCTGGGCCATCATCTCCAGCTGCTCCAAATCGGCCTCCGGGTATTTCGCACGCAGTTCGGACAGGACCGTTATATACTCTCGCCTAGCCTCATCAAAGGCCTGGGCATCTGCGTCGGGCACACCTGAAAAGCCGACCATTGGATGTGTGGGCTGCTTTTCAGCATCCATCTCGACTTGATCATGCTCGCCGGCCACGACAGTGCCACGCTTGTTCATGCGATAATTCTTGTCCATGTACTTGTAGACAAGAAGCCGGCGCTCGGCAATGTATGCCCAAAGCACAACAACCGGAAAGAGAAGCAGTGTGACAAGACCCTCCCATACTTCGATGATACCCGGCGAGATAACGGACAAGATTAGCCATAGCCAGACGTAGGCGAAGAGCGAGAAAGCCGCCGTCACAGTGAACACTCGCAGATGTTTGATACGACGCGTCTGGCCAGCAGGCAGGAGCACCATGCAGACGGCAATGATCATAAACAGATTGTAAGCAGCCGAGCCGACAATAGTGCCCGGTCCAAGGTCACCACTCTCAAAGTCCTTCGCGTAGATTTCAATCACGGATAGTAGAATTTCGGGGGCACTTGATCCAAGAGCCATGAGTGTCAGATTGGCCACAGTTTCGTTCCAGATGCGCACTCGCATGACCTGCTTCTCTCCGTTGGGTCCCTTAATGGTCACGGCACGTTCAATCGAAGTAATTGCCTCAATGGAAGCCATAAATCGATCCGCAATTATCGACACGCCCACAAATAGATAAATTAGGAGCATAAAGTACACAAAGCCCCGAATCAACCGATCGCCAAGCGAGATATTCTTTTGCGGCATCCACAGCGGCAAGATAAGACCTTCAGGACAAGTCTCCAGCTCTTCAACTTCTGCTCCGGGCTCCTCTTTCGACTCGCTGCGTGCATCCTTGGGCGACTTTGTGCTGCCGCCGCCTTCACCAACGTCAGCCTGGAGCAACCTTCGATGGCGATAACCCTGGCTAGAGCTGACGTTGGCAAGGCTTGCTTTGCTCAAGTCGGATCCATTCTCATCTTGGGCTTGTGCCAGCGAATAGATAAGCAGTAGGAATATGACGAAGGCAGCGATTGAAGAGAGTGGCTTCAGGAACAACTTCATTTTGACGGCCTGGTCTTGTACTTGTCGTTGGAAGTGCTTTGCTTGGATATTGGTTAAGGTAAGTTTTGTTTCTGGTGGAAGCTTTGTTGCGGTCGATTTGGCTGTGGCTGGGTTGAGTTGAGCTTTGCTCGAGATCAGTGTTACGTTTGTGCTGGTGATGGTTGGCTAGCGCTAGTTGGCTCCGTTGCTGGCTGATGGCTAGTGAGGCATCCGTGCAATTGCGTTAGCGATGGAGATTATCCTCAACACGCTGGCGCAGTGCAGATTTAGAACAGTAAGCACCTGCAAGGGGCAAGAAGAAGCAAAAAGTATGACATTAGTTGGCTATGTTTATTCTTGGCATCCGTTCACTAATTTTGGCACATGGCATCACGAATAATGTCAAGAAATTCCTAGACGGCGCTGCAATCGACGCTGACCATGCCAATGCCAATGCCAATGCAAAGGTTATGCTCATATATAAAATTGTTTAAATCAAACACAACATCTAGATGTGTATGTACGTGTGAATATACGAGGGTTTATAATATAGTCTTAACACAACAAACTGATTGGGCGTGTAATAGAAAAGCAAGTTATTTCTCAAAAGCTGTAAATTTAGATAGACTGCTATAAGTATCCATTGATACCATCATGAGATCTATAGATTATATATAGACTATAGACTATAGATTAAATATATATTAAGGTTAGTTAAAGTTAATTTACATTGACAGATCGTTATAAGCATAAGGCACAGATGAATATTTATCATACAAAATTGAAAATATTCCAAAGTCTTCAAATAATGTTAAATGGAAGAGGGCAGATATTTTCTCGTGCTTTGTAAATGCATCTTTACATAAAAGATATCTAAGTATGTATTGTATGCATAAAGTATGTTTATAGGGTATACAACAGTTGCCCCGCCACTGCAAAATAAACTTTTATATCCATTTGTATATAAAAAAGAAACATTCGCCTCTGAGCATTGCCAGAAGTTTTTCAGCTGTTTTCTCTAATTACACAAAGCAAAAATTCAACAGCAAAGGGAAATGAAGAAATATATGCACATAAATGCACAGCATAAAATATAAACAAAACGCAGCTATGAAAATGGAAAACATTTTAAGCTAAAAGGCTATAAAACTGTCTTTAAAATCAAAAATATAACATTTCACTGCAGCACATTTGTTTATAATTAAATTTTCTAGCTAAAAAATTTGAAATCGATAATATGTGTCACATTAGGGGTATGTATATATGTTTCCGTGTATGCAAAGACATTACCCATAATAACAAAAATGGTTTGTTTAAAAGGAAAATACCCTGCAAAACTGCCTATAAACAGGAAATACCTAAGAATTCTATCAAATAAACGGGAAATTTGTGTTAGACGACATTCAAACATATTTACAAAGATATGCCCGAAAATGTAAAGAAATAGTTATGCCAATACAAACAAGTTTTAATTGTATATTTATGCTTTTCTATTCCCATCAGCTTCTCATAAATCGATACATACAAATTTTACGCTGATAGAGATTAGCATATTGATGATCAGCTTGTTGCACCTACGCTCAATACTCATTTTCTAAAGGGTACCAATGTTGTCAACGAAATAGGAAACTGGAGAATGGCAATGTCGCGATAGACAGAAAGCGTGCAACTGTTGTACGTGGTGCATATATGTACAAGTCTGCAAGTGTTCGTTTATGTACATATGTACATGTGTAAATACATTTCAAAGTTTTGCAAGTCAGCTGACAGCTGTGTCAGTTAGGTGGGTGAGTAAGGGATGGGGTTTCTTAGAACTTTGGAAACTTTCAAAACAAGAATTCATAGAGAAGTTTATTAATATTTCGCCTAACTTTTATGGCTGCAACTTGGCGTATAAGCAATTTTTATGTTCCGAGTTGACGTTGAGTTGAGCTGAAAACTAAAATGCCCAGCAGCAGAAATATTCATCAACGCTTGCATTAATTTAGCAATTACAATATCGTGGGATATACGTGATGTAGATATAGAGGGCGTGAGTGGGAGGGAGCTACAGCTTGCCAGGCAGATGAACAGACAAACAGACGCCCCAGGGGGAGCCAAACATATGCTGGCAAACGCTCAGATGCAACAACAATAGCAGCAACAGCAAATTGCATTTGGCCATTATTGGGGAATTTTTGCACGTCTCGTTAAGAGATTGCAAAAATTAATTAAAAAGCCTTGCCCCTGGCTGTCGATTAAGCTGCAACTTGATTTGCTTACATTTTCCGTTAAACGATTTTGAGAACTATCAAAAACGCTCCTCCCTGCTGGCAGTGAAAAGCGTGAAGAGCTCCAATAGTATGTTGGCCTCTTTAATCCCACTTTTCTGCATATTTATTTTGGCTTTGGCTAGATAATATTTGAACAAATATTATATGTATAATTAGCACAACACAGAACGGAACAAAATATGCATGTGCGAATACAACGACAACGCACAAGAGTCGCTCGCGACGCGGTTAGCCAAGGACTGACTGTCTGACAATGAGAATGAGAATGAGAAATATCGAACGAGTGGTCAAAAACAGCGGTTTGTTTACGCTACGTTACGTTATTATGCTTACGTTAAGCTTACGCTGCACCGCTGGCTGGTGCTGCTGATACCCATTTTACGTAGCCATAGTCGCTGCCTTGTCTCCTCTCCTAGCTTTGTTCTGCTTTCCTGCTTGACGCTTCTTCCAATATTTCGTTGCTCAACAAGTTCAAGAACAAGGCCAAAGAAAGCACACAATACACAACCACATCACATTTGCCATAGTCTACTAAATTAAGTTACACATGTCTATTTCAATTTGGCAAATATTCTCTATTCAGTAATGCTTAAAGCAGACTACCAATACTTGGATTTCGAATGCTCAGTCATACTAGATGCATAAGCTTATACACATGCTATTTATTAGCTCTAGAACATACATACGTTCTCATACATAATTATAATTGTTCGCTACATTGTTTTGGTGCGGCTTGCCCAACCTCCTTTATCTACAATATGGCCAAATGAAACTAAGCGAAATTAGACGGTTAATTAACTACCGATTGTGGCATACAAATTAGTTGCATCAATTAAATATCAGCATTCATTTAATTAACTTAAATAGATCTGACCACGATGTAACATATTAATATATATGCTGGCCGCAAAGCATATTGCCAAGCCATGCAGAAAGTGTAAATGTCGCTGAAAATTTGATTGAAAACAAGAGAGGAAGGCTAACTTCGGGTACCCGAACTTTATATACCCTTGCAGACCTAGAAAAGGAAGGAACACGTACTAGTCTAAAACGTAATCCCTTCAGCTGTTGACAGAGAGAGACAGACCGAGCAAAGGGCTAGCGCAAATAACGCTGCTTGGCTTGCAAATACAATTTTGTTACCGCCATCTATAGCTATACTTTATAGTAGTCCGATCTTACAGCTTATAGCAAAAAGAAGCCTACTGTGAAAAATTACAAGTCGATAGCTCCAAAACTGAGAGTCACTGTCTTCCAGACTTGACATATGTGCCACTCATTTGTACTCTATGCACCGCATAGCTCTACTTATCGCTGTTTTGTCCATGCTTCTCCTTATCAGTGCGGACAAAATATACAAATTTCAGCAAATGTGGAATATACCTAATTATGTTACTCGCAAAAGTAATCCAAAACAAATTACATTAGATCGTAGAAGAACTGTGGTATATTTGGTAGGGCATTTGGCTTACGCATCAGCTGGCTTTGCTTTTGCATTTGTTATTATTAACCTATGTCAAAATATTCGCCGTTATTCTGCAGAACAGTGAGGTTCAGGTTCGTGCTCTCTGCTCTGCTAGTGCTGTGATTTGCCCGCTCTCTTTCACACTATCTCACTATTGCTATCGAATGCTCTTTTGCTTTTCGTATTTTTGCTGCATTTCGTTAGGCTTTCGCTGTCCCCCTGTCTATGCTTTCATTCCTTCGTTTATTATTGTCGTGCAAAGTATTACAAAATATATTATTTCGGGAACCATGCAAAGCCGATTTCTTTCAGCGTACTTAATTCAAGTGCATCGTCAATGCTGGGGCAGCAATGGCAAAGCCTTCTCAGTCATTTTCTACAATTTCAATATTCGCTCGCATCATCTAAATATTATGTATGCTGCATTTACATACACACCTACTTTAAATGTGCCTGCCATGCCTTTTCTTTTGCACACATAATTTATGTTCGGTTGCCAAGACACCTTGAGCGCAGCATCAACATGTGATTTGTGTCTGTGTCGCCCACAATCATGATATTTTTAGATGTATTTCACTGCCTGCGATTCAGTACTTACTCAGTTTTGAACTCTGGTAGAGGTTGCGGTTGCGTTTACACAGCCAGCGACATCGACTTCGACATTTGCGTATTTGTGTTCCTACTTCAATATTTGATCAGTTGGCATGCCAATGACTTACTAGTATCCAACTAGTTGGCCGACTCTGACTGCCTTCCGTCTGAATGATTTATAGCTATAAGCTCAGCGAAGCAGTCGACGCACAGTGTCGGTTTAAAGTTCACTTTAACTAAATAATTCATGGGTTGAATGTTGCCGTTGCCGTTGGCGTTGGCGTTGGCGTTGCCGTGGCACCTTCCTGTTGGCTTCCTGTCGAGCAACTGAGTTGCCGCTTCGCTGGCTGCCAAGTGTCAATAGCTATGACGATAAACGGCACGTTCTTTATCTTCGCCAACTATGAGACCTTACCCTGGGGCACGTTTAACTTGAAGACTGTCTTATTAAGATAACAAATGCTTCTTTCTATTTGCTGCAGTTCGTTGGCCCTATTTTATATTTTAATAGATGTGTACGTTGTATCTATTCTAGAAATTTTCTATTGTATTTTTGTGTGATTTAAAAATCAAAGCCAGCCTGTGGCTACACTTTTTCAACTGGCTAATAACCATTGAAGAGTGCAAATCAGATAGATCCCTGCAATCATATCGACAATTTCAGCTACAGATATCACCAGCTCTATTCAGTTAGTGACGCACTTACCGAGGAACCAGATAGCATACTGATCTAAAATAATAATTTGCGATAAGTTCAAGTGATTACGTATGTACTTGATGAGCTCTCTTAATATCGTTATCGTTATCTTTGTGTCAATCAGAACTAAACTGTCACATGCATGTGTGCGGTTTTAAACTTTATAGTCACTTTTGTCTACTCATATCACGTATCAAATTGTTGTCATCCCTTGTCCCTTGTTTCATGCCCAATTATCCAAAAATACTTGATTAAATCAACACTTTGGCAAACCAACAAAAGGCTCATCATTTTAAGCTGAAGTGATTCAAAAGTTAGCCAATTTGAATGTTTCTTTTAGTTAGGCTTAAATAGTAAATGTTTTAAATATTAAGCATACGCCATGTTAACCACAGCAAAGTTGAAACACATCCATAAATACATACATACACACATTTGTAAGCCAAACACGGACAATTGGCCCCAAGTGAATGCTGTCTGTACGAATCCAAGTCGAAACCCATGAGAGGCCTTCACAGCCATAGCCAAGCCAATTCGTATCCGTATCCGTATTCGAATCACAATTCTAAGCTCAACACCGTTGTCTTTTTTGTTTTTGTGGCATTGTGTGTTTGATTTGAGCTCAGAGTTGAGCTTCATATTAGATTTGCTTTACTGTAACAAGAAAATGCCTGACAGTTTTCGGTTGGAACAACAGCAGCAGCAAGAGCAAATGGCATATTTAATACACGAACAGCACACGGCCAGCGGAGCAGAGCAGTTGGGGTTGTCAGCATATTTTCCTGTTGTTGTTTATTGGTGACATTTTGTTGTTGTTATTGCTATTACTGCTGCTGCTGCTGTTGACGACGGTCGTTATGCCAGACGTCAATTTGAAATGCCTGTCGCTAACTTGTGGATGTGTGTTTAGTTCTCCTATCCTAACCTATGTGTGTCAGCAAGTGTGTGTGAGAACTTATATGTGTATTATCAGTCCCGTTGACAGTTGAGCGACCGCATCTCCCCCCCACTTTAAATGCTGCTTTGCATTTTCACGCTTGTTGTCTGTTGTCAAAGCTAAACTGTTTATTATTTAACAATATACCTTTTTTTATGTGTGTGCCAGTGCCAGTCGGGTCCTCTTCCTATACTTGCCGCCACTCCGCCTCTGTCATGTGTGCCTGCTTGAATGCCTGCATATATTTATAACTGTATTTCCCTTACATATGTATGTATGTGTAGGTATTTACAAGGGACTCGCACACACGGCTTTGCGTTAAGCTTTTGGTTGCTTATGTGGGCCGAATCGAAATTTTAATAGTTAAAGTTGACTGTGAATGAATTGCGAGCTTGCAAGTTAAAGCTTAATATGTATACGTGTCAGTGCCTGTGCTTGTGTGTGTGTGTGTACCCGAACCTGGCCTTTAAGCAACCATCCTGAAAGTAGACTATACTATTGTTATTGATAATGGCAATGCGTTATTGGCTTTGTGTGTGTGTAGGTGCGTTTGTCAGTTGTCCTATTCACCCTCGCAGAGGGTATGATAATTTTATCGCGATATTTGTAACGCATAGAAAAAAGCATCTCAGACCTCCTAAAGTACATATATAATTATGATCTGCATGACCTCCATGGAGGTATGAAATTTACCATAGGCGTATTCTTGCTGTAAACTGCTAATCCTCAAGATCGAACCATTTCTATCATATAGCTTCCATATCAGCAACCCTTTCGGAACAAACAGTATGAAGAACATTTTTGTTTCTTATTTAGAGGCTTTCTGCAAAAACTTTGTAAGCTTTGAAATATAGTTTATCGCTATTGCCAGGCAGATAGCTTAGTGATGCTTCTCTGAAAGTTGGTGAATGTTCATTTCTTTACTACCAGATGATAATTTAAATTTTTAATAAAAGTAGGGAGATGTATTTTGTATCGCCCAACTTAGTTCCCATTGTTAACTTTTGTATTTCCAGGATGCTCATAAAACATTACATCTGTCAACTATTATAATAATTTGGCTCTCAATATTATGATAAAATGGCCTGCTCGGACATCAGCTAGCATCACTGACGCTTTCGGTTTGCCTGTGGCGATTGATATCCTTAGTAATGACATTGATTTGATTTCCGAATCACTTGCAATCATCTTCATAAAATGTCAACATACTCATCGGAGACATGGCCATGCCCGGCCGAGGAATGTAGCGGCATTTTTCGCTTTGATTTATTGGGATGCGGTTGACAAGCTGTGCGTAAACCAACGCTGTTGGCCACATATTTCACGCAGCAAATTGTTATTGATTTTTTTCTATGTGTCTGCCACATTCTTATGGACATGCCAAACGCAGCTATTCGCATTCGCTGTTCAGTTGAATTTGAACATGACAGAAACTTCTCTAGCAAACTTTAAATGAGAAAACTCATCCGTAATGGTAAACGAAAGAGTTGATCTGCAACGCAGTTGCCGTGTGTCATTGACAGTATGCCAGCCAGTTGGCTCCAAGTCGTTGATGGATGATGACCGGCAGAGGGATTGGCGCAAATATTTGTGCTGCGGGTGAGAGGGGATGGGGATGGTATGAAAAAGTATTGCCATTCAATCAGATAGTCAGTCAGCCAGTTGAAATGCTGCTAGGGGAGTACATTACTCATGGGGAAAATGAAATCGAAAACGTTTCGCTTGTGCCAATCAGCGAGGCAAATAGTTTACCAACCGACTTGGCCAACAGGCCAAAGTGATTTCAACTGTCGTATTGTGTGCTCATGGCGTCATTGTTGCTTGCAGTTATTGTTGTAAATATGATGGTTTCCTATATATATATACATATATATATATACATATATATACTTGTAGCTGGCTTGCAATTTATGTGCTTGCGTTGGCATGAAAATGGTAAATGATGCTATTATCTAACTTAAAATATCCAGAGTAAATCGCATTATCGCATCATCATCATTATTGTCGACAGCATACTTAATGTCTGCCTGTGTTAGTGTTTATGTGTGTGGGTGTGTATGTGTGTGTGGGTGTGTGTGCATTTTCCTCACTCATACAAATTGTTATATCTCATACTGGCTGCAAAATCCATTAGAGCACAGACGCTCTTGGCTTTGGCTTTGAGTTTCACAACAATTGAAGGCAACAATAGATACGAGTTGCTTAGTGACAGAAACTAAACGGAAGATATAAAAGAGTGCCCGAAAAATTCATTGAACTGACGGGTGATTCTGGATAAGAAGCAAATGCAACCACATCTGGTGAAAGTTTGGAGACACAATCGAAACTTTCATCTTTGAAAAAGTGAAGGGTAAACCTATATTACCTAATGGTAATGCTGCTCGCTTGAACATTGTAGGGTTTAGTCTTAAATTTGGATTACAAATTTGACTGCGACAAGACAATGCCAAATACCTTATTAAATACCTCATGATCCCTTTGCCGATTGTGTAGTGTTAATGGCCATAACGACACCTAAAGACTTTGGCTTATGCAGCCCATAAGCTGCCTAATTTAGGCAACAATAAAGCGAGTATGAATTCTTAGAAGCTCATACATTTGTGCAAACAGAAGTCCCGCCCCATTAGCCTTGTGTGAAAATTCATTACGATGATTCACTTGATTGTAAACACACAATACTCGCAGTCTCAAATTCCAAGACAATGGGTGTGAAAAGTCTCTCAGTCACATTTTATATGCTTTAATTAAACGAATACCTAAATGTATGTATGCTTATAAGTATGTAGTCTCTTAGTCACATTTTAAATGCTTTAATTAAACGAATACCTAAATGTATGTATGCTTATATGTATGAGTTTTAAGTTGAGATACAAATTACATTCATAATTGACTTGGGGATAAACTGTAAGCCTTTCCATTTAATTTGATTTCAAATTTCTTACCAAATGTGTGTATGTGTTAATCAGAACATTAAATTTTCCCTTTGCCTTTCTCAATGAGTTTTCCTTCAAAGGAGGCAAAGCCACAAAAACATACGTAAACACTCCCGCTCGTACTCCCATAAACAAAATTCGGTATGATGTTTCCATGATGATATAATACGAGCTATAGCTATGGAAGGAGAGCCATTTGTATGTACACATACATACTTTGTGTGTTTGTTTACTTGTGTGTTGTGTTCTGTTGTGTGCGGGTGGGATCGTGTTTGCTCCTGCCTTTGCTTAGGTGCGTGCCAACGGTGATTTAGATATCCTTGTATCTTGTTCTTTTCGCGGCGCTTCGCTCAATCCCCTGAATTTTGGCATTGTCTCGTATTAAAAGGGCCACAAAAGCACACTTAAGTCCTTTTTATTGTTGTTGCTTTTTTTGTTGCTATCAACGCAGTCCTTGTTGCCTTTTATGCGCTACCAGAGGGTATGCCAGGTTTGTGCCGCCATTGGAACCATATAAATTGAACTAACCATGTCAATCAGTTTATCAGTCTTTTTGTGAGCTAACGAGCCCCACAATTTTAAAGCTGTAGTGCTAAGTCGTTTTGCGTATCCAATTGGGATAACAGAAAACTTGCATAGAATTATAATCGATCTATTATAATCTATAATCTATGAAATAGGCAGTGTATTTAAGCTTCGGTTGACCGCAGACAAAAATTCAGTCTGCTTTTCTTTTTTCCCCATTTCTTCTCTTTTGATTTTCTTTATGGAATTTTTATCTCTTTTAATTTTTATTTTCAGCTGCTTTCATCGTCGCAGTTGTGTCGCATTTGTGATTTAATTGGCTGCTTTATATATTTTTATGAAAAATCATCAGCGAAAGATCGCTTACACGAGTCTCCGTTTTATACCGCATAGTACGCATTTGACGCTCGACTTGGCTCTGGCTTAAAGTAATCTTCCCATTTTGGCATATTTTATGGTTCGCTTTAATGAAATTGCCATTGCCGGCAAATTTTAAGGCTTTCCTCCTTGCGGGGCGTATGAGCAATTTGCCATCACACACGTACAATTTAGCATAGAGGCATGGAATACATACATACATAATAATGCTGTTTTTGGTAGCATATCGCATTTGTGATTTTTCACTGTCCGTTACGAGTACGAGTACGAGTATGATTAACCTTTGCAGTCTGCGGAGCGTATATCCCTCATAAAGTTTACACACGAACGAATTAGGGATCCTCTGGCAAAAGTTTCCAGCAGCTGATGCAGTCACAGTTCCAGAACTGAGCTGTGGTTATATGTAAGAGCCGGTACTCGGACTGGCCATTTTTGTTGCTTCCACATTGTATGTTATTGGATTGCCACACATTGTGCATACGCCATGTTGGCTCGCTCGTCTGGCTGTTTCATGCATCAAACATGGACAAATCTTGTTATAGCTGATTTCTTGTGGTCCCTGTCGAGGCGAAGCGTGGTGTGGCGTGGCGTGGCGTTGGCATTGGTTGCGGATTGTGGGCGTTGGCGGTTTGTTCTGTTGGTTTTATGAATTCACTCTCATGTTGTTGATGTTGCTGCCATTTCTCCTGTTTCTTTTTTTTGTGAGGATGCTGTGCAGCGTGTCTAGTCGTTGGTAACTGCAATACCCACCGGTTGTGTTAGGCACACTGTTTTCGTTGTTGTTATTGCTATTGTGGTAGAGGTGGATGTTTCATATGCATATGCACGTCGTAGACTTTTAAGTGCCTGGCTGTTTTAACTAAGCCTTTAAAACGCGTCTATTTGGTGGCAGACTTTTGTGGCATGTTGTGCGCTTCAAATGAAGCGGCTTTGCATACAAGGCTTAGCTTCAGACATTTGTACATTTGGAGCCTCACATTACAATTTTTAGATGATAAACAAAACTGAAGGCTGAATACAAATGCCTACCAAATAATAGACAGTTTCTAGTTACTTTCTTTTGAAAATCATTAAAAAGCTAATATTCTTTAAATATCTTTCAAAACAAACCCCATTACGATTTGAATTTGCATTACTAAATGTTGCTTTAATGTGGAATTCTATTTAAAAGACAGCCTGCCACATCGAAATTAATTATTGGGAGATTTTCTCCTTGAATAAAAACAGCAATATAATGCTTGCTTTACTCCAAGGACCGGGCTGGTCGGCACAAATGTTTCATCAGCAATTAGTGACAATAAATCTATCCATTCGCAATCGTTTCTATAAAGCAGTTGCTTTGCATAAATGCATATAAGTTTGTTTATATTAATATTGGTTCAGAGATTTTACATGCATTTACTATCCAGAAAACAAGCAAACTCTCAATTACATATTTTCATATTTAGCAAAATCTTTAAGTGTGTTACAATATTTATTTTCTGCTTTTAGAAGTAATGGATATTTCGATTTCAATAGATTTCTTTACTCTATCCATATAATACCTTTGTATAATACCTTTGTCATAATCCATTCTATTTATTCATTATTCAAAGCTGCTTTTAACAGAAATAACCGATTCATAAATATTTTATATATCTTCCAGAAGTATCATTGCCTTTTTTCGAAAGAGAAGGATGTTGCAGCACACTACAGTTCTAAAAGGGTTGGCTTTCGCTTTGTATGATTGTATAAGTTAGGGCGAAACGTACTGCTTTAATTTTAAATCGTCTACATATATAATTTCTTTGCCATCAATATGTGAGCAAGTCATATGGATGCTTGTCAGTTGATTGACAAACTAATGGCAATGACAATAATCGAATGCTATTAGACACGAGTTAAACAACGTACTCGTAAATGGTTGCTGGCTTTGACCAATTCGCTAGGGGCTGGGGCTGGGAAGTGGCAGTCCCCGCAATAATTTGATGGAACGATTGCAATGCTTATGAGCCACATGTCCATATTCAACCACTCCCAATCGACCCAAATCAATTTGAATGACAAAAACGTTGCCAACAGCGGCAACTCGACAAACTCTTTCATTTATCCTGCACTTGAAGCGAATGGCGCACAATTGAAAGTGGCCTTTACATTTAATTTGTCAATGGATAGAAGCACACAAAGACACTCCAATGACTGGTTGACTGACTGGCTGATTGAATGAATGAAAGATTTATGCATATGTAACCTCTGTATGAAAGGGTCAGAAGTAAAATGAAATGAATGGCCCGGATGCAGATAGGCAAATCTTCCTGCATGAATGGCAAGCGAAACAGGGAAATGAAACGAACAATTTGAGTGATATTGACAAAGCGCTAGAAAGCAGAAAAGAAGGGAAAGTGGAGACAACAAAAAACGCCGGAAAGACGATGGCAAAGAAAGTCAAGTGGCAGTTGGCTGACTGGTTGCTCAAACTGGAACGAAGCGGCATGACGGACATCCACTGCCTGTGCCTGTGCATGTGCCTGTGCCCGTGCCTAACGCCTATCCTGTTGTAGCGCTATATAATAGCCTGTTCTCCATTTGCTTATTCGCCTGTGTTTATGTGTTTATGCTTTTGAGCTGCACAAAAGACTCAATTAGGTATCGAAAACCGTTGGCCCCCAAACACACAAAAGCCTGGCCCAGAACTAACCGCTAATACGCAGCCAAGACAAAGGCAATACAAAAAAAAAAAACAACAACAAAAATAACAACAATAGCACAAAGAGCACAAACATACAAGCGTCGCTGAGCTTAATCGATAGCCAAACAAACTGACAACTGTCGCGAGCCAAGCAAAGGCAGGGCTGTCTAGCTGCGTTACCAAGGCAAGCCCGTCGGGGTAGTGTACGTATGCGTAATGTTTTGGACGCCGCAAAGGTGAAGCAGAAGACAAAACGCCTAAGGTTGGCTGTTTAAGTTTTAACAGTGTCACCAAGTGGCAGGTGTGGGTAACTTAAAGCTATATAGAATTGCACAAATTACCGGCTTTCAAATAATGAGGCGCCAGAAGATCTGCTGCAGATATGCCTTCCTCCTTGCTGCTGACGGCTGACACAGTTTTCGATGCTGCGGCTGCAGAATTGCGGTTGATGCCGCAGTTCCAGTATAGCGCACCAACACACCGATAAGCCGATACACCGACACTTATGCGTACCCGTACACACAGCCAAATGCACACGAAACCGGGACGAGTCAAAGCGAGCGCTCACGAGCTGCTGCTACCCAGCTCCGACTCTGACTCCGGCTCCAGATACGGCTGTAAGTGGCTCCGGCTCCGGCTACAGAGCTCTAGCCGAAAATTGTGTTCTGCCCCGGAGGCTGTTGAACTGCACCACTGAACTCTTTTTGCGCTGAACCTTTGCCAGCAAAAGTTGCTGCTGTTTTTTCACTTTCTTGTTGTTGTTATTATTGTTTCTGTTGCTGTTGTTGTTAGTGTTGCTTTGTAGAACATTTTATCTCACATGCACGTTGCCAAAACGACAAAAAGACGAAAGGGCAGGCAAGCACGCAAGCAGGCAGGCAGGCAGGCAACTTTGGCAACACGGCCCGTCGGTCAACGCTGGGCAGGACCAGGACCAAGACCACGAGCACAGTTCAAATGTCGGCGACCTGTCTATAGCAATGTCTCTCTCTCCGTCAATGTGCTTGTGTGCTTTCCCAAAAGTATGCAAAGATATTTAGCCTAGTTTCGGCTGTCCGTTGCTGCTGTTATCGTTGTTGTTGTTGCTATCAAAGGCATTGCATTGCACTAACACACATACACGCACGTGCATGAATTTTGAAAGACTTTTAAGTTATTTATGCAAACATTTTGTAACAATTATTTATGGAAGACTCAGTTTTTTTGTGTTTCTGTCGCTTGTTAATAGTTTTTGTTGTTGCACTGAGCACACACACACACCCGCACACCCACACACATGTGTGTGTTAAAGTGTGAGCGTGTGCAATTGTAGTAAAAATAGTAAAACGCTCGCAGTGCTTCGGCACTCGAAGTAGAAGAAGCACAAGAAGCGCAGCAAAAAAGACCGTTGTTCGCTGTTCTTGGTAATTCTGCTGTTGTTATTGTTGCTGTTGTTGTCGAGGGTATCACTAGATGCCGCTGCGTTGTAAAGCGAAAACGTAACTAGCTCGTACGCCGGATAAGGAAAGACTGAGACTGCGACGACGCCATTGTCACCGAAACTGTGACCAGACGAACAGCCAGCCGAATCGCACCGCATTCAACGAAGATGCTTCGTGTCCCGGCGATGGCGGAACGCATGGGCATGAAACGCAGGCCATAGATAACGCGAATACCCCGGCACAGGATAAGAAACGAAATGCAATTGAAACAGGCTAGAAAAGCGATAAGACGCTGTTTGTCTCTCTCTCTCTCACTCACTCTCTCTATCTCTCTCTTCCTCTGTGGCAGTGCAGTAGCATTTGGCGAAATATGTCTAGGGGGAGGGCCATGGCTTGGGGAAGGAGGGTTGGGATGGGGCTGAGTGTCGCCCACTTTCTTTAGACAAGCAAGCGCGTAAGTTTCTGACACCCGTGTTAAGTCTTTTGGAAAAACACATATTCCCTCGTTCGTTTGATGGGCACCCTACTCTCTCTCTCGGCATATGACATACTCAAGGTAAGAACAACACACAGCTATATATTTTCTCCGGGAATCAGCCGCATCATCCTACATTCGCATGCAAATTGAAACTGCTTCAAGAATGTGATATCAAAGTATACATATGCCATAGCTCTTAAGGTGTAGGGTATATTAAAACACGCAGCCTTGGCTAGCAGCCCCTAAATAAATGTTCGCACTGTTCGTCTGACAACAACGAAGCGGGCTGCGAGTTTGTGTGAAACATCATAAAAATAAATAGGAAAACGGAAATTAATAAGACCCAAATGTTGCTACAGTTGCTGTTGCTGCTGGCGCTGTGTGACCTACGTGTGGGCCTATGAGACGCAAACCCAGACCCAGAAGCAGACCCGAACCCGCCCCGACACCAACGACCATGGCAAGAACACAAGCAACAATAACAATAATGCGAAATGTTCGCGTCTGCCATTCATATAAATTCAAGCATACGTACATATATACATCATACATATGTATATGTATGTACATCAACACGCATTGAATTGGTCGATGGGCAGCCTCGTGTATTTTTACAACCTTTTGTTGATTTACGTTGTTTTTGTGCGTTTCAACGGCTAAAGGGGCGTATGCGTAATTATTTATGAACAGAAGTCAGCATGTTTATTCATTCCATCTTTCAAATGGTTGTTAGCAGGCACAAATTGCAAGCACTAGAATATTTTTAAGCAATCGTGTATGTGTGGGTGGGTATTAAGTATAACCAGAGCAATTCGCATTCACTTACGAGTACCCTTACTTTACACTGCCAACTAAAACTGAACTTGTCGAATGATTTATTGAGCTTGCGATCTGCCCCATTGTAAATTACAAACGCTCATTTACAATGTAAAAATATATTCATAAATTTCAATTTAGCAAATTGCAGCACGCAGTGTTAATTATAATACGGAATGTATGAACAGATTTGTCTAGTTAATTATAAGCAACTTGTGCACAAACAGGGTGCTCAAAAACCATAGTGCTTAAGGCTATATATATTTGCGTTAAAATGGGCAGATCAGATTTATTAATAACGGAGCTATGCGGAAAAATAAAGAATTATAAAAGCATTCAAACTTAATGTTGACCTTAATGCCTCTTGCAAAAATTTCAAATCTCAAAGAGACCATTTTTTTTACTAGATTTAAGTACGCATTATTATGTTTATTAATTAAGCCACTAAGTTAGACTGGAGAAGTTCGATCTATGTAGTCAGTTAACCGGGTCAGGTCAAATAGACTATGACTTATAGATTAAGTTTCATGGTGGTAATTCAGAGCACTTGTTCGATGGGAATCCACTTAGCATCAGTCCGCAAAATATTTCCGATTTGACTTGATCTAGTAGTTATATATAGTAACTGATCATCAGCTGTGGATTAGCAACCGGGATCAAGAAAATTATCGGGTTTTTTCAGTAATCAGGTAGGTATTGTGAACATACCCATAGATATTCTACCAGCTTCCATATAGAGTAAGGAATTTTGCATGCAAAAACGATTGGAAATGAGAACAGTTCCGAATGTGATTTTGAAAATACTATAATTGAATAATTTCACACATTGGCAACATATGTAAGATTTCATATTCTTGCAGTTACCTAAACCATTTGAGAGATCTCATTGGTGAATTAATACTATGAAATGAAAAATTATTCTGTTCTAATTGTTTACGTGTACAAAATTGTTGTGCCGGCAGCTCAGAGAAGTTCAAGTACAAATTCAAAGCAACACATAAGCCCACAAAGTGTCACAAATTATGCATATTTTGAGAGATGACAATCAATTCAATTCAATATACATAAAGAGTTCTTTGCTGTTCGTGTAATTTACTGAACGCGATCAAGGACTTTAACGTTGTCCTATGTAACTTTGGAAAGTCTTTGACTTGTGTCCTTACGCCCATATTCAGGTGGATAAGTTAGCGATTTAATACTCAAATGTGGCCACTGTTGCGAACAATAACAATAGCAATTTAGTTTTATTTAAATCCTCTTCTGGTCCATCAAAATAAGATCATGTGTTGAATTTCAGAGACACCCTTCTAATGGGTTCACGGGTTCATACTAACTTTCTGTAGCATACTTATAGGTGCTGCTGGCACTGCCACAGACATTTGCTTTCAATCCAAACTATTCTCCAGAATGATATATGCACATATATGAAAAACACACAACATAATTGTTAAGTTTTATTTATGTAGTTTTTTATTTTAATCATTGTTTAAATCTACAAATACATTTACAGCGGAGGGCGAAAGAACAAAAAATTAAAAATGTTTACTCATTTTGTTGTTTGTTTTGTATTATTATTATTTTATCGTTTGCAAATGTTTTATTTCTTCTGCTTGTTGTTGACAAATTTTATTTAAAGATTCTTTGTTTAACCACCAAAGGTTTTATAATTTGCTGTTTGTTTTTTTATATTTTTATATATATATATATATAAATATTTGATGTTCACATTTATCATATAATTTATTTGTTATTTTGTTTTGTAGCTTAGACTTTTCACATCAGCATTCATCGATCAATATTTACTTCAATTTCATTTGTTAACAACTAATAATAATAATTAATAATTTTGTTTAGTTTGCCATAACTAACATCAATGCTAATGATCCATCACTAAATTAGAAAACAAGTAGAAAAAACAGCAGCGACTAATTAAGGTAGCGCACGTTTGTGTGATTGGGAGTGTGTTTATGTTAATTGGAGGGAGCGGGAGGGGGAGGGGCGTGGTGACACGACTTGCTTCACTCGCTGACTGAAATGGAAACTGTGTTTTCGGCTTTAAACAAATTTTCAATTAGCCATCGGCAGCGGGCCCCGTTGTTTGCTTTTGTTTTATTTTCTTTAGAGACAAGCACAACTTTTATTGGATTCGTATTCGTTGATTTAATGTAATTTTCAAGCCAACAGTTTTACCTTTTGTCTGGTGAACTTGTGTGTGTGTGTGTGTCTGTTTTGTTTATGTTAAAAGCGAAAGTAAAACAATAACTCAATACTGTTAGCTAAACTGCCTTGGGCTTGCCCCATTTTGGGCCGGTGTGCCGTGTAAAACTTACAAACATGTTGGTTGAGTGTGTGTGTGTCTGTGTGTTTGCCTTCCTGCAGGCTAAGCACACATACATACACACATACTCGAATGTGTGTACGTATGTTCTTAACCCCAGACTGCGTGTACATATTAGGGCTAAAATGCATATAAAGCATAATATATTGCATGTCCGTTTTTAGATTCGACCTTCTTGTTATAAACAACTTTTACTTGTTAATTAAGAAATTATTTGCTGCTTTGCCGCCTATGAGACTGAGACTTGTAATTAGTTTGCTGCCCAGCGGGCCAACGGATCCGTCCATCTCTGTAACGAGTGTGAGTGGGGTCTGTCTGCCTAACCCTTCTCTGCCTGCCACTACTCGTACTTGCCGGCGGCCGGCGGCCAGCCAAGTTTGTATAGGTATCGTTATCGTGTTATCGATTTTTTGGGGTATTGTAGCTCCATTTATATAATCAAATTTGCACATATAATATATGTATGTGTATATATTTATATATAAACAATTGTATTCCTTGTGTCGCTTTGTGTTTTGTTTTTCTCTTTTTTTTCATTTAATTATTTATACTTTTAATAATAATTTACTTTCTTTTGCCTACGTTGTTTCGCTGCCTTCGCTTTCACCGCTGTCGCACAAATTTGAAAGAGTTTGCTTTTGCTGTTCTTGGTTTTCACGGCTTATTCTGTATTTACGCTAATTTATTAAATTTTTTGTTTCTTTATCATTTCATTTTCATTGTTTTTTCTTGTTTTTTTTTCGTTTTACATTTTCTCTAGATACTTTGTCTCTGCATGCATTATGTAGGTGTGTATGTGTGTGTGTATCTGTGTCTGTCTGTGTATTAGTTATGCTTTAGCTTTCTTCATGTTTTTTGTTATTAATTTTTGTGTTTGTTTGCGCTGGCTGCACAATTTGCGTTGTTGTTTTTCTTTTTCTTTTAAGGTTTGTTTAAATAGTTTCTTATGCTTTTTTTATTATTTCTTTTAATAATTATACTAAAAACTTGTGGGACTTTCTATTTGTTGTTGTTTGAAATTTGTGTTGTTTTTGTTTCTTTTTTGGGGCTTCGAAATTTATTCGTTTGTTTTGTTTAATTTGTTCTTTACTTTATTTAAATCTTATTTGTAGCTTTAATTTATAATTTAAATGTACTTAAATGTTTAAAATAATTATCGCTTGCATTTTTTTGTTTACTTTAAATAATTAAATTAAAAAAATAAAATATTTTTTAATATGTTTTTGCTGTAGCTGTTGTTATTGCTGCTGCTGCTGCTGCTGCGGCTGCTGTTGCTCATGCTGCTGCGGTTGCTGCTATTGCTGTTGAAGACCACACATAATGCTGCGGTTGCAATTGTGGTTGTGTGGTTTTGTGGTAAATAAACATTACTATTTGTTGCTGATCGTGTTGTTTGTGTGTTTGTGTGTGTGTGGGTGTATGTGTACGTATATGTGTGAGTTTAATAGTATGTCTCCTGCTCCAACCAACCGCCGGGGTTGCGACGCAAGTAGAATCGACGAGTCTCATCATAGATGAAAATGGCCAACGCAAATGGAATGGCTGGGAACCACCAGACGAGTCTGCACAGAGATAGATGATAATATATGGCGTTAGCTTGCATTGGCAATGCATTTTGCAGACTTACTTCAGTGGATACATGCGAAGACCCTTGTCCATACCCGGGCAATAGGACAGGAAGGCAGCCAGAACGGTTTCAAAAACAAGTCCAAAGTTCAATGCCCAGTTACGCATGCCCTGCTGGAAGATGGAGTTTCGTCGCGTCTTACAGATGATCAAATCCGCCCATTGTACAACCACAATCGAAATGAAGAAGGCCGTGTGGCATGTGTACTCCAAGGTCTTGCGATCGCGATAGGTCTATGGATACAAGAGATTCGTAAATGCATGTCAGACAGCAAGAGACGGAGAGAGAGAGAACTCTGACTTACCCATTCCTGACCATAGGAGTCAGTTAGATCATTGACAGCCTTCGAGTCCCACATCTTGCGAATGCCAAACAGTTTCATTGGCAAGAAACCGTTCTCAGCCATAATGACAAAGTACACAAAGAAACCGGCGGCAGCTTGGATCATACCAATTTGTCCATAGGCCATCGAAATCAATCTATTTCATGTGCAAGTGGGAAAGGCAGGGCAAGTTTGGGGAGTAGAGTAGAAACATATGCGACACATTAGACAATGCCAAAATATCAACAATTATAAATTCTATTAGTTATTATTTGTGTGGGTGGTTTGTTGTATTTGGACGCAAGACATTTCTTGTTACAGTTTGGCGAGCGGTAAAGATCATCGGGCATTCATTAGCTCAAAGTTGGACGGACAGGCGCGCATGTGCAGCTTGGCCAAGGTTTTTGTATCAAAATTAATAAATTAAATAGGTAAGGTAAAGTTAAATATTGAAGATAATCGATAGAAGATTGCAGACAGATTGCAGAAAGCACAGATAATTTGTAGAAAATTGAAAATAATTGATAGAAAACATTTAACATTTAAAGTGCCATTAAAATTTTCAAGAAATAAATAATATCAAATAGAAATTTTGTAGAAATTATAGGAAAACATTAAACATTTCAACTGCCAGAAGAGGGGAAGAAATAAATAATAAAACACTTAGAATAGAACAAAAAAGTGAATTTTCAAATTGACAAAAAACCTGCCCCAAACCGCTGCAGCGCTCGTGCAGTTCTCTTTAGGCATAATATGTATGGAAGTTATTATAGATCGTTTGTTAGTTAATATGCCACTTTACCTTTACCTTTAAGCTCTTTCATGATTTGTTTTAGGCAAAATGAATGTTTATCGGCTGAGTTATTTAGGTGTTACTTTACATTCGATAGCGTGGATTGTGTCTGAGAGCGATTCTTTATTTATCAAGAGAGAGCGCGCGCAAAAGCAAATCGTTCTATACATATATATTTATATATGCTTGGCAAAAAAGCGTGAGAGCATTGAAATCGCATTTAAAATTTCTGTTTAAATTACGATTATTGTTATTGTTCATCATTAGATGTGGTGAAAAGCAAAGTTCTTAAATGTTAGTAAAGGCATGCAGATATACCATGTGCACGGGGACAGGACATGCCATCATACAGATATACATACAAAGATACATACAAAGATACATGCAGGCGACTACTAAAACTATATAAAGCACATTGAGAGGCAAGCATTTGCAGTAGTAGCTAATGAGTTGAGTTTTTTCAACTTTCATTTACTTACGCTTAACGAGAATTGTTCATTTAAAAAATTAACAACAACAAAAAAAAGTATTCAAGAGGAAAGAAAATACACTTAAAAGCTTAACAAATCAACAAACATATATACGTAGATAAAATATTAAAGAAATACTTATAAATAATACAAATAACAGGTAGTAGGTATTTTGTTATTGTAGTTCTTCATTGTCTTTACCATTGAACCTCATCAAGGAGACGGAGACGTGCGACTTACTGCGACTATGTTGAACAACTTGGCACTGGGACCAGACTGGGTTACGTTAAATGGTACAGTATTGCACTTAGTATAAGTACACACATTGTATGTGATGTAGTATCTAGAAACACAACTAAAGCATGTTATGAATACATAGATTCATATGTCTTGGCTTCAACAAACTCAACTACAAGTAACGCACTAACTGAAGCTAAGAGTAAACAGCAGAAAGCATCGCCTAAGTGGTTGCTTTGCAAGTAGACAACAACACAGAGTCTATGCTTGCTTGTTGGCTGTAGACTATTTATATATATATAGACGACGGTATATGTACTGTACATAACCGACATCTAGTGTAACTTTCGAGTGTCTTTTGCTTGTTCTCTATGTGGGTGTGGATGTGTGTCTGTCTGTTTGTTTGTTTGTTTGCAAAAGGTTTTGGGTATTTAACATTTCGTTTATGGATGGCGAGCGTTGGAGCGAACGAACTAGCATTGTCTTTTTCTTTAAATAAATTTTGACAATTCTAAAAGCAGCTTGGGAGCGTTTTTCTTTGTGACGACTACGGAGTATTAATTTTGCGCCTAACTATTTGACATACAGAAACAACGTGACATATGTGTATTATTGAAGTATGTGCGATAAACACATAAGACACATCGATATACACATTGATTTGGTTGGAAAGAAAGGGAGGGTATACTAGGTAAAGATCAATTTTCAAAAAAAAAATATATATCCTTCGGCCAACCGAAGCTTGCATACACCCTTGCAGATTGATACCAGGAGGTACCAGTTTGACAAAATTCATTTCATCATCAATTTGTAATCAGATCCAAAATGCCCTTAGTCCTGTTATATAGATGTTAATTCCTCCGCCGACGATGATGATGTTGATCCACTCTGAACAGCATTAAGAAGTTTGTGGTATTATCATCTTGACAGCTTCTCAACAGAGAAGACTAGTATATTTTACATATAAAATCAGACGGACCTAATTCGACTCATCATGCATATTGAGATAAGAAACTTAATATTAAATATCAGTTCAGTTAACAAAATATTATAACCCTCTGCAAGGGCATATAAAACCAATACACTCTTAATTTCAATTAATTTTGAAAGCAACAACAACAACAATAAAAGTCATAAAAATGCATTTAGAATTTAGAAAACAGAACGGTTTTAGGTTTTTTTTTTTTGTTTAGGAGAAAGAGAATTTCATTCCACATTGAGAGAAAAGGATGTTTAACAAGGATCACAAATAATAACTGCGGGCTTTGTAACAGATCTTGTAAAATATATAGAATACAGAACAGGTTAAGGTTTAGATAGGAACGCAGAAAAGTCTTTCGAATGTGTAGAATAAGGAAACAAAGAAAAACGCAGAAAGGCATCAGCAAACGAACAAACACAGTTGTTTTTTGTGTATTTCTTTTGCTTTTTGTTTTTAAACTAAATTTCGTGATTTCATATTGGAATTTGTAAAATTTGATTCATTCGGTAGGGCCAAATAGGAAAAACGCGTTAACACATGTCAAACAAATGTCAAATTGGTAAACAGATTAAATAATCGTTATGGTTGCATGTTTGTTCATTTTCTATGTTTATGTTCGTAATCTAATTCAACTAAAAGTAGGTTAAACGATTTATTGGTTTTTGTTTTTTTGGTATTTTGTTTTGTTTTGTTTTTAATTTAAATTGTTTGTTGTGTAAAGCCTTAACGTTAGGTTTGTCCTGACCTGCGGTTGACCAAGTTGTCGCGATACGGATCTCTCGGCTGACGCTTCATAATATCGCTCTCGGCTTGCTCGTAAGCGAGTGAAATGGCCGGAATCTTGAGTTATATATATATGTATATATAGCGTATATATATGGTAGCGATATCGATTTGTTCAGTTTTGTGCAAATTGCAAGTTTGATTTGTTAGTTTATAATCAAAAGAAAGCCATAATAAGAGTTTAGAAAAAATGTGGGAAAATACAAAAAAGAAAAAACAAACTGGTTAAAGTTGATATTCGTAAACACGCTTTCTTGCTGGCGTAAAGTAGGTAAATATAGTATATATACTTGCTTATATATGTATTAGTAGGCTAAGTATTATCTCTAAGATAGTCTCTAAAGATAATAGGTGGGTAGACGAAGAGTTATTTTCGAAGATAGGGTACGGTGGAGTGTGGTTGTGTAATGTGTGAGATAGAGAGACTAAGAGAGAGAGAGAGAGTTGTTTTCCTTTATCTTTCAATTGGTTTTGTTGTAAAAGTAGATATAAGTAGTAGTATTTAGCTCCTGCGTACTTAAGAAGCTAACACTAAATAAACTAGGGCAAAGGACAGCACCCAGTAACAAAATTTGTTTCATTTACAAAATATTAAGTATTTGGGACGATAAGAGCTTAAATTGCGCTACATTTTCGTACAAATTCGTAATTGGTATATCTAGAGGAAAATGTTTGAGTTTTGCCTTTTATGTTTTTGTGGATTTAGTTTTTGCATTTTTAATGTTATCTGTTTATCGGTTTATACTACAATTCGAAACAAAATGAGGTTGGTTGAGTGATTGTCGAGGTGGAAGATAGGCGATTGATTGACTGTTTGGGGAAGAGCAAACTCGCACCGAGTTGCATTGACTGTATTGATTGAGAATGGGCTTGATGATACGAGTGATATACCAGTTTTGTAAAAAGATATAATCAATGTGAACTTGTCACTAAGTTAGCGTAAGAATAGTAAGAGAGTAACGTAAGTATGTAGTTATAATTTACAGACTCACTAAATTTTAAGTTAAACCTGCACTAGCATAAGTTTAAGTAAGTAAATACTATAAGACAAAATCGTGTGTGTACATTATGAAAAATTGGCTAAATATCAGAGAAATCAGAGAGATATGGCCAATGAGTGGTGGGTCGGTAATGGTTTCCAAGGCCATCCCAAAGCTACCAATGAGATAGATAGTATAAGTCTATCAGTTGGGTTGCCAAAAAAAAAAAACCAAAAAAAAACTTACCTTGCCAACGCGCATAAAAAAGGTTTGTTGAAGGTGAAATAAATATAAAATGATTGGCATAGAAAAGTAAAATGGATAAAGTTTGAGTTATATACAAGCATACAAATCAAAAATGAATATGCTTTTACATAAAAAATTCGAGCACTCCATGTAGGCACCACAAAGACAACAAAAAAAAAAACCCCGTAAATATTTGAAAGGCGAAAGGTTTACAAAAAAGCTTAGGTATAAAAATATTGAACTTAAACTAGCTGAGTAAACGACCGACGGGAGTCTTGATCTATAATTTATATGAACGAGCATGTTGTGTATTCCATGTGAAAGAATTGTTGACTTTTTGTTGTAGTTTGAAGGCTTTTCAATCGTTTCAATCGTTAGGCAAATTGCTTTAACGAAGTACATAGTTTTTCTTTGTGTTTTTCTTGATCTCCGTTTCGCTATTCTTATTCAATAGTTTAAGTTTAAGTAAATTTGCAACAAAACAAAAAAAAAGTAAGAATTAGTTGAAATTACTTGGTTAATTTGTTGATAAATAGTACGATTATAGTTTATATAAATTTTATATCTGTATTGTATAATTGCAAATACATAATAAATTGAGAGGAAACTAAGGACAATAAGAAAAATATTCGCGTACATATCAAAAGAAATAAATATCACTATACTACGTATAGTAATTGATGTCTAAAGATATTCAAGAACATTGGAATTAGAAGTTTCTAAGGCTAGCAGTGATTTCCTAAGAAATCAAAGTTATAGAAAACTGCAAGAACTAAAATATAGAGAGGGAAATTATGTAAATGCTAAACGATCCCAATTGTACCTTTACTATAAACGAGTTATAATTTGAGTATAATTTGAATATAAATTGAATATATTTTGGGCTAAAACAAGGAAGGAAGGAAGCCGTAGCCTTTGACTATATAAGTTTGATGCCAACGACAGAAAATAATCGATACATTGAATGCAGTTCCATTTGAAATCGATCGTTAATATGGCAGCTATATTGAGAAATGATCTAATTTCATATTGTGCGTGTGTTTTCGATTGCTTCAGAAATAGCTGAGAGATTTCATGCGAAAACTCTAATTTCAACCAATCGTTTCGATGGCATCTATATAGAATAGTGAAGGAATTTCGCATAGAAACGGACGCCCCCAAACATGGCTATATGGACGAACGTCATTCTTTAAAGCTTCCGAGTTGCTTCCTTCTATGCCTTACAAAAATCCAACCAAACACATAACAAATAAATCAACGATGAACAAATAATAACATAAAGAACAAAATTTTAAAGAACCAAGAAAAGCAGAGAAAATCCATTAAACATTTAACATAAATTCATGAAACCATTTCAAAAAAGATGTCGAGAAAGTATGCAAAACCTAAAAAACATTTAACAAAAAAAAAAAACCAAAATTTAAATAAAACAAAATAGGCTAGTACATATTTGAAGCCAGATTTAAATTAAATGTTTAGTATTGAGAAGAATAAAGAGTTAGTTTTTGTAGAGTAGAGTAAGCGTACTTTGCTTTTGGCTTGCTTTAACTTTTCGATTTTGAATAGTTTTATTACCCGGGAAAAATGAATTGATTTAATTTGTTCAATTGAATTTGCTTTTATAAAGTGAGAGAGAGAAGAGAGAGCAATAGTGGTAGGTAGATATAGATATACAAAGTTGCAGAAGAGATTGATATTGAGATTGAAAGCAAAAACCGGCCTTGAAGAAAATGCTAGAGAATTACTTGCGTTACACTTGATTTCAGTTCTGTGTAGATTTTTCATTTTTTTATCTTGATATTTTATGATTTAATATTGATTGATATAGATTTATGTAACTTTTGACTTTATCGCTTTTGTTTTTTGTTTGTTTGATTTGTTTTTGTTGAGCAGCACAAAGAAAAACTTTACCTTTCATTCACCAGCTTATCACAAAATGGATTCCTGGGCTGGCGTTTCATAATGTCGGATTCAGCTGTCTCATAGGCTAAGGAAATGGCTGGCACCTGAATGTGCAAGCGTGTGGTAGGTAGTATGTGGTTCAGAGTTCGTAGTTTTGTGGGTTTTGGGTTGGTATCGTAGTTGTGGAAACAATAAATTGAAAATAAATACATATGATAAATTATGGAAAATCAAGTTCGTTCAATTCAATGGTGTGATAGAGACGACGAGACGACTAACAACAAGAGCAGACACTGCAGCAGCAGCAACTGTTCTCTCTGTCTGTCTGACTGGCTGACTGACTGCCTGTCTGCCTCCCTCCCTGCCTGTCTCTATGCCAAATGCGTTTAACTGTTGTCGAGAGCAAGGGATTTGTTGGTTAGATAACTTATCATCTACATGTTAACTTAATAATTGACTTAGATCTAACTTAAGCTGGCGGGCTTGGGTTTGGATTATGAACAGAGTAGACTTATACAAAGGAATGTCGCAGTGTAATTTGGTGACTTTTTTACATTAACTTGAGTCTTAAATAAAACCAACTTAAGCTCTTAAAAATAATGTGAACAATTTTGCATTAAATTATAAGTTTCAAATCTGATTAAATGCCTCTATACGTTGCTACAAATTGTGTGCAGTTAAAGTTTTTTGTTACTTGTGAACAAATTTTTGCAATGAACTTTTGCCAATTACAAACGGAAAACAATGCATAAAAAAAACAACAGACATTGCCAATTATTTTGCTAATTAAATGTTTGCCAGTTATTGCAACAGTGTTGGGTGGGGGAGGGCTAACGAGTAACTCAGTTTTTGTTCTTCCCAGTTACACAACAAATAAAAACAATTTGGAAACAATTTTGCGGTGAGCTAAATGGAAACGGATTAGTATTTATATGCATATGTATTTTTTTTTTTGGTTTTTGTTGTATTTAAGTATGTATGTACGACGCACATCGATTCGATTAACATTTAGAGCATTAGAACAGAGAGGAGGCGTATGGAAAATGTAATAGTTTTAAAGGGTTTTTCTTTACAAATATAAAAACAATGGCTTTATATTGGGGGATGTCAAGGAAATCGCAAGAAATGTTGGAGAAATTAATGTGTAAACAGTTCAATTTGTGTGTCTACTTTAGTAGGCTTTATAATTTTCCTGTAGCCTCGTAAAAAGTTAAATATGTGAAGCTATAAATTGAAATGTTCACACATGACATGATATTCAAATCTCTAGAGTTTTCTGTGACACCCCGTTAGAAGAATATCTAAAAACGTCTGTTGTTTTATATAAGATTTGTCTGAAATATGTGGACTTCAACAGAAATATATATATAACATAAAATTGGCATGATATATAGAGGCATGTCTAATGTCTGATATGATGCAGATCCAAGGAATTGAAATGTACAGAGAGAAACAGAGAGAAAGAGAGAGCAGTAGATGACGATGGCTGATGATAATGATCACGATGAATCTTAATTGTTTCTTGGTTGCATTTGGGGTTCATATCAATGAAGGGAACAGGAACTGCCACCATATTATGCTACATGTTGCTAAATGATGGATAGATAGATAGGATCGATGGATATGTATACATTTATAGAGTCTTGGGTGTTATGCGGGCATTATGCAATTGAAAATGATAAACATATCTTAAAAGTAGTTTAAGTAATTGTAATTAGTAAACGTAAACAATATAATGATGGAACGGCTTGTTAGTTGTTTTAGGGGCGCTTTTTCTCGCAGTTCCGAGTATTTAGCATTACAAATACAGCCACACACAATATAGCACATAAGGACATATACATATTTTATAGTTATATGTTTTATATTTAATTGCGCTTTTTATTTTTTAGTATTTTGATTGAAGCTGTTTCGAGAACATATTTAACATCGCTGCACATTTTGTTGATTTTGTTTTAGTTTTAGTTGTAAAAGGGTGGAGGTTAGTATATATATGTGTGTGTGTGTGTTGAGTGCAAGTGTGTATGTGTGGGTGTATTAGTTTTGGTAGAAATTGACATAATTGGCACCTTGAGTTCACTAATTTATCGTTGAAGGGGTCACGTGGCGGACGCTTCATAATATCGGCTTCGGCATGTTCGTAGGCCAATGATATGGCTGGCACCTATTATACGTATACATATAAGTAGGATTATGGTATGCGATTAAATTAGCACTGTTTTACATCATTGTTCGTACACGTGCATGTGTATTCAAGTAGGTCGGGATAGTAATTGCTAGGGAACATAAGGGGGAGGGGGTTCTCATACTAGTGTCTGGAGTTTGATAGAGAGATCAGCAAAACGAGCTGTTGAAATGGCAGTAATTGGGAGCACTCTTAATCTACTACTCTTAGCCTACACGCTGGCATCTGCGATGTCGATCGAGCTGGAGAGCTGGCCGAGACTATACAGTGGTGCAGTGCAGTGGACGTAGGCGGCGCTGTGTTTTTACCTCTCGTTGACCAGATTGTCCACATCGGGATTTCGCGGACGACGCTTCATGATGTCCGCTTCGGGTCCCTCGTAGGCCAGCGATATGGCCGGAATCTGCTCGCCAGTGCGGGCAGCACAATTCAAAGTTGATCATGTTATATACAAGTCTACTTCTTAGCAATTAACAATTATCGATTCGGCATTTACATTTAACTTAGGCAACAACGTTAACATTAGAAGGGGTTTTCTTCGATAAGGACCAGGGCGGGGACGGGGGGGCTGCGCAGAACTTACCATGTCAGTGCCCAAATCGATGCACAGAATAGTGACGGTACCCAATGGCAGTGGTATGTCGCACAGGATGAAAGCCAAGAACGGTGAGATTTCGGGAATGTTGGAGGTGAGGGTGTAGGCAATCGATTTCTTCAGGTTATCGAAGATCAAGCGACCCTCCTCAACGCCAGTCACGATCGAAGCGAAGTTGTCGTCCAACAAGATCATGTCAGCGGCCTGCGAACACATGAACGTATTTAAAGTGGTGAGGACCTTACTGCAAACCGTCGATACCCACCTGCTTGGACACATCGGATCCGGCAATACCCATGGCAACACCAATGTCAGCCTTCTTCAGGGCAGGCGAATCGTTTACACCATCACCAGTTACGGCTACAATGGCACCCATGCGCTGGCAACCTTCGACGATGATCAGCTTCTGTTGGGGCGAGGTACGGGCAAAGACGATCTCAGTGTGATAGCGTAAGATCTCATCCAGCTGCTCGGGTGACACGTCACGCAGCTCGGCACCGTGGACAACGGCAGCCTTGGCCTCGCGTGGGTTGACCTCAGAGACGGGGATGTTCAGGCGCTGGGCGATGTCTTCAACGGTCTCGTTGCCCTCAGAAATTATGCCAACAGATTTGGCAATGGCTTTGGCAGTGATGGGGTGATCACCAGTTACCATGATGACCTTGATACCGGCCGAACGACACTTGGCCACGGCATCGGGCACAGCAGCACGTGGGGGATCAATCATGGACATGAGGCCAACGAAGCGCAGGTTGTCGATGGGGAAGTTGATCTCGTCGACGTTGAACTTGTAGCCAGAGGGATATTTATCAGAGGGCAGCATAAAGTCGCAGAAGCCGAGCACACGCTCGCCGAGACCGCCGAGCTCCATGTAGGCGTTGTTGAAGGCCTCCTTCATTTCCTCATCCAGCACCTTCTCCTTGCCATTGATGAAAATGGTCGAGCAGCGCTCGAGGATGCGCTCGGGGGCACCCTTCATGACGAGCAGATAGCGGGGATCGTTGGTGTCCTCAGTCTCGTGGATGGACACCTGGTATTTGTTGGTCGAGTTGAAAGGCAGCTCAGAGATCTTCTTGTTGCGCTTGCGAATGTTCATCACATCACCGAGGGCCAGCTCCATGCACTTAAGCAGAGCAGCTTCGGAGGCATCACCGCTGACCTCCTTCTTCAGAATGGGCACGCCGTCCTGACCACCTTTGAACTCAGCACGATTACAGAGAGTGGCAATGCGAGAGAGCGCCTTGAATCCAGGGCTAGTTCTATCGTATTGAACACCCGACTGATCCTCAGTGGTGTCGGCTTCAATGATCTGGTTGTCGAACCACATGTGAGCGACTGTCATGCGGTTCTGGGTGAGAGTGCCGGTCTTATCAGAGCAGATGGTCGAGGTGGATCCCAGGGTTTCGACGGCTTCCAAATTCTTCACTAAGCAATTCTTTGATGCCATGCGCTTGGCAGTCAGGGTCAAGCACACGGTGACGGTGGCCAGCAGGCCCTCAGGCACGTTGGCGACAATGATGCCGATGAGGAAGATAACAGCATCCAGCCAGTGGTATCCCAAGATAAAGGCAATGACGAAGAAGGTCACGCCCAAGAACACAGCGACGCCGGTAATCAGATGGATGAAATGGTGAATTTCCTTGGCAATAGGGGTCTCGCCGGTGTCCAGACCGGAGGCCAAGCCAGCAATGCGACCCATGACGGTGTGATCGCCACAGCTGATGACCACACCCTTGGCAGTGCCCTCCACGGCATTCGTTGAGAAGAACGCCAAGTTCTTCGTCTCCAGGGGGTTTTCGTGTGTGAACTCGGCGCCACGCGACTGTGGCTCCGACTCACCGGTGAGTGAGGAGTTGTCAACCTTAAAGCTGCGTGCCTCGATGATGCGAATGTCGGCGGGGATGCGATCACCGAACTTGACTTCAACCACATCACCTAGCACGAGATCCTCGGCGCGTAGCGTAAGTTTCTCGCCCTCGCGGATGACGGTGGCAAATTGGGGTACCATGTTTTTGAACGATTCCATGATCTTTGAACTTTTTGATTCCTACAAGGACAAGGAACACACACACCTCACATTAGCCATCATCGTTCTCGGGTACGTGATCGCATGATGCGTTCTCACCTGGTAGTATGAGAAGATGCCCGTCACAATGACGACAGCGGAAAGTACAATACCCAGATACAAGTTATCATCGGACGGCTCCTCGCTGGTACTGGCCTGAATGGAGTAGGCCACGAAGCAGAGTATAGCACCGATCCACAGCAACATGGCGAAGCCACCAAACAGATTCTTACAGAATTTCACCCATTCGGGTGTCTGCTTAGGTGGCGTCAGCGCATTGGGACCATCACGCTCCAGATTCTCCTTGGCCTTGGCATGACTAAGACCCTATATATGGAGAAGAAATGAACAAAAAACATTTGCATTAGATGACCCCATGGGAAGGTGTCCTTACAGAGCCCACTTACATTTTCGGGATGTGTCTGAAAGCGCTGATACAATTCCTCAGGAGAGATTTTATGATGGTCGATATCCAACTCCTGTTTGAGATCATCCAAATTCTCTTTCTTAGCTGCTTTGGAGGCCATCTTGCGTCTAGACTGTAGTGGGGGTTTTGGGTAAAATAATTAGAAAAACGTTCCCAGTTAGTTTGTTAGTCTTGAAAAATTTAGTAGATTTAGCAGCGGAAGACCCAAAAGCCGACACAAAAATCGATTTACTTCATGTCCAAAATTTAACCTTGTGTTTTGTTATACCAAAAATACGAGAAGATTTTTATTTTAAATTTAATGAAATGCCCTTTGTTAGGGAACACTTAATTTGCAGTGTACCGTGTTTTCAAAGTGCTTTAATAATGTTAATGTTAGAGAGTAATAACAACCATGTACTATTGTGGGGTGTTAAACAATTTGATTCTCCAGTTGCCCACCCATAAGAGATAGGGAGAGAGAGAGACACTTCAAGTTCAGGGAGTCAAAGTTTTGAGGAGTTACATCTACTTACCCATTTATAATTGTTACTTATTACGTTTAACTATAATATGATAACTAAATTTGGGTATATATACATGATATATTACGATGCTATTGAACGATGACAATTAATTTACGAGCGTGAGAATATTCGCATTATGTACTCGATTCTATCAGTCTACAAAAGCCACGAGGCGCATGCACAACGACACAATCAGCGATTTTAGTCGCGCGCAAAACGCATTGAATGCGAATGCGAATGTCACGTAGAGATGAAATTGAATTGAACTGAGTTTATTGTTATTGTTATTGTTGAAAAACAAATGCCAAACAATAAATACATACCTAAATATAAACAAAAGACAACAAACTGTGCATGTAAACAAAATCAAATAAAATAAAATAAAAAAGCTGAATGAAAATTGACGTTGGCGCTTGATTACTTTGGCGTCCTTATAGAGCATTCGAAGTATGCTATATGTACGTATGTATATGTTCTAACTATGCAGCAAAGTTTTTGTTTTTTTTCCGCATTGACCTCGCCAGCCGCATTTAAATTTAGTAAAAAAGAAATAAAATAAATAAAAATAGAAAATTTGATTTTATTTAGATTTGGACGGCAGCAGCTGTTTAGTGTCTGGCAACCGACCGGCAAATTTTATTTTATGTACATTTAGCAGACCGCGTAAAGCTTCTCTAATCTCTGACGTCACAGCTACCCAAGCCGGTAATGGGTGCTAGTTCGATTTTTTCTTTTGGTTTATCAATTAATATAAGTCTGTACATATAATGAGTAGGAAAATGATGTCTGCAAAATATGTTTTTTAAAGGGTGTTCCGAAAACCAGCAGTTTTTTTTATGAATATTCAATATTCTGCATTCAATAGGGGTACATTTTCTTTATGTTGGCTTCATTAATCATAAAATATGTCTACAATTTCTTAATGTTTGCTAAGGAGACATGCTAAGGTCTTCAATTCCAATATTTTGTTAAGAATGATAAGACGCTCAGAAAAAATTTTTCATGGTCTTCACAGTTATAAAGCTTTTCAAATTAATTATATCAAAAAAATTTGTATCATTATTGTACTATTTCAACCACTGTTTATATGCCCTCAACCTGTACATCAGCCCTAAGTGCGGCTTCTTCTAGAGACTCCTTTCTATATGTGACATCTATTCTATTCTCAGGTACTCTATCTCACCTCTCACTTGCATTGTAATTCAGCTTTATACATATTGTTCTTCAATAAGGCAGAGCATCAAACTGTTGTTTATTGGATAAATCTTATTCTCATGTAAATGATGAATCATTTATATGTATATACAAATTTGTAAATAACAAACAGGATTTGCAACCAGAGTGACTACTTTTGCTTATTATAGGTAGAGGCTAGGCTGACTATAAAATTCTAATTAGATTGGAAAATAATAAATAATATACTCGTATATATATATATATGAAATTGGCAATATGGCCTACATCCAGTATACGTACATGCCTATATAATGTATGTCGGGGTGGCATTAAGCCATGGCGAATCTATATTT
The DNA here is from genome assembly GCA_037043425.1 of Hirtodrosophila duncani. Lineage (NCBI taxonomy): Eukaryota > Metazoa > Arthropoda > Insecta > Diptera > Drosophilidae > Hirtodrosophila > Hirtodrosophila duncani. The sequence goes on along the minus strand of JBAMBM010000820.1, from coordinate 2,242,948 downwards.
ATAAATTGTGTAAACATTTCGATGATTTCTTTCAAATGTCAAGCGCCAGCAGTTCTTAGGACTTAAATGCCATTGGAAGTATGCCCAAATACACAAAATTAAAGTGAAATAATATGAAATGCAATTAAAGGCTAAAAATTTGTTATTACGAAGAAGGGGGAATCGATGGAAATGGTTAATAGAAAAGGCAATAACAGAATTAGAAATAGAAAAATCAAATTAAATGTATACAAAGAAATAAATAGTGAAAAACAAAGCGAAATACATAGATGTGTGTCCATATGTATGTATAAGATAATGGTGCACTCTATGGCTATGTATAGTATATGTAGGTATGTACGTTTAAGAAATTAAAATTTACCTTGTAGTGACCATCGGCTGTGCGATTGTCGTCATCGGTTGCTATAACCGTGGCGACCCGATAAGAGTCCGCTCTTCCATGCTACGCACAGGAGGGTAATGGTTTGGTTTGGGTGGTGTAAAGTGGTGATTTGATTGATGATGTTGTTGTAGTTGTCGAATGATGAGCACGAACAAAGGGGGAAAGAAATACAAAATCAAATCGTAACAAACAAAAGACGAGCATAACAACAGAGCTAATGCATAAACTATGATTTGATGACATACGAATACAATAAAATTATGTTGAAAACATGTATATGATTTATGTATGAGAGCATTAACGTTTATATTCTATAACTGCAATAATAATATAACTTAAAACTGAACTTATAGCTAAGGCTACGAAAGTAAATTCGGGAATCTAATTGTTTTTCATGAATCAGCTCATATCAAATAATCACTAGGAGGGTACAGGACCACAATGATGAATCATGTATTTCACACACATACATACTTAGCTTGCCATCATCGTCGTGTTGGCTGGTTGAGTTTTTATTAAGGAGCCTTGGAAGTTTGAGGGAGAGAGAAGCTGGATTTCGCTGACAATTTCACACAATATTGTGTCAGCTGGCAGGGCGCATGTGCTGGTGCGTGGAAAACAATGGAAAGTGAAACGGCGATGTGCGGTTTGGTCGTCGGCTCCAGCAAATGACACACTTGCGAAAGGCGGGATGGCAAAAAGAGCGCTTCAAATAAAGCTCCCGCACACATTATGACACAGCAGCCTTCCTATCAGTAATGGGCAAAGTGATTCATTTGATAATTGCTCTGACAAAACAATAGGCTGCACATTCATAAACTCAAAATGTATACAAAATCGTACTATATGAATAACGATATTATATTGGATATCAAATATATATATATATATTTATATACTTCTATCATGCAAAATACTAGAAAGCAGCACATCGAAGAAAATGAAATTAATTAAAAATACAAGTGTGTAACAAACAAACATATGGGAGACTTGAGTTTTAAACGATACGCGCTAACCTGTCGCTCACAAATACATGCATGAGCAAGACGATGACGCAGTTCGAGAGCATGTAAAAATACACTCAACGTCACTTGACTAGAAACAGCTGATGGTATGCTGAAGTGATTATAACATTTGAATCAACTAAACAAACGGATTAACATTTTGTTACCATGATAAGTAAAGTGCTGTACAAATAAGCTTAAAATATTAAAAAGCTTTTAATATTTCTGTAAGAATATCGTGTAATATTACGCTTTCTCCCGTAACTCAAACCTCGTTAATATTGTTGTAGCTCACATTACATAGTTATATCAAGTATATTTGTATCATGCTTGTACTATTTCAATCACTGTTAATTTAAACTCAACTTGTACATCAGCCCCCTTTTCTACACACCCTTTGACAACTCTACTATCCTGTACTTTGTTCATCAAATAACTGAACTTTATACTATGTGTATATTCAAGCATTTTAGTTTTACAATAAACCGTTCTTTAAAATGTATATGGATAAAATCAGCTTGTAGAGATTGATTATCTTGTTTTAAAGTTACGACATTGGTAAATGTGTAGAGAAGAGATATTTTGTTTAAAAAAGAATTGATGGGCTGCCATTCTGTGTTACAGATTGAAGATTAACTTTCTGCTCTGCTGACCCTATTCAAGTGACGAGGAGGGTATATTCTTGACATTGTTTTTGGCTTTGCTTGATTTTTGATTTATTTACTTTAATTATAATTATTTGTTTCGCCCATGTGAGTCTCTCAATACTTCGGTTCGTTGGTTGCCCGAGTTCAAGCAGCAGACATGAAATAAATCTTGAAATTCGCTCGCACGACTTTGAGAGTACCAATATCTATATCTATATGATTCTGGTTTCTATATGTATTTTGCTTACGCACTTTTCGTATCTAGAATGCCAGCTGGCTTTCAATCAGCAATTGATGTGCTTCTCTGCTTGGGTTTTGCTCTCTTAACACTTTTAACGTTCTTTGCGTTTTTCTCTGACGTTCGTTTCTCAACGTGCTAGACAATCTGCCCAAAAGCCGCATGAGATAGAGATTAAACAATAATAATAATTGATAGTTGTATTGGTTATAATTATAGAACTTAGATTAACTTAAGCTTACGTATAGAGCCAGTTTTGGGCAAGTGCATACAATTGTTAACATGGCTTTCTATGTGTGTGTGTGTGTTCGAACACTTTCCCAGGTACGTATAGATAATAGCGGTAATTTTTGTTTTCCTATACCAAATTGATTTCATTTAATCTGATTTTTACTTATTGTGGCAATTTTCATGGTTCAATTCATTTGAGACAAAAAGAGAAAACCTTGTCACAACGCGTCACGCGGCCATTTGTTTAAAACAAATTTTGCGAATTGTTGCAAAACTGACAAAACGCAGCATGTGAAAATGTAGCAGAGAATGAGAAACGGGACAATTAGAATACTGGAACAGGATGGAGATGGTTGGACGAATAGTAGATAGGCAGATAGGCAGAGATAGAAGCGATATAAATCAAAATGCGACAATGGCCAGCGACATAGATCAGTGCATAGAGATAGATGCTTACATAAGCAGAGAGCAGCGAGCAACGAGTAGCGCACATTGCCAATTAGTGGCATAGATAGATAGATAGATAGATACAAATGTATCTGTAGCCATATTCCAGCCGTGTTTCCACCGTTCGCTGAGCATTTTGCGCGCACTTTGCCGCAAACCATTTGGCATTTGAACTTGAATATCAATTTACAACAAATGGGCGAGCTGGCCAGCTAGTAGTGGGAGCAAGAGGAGCGAGCATGAAGCGGAGCCAGAATTGACAGGCACACATAAACGACACGCCGCTGCTAATTGTTCAATCAATGCAAAAGTATCTGGACGGTACAAACGTGTAAATTTGCGGGCGTAACCGAAAATGAACAAATTAAGCCACACAATGGCAACGCCAATTGTATGAATTTTCATCTACTGGAAGTGAAAAGTGCATTTGTAAGCAGCTTTGTTCGTGCGTGTAAGTAAAGCCGAGTGCTGTGGTACGAGTGCGGTTTGAACTAGTTTGAAACCAGAACAAAACGACCCGTGCCCGTGCCCCAGCTTACATATTATCACCACTGAAATCTGAGAAAAAATGGATTACTTGTTATCGAATCAGTACGAAGCATCCAGGGAGCTGGAGACCGCAAAGACCCCAAGGTGTAGGGCATCATGATCATTAAAACCAGTTCCAGAGTAAATGATAAGAAATCGCAACCCGTCTCCGTGCACTTGTAGATGTGTGCAGCTAAGCTTAACTTGTAAATTAGACCAGTTTTGTTTGTTGAATTAGAACCATGACATACACCCGATCGAGCCGTATGAATCCGTTCCTTTGTTCGGGTTCGCTGACTCGACATTGTGGGTAATTTTTCGGCTGGGGTAGCGATAAGCAAGTGGACAGACTATAAAGATTTTCAGCACGTTCATCTATAAGTATTTTTAACAATTTAATGCTAATTGTTTGCTGATTATTTGCATGTTTTGCATTGTCCGTTGTTTACTCTGACATACATACATACATTCATACTTTTTTCTTTATTATTTTTACAACGTTTTATTTTTGCTTCTAACGCTACAACAAACGGCCACGAGAGAGGCGTGACTTGACAAGTTCATTAAGCAATCAAAGTATTCGCCCTGTTCCGAAATGAAATTCCGATAAATTTCTTTCGTATTCTGATTGTAATATGAGAAGTCCGTAATTTACGTCCCACCGAATACCGCCTCATCAGTAAAAAGGGAAGCATATTAAAACTGCCATATTAATTTTAATATATAGAAATATCTTGTTTCTTAAAAAGCTTAATTTAAAATTGTTATATAAAAATTATATTTAGTACACTAAAAGCAAAATATTTGGGGTAATGTGAATGGTAAATTGAGAAATATTTTTTAAAGGTTAGTGAAAAAGTCTTGTTCTTAAAGTCACACTTGTCCATTTAGTTGAGTACCCACCTGAACACTCATAACGCCTGGAGATTGTTTTCCAAAAAATACGTATAGTAAACGAGTAACAATTAAGAACAATAAAATAAGCAACGACTATTAAACAAACAATTGTTTAAAATAAAAATAACAAATTAAAGACAACAAAACATTTAAGCTGCAATGAAAAAATAAAGAAACATCAAATTTAAATTAATCATTTACGCTTATGCAACAATCTGGTGGCGACCAACGATGAAAAACCGACCCACCCAGGGATGGGATACGCAAACGACACTGGAAAGGAGCAGATGGAGCCGGAGAGGAAGGCGGTAAGTGAAGTAGTAAAGCTACGAGAGGGACTTCCAGTTGGCAACGCAAATGGAAGTATGGAAATACTGTGACGTCTGGAAATTGCATTGAGCCGTAGCAGTAGTATGTGAAATAACGGCACATGGCAGGATGCAGAAAGAAAGTAGAGAGAGGAGAGCCGAGCGAGCCTCGAAACTGAGTGCAATGGTTATTTGGCTTTGGCCAGTTCGAAATTGAGCGGGCCAAGCAAGAGAGCGAGCATGCAAACGTAAAAGCCACACAACGAGAGGAACAGTTAGGGAAATGTAAAAAGAAATTGTATTATTTTTCCAAGATTTTCTTCTTTTTTCTTTTTTTTTTTTTTTGTTCGTTGTGTCTCTTGTTTGGTGCTTTCGGATGCTTTCTGCCTTCGTTTTTGTGTACAGAAGAATTATGAAATTGCCAACAGAGGGTGGTCTCGCGTTCTGCACCCGTTCCGCAGTCTCGTCCTCTGCTATTGCTCTGATGGGAACTTTCGTGTGGGGCAGCACACAGCTGGGGTGGCCAGGAAATTACTGCTATCCCAAAATGTAAATCGCGTCAATTGAATCTAAACGATTTCATTGCCACAAAATGTACGACAGCCGTCCGCGAAATTAATGTGAGCGGGACGCATAAGAAGAGCCGCTACGAGGTGCGAGGCAAGGCAGAGGCACAGCGAAATGAAAGGCGACAAGCACAAAATAAGATTAGGATAGCATGGCGATATAGGAGGATTGGGACGCTAACAACTTAACCTTATTAAAAGGAAGCCACTTTATTTAACACACGCTCAAGCTGAGATTTTAGTATTCGTAAATGCACTTTCACCGTTCCTTCTGCTCATTTTGGAAAAATGTATGTTTAAAGTACAATTGAGGTCCCTCCTTGGGGTATTATGTATGCGGCCACCATAAAGGCTGGCATGAAGTTTTGGAAAAATCGATTTTAGTACAAGGACGTTTCCGTCGCTCGGTGTCGCTGGGTCAATTGTGGGTGGTACGCTGCAGTGGAACAACATTAAAAGATACTCAGAAAAAAGTATCTTTTTTGTTCGTTTTAATGTCTTTTTTTTTTTGCTACCTTTTACACGTTGGATGCTATTACACAATTTATCCGCTTGTCGTTGCTGTATCGTCGAAGGCGGGTACTGTTGGGGGTTTCGCAAAAACTACCCCGTTACCGTTTGCAGTGTTAAACTTATTTGCACTTAATACGTTTCTTCTTGAACTTTTTAAACCGATTCACACACGTTCGTTAAGACACCACCAGGGCGCTTAAAGTTTGCGTTTGCTTCGATTTCTGTTACGACGAAATCTTTCCTTATCCTGGCTTTCTTCTACTGAGTGCTTCTTCTTCGTACTCGACTTAATCGATGCACAGTTATTGTGTAAGCAGCAGCACTAGCGCAACGCAGGCGGCGAAGCGGAGCAGAGCTGTACTAGTACTAGCACAATGGCTGTACCACCCGACACAGACGAGAGCTCAGTAGCTGCTATAGACCGACCTTCCCAGTTCGGTAACAACGCTCGAATGAAAATTTTTAGTGTGCCGTTGTTAAGCTTTCGTTCGGACGAAAATTCTTTTATCGCTGCTGGCGCTGCAGCGACGAGTGCGCACTCTCTCGCTATATAAAGCTTTCGTTTGCCAGATGTTTCTTTGCTCACTACATCCTCCTCTCTTTCACATACAAGCACGGTGTGCGAAAATGCACAGAATAAGTGGTATTGGGGAAGCTTTCGAACTCAACCGAATGTATGGCAGTGTGACAAGTGAGGCAGGCAATGGACAATAGACACATAGAGAGACAGAGCAGAGGGCCGTTGCGTTGGTGCACAGTGGTGCGAGAACTTCGAAACTGGAGCATTTCGTGTTTGCAGAGTTGAGCCGCGAGCGACGAGCGAGCGAAAGCTGCTCCTTAGGGGTTGCGCGAGCCGGATACTGAGCAGTGCAAAGGAATGTGTGTCAGTCAGGCGGCAGGCAGAATATCGAGTTTCTAGCGAAATTTACATAAATTGTAGAGGCAGGCGAAACGAAAACAAAGCGTTTGATAAAAGGGCACAACTTCTTTGACATTTGGAATTTGGATTTACGAGTATGTTGCCAGCGACCAAAAAATGACGTCACCTTTTGAGTGATGTCAATTAGTTAGATATACATATACATATCTATGTATCTGTAGGACTAGCCCTGGATACACAAGAACGAAGAAAGAAATCAAAAACCTTTTAAAACTAGCAGCTTCATGTTATAGAAATATGTGACTGGCAGGCGGAGTTAGGGGTTGATATGTCAGCCATTATGGCGATGTCACTTAAGGACATTATCCACTTGGATACTGAGCCAGCTTCAAATCTATTTTGGGGCTACGGTTTAGGCATACTTATACATAAGCATTGTTTAATTCAAGTGAAATGTCACCGACATACGTATGGACATACTCTCACGCGCGCACACACACACACACGCACACACACACATACCGCACAAGTATTCAGCATAGAGCCAAGTAATATAAAACCAAAACAGAAAATCAATAGCAACTTTGTAAAAGCAGCGTAAAAATTACTTGGACTGGGGCTTTTGGAGCACGGGTTGATAGAGCGAGATAGTAGAGACACAGAGAAAGGCGGCATACATAGATAGGTACTTTGAAAGATGCTTAATTAAGAACCGCAAACAACAAAGCAACAACAAAGAACTTAAAAGGTCATCACAGGACGAGGATAAGGTAATATGGGAATGCGAGCAGCTCTACGAATTTGCAGATATTAAAATTTATTGTTATTCAGTGTAACTGTTCCAGTGTAGAATGCAACTGCCTATAGCTTCTGGCCCTGATATAAACTACATATATACATATATACTTTGAAAAACGCATAGGGACATTAAGTGGCCTCCAGCTAGAGAGAATAGGATAACATCCGCCCGCTACCCTTAGACGTAATATGTACAAAGTTATGTAAGGCCACGATAAAACACTTGGCAAACAGGCAGAAGTAAGTATGGCTATATAAGTATGCTGTGTGTGTGTGTGTGGCTTTGGCGCATGCCATGGTTAGAGTAATAAACTTTGACACGATATTGCAGCAGTGACCCTAAAATGAAAAAACGAGAGCCTCCCATAGTAAACTCGTGCAGAAATTCTTATGTAAAGCAGCGACGACATATACGACGCCAACACAAATCACAAATTCAGCTGACAAATGTGTCAGTTGATCGGACAACTGTCGTATCGGTCGGGCATTGGCATTACATTTACCATTTTGACGTAAAAATAATTCATCATGGTCATACTGTTGGACTTATTTTTTTTCATTTTATATTAATAATTTAATTATGTAGCCACATACTCGTACAGAGATAGAGCTTGTTGTTATGCGGGCAGAGTTTATTAGTGTTCTATATATAGAGCGTTTAACAACTGGACTCACGCCTGCAGCACGTGTCCGAGTACATAATCAGAGAGTACTTTTCGCTTACCAAATGGAAAAGCTTTCCATTGTTTTGGTCAAGTTAAATGGGAAATCAAAAAAGGGAGGCAGTACGAAGATATATTCCTATGAAAGGGGTGTAACTATTCCAATGGATCATACTACGGCCACGTAAATGTATGCAACAGTTGTGCTTTAGTAGCTGTTGGAGCAGTCTTTTGGTCTGATATTTTGATATAGTTTTATAATTTAAAATAAACGCATTTTTATAGAAATCCAACTTTGACTTCGATTTCTCAAGACGGGTCCTTAGGTCTTAACTACGTCATAAAAGATAACTTGTGTGAAATTTTCGCACTTCATAGTTTGGCTATTGCAGGCAGTCAGGACAAAGCGTTTTATATATACATATATATATATAAAACATACTCTAAAATTCTATTAAAAGTGTGACAGCTGGCCCTAAGCTGGCCCAAACGAAACCTAATGCAAAGCCATCCCAATTTGTATAAAGATTTACAAAAGCAGGCAAATTTTTAGATATTTGCATGACCACTGCGCCGTATAGATAAGTGCTAATTTGGGAATCAGTATGTATGTATTTGTTTTAATGGCAATTATGGCTTTTAGATAAAATCAATAAAAGCTACAGCAACATTGTTGCATTTTGTTGGTATTCAAAATTTGCACGGAGCGCCGTCAAAGTCAACAAATCATATTCTGGAAACAGTGCTGATAGCTGGAGATACATATACGATTCATATAAATATTCAAAGCTTAAATCTAAAATCAACAAACGGTTGCATTCAAACATTACGTATACGCAGTCTTGCCCTGATAACTGACTTAAAGGGCTGTCCTACAGCTCATACTGAGTAAGACGATGGATGGCGGAGCATTTGCATAACCATTAGCCACATTTTAATTGCGTTCATGACCATGGCTAGCTAGCGAGACACAAATCGGAGACAGTTGACACTGGCAGAGCATAATCAACATAAATGTTTGATATATGACCCAATGAAGCATAGCGGTGCCGACTTGCTTGGCTTTTGTACTTGAGCATTGATTAAAATGTGTGCCCCCGCGGCTGCCTGAGTGCAGATATGAATGAAAGCCAGCCTCAGCATGTGAGATTCAAGCACAGCTTATGATGCTATTTGGTTGGCTTGGACACTGAAGATCAGGCATTCGTACATCCCGTACAGACTGCCATGAAATGATTTGCTAGTATGAAGCTTCAACGCTAAACGTAGGCGTTATGACAATAGATTTACGAGTGTAGCGTTGTCTAATTTGCGCTATTCATTGTAAAGCAACAGCCGTTTAGTTGCTGAAAACATTACGACTTGGACGACAGTGATGACAGCGCGACGAGAAGACGAAGGAAAGATACTTGCAGCCTCGCTGAATGAGATGCCCGGAAAAAACCAATTGCTATTCTATCTACTCGTACGTTTAATTTAGGAAAGCAATGGCAAAGTACATAGAGTACATAGCCACAGCCAGGCTGGCTGCTGGCTGCTGGCTGTTGACTGGAATGGACGCCTGTCCGACCGACTGGCTAACTGACAGCCTGACTAGTTGACACGGTGGTGGATGGTGGGCGTCCAGCCAGCCAGCCAGCCAGCCAGCCGCATGGATACAGCTTTGAGGTAATGCGAGCTGAGACCGAGACCGAGTCCGTGTCCGCGTCCAAGTCTAAAGATGACTTCGAATCAAGTAAAGTGTGTAGCAAATGGCGCAATAAATTTTAATCTAAATTAAAATATGTATGTATACATAATAATAAAGTGAGCAGAATAACCAAATAGGATCTACTTAGTATATTTCCATTTGGATAGAACTAGATTACGAGGGTAGTGTGAGAAGAATCCGCAATTGCAAGCCTTTCCAGCACATTTTTGAGAGACACATGTATGTAATTAGGGGATTTTTCCTTATTTCTCCACACTGTCTATGGATTTCCTAACGCAGTCAATGGGATATAAAGGATATAAGGTGTTTTGAAGACTCATGGACATCCCTTCGCACCTTGGCATATTTATGAGCCGTAAGCCAGTGGCTCATCCACTTAAATGCTTCAGACAACAGGATTTTTCCAGAATATCTGTAGCTGAGAATAAGTATTACTGCTTTATAATAATAAGCAAACTAAAATTTATCTAAAATCGTAAAGAATACTTTATACATTTGCACATGTGTTAATAAAGATACAAAAACGGCGGGATAGCCTCGCTCATTCGGAGGGGGTAAGGGGCAACTGCCACTTCACAGCCACACGCTGCTGGCTGGACAATGAAATGTTTCTTTACACTAAATCAGCGTCAATTGAATGCTCGTAGTTCGGTTTTCATTAACCTACTTTAAGGTTATATTACAATCGTTGGCTTTCTGCGACGATTTTTATATATATACACACACACACACACTCACACACACATTTATAATCTCTTAGGCATAGGGAAATGTGTACATTAATTAAGAACACATTAAAATCCTAGTTAAGCACATAACACAAATTAAATCGAGCGGGCAGACAACACATATGAGTAATTTGCAGAACCTTGGGCCATATCCTGCTTGTATGACGGTGACGGTGACGGTGACGTTGCCAAGACACAGTTTCGTACAACAGCAGTGCTTAACTGAATCTACTCACGTTTTTAGTAGATGACCAAAAGATACGACTTATCTACCATTGACGCCAGTGAACTCCACTCGACCAAATACGCAAACCAGTTTGATTCAAGTGGCTGAAACGCAAACCAAACCAATTTTAGCCTCCTGCTGATAGTACTTGTAGTTAAGCACGCTAGCGATAGCTTTTCAACAGAAATCATACAAAAACCTATATATTAATCGATTGGCAAATTGTTGGCCAACGAGCAGACTCATCAATTTGTTTGCCATTGCATTTAGTTAGCGAAGGGAACGAGGCATTTGGATATAAAGTGAGTCGACAGCATTCGCGTCAGCCGTGTGTGTATCAAATTGTATTTAAATTAAAACAAATTACGGATGGCCCGTGTATCTGTGTATCTATGCTTTGTGTATCTGAATGTGATTCTGTGTGTGTGTAAGTGGCAACAATTGCTGATATTGTCGTCATATGTATGGCATTAAATTAAATAAAAATTTATTATGACGATTTAAGAAGCAACAAACACTGCCACCAAACAGCAGATACAAAGCTAAGTGCGAAAATGATACGGATGCAGATACATCTGTACATGTGTATGCACATATGGATAATATGTAGACAAATCGGGTCCATGAGCAATTGAGTTACATTTCAACTCAACGCTGTTGATCGTTTAATTTTCCCATTGTCTGCATTATTTGTAAGACATTACAATTTGAAGAATAATGCAAAACTGAAAACTGATCGGGGCTGCTTTAGAACCCATAGAGTTCGCTAACAACACCAACAACTTCAACTGTAAAGTTACTAATACTCTTGATGGCTGCATTTCAAATTATAGAAATGCATCCTATATTGTTCAAGCGACGAATGGTTGAAACAATCCAATAATCGGTCCATTCTATTTCGCAAATACGATTGCTACAGAGAAGTTATACTGCTCGTGTTATCTCCGCCATACATAGCAGAGTACTACAAAATCACCATTAATTCTTGATATCAACGAACATCTGCATATGCATTCACTTTCGTGATTGCCAGTGCATCATTTGCAAGGGACTCACGACTCGTCAGTAGACAGTTGCCGAACGCCTAGTTAAGTTGGGAATAAGTTCTTCTTTTCTGTTTGTTTTGTTGTTGGTTTTTGTTCTGGTTCTCTCGCTCTCTCAATTTCTGAGCATTCATTTGCATTTGTTATTGATTTTGCCTCGTTACGATATTATTGCTACGAAGAAAAACTTTGATGAATCGAACAAATTTGTAGACACACGCAAATTACATTGCTTGGACGCCAAGGCATCATTTTTATCGGGGCTGTCCTCGCTTTTTAGCGCGTTTGCGGTCCCAAGTTGCAGTTCTCACATTAATTAACCATTTTTGTTTACAATATTGGAATTAAATCTTGTGTTTTATATCACAACAACTTATATATGTTTGGAAATCTTCTATAGTATTGAGGTCCCATTCGCCTGAATCAAGCATACAGAGATCATGCTGACCAGAGAAGCAGCTATTCAATATTTGAGCAACATTTACTTTTATGTACTTGATGGGGTCGTAAACGCTTCCCTCAAAATATATATACCCTTATGTATAGAGTGTAAAACATAAATATCAAATCCAAATATGCATACAAATATATAATTTCCGATTCTCTACAACAAGGCTACTCGCGTATTGTTGTCCAAACGAATTTTCTATGTATGGGGGGGAAAATCGTTTTAATACTTTTTAGCGCAAAACATATTGAACAAAAATAGCAATCAAATTCGATTTGAACTGGTGAGAACGGGATTTATTTATTTACTTTTTTACAAAAAGCAATCTAATGAATTATACAATGCTTCGATTTTCTTGCTTTTCTCCCGACAGCTTGCCAACAGTGGAATGGTTTGGGAAAGCACTCTTCATTTTTCCTTAAGCATGCGCTACATTCTAGACATTGATGGGAAACGATCATGAAAATCTTTAGCAAATATTTGCCAATTGTTCAGACTTCAACATATGTCATCTCATTCCCGTTGAAACTGGTTCAACATAGTAAGTAAAGGCTGGTCTCTGACATCAATCTGTGCTGAGCAGTGGACAGCTTGATGATTTCCACCCACAATATGTGATCACAGCATGAGCGTCTTCAATGATCGAGAATTACGGTAATTGTGGTCGGTTGAGGTTGATGTTATCAAATGAGTGCGTATGTGTATGTGTGTGTGTGTTTAAGTTTAAGTTCGAGTTTAGTTTAGCTAGAGACGGTCACAGGCTGCATTGAGCTTGTTTCAACTGGTAAAAACATGGGTTGAAGGCAGCGCTATAACCATGAATGAAAGGCCCGCCCTTTCCAGAAGAATGAGAGTTGCAAAGATATTTGCTATACATACAAGTTAATGAGAAAGGGGATAATTATGATCCATTGGAAGAATGGACGATGCCACGTCCCTTTTAAAGAAAAAAAAGGGAAATCATTTTCATATTTTGGCATCTATTTGAGATATTTGACCGGACTCCAATAAAGGAGCACAAAATAAATTCAAGAGGAAAGCGTTCGCTACTTTTGGTCTTCTATCTGAGGGCACTTCTGCTGTAAGACGCAATTGGATAACTTAAATGGACAAAATAGCTCCCTCAATAGTCTTCCTCTGTGCCTCAATAAGTTAATCAATAAGCAGTGCAGTAAGCTGAGAAAAATTCGCAACGGAATAATCGTCTGTATGTATCTACAAATCAGGGCAACGGACACAGAAAACGAGAGACGAAAGCAGTGTATAATCTACAAGTGATGAAGTGAGCTTTGCTATCTGATAAGCGGGCCGAAAGGTAAGTACATACCATACGGCAGCACAGATACTCGTATCAGACCCATTGCCCATGCCCATGCCCATTCCCATTCCCATACCCGAGCCCAGTTATGCAATCTCAAAACAATGAAATCATGCTCCTCAATTGACGTAAGCGTGGCAGTGTCAAATATCGCACAGCTGCTGCCTCAGATGATGCCAAGTGGTCGAAGAGTCCTTGTCCAGTGCATGCACAAGACCTTACAATGTGCCAAAGTGACAACAAATAGCCAACAAGCCGATCAATTTGCAGCGCAGTGCTATTACTGCCAATTGACGCCCCATGTTCATGGCAATAGTTACAATTCTCCGACAATAAATGTTTGAAATATTTAATTTCTATAAGCAAGTACAACAGCACCAACAACATCTGTCCTGCCTAAGTAGACACGTCTCGTCTCTCAGCGTATCGCCGGCAATCTTAAAACAATTTTACTGTCAGTTGATTAGATTTTTATTGGCATTTAATAGAATTAAAACGGCCGTTATTCTTTTGTGGGAACACTTTGATTGCCCCCGCGGGCTAAAGCAAGCGCAAAATATCAAACAAGTCAAGTTGAAATGCTTTTCTGGTATTTTCCAGTTGTAATTATTATCGCAATCACAATTCGCTGCGCCGCATTCCCTGTCGCTACTTTTATTTTACTGACTGCTAAGCAAAAACAACAACAGTATATATAAAAACAATAACAGAAGCTACCATAAGAGGATGGAGGCTCGCCCTGGCCGGGCACTATTGCTTATAGTTTGACTAGGGCGATCTGAAATTCAACAAATGGAATGACACTGCCGATTGGTACTGATAATTATGACAATGACAAACAACATCGCAACTCCAGCAACAAAAATACACAAACGCAAAGCCAAATCAACAGTGAGAATGCGTTGTCAGGCAAAATATACTTATGATTTCTTGCTAGCGTTGAACGTATATGAACGTTTTGCTTTATCTGCATTTCTGTCAGATTCTGATAAACATCGAGATAGAATGAAAATATCACAGAAAAGAGGTTAAATTCAAAAAGGCGATTTGAGTGAACAAAGATTAAAATTGTATATAAAAAATATATTAACAGTGGTGAGCGTTTTTTAAGTTCTTTTTTTCTTCTAGACTGCGAATTACCGTGTTTTCACTTTAAGTGGCAAGAGTCTATTGGGGGTGTCACGAAAATCTCTAGGATTTGGAGAAATAAATGTGTAATCCGTATTTTTGATCCCAAACTCGTAGATAAATAAAAAGTACATATATACTTGATCACGATCAACAGCTGAGTCGGTGCAATCTGTCTATCCTCCGCCGCAAATCAATAAAATACCTGAAGCGATTCCGACTTCATAAGTATATATAGGATCAGGAAACCATACGCTTGAATGATATGTGCGCTTCAACAAGTCGAGGCTAGCTTTCTTTTCTTGTTTAAATATGAATAAATTCTTAATATGGTCTGAATTTCGAATATGTATTATGTTCTCCCAATTCGTAATAGAAACAGATATTTACTTGGTATTTATGAATCTTCAGAAGAAGAAAAAAAACAGACCAACAAGTTGTATACAAAAAAAAACCAGAAACACAAAAGTCAAAACAAGTTTTACATTAAAAGAGTGGGGAGTTAGACGGATTATAAGGGTGTCTCTGAGATATATTCATCGGAACAGGACTAACTACTCTCAACTCTCACATATGAATGAACGCCACTACAACATCAACAATATATATGTGTACTGAATTTGTCTTGATTTTTGCTGTGCTTTTTTAAATTGACTTAAATTGAAAGCGCATGACTCAGCATACAAAATGAAGCTGTGAGAGAGGGAGAGGGGTGGCCAATGCATAGTTTTATTTATACATAGATAAGTATGAAATATGTATGCGGATTTGTGCGTGGAATCCCAAAGTACACACAGATACGCACATACATGTTTATATACAAAATGCTTTATGAGCTAAATGAAGAGCGTTATGAGCTTTAAATTTAAACTAGTTTGCATACTTCTAGGCGGACGCAAGCTTCTTTATACCCGACTAGCTGTGCGTGTGCATTTCTTTGTGGTGCCAAGCTCTGAAATCAATGGAATTGGTTAGAATAGCCAAATGGGCCATGATTCGCCATCACATAAAGCTGTTTGTCATAATGAGTTCCGAGTCAAAATCAAGTGGAGGACAACATGACCACCACAACAGCCATGTCAGAAATAACTCATTAACGTCTGAGGTGTAATTAAGTGGCGTCGCCATAGGTCGGTTAAAGACAAGCACATTCTGCTATGTGAAAAGTAATCTCAGGGTGTAGGGGCTAGACAGCATAACGAAGAACCGTGAAGAAACAAAAAATGTTACAAGTACAAAAAAAGTACAAATAACTTGCGTACAATTAGCCGCGCACGACGCGCCCCAATGACACCAATTCTGGAAAATAAAAGCACACGAAAAACTGTGAAACCAAGCACAAGCACATATCTCTGGGTTTGGTCTGGGTGGAGGGTAGTTTTTCAGAGGCGCTTCGTGTTGGGCAGATACCAATACCAATGCAGGAAACAAGATTTACTGTTGAAATCTGCGACAGGAGCAGAAACAGAGCGAGGCGGTGCTGATTGGGAAGCATGGCAATTGCTAAGTAACAAAACCTAGAAATAGACAACACTTATAGAGAGGGATTGATGCAGAAGAACAAGCACTGAAATGTACCGGTTATGTAAGCCGAAAAATGGAATACTTCCAAAAAATTAAATGAGCTTTCATTTCCAAGCACACATACACATACACATGAAAAGAGAAAATTGAGCGAAAGAAATCAAGAGCATTGAATTTGAATGGAAAGTGACCAATGCGCATGCTAAGGGTTAATCAGCATCAACAACAACAAGCCCGCCAACTAGAGCTAGCACACCTGAGTTCGAGCAAAAGAGAGAAACGTTCTCTCTTGTACGCCCCGACTCTTTCTCTTTCTCTCGGCCACATTAGACGTAATTTGTGCTAAATGAAAATGGGAGCACAAAAACCAGCCTCTGGGCTAACTTATTGTAGTTGATATTGATATCAATAATGATGGCTTACACTGAGCTGGCACACCTGCAGCTCGCATGAGCATGAAGATCAACACACCAGCAGCAGGTAAGCACAAGAATGACAATATATGTAAAGAGAGAGAGAGAGAGAGCGTGAGCATCAGGTAAACATCTATCCAATAGGATTAGGAATTTTCAAGTTTGAAGCTGCTTCTTAGCTAACATCAGTCTAAGCCCGATACCGCGTCCGCGCCCAATTTCAGATTCATTTTCAGCCAACAACAACAAACAAATAAGTAAAGCTTTCTGCCGCCTTAGGGCGTCGCCGAGGCAGAGCAGCAGCGTAAGCGTCGACGTCAACAACAAACAACAAACTCTACATATACACATACACAACACACTCGCACGCACACACTGAAATTAGTTTCGATTTTTCCCACTCATAAAAAACGCCCGCTCAGCGCTTATGTTATTGTTGTTGTGGATTGCTGCAAGTAACACAAACACACACACACACCCCAAAAGCTGACTGGCTTTTGTTTTTCTTTCAACTTTTGCGCTTCCGCTCTTTACGTCACATGTTAACAATTGTTTGCCTTTGTTTTTTTGCACTTAATTAACTTAATTTGCACACTAATTTTGGCTTAATTCATTAGCTCACCTCGTAATCCGACCTTAACGCCATGATGTTCAAAAAATCTATAATATTGTAGTGTTGGCTAGCTCATGAGTGAGCCAAAATGAGCTACATTTACCCAACACTACTATATTTACTCTGGAGCTGGCATACTACCGATATTCGACTTCTACTTTTCGCAGCTCTATCGATTTCGCACTATCGGTAAGAAGAGTTGAGAGAGCGAAATTGCATTGTAACCAAGTTAGATACGGACATGAGAGAGTTGCAGTGTGACCAAGTTAGTTTGAAAAACACAGTATTTTAGATGTATTATTTGCCTATTAATGTATGGTCTCTCTATCATTTTGAAAACCAAATTGAAAGCATATTGGACCATTCTACATTCAACCATGATTACTAGAGCCAGCACGCGAACAACTTTGACCGCCGAATGAGTCTTTCATATCGTGGTGGAAGGGGAACAGAATGCAATAGCCCGCACCCGGCTCGAGAAAACGTGCGAGAAGTAAAAGAGTACGTTGCAAATTACTGCTACCTATTCTTCTCTCCGTATGAGCTCTAAATATCGTGTCTCTCAGTTGCTAAATAAAGCAATGAACCAAATAAAAGCTAGAAAGGTTAAATTAAATTCCTACGTTGTTATATATTTAAAATGTGTATGGTATAAGCTTGGCCTGTGGCAAACGCTAATTGAGTCATCTGCACGTATCTGGATCCAGTCGTCTGTGCCCACTTAGCTGGCAGAGCGCGAGTCCATCAAGAATCTTGTTGGCTTGCTGGAGATCTTTAAGACAAAGTTTCAACTGAAGCCCCTGCCTTTGCATAACGCACATTTATCTTTGGATCGATTAATCTGGCAGACCATGTCTACGCTACGCACATTTTAAAATACCACTCACCGACGTTGCGCAGTTACGCGCCAGCGCTAGGTAAGGTTAGTGTGACCGAAAATTAAGAAAAATACTGTATTTACTTGGCGAAATAGTGTATTTACAGAAAATGACAAAATGGTATTTTGAAATACTGTTTAGTTCGAACGAACTCCAGCGGTTCGATTGTACAGTTCGATCGAACATCAAATTAAAAGTCAGTTTTGCATTTGATGATATTTTTGTAACGAGAATTAAGCCTTTACTATATACATGATGATAATGCTGTCCTTTGATGATAATACTTCGTTCGATTGAAATTTAAATAATAATATAAATAATAATAATATATATAACTTTCAAGTAGAGATTTGAACAGTAACACATTCCAATGCATATTGTTTGCCAATCCTTTGAACCTTTATTGCTCCTAACTGTTCGGGATCGGGATGCACTTTTGCGCAAAATTTGGCACTTTTGCGCAAATATTATTTTACATTTGTGCAACAGTGCAACAGTGCAACCGATTCCATTCAAACTCGAACCTGTTGCTGCATACAATTGTGTCGAGCAGAATGGCGGGAATATTTATTCAAAATAGAAAACGAAAGTGAGCCAACCATGAGAAGCCATTTACCGTGCAGTTTGAATGCGGTTTTCGCTCAACATTCCAGAATTTTAAAAATGTGCACAGTTCGATCAACCCGGCTCAATTGGCACAGTTCGATCCAATGGCATGGAGCCAAGTAGAGTGTGCCCAGACTTCCAAAACAATTAGTGAACTGCTTGCACGTAGAGCTGGTTGACTGTTCTGAACTGCTTGCAAACCCCACTGCTTCAACACTGAACACCATATGATATTTCTGATAACGATATTTCTAGCACCCAAAATATAAAATATCTATTTAAGTTCACACCGCCAGTTTTGAATGTAAGTTAGCGAATTTAAGAAGTTGTGAGGAGATAGACATAGACACAGAAATAGCGGAACGAGCATTAAAATATCTAAAAACAAAATATAATTGCTTGCTTTACGACCTATTGATAAGAAATATCAAAAGTATTTCAACCGAGTATTTGAATAAACTATTCTACTTCGATATTTAACAAAAAATTATTTTCAAAAAGAACCATTGTGATTGGTGATTTTAAAACGTGCTTGTAACGACATTCTAGGCAATTTATTCTAATAAAATCGTCGAACATGTGTGCGCTTTCAAGTTGTTGTTCTTTTTATTTTCTGTTGACTTTGCATTTCTATATTTACTGTTTTTTTTTTTTTTTTTTTTTTTTTTTTTTTTTATCATGTTTTGTTTATTACTTTACAAAAATATATAGCTTACTGTTACTAATTTTAACAACTTATACTATAGGATATTTAATTTTCAACAACATGTATATATGTATATACTTAAACCTAGATGATAGGGTAACTGGATGGCAAAAGGGGAAGATTAAAGGGTTCTGTGGGACAGGTCGGTTGGGTGGACTCTCTTGAGCCTCCTTCTCATTCTTACTCCGTGGATACGTCTGCTTCTTAGGAGCCTTTGCGCCAGCTGGTTAGGGTGATGTGCTAGTTTGTCTAGATATGCAGAAGCTTGGCGATTGATCACATCTCCGATCCTCGGTACATGGAGTTCTTTGTGGATATCGCTGTTGCGTATGTACCATGCCGCACCAGAAATTCTGCGCAAGAATTGGGACTGCACAACACGTATTTTATTAAGGTTCGACTTAGCCGCTATGCCGTATACCTGAATACCATATCTCCAAATGGGTGCTGCCAGAATGACTTTGTAAATGAGCGTCTTGTTGGTTAATGACAGTTTATTCCTGGCATTAAGAAGCCAAGCCAAACTGCTCGCCTTTGTCTTCAGACGCTTAACTACATCATTTATATGGCGCTGGAAGTTTAGTCGCTTGTCCAGAGTGACTCCAAGATATTTGTGAGCTTCCTTCTGCTCTAACAGTTGACCATGTAAAAATACCCCAGGAGAGGTTTGCGCTCTGAGAGTGTATGTGACTTGTACACACTTATCAGTGTTTATGGCAATATTCCATCTACAGGCCCAGTTCTCGAATTTTTTTAAATAGATCTGGATGAGATCTGTAGCGGTGAAGACGCAACTGTCTCTGGCCAGTACCGCAGTGTCATCAGCAAAGGTGGCGACAAGCAGATTGCTCTGGTCCGAGATCGGCATGTTGTCAGCTGAAGGCATATCGTGCGTATACAGGCTGTAAAGGGTTGGCCCTAACACGCTACCCTGAGGTACACCAGCTCTGACCGTCTTTGCATGAGAGGACACCCCGTCCTGAACAACTTTAAAAGATCGTTCGTGAAGAAAGCTTTTAACAATAAGATAGAGCTGTGGATTAAGTAGATCTTTAAGTTTATGCAAGAGTCCTGCATGCCACACTCTATCAAATGCCTGCTGGATATCCAGATACGCTCCGACAACATACTTCTTTCCGTGGAATCCCTCCAGAATAAAGTTTACAACTCGGTGTAGTTGCTCGGGCGTGCCGTGCCTGAGCCTAAAGCCGAACTGAAATTTTGGCATTGCCTTTTTGACCGCGCTGGTTTCAAGAATCCTTCTTAAAATGCACCTCTCCAATATTTTGCCAAATGCTGGCAGTAGGCTTATATTTACTGTGTTTATAGAAATGTGTGTTTATTTGTACATACATACTTCGGCTTCGGTTTCTCTACCTAAAATCAAATTACGCACGCACACCAGCGAATTCATTCATAAAAATCCGGCTCACCTACACGCCGTAGTAAAAATGCAGTCATTCAACACACATGCACATGCACACAGAAACGTTAGCTGCGCTCCCATTCCCGCGCCGCTCTTTAAGCTGTACTATGCTCTTTTTCGGACTCTCTTACTCTTTCGATCATGCTCTCTTTTCTGCGTCCTTTATCGTACATGTGTCTGTGTCCGTACACTTGTCGCTCTGCTTTGGGCCTTTGGTTTAATTGCTATTGTCCCTATTCAACCATATTCGTTGCACGTGTTTCGTTATGCAAGGCTGCTCCTGCCCCTTCCGTTGATGACCATGCCTTTTGGGATGTACGAGCCGAGATCGTTCAATATTGTTGCCCCCTTTTTCTGGGTGCAGCTTTATATACGTGCCGATACATGTGCATGTGCGCGAGTGCGATTCCCATTCACACATGCATGCATGAAACTAAACCTGTTTACTGGGCTGCGGCCGTCCCAGTAGTTAGCCAAGAGAGTCCATGTGCACAGTGGTTGGATTACGCACACGCCTCTGCTGCCCACGTCCTGCAATTCTTTAGCTATTTTGTTTCAGTGTGCACGCTGTTTGCTGAAAATATATATTGCCCCCACATAAGCCTAAACACACTCGTATCCAGATAGAATTTCGAACTCGTAGACTTCTTGATACCCTTGATCTGTAGTGCAACATGACATGGAACATGACAATATAATATCCATGTTTGGATGTCTTGCCTCTGGCATTACTGTTGTATTCACGCTTTAAGAAACAAAACTTTCAATTCCAATTGAATGTGATAGAAGTTGGAAGGAGATATATGTACCTCTGAGGAGTCAATCAATAAGTGCGAACTATCATTTTCGTTGTCCTCGAAAAATAATATTAGCATAAATGACTAAGCCACTTTGTAAAGAATGATGCGCATTTTGATGTTAATCGCGATTAAAGAAGAGCATCCATATTTCGACTTACAGTATTGAATTACTATTGTTCTTGTCGCAGCAACAGCCTTTTTTTTGATTTGCCATTCTGATTTTCTTTTCGCTCACGCTGCGTTTTTGTGTGTGTGTGTTTGGTGGAAATAGCTTCTCTTTGGTGGCTCCCACGCGGGTGCGTCTCTTTGAATATTTGATTTGCATTTTGTGATGGAATGAATAGAAAGACATACATATATAATTAGAACATGAGTACATGAGACTGCAATTGTATTTGTCTCTTTGCTCACGCCTACACACACAGATGCACACAAGATAGTAGTGCAAAATTACTCTCGGTTTTTATTTTGGCCTTATCAGTGTAGCCGTATTAAGTTCTCGTTGCCGATCGCTCTCGTGCTCACTCTCACGCGGTGTTGGCTTCGCTGCTGCAGCGTTTGCTGCTGCTACTGCTGTCAGTGTTGGCAATATTTTAGCAGCAGAAATAGCTAGATTATAAAATATTAACAAAGTTCATGATATATAATTCACAATTTTTTTTATTTATACTAAATGATGAGGAATAGATGGAAAGTGCACAACAATAATATATCACGCTACAACAATTCATATACGACACCATAAACTGAGGTAAGTCGGTATCAGTTTGTCATTCCGTCTATTTTAATATCATTCACAAAATATGTGAACGTGTATTAATTTTGTCTTGAAGTATGTATATTCTTAATCAGCTTGAATAGGGGATTCAGTATAGCTCTGTCCGTCCGTCTGTCCTTCGGTTAGTCCGTTTGTTTCTTCATTTCTTTTTCAAGCTAATATCCATAAGTTTTCATCATAATCTTCTTTTTGCAGTAAGGTTTATGAATCTTAAATATTTAAGTTCGCGTAGAAAAATCGGAACTTTATTTTTAATAAATGATTGCACACACAGACCGAAAAATGTAAAGGAAACAAAAAAATTAAGACAGGGAACGCAGCGAAATTGACACAAGCATAAATTCGGCCAGATTTAGAAAAAGGCCAAATTGTACGCCAAAATGTGAAGCCGCCAACACTGATGTCGGTGCTCGTAGTTGTGTTTGCTGCTGCTCAGTTTATTCGGTTTTTGACTCTCTTTCGGTTCGTATTCATTTAACGGTTTGTGTATTTCAATATTTTATACAGCGCATTCTTAACTATACGCAATACAAAAGCAACAAACATTGGAAACCACAAAAATAATTAGCAATATAAAATGAGAACTGTTCATGATGATCGCGAGTACTTATTGTTGCTGTTGTTGTCATCGCAAATGAGTGCAATAATATTGAAGAAATTGAAATATATTTAAATAGTTATATCTAGTGCCTTTAGCTGTGATCCAAAATAATTTGAAAAGTGCCAGCCGAAAGTGTGCAAATATTGAAACATCACAATCATCGATAGATAAATAAATATATAAGAGAGCAATCTGAAAAAAGGCTGAAACCTTTACTTGAAAAAGCAAAAGAGCAACAAAAGATTTGCAAATCTATCTAGAAAACCGCAAAATCGCTTTAAAATTGTTTTAGCTCGCCGTGTGTGATTGTGTGAGAGTGCGTTTTGTATCAGTGTGTGGGTCGCTCCTCTGATCCGTTTCGATCTTTTGCGTCGGCGTTTCGCGTCTTATAAGCCGAACTAAAGCCACGACGAAAAACCAAAGCCGAAAACCCGGCCTGCGCCTGTGTTCGCCTTTTTCCGTTTCGGTTTTAGTTTCTGTTTCCTTTTGTGCGCGCTTTGTCTCAGGCACGTAATCTCTTTCTCTCTCGTCTTTGGTCATAATTATCATCATCATCAACCTGCTGTCGCTGCTGATCCACGCGATATAAACACAGCTCTACAGATACAGATACATTCTACAAACTCAAACTAAAAGAACGAAAGAGGGTTAGGTAGCTGTCGCCAGCTCCAGCTCCTTCTTACTTGCCCTTGCCGTGCCTGTGACCGTGCCCGTGCGACCGCGACTATGTTCAATCAAGATTATGCCGCCTAATTTGAAGCTGTAATTAATTTGGATACCCTAATAAAAACAGAATACGGAAAGCAACAGGCCAAAGAACACATAGTTGCCACCCTTTCTCTACTGCTCCAACTCCATTCTCATCTCCCAATTTGTGGGCAGTTGTAATCCCCATTCCCATTCCCGCGTTGCGGCCGTGCGCGGCACTATTTTATGGCTCCACCGGTGAGTGAAGTGTTGAAAACAGTAGTTGAAGTAGCTTTTTGTTGTTGTTATTTTGATTTTTGTTGAACTTCAGCTACCAACTATAAAACCCTTTTGAATGAGTGTTGTGTGGATGTGTGTTAGTGTGGATATGCGTGTGTTTGTGTTAACTTGCCTGCTTTCTTCAATGAATCTAGGGGAAAACTGGTTTGGGGACTTGGTCTCGACCAACTTGCTATTGCAGCCTTAACTATCGCTCGTCTCAGGTTCAGGATTGCTCGCGCTCTTTAGGCTTGTTGTCTTATTGGTAGGGGAATTCAAATCGGTCGATCTCTCAATATTGCCACTGCTTCAGCCCTTTGGACAAGCATGATTGAAATGACCATTATACGCAACTGATGATGATGTTCTTACAGTTTCCGGTGTTACAAACCTTTTCTTTTTTTGTTGTAAAAAACAATCTTATTGATTCTCATTTTGTAAATGTGAATGAATGTGTTAATTTTTGTGGTTTGTTTTTGGAGCAATAAAATTAGTGTTTTTTAAGTAGAGGAATTAGAGCTCCCCTCGAAATAGCTGAAATATACCCTAATAGATTTATGGAATACATAAGTTGTCTTTGTATGAGAGCTCTATATAATTAACATAATATAAATCGAAATGATTTTGACAAAAATTGGAAGTAAGTACATTCTTCAACTGGATAAGCGACCGAATCAATCCAAACATATCTGTCTGTCTCTCGATATAAAAACATAGACAGTCAGATCTACTGTGATACTACAAAAGAACCCATCCCAACGTCAAAATTTCTTGGCTAAGAGCCTAACTGCTCCAAATATCAATATCTCCCACAAATTTTGAAGAATTTTGTTGAATTTTTGGTAGAGTTACGTATGCTATGTAAAATTTCATAAAGATCGGAAATATATTATAGGCAAAATCACTAAAAATGTGTTTACTTCATACTTCTGGGCTGTTTCGATTGCTGCATGAAATAAATGAGTACAGGGTGTCGACAAAAGCATTGTTAATTCTTAACATATATCATGTATGTCAGACCATGAAAGGGAAGGACTAGTTTAATTCCTATATCGATTTACATCAACATATCTATCAAATGGTCAATTATACTGAGAAAATTATACATATATGTTGATTTGCTAACATAGGATCATTAGAGGTTTAAGTTTCAACCTAAATCCCAAAAGAATATAGTCTTAATTTTGATCATTCATGTTTAAAATGAATGGAAAGTAAAACCTTAATGATCGTGATGGGATATTATCTATGTGGGTCTGTATTTGTAGTTCATTGTACTAACCCCAAAGGGATAACTGTGTTTGTACACTTTGGCAATCTTAAAATTTGATGCTTGGTTTGTTGGCCCCATGCAATGTTCAGTTTTTATACTTGTATTCTAGTAGAGCAAAAGAGTATATTGTGTTCGTGCAAATGTATTTAACAGGCATAAGGAAGCGTTTCCGACCCCATAAATGATATATACTGCTGATCGTCATCAACAGCCGAGTTGATATAGCTGTGTCCGTCTCTATGAACACCTAGATCTCGGACTATATAAGAGCTAGAGTATGTAGACTCCCCTAGTGTGTCGTCAGATCAAGTTTATTTTTAAATTTTCCTACACCACCGCAAATCTATAAAAACCTTATATCTCCCACAATTTTTGACACATTCAGATGAAATCTACCGATTTGCCAAATTTCATTGTGATCGGATAATATTTGTAGAAAATATTGTAAAAAAACCAGAAAAAAAATATATTTCATACTTTTGTTTGTGTCGAATATAAAATAAATTCTGAGTGCGCGTATCTTATAGTCGGAATATCGGCTATAGCGTTCTTACTTGTTTTTTTTTTTGTGCTTGGTCCATACCGAGTATCAACCTGCTGCAGACAGGCCAAAATCGAGATGAGCACGCACACAGGCACACACACAGCTCTCGGTAAACACATGTGTGCACATGTATACAGGGAAAGGATCAGTGAAGATCCCTTTCGAAAACTGAAATATGTATGTACATGTATTCTACCGTTACTTACACACTAAGAATTGCACCCCTATTGTTGCACGCATCGTCGCCGACGCAGACGCCGTCGCAACCGTCGCTTTCTGTCTGGCAAGGAGTGTGCACCATATCGAAAGATCATATTCGTTTACAATCTGTTCTGTTCTGTTCTGTTCCTCAAGCATCTGCCATCCGCTGACCCTCCCGCACTGTATCTGCTGTAGTCGCATTTTTTCCCACTTATCTCATTCTTTTTCTCTTCCTTGTATCTTTCGCTGCTCTGCATGCATTTGTATCTGTATCTGTTCCTGACACCGACGCCTACAAAACCAAAACTCTCCATGTTGTATATCACTTTTTACGCTTGCTCGAAACATATGCTCCGATTTTTCAGGCGGCCTGCCTATTGCGGCTGCTCGGTTGTTATCTGCAAACCAAAGAGATAAGGTTGTTTTGTGAAACTAGATTGTTGGCTACCAACTACACGCATGCACACATATACATATGTATGTATGAAGTCCATATGCAGATATGTACACACAATTATAATATTTGAGTTTGGCAAATCGAATTCGAAGTCGATGTCACTTCTAGGAAATCTTTGAAAGGGAACACTTTTATCACAAATCATGTTAATGAGTTTGTTTTGAAAGCTTTTCAAGTGCTTGTACTTGGCCTAATCGATTCTAGACTGGATAGTTAGTGGCTGGGAAATATGCTCGCTTATTTCGCATATATATGTATAAATTATATTTGCAAGCAAGTCAGAATTCCGTTGTTTCCGAAATAAGTTTAAGTGTGGCTTAGATTTATGTATTGAAATTTAGATATTCGAGAGTCGTTTCGATTCTCTCAATGTACATTTTGTTCTGCTAGATTTTGGTGCCTAATGCAGTTCCAGGTCATCTAAATAATATTATTGGTGTTCAGATTTATAGTAGAAATAATTTAGTATAAAGTTAAGTACAATGGAATCGAGAGTTGTGATATTTTGTGTACATTATAGAGTACACGAGTATAGATATGTCAAATTGGAGTGGAAGTTATGAAATAACACAATGATGGTACAAGTTTACTTGTATATATCACATAGTATGGATAATAACAAAATTGTTAATACTAATTACGAATTCAAGAAAAAATAGATCCACCTTAATTTAAATTTCTTCTATCGAGTGATCGAGTGATCTTAATCGATAAAATATATACATGCACTTTCAGGTGCCGGAAACTCTATGAATACAATAGACAACGGTATGAATAAGGGTATAAAAAAAACAAGGCTAGCTTTCTGAAGCCTAGATACCATTCACATTGTAAATATATAACCGATCTAGAGCAAATGTGGTCGGTAGTCGTATGGATGCAGTGGATACTAGCGATATAAGACGAATTCCAACGTGCAGACAAAAAAAAACATCTGGTAGCTTTGTAGCTTTTAAGACTTTAGAGATCTTTGTGTTGAAACAGGCGGGCGGACGGACAGACAGACATGGTTATATCGATTCCCCTTGTCATGCTGATCAAGAATATATATATCCTTCATGGTTTGCAAACTTCCTGCCAAAATGAATATACCATTTTGTGAATTCTATGGAATTAGTTCACTTGGAAAACTTCAATAATTTACTCTGACCCTCAACCTAGCACCATTGACCGATGGACGACATCATGAACACCCCAAATAAATTGAATAGCTTAAATTTCGAATGCAATGTTATAGTTTCATAGCTTCAGTGTCAGCTCTAAGAAATACTCGTACTTATGTTATCTGTATGTTTAAGCACCAAATTGCCTTGGTTTTTGTACCCGTTCTTTCAAAATCAGTAGTTATCAGAAGCTTGATTATTTTGTGTTCAGTATTTGTACTTGAATTAACATAAATACTTATTGGTTTTAATAAAATAATTCCCGACAATTTATAATACTCATACGAATGCTTATATCATAATCTATATAAATGTTTTTCATTTAGCAAGCCCGAGGTCAAGTGAGTGAGGAAACGCGAATATGGTTTAATCGGTTACAGCTAATTTTTACGTGAAAGTCCAACAACGGATAACCAAACATGAGCCCCTTCTCAGTATGTAACAGCCATCGACAAGTAACACAATTCTTCAGACCTTAGGCTTTTTGGCCGGTCGGAGGGGGCGCTGTATGAAAGAGTACAAAAAGTCATTCTAAATGTGAACTTTACCTATTTTATATACTAAGAAGTTTTATGCGTCAATGAATTATATTCGTGTGAGAAGTGTACTAAGTACAATTGCGCTGAAATTGCGCTGCAGAATCGCATACACACACGTACATATTATATCCTACACAATTGCATATATGTACACACTCCTCATCACGGGAATGGGGACACTACACATTGTGGGTTTTAGTGATCATGGTTAGGGAGTGCGGAAGAGAAGGGAATGAATTCAGCTTCATCATCTTTCCATCAATCTATTTCAGCACTGAAATAGGATGCTGAATTTCCAAAATTACATTACAATGGGGGTTACATAAAATATGAATTAAGTTGTTTTCCTTCCGCTTTCCAAAGATATACTCAGACTCCAAGTTTTTCGTATTCCTATCCCAGTGGCGAGAAGTGTAGTATGTAATATGTAGTTTTATTATTTTGCATTGAATTGATCGCACTGGTCGAAGTGGGGGGTGAACAGGCAGGCAAGCGGGCAGGCAGGGAGAGAGTGAAGGAAACCGTTCTCGGTTGCAGCCTCCGTTTTATTATCCATTTAAATGTTGATTAACTTAAATTCAGTTTTAGTGCACTCGACCTCACACTTGCCTTTGCAC
Source organism: Hirtodrosophila duncani (assembly GCA_037043425.1). Classification (NCBI taxonomy): domain Eukaryota; kingdom Metazoa; phylum Arthropoda; class Insecta; order Diptera; family Drosophilidae; genus Hirtodrosophila; species Hirtodrosophila duncani. The sequence goes on along the minus strand of JBAMBM010000820.1, from coordinate 2,214,140 downwards.
GGTGCATTTGTGTGTGCATACGGTACGTATACGTAACTGGATAGCTGTGGTCCATGCACTGAATGCCGGACTGTGGGCAGCGGCCACAAAAATCAGCAAATCAAATCAAAATTGATTTCGCAAGCGCACACGAATTTATGCAGCGACTCTTTTTTTGCAGTTAGATCAGCACGAAATCTGTGTATTGCCGCGGAATTGTTGTTATATTTATTCTATATGTATATCCATGTAAATGTGTAATAGACTTGTATACATTGTGGATTTACAGTCGGGTAGTTATGGTACAATTGTATATGTAGATGGAGGATAACTTGTGCCGAGATAACTGTTTGATATACAGATGACACTCCAATGCCCACCATCAGCGAGACAACTTCTGAGTTTATTTACATAACGTATCTAATTAGGCGTTCCCAGCGACAGATAATCTTATAGTTCGCTCCAGAGAACTGCATCGATGAACTGCAACTACTGGTGTATGCGGTGTTTGTAGCGGTGTTTGAGTAAGCGGTGGTGTGAGTTGTTGAGTGAGTATTGCTGTAGTTTGAGTGCCTATAAAAGCGAGGGAGGTTTTGCATCTGCCAAAGATATCTGATTGCCATTGACACCTACAACAAAACTATACAGCGCTCTCCTATTTATTGCACTTATCGCTTATCATAATTCTCTTCGATTACCATTGCGCCAGCAAAACGAGAGAATGGTCGTTAACTCAGCACTAGTTGACTGAGCTGAGTAGCTGCATATATAATAGTGGGAGTCACCGCAGCAACTAGAGCAAGAGCCAGGACACTATGTGTGGCCAAATTAGGCACTCATGCAGTACTCTGATTCGCTCTGCATACATAGATATTTATATATTCTTGATCACCATGAAAAGGTGAGTCGATAAAGCCATACATCGCCTGAGCATAAGTCGTTGTTGTCTATGATCATCGAAGAGAAACAGGCAACTGCAAAATCACCAGTTCAGTGAGCGACAACATTAATGTTCATCATTAATACGAAGTGCAAAATAGTAGTTAGCATCATACACATTATACAATCTTACAAATTAAATTGATAAGGATAGCGTTCTGCTAGCACAAGGGTATCTTAGTGTCGTCTATCCGATTGGTGAAACCATAATTATTTTCCCCTTGCTTTATTTATCGCCCTCCTCCTTGTCTGTCCTTCTCTCTCTCTCTCTCTCTCTCTCTTAAAATCATTTAAAGTAAATATTATTTAAAGAAAAAAAAGTGCGTAATTGCTGCTTGAGCTTATCTTGAAACTGATTTATTTATACATACATAATGGGATCAGAGCAATGGCTACTTGTGGATCAGCATAAAATTGTTATACTGTTGGTGATGTTGTAATTTTCGTATACTTATTGTATTTTTATCATGGTGGCCATGTCGTCACTTCCGTTTGATAAAATACAACTAAAATATTTATCGAAGCTCTTTTATTGTCGTTAATTCTTTATATTTTGTTTTAGCCTAAGATTTGCATATGTATGGCTTATCAGTTTCGCTTCGAGAGAAAACAATGCTCGAAGCCCGCATATTCCAGAAGTCATATGTACTTTCAATTATAATTTCATGAGCTTAAGAGCTGTGTTTTATAAAATTGGCTAAGCTGGCTTCACTTTCAAGAATTGTTAGAAATTTTCAAAATAATGTGATTTTATTTTGGCCCAAAGTCAATGTAAATGAAACAATTAAAAGGAAAATATTGGCGTCAAATATTGAGTTCATAGTTCAAAACTGCTTATATGTACCTTGATCTGTATGATCTCTGGGTAAAGCAACAACAGAGTCACATTGCAACTCCCGCCTGAGTTTCTTTGAAAATCACATGATTCTCTATTCCACGCTTCGCGTTTCGCTTTGCTTGGGCTGGGCAAATATTTGAGAACTCTTCAGAACGAAAAACCATTAGAAATAGATTTACGAAATCAAACTCTTTAGCCTTAAAACTAAACATACATGCCTATAGCTTGTACTATATGTACCGAGCAGTATGATGGATGCTGTGTAAACAAAAATGTCTTTTTATGCAAACTGTGGCGGTTCCTTTTGTTGTGGGCCACGTCGCTGTTGCTCAAAAGGGGCGGACACTTTGATGTTACTGCTGTCTCGTGGCGCGGGCAGCTTTGAAATGAACCGATCGTTGTTATATATACATAAATACATATATCAGAGCCCCGAGCCACAAAAAGTGTCATAATTTCTTAAATCAACAAAGTCAGATCCAGGCAGCCAGCCGGGTTCTCAAATTGAGCGAAGAGGTGCTAACAGCACTGCGGAGCGTGTAGTTGAAGGTGTGAACGAGGTCCATAAAGTACAATGAGGCGACACCATATACACACACACACACACACACACACACAAAGTCACACACATGCCCATACACATGCTGACAACAAATCGCAGCGTCGCTGCAGTTCACATAAAAGAAAACTAATCGCTCTGATTGTTTATTGAGCACTTTGCTAATTATTTGTTTATCTTATTGCTTAATACATTTTGCAGATGCCAGCACAATATGGAATTGGCGATTTGTAAAACAGATCTGTCTTCAACGAAATTTATGCTGCCTCCCGCGCTGCCCGCTGCAGCGGCCATCGCAACCACAACGGCCACAGCAAGTGCAACCCACTCGCCGGCAGCTTCACTTGCATTCCTCGACAAGGCGGCTCATTTCAACGAGCTGTTCAACAACTTCAAGCCAGGACATCTATTCAGAGCTAGCCCGAATCATAGCAACAGCAGCAATAGCAGTGTGTGTCATACCGCCAGTGCCTATTCCCACGCCCCCAACACCAGCACCAGCACCGGCAACAGCAGCAACAACAACATGAGGCTTAAAAAGAACCGCAAAGTTACCTTTCTAAGCAGCTTAGTGGAGGTAAGTTTAAGAGATTCCACTGCTGAATGGATGAATATAACTATACTAAAGTCATTTCAATTCTTACTTGAACATAGCCAAAGTCAGTCGTTCACTACCAACCGATAATATAGTGATCGAGCCATGATCAAATCCTTATTCTTAAGAGTCTCACACACCATTCGCACAGACATGCATGTACTTATATGTTATAGCTATGAATAGAGTCCTGTTTAGCATTACCAGATTGCACTGCTGATCGTCTATCCATCTGATCGATAGCCTGTCGAACGTTCTATATGCCAGTTTGACAGGCATTGCAATTGGCCAAGTGATGCGGCGACAGGTTGACGCGATCTTGAAGGCGTTCTGGTATGCGCATCACGTACTTTTAGCTTGATTCTAAATTTGGTTGCCCGATCGAAAACTCAATTATTATGTATTATGCTATTGTGTCTGAGTGTGTGTTTGCGGCGATTTGAACACCCAGCACTTATGGAATGGGCTTAATGGTAGACTCAAATCACCCACATTATGCTTCTGGCCAATATTTTTTGATCAGCAGCGAAATTGTATAATATGTATTGTGTATAATTGTATATAATATAATCATTAGCAAAATGTGCATACGTTTCGTGTTTTCAATAGTCAGCTTGGAAAACCGACATAGGGTACGTTATAGTCGACCTCGGCTATAAATCTTTTGTTTATTAATTATAAGCGTGCCACGTAATTTATGCCGAAAATAGATAGTCGAAAGGCATGCTCGAAATGTGAATAGCCAAGAACCACGTACGAGTTGATCCCCCAAAAAGGCACACAACAGCGAGGATGAGGATACGCATACAATGGAGTCAAGCGACGATCGTCAGATTGTAAGGCTTCGTCTTTCTGCCAGTTGGCCTGCTTGCCTGTTGAGGCTTTGAGCTGATGACGTTGATCTTCTTTTTTTTTTGGGACTTTAGGCATTTGACACACAGTGTTCACATAATATGCGGTAAACATATCCGTTGTGCTGACCACTTTCATCCGGTTGGAGAGAGGCCAACAGCCTGGCATGGTTTGGCCTGGTCTGGTCTGGCGATGCTTTGTTTGAAAGGACCTGTATTGAACCTGTGCCCATGCGCACTCGCCTGGAAAATGCAGCCAAGTAATTCAATCTAGATATAGTCTGGCCAGAAGTTGAGTCTTAAATTTCCCCCAAGTAGCTGCTGATCAAGTAATTGAAGCTGAAGCTGAAGCTGAATGTGAAACAAAGCACACGGACAGACGGACTTTCGGCTTCTATAGCAAATCAAATTCCAATTTAAATTTGAATTCAAATTCAATTGTCTGGTTGGCGTTGTGGCTTTGGCCCATCATTGATTATGATATTTATGAAACATTTCGTTTGACTGTTTTGACCTCCATTATCATTAATAAACGACAACAAGCACAAGCAGAGAATCCACAGAATCCGAAGCCAACGGCCACTACATCACCCCCCTCTTATACATTGGAAAGTCAAATGTACAATTCAATTTATTAGAACGCGCTTAACACGATCTCAGGCCTCCTCCTCTCAGGGGACTCTGACTGTGGCACTTGTGGCAATCGTTAGCTTCTGTGGTCGTTTTGTGGACAATCTATGCCATGTTGTTGTCATTCTGACTAGAATGCTGCCGCTGGCCCACAATATTGTTCTGATTACTGGCAATGTCTGTGGGCTCTCGCCTCTAGCAATTTCAGTTTTTGCTGAGCAGGGTGCACGGGCACAGTACATTTTGTAATTGGGTAAAAGTGGCTTGTTTATAAATATGTACATACAAATATGAACGCCAACATTGACTCACTGATTGTTGAACTGTTAAATAGATAGAGAAACAGAAAGACAGACAGGCGGACAGACATAAAGATAGATTGATGAGGTGCCGTATTGCCAGCACTAAACTGAAACCCATTTTATGTATTTAAATATGGGCAACATTTTAGCAGTTTGATTTTGGAAAACTCGGACAGACTCAAGTGGAAATTGATCTACCGAAGTAGCATGCCATATTAAAACTGCGACATACAGGGATTCTTGAGAAGCTCCATCCAAAATGTGTACTTTTTCCATCTTATCAAGGCCATATCTCAGAATGTAAAAGAAGAATACAATATCTGGTCCTAACCGGTTTAGAACTAGTTATAGCTAAATTTTAATGTGGCGCAATTTACTCTACTTGCTAAAACTCCAATGTCGACCTCAACCACATTCAATTAGCAAGCGCATAGTTTGTGGGAGACTGACGTATCCTCTAATTACTCTCGCTTTAAATGAGCAATAACAACGCTCAATTAGGATGGACGCGTGGGAGAGGCGGCATGGAATGGAGTGCTTGGCAATATATTGTATGCCTGTATTTATGTCACCAAATTATCATACATTCTGAAGCGCAAGGAGCATTCCCATTTTATGAATCTGCCTTAGCTTCGTTGAGGTGCTGAAATCTGATTAATAAGTTTCAGTTATTTGATACATACCATATACAAAGATTATGCTAAGCTTATAAAAAATGCCCATACACTATTAATAATACCCCCTCTTACTGTTTTTCTGCTAATCTACAGTCAAAAAACATATTCATCAAAGAGGAGCCAATTAATGGCTGCAAAGATCTACCGCCAGCCATATGCAGTTTATCGGATATTTCAGATCATGAAACTTCGCTGGGTAAGTGCACAAGAGTCACATCATACTTACTATAACCTGTTTGCTTTGGCGTATCACAAAATAAAATAGAACCACAAAGCCCATTATAAGCTCATGTGGGCTATATGGTGGGATTTTGTAGCTGATAACAGATTTCCAAGAAATCGAAATACATCATTAAAGAGTGTTGTGCAAATGGTTTTGCAGTTTCACGGAATTGTGTTATTCTACTTATCCGAGTTGTGGGGGATTTTCCATATCATTTCCAACCAGGCATACCAAAATTTGCCAGTACGAAGGAGGAAGGGCGGAGCGCACTATGATTGGGTTCGGCTGTGGACATTTGGCAGCCTCATATCTTGAGAGAGCGTGTGTGGCGTGTGTTTTGTTTACAATTTTTGTGGGTTGTATACAATTTTTGGATCGGAATGATAAGACCCGTTTGTGCGACAGTGTCATAATAGAAATCAGTCTACATAATAAATTTGTTATTTAGCTGGAAAAGTGAGATCAATCGTGTGGAGCTTCGCCATTTCACATATGATAATTAAAGTTGATACATCCTTCGATACATTAGACTGGTGAAAGATCATTGAAAAAGTGGACGGTGTCATAAGATAGAAAGGAATTGACTAAAGAGCCCTTTGCGGAAACATCATGTATACAGTATTTGCCGATATAATAATCAGTTTTAACATCGTTGATCAATTGGATTCATTGTTCCATGACCAGGGAGCCGGCTACGACCGTGAATGCCGATGATATCCTGGATTGTCGAATGAATATCCATGTCCATGCTAATGCTTATCACTCCCGTTTGTGTATTAGAAATATATACACCGTTGTTATTGTGAAACTAGGTAAGGGGAGATATCGACTTATCAGGGATATCAGAGATATCTCCTTTGATCGAGCTAAGTGCTGAGGATATACCGTCATTATTTCAGGGAGTGAAGTAGCCAGGGTATATAGCCTTCGGTTAGCCGCATACATAATTTTCCATTTCTTTCTGTTTTTTTTTTTTTTTTGCAACGCTGTTCTTCTTATATGTCTTTTCAACGGGGCGATAAAAAGAACCAAATACAAATTATTTGCGATAAGATAAGCCACAAAGCGATTGGCGCATGAAAAAGAGTTGGTTGTTGGCGTTCGTGTTGCTGTATGACCGCAGCTGAAAACAAAGCAAACGAAAGAAATAATGAAAGATATTTAAATTTTCTTTTTTTTTGCCAGTTTGTTATGTTGTTAGGGCATTATTTCAGCCTTTGCGGATCGTTAGTATTAGCTAGGCCATACAATAATATATTCTCGTATTTCTGTGCATGTGAAGATGCGTGTAGTTGGTTAATATTTTTGTAAAAAGTCACGTCGTTTATTTCCGGTGTCCCATGCACCTCACCTGACCTCACCTCATCTCATCGCACCCCACCTCAATTGCCGGCACAGTGCCAAGCAAACTTACAGATTCATTCATTCTTTCAAGTCAACTCATTCAATTCGACAAGGAGGCGTGAACCGGGGAGAACAGAAGAGTTTTCGGTCTTGGTCTTTTTCTTCATACTCGCGTCCCTCAACACATTGCACATTTGCATTTCAAATACACGAAATAAATATCTTAAATGTGCAGCGTTCAGAGTTCCCTCGATCTTAGTCTCAGCCTCAGCCGTTGCTGCTGTCAATCAGGCAATACGTCAGTCAGTCACTCACTCACTCACTCACTCAGGCAAGAACTGTACGTATACGTAATGTGACAAAACGTCGTCGTTCGTTTGGCATGTGTCTAGTATAGTTTATCTATTACATAGATGCATTTATATCTGTGTGCTCATACCTATGTCTTTATACCAACAGCATACATATGAATGTTCAGAATGTATCTGGCTGGCAGCGCTTTATGATCATTTGTTATGCATCTTTGCGGTGTGCATGTTGACGATGAAAATGCTTTTTGGTCGCGAAGAACAATGCAAAGGGTGGAAAAAATGGCTATTTCAAATTTGATGGGCAAAATAGTAAGGCACCGAGCCCCAAAGGAGAATAAGTGCAGATCATATACATCTATATGGCACATCTATTGCTTCTTACATATCTTTAAAATACTGCAGTTTCGGGCTTGCCAGCTGTTTTCTTGAAAAGAAACAAAATGCTTTTAAAAACACATAATAAAAGAAGACAAAAACAAAATAAAAATGGGATATTTTAGTATACCCCACAAACACATGGACTACTTGCGAATACAAATATACAAAAAATAATAAAAAGAAAAAAGTTATTTGTGCCTTATCTCTGCGTAAAAATCAACAAAGCGCAAACAATTTCAATGTCAACGCGCGTTGCGAGTCGTACAAAAAAAAGCACACCAAAAGTCAGTGCCCAACTATGTAGATATGTATATGTATGTATGTTTTATATGTGTACTTATACACACATTCGATTTTGTATATGGCCGATCCCCATTCCCATTCTCAGACCCAGTCCCAGTCCCAGTCCCTTACTAATACGTATATGCTGCCAGCATGAACTTTTCGTTCGTCGCTAGAAGATCGGGCCATAAAATGGCAACAAAAAACACACATACACACACTCAAAATAAGAACCAAAAACAAAAAACAAAAAAACATGCAAAAACGGCGACAACTGCGCAGATGCTGGGGCTCAATGAGAAAAATAAAAGGGGGGAAAACAACGAGACAACAACATCAACCATCAACTAAAAGAACAAGGCACGTAAATTTAGTTTACATTATTTATACAAAAGTTACGCGCAGGCAAAGGCCACAGACATGCACATACATACACACACATAAACCTACATATGCCCTTATATTTAATTAAGCCTTTGGATTCGAGGGTATGTCAAAGGGTATATAAAATATAAAGTGCAAACAGGCAAACATGTCACTGTTTTCCAACAACCAAATTATCAAAGAGCTTAGCAATGGCTCAGTGGCGAAATGGGGACTCAGGGCAGTTCGAGTCATGCCTTGGTAGTTTTCCCAACTTCGTTCAATTGCAAGCACTCAGAGAAGTTGATGAAATCGAAATCTGTTGGTTTTGCTGTCAATGGATGATTCACAACATTTCATTCTAGAGAAATTTAATCAAGTGTAATACACTAAATACTTTATAATATGATGAAGCCAAAAGATTCCAGAATACGGACTGGACTTTTTTAAGAAATTGAGGAGCATTGAGTCAAGAGGACTCAAGCCAAGTAAGAATTGTGCTTATGTTAACAGCATATTTCAGAGTTTTATAATCTTAACTTTATGCCTACTTTAAGAATTGAGATTCAGAATTAATTTGACTTGATTCTAGTCTACCGTATACTTTAGTCGCAGGATCTCTTATTAAGAATTATCTGACTTCAAAAATCGTTGTTGAAATAAGGCTGTCGCCCTACGATCAAGAACTTATGTGCTTAAGTTGACTTTCGGAGAGTTCTATTCCTTGATGCAAGTACAAATGGTGGATTTTTTCTCCGAGTCTTTTCACAAATATTAATCACTTATAAGAAATTATCTTGCCTGCAGCACAATCTCTTGCAAAAACTTTTGGGAATACCCTCGTACATACATTTATATACCCTCTATGTATGCATCATAAGTATTTATTTGCGTTTTTTTCGCGCCTTTAATCAGCGCGCATTAATCATAAACTTTTGAAAATAACAGACCTCAAATTTAAAGCAAAGTAGAATTTCTATGATTTGAATCAAAATATTCAAAACGCTCGCTCGCCCCCAGTTCGTGTTGTAGGCAGGCACAATGCGTATGTATGAGTGAGCGTGAGAGAAGCTATAACTGTAGCTATAACCAAAGCAGGCAGCGACATTAAGTCAGAAGAGAGCCAACGCTTGCATGCTCTGTCTGTGGCTCCACAACTTTCATTCATTTTGGGGCTGGCTGGCTATCGTTTCATTCATTCGGCGCGTTGTTGGCAGCGTTGCCTGAGTCTCAGTACTCTCTGGCTTTGTTTCTCTTTCCTCTCTCTCTGTGTGTGTGTGAGTTGCCAAAGAAACACGTTCGTTTTCATTCATACTTATAAAAAGTTTCTGGTTCTGCGGCTAACGCCAAATGCTGGGGCTCGCCGTCTTCTTGATCGCCTCGCGGCGTTGAAATGCAGTTGATGAATGGGGGGGACTGACGACAGCGACGCAGATGAAGGCGGAGGGATGGGAGCAGCAGCAGCAGCAAGCGTATTGGACATCTTGGTTTGGGGGGAACTTTGGTTGTTTGTTGTTTTTATTTTTCGATTGCTCTAAGTATGAGCCTGCCTTTGTAGTTGCATCTGTGTGTGTTGTCGATGATGCTTGATGTTTATTTCCTTCCTTTTTGCGTGTCAGCCCCAGAATGTATTTATTCCTGCAAACCGGCTTTGGCTCTGGCCTCTGGCTTTGACTTTGCCTGCGCCCAGCAACTCTCTTGGTTGATGGTGGAGTAGAGTGGCTGCTTCTTTCTGTTATCTGTTTTGTTTTTTTTTTTCTGCTGCGGCTGCTCCCCATCGGCTTCAGCTTCAATTCTGACCGTGGGCGCGCGTCTGCGTCTACAAGTTCGACTTTGGCTGCGATTGCAGTTTTTTATCTTTTGCTTTCAGTGTATTTATTTTGAGTTATGCTGCTGCTGCTCTTTATTTATTCATAATTTGGCCTCCCCTCGAAGCCTCCATGCGCACATTTGTGGACAGCTGGAGCTGGAGTGTATATTTGTGGAACTAGTTGCACACTTGCTTGTGTATTTGAGTTATACCCTTGCCACAGGGTATTATAGTTATAGACCATATTTGTAGCGGCTAGATAGAAACTTCTCCGATTCCTTACTACACGTATGTACATTATTGATCAGTATGACTAGCCTTTTATTTATGAATTCCAAATCAACAAAGCCAGGAAATTCTCAGATTTAAGCAAACTATTTTGCCATTGATATTCCAGAAAGCTGGTATTAAGTCAATTTCTACCGAATACGATAGATCTCCTCCTTAGTATGATAACTTTAGTGTTGCTTATTGATATTGAACCAAAATTGATTCGTTCATTGACCAAATCTGATCTGGATTAGGCTACTATATATTATAACCAGCTAATTATAGAAGAACAATCTATTTATCTATTAGTTTAGTACACACAAACTTTTGCAAGGGCATGTAAGCTTCGGCTACCGAAAGTTAGGCTTCCTCTTTTGTTTTTATATTTTAAGATTTGTTGTAATTTAAGTTTTGTTACTTTTCAAATATGTATCTTGTTCACAGATTTTTATTTTTATATATATGCTGTTGCTTTTTATTGTCTTTTTGGTTCGTTTTTTCGTGGAACTGCTGCGTTAACAAGTTTTTTTTTGTGTTTTCCTCTACAATTTTACATTCATATTTACATGCACACCTATGCATAAGTGTTTGTGTATCTGTGTGCGTAGCTTTGTAGTTGTAGCTGTGCCTGTTTCATATTTCATGTGCAGGCCACACTTCCACTTCCACTCTTGGACTCGCTCGTTTGGCTCCAGTCGGCTTACTATACTCTGTCTATATATATGTATATGTATATATAATATTGCTTGTGCTTTTCGTTTTGTTTGCTTTTTTTTTGGCTTCTCGCCTTATTTTGCCTTATTCATTCATAAATTTTGTATAGCTCAAGTTCTTGTTGTTATTGTTTTCTTTTTACTATACTGAAAATTTTGTGATTAATTGCAATCTTGTTTTTTTTATTAAATTTGTTGGGTAATTTGACATATTATTAATAATAATTTTATAAAGAACCGCAGATTGGGGTTTCTTTGAAATTTTGTTTCAACTCAATTTCAACTCTATGGTTCTATTCTTTGCTGCTTAACGTTCGTAAATCTTGCATTTGAAATTGAAGCATATCCAGTGTGGATGTAGCTAATCACGTGTACCACATGTCCTCAAAAAACTCATTCATAAATGAGTGGCAGCATACGCGCCTTTAATACGAGTCTACTAGAAGCGGATGTGCCTAAATTGGAATCATCCCATGGAACATACGTGTATGTACGGGTATTACAATTCTGCAGCTTTTGTTGCTAAGCCATAAAGCCCCAGAGCACTGCTAATCATCACGCACCGAAAGCGAAACAATGCCATTGCATAAAAACTGACCCGGCACAATAATGATGGTGATGATGATGGCACAACACATTGTGGGTGAGAATAAAGACGACAGCAGACACACACACACACACACACACACACACACACATATGCTCCCCTAAAATATGAATCTGGATCTGAAGTGCTCCGCAAGTTAATGAGTATGAGGTTTTATGTAGAACTAACTCGCATTTTTGTTAGCTCATAAACGTGCGACCTTCAGACGTTTGAACTCCACCAGGCTACCACAATTGTCATTCTTTTCGCCGCCGATTGTTTCTTTTTTTTGGTTCGGCATCGGATTCAACAACAACAACAACAGTAAGCTGTCCACAAATATTTGTGGTCAGCCGATAAGCACCTTATCAGCATTTCAATATTATAATGTACATGCGCTCCGCCCCATCTACCTTGAAATAAATATATATAGACGACAACAAAAGCCACGAAAGTTAAACATATTGTTATTGAAAGAATTCTGTTTTGCCAAATTTTAACCATATTGTTATTTCGAGTAAAGTTTTCATCTATTATAGCCTTACATTTTCTGAACATATGCTGCCAATACTGAAAGCTGCATGAATTTCGGGACACCCTTTAAAAAATCTTTAACATTCAATAGTTTTTGTTGTTTCATTGTTATGTGGTGTGTGTCTCCGCTAACGAGCACGCCGACAATGAAAATGTTGCCTACCCGTAGGCTGCAGCTCCAAACTGGCTTCAAATAAATAAGGCATACCTCCAGGGGCAATTCAAATGTATTTTATACGTCTTTCCGATCATAGTTAGTTATAATTTGATATGTAGAACCATCGACCATAATAGAGAATGTATGCAAACTTTGCCCAAAATCTAGGGGGTGTAGATATTACATAGGTTGTATGTGTTGGTTTTGTACACACACATACATGTAAGTAATACAAGAAAGAAAGGCTAACTCCGGCTTGCCGAAGCTTAGATACCATATGCACATGCAAATATATGCCCGGCTTTATGCCAGATAATAAGTGTTCATTCCGGAACAATCGATTACATGGGAGCTATATGATACGGTTGTTCGATATGGGTGAAACTCGAACTTAACTAGAGTGCAGGCCAAAGGAACAATTGGTAATTCAGCTGTGTAGCTTTTAAGCCTTCAAAAATCTTTGTCTTAAAACAAACGAACGGACATGGTTATATCGATTCCCCTTTTCATGCTGATCAAGAATGACACCAGTATTTCGATTGGCTTATTTTGCACAGCTCCTTACTTTTCACCTATTTTTAATTTGAATGTAAATCTTTTAGCAGTCTCTTGTACCCGAAATAAGCATATCCTAATAATTTATATATGTTATTATAAACCCAAAAATTTGTAAACAACTCTTGAAAAATGATCTGCCAAAAGCGTTAAGCTAATTAAAACTAATTTTAATTATTTATACATACATACACACATGCGTTATTAAAAATAAAACCAGTCGAATTTGGAGTCCATTTTTGTTTAAATTTGAAGCCAAATTCAATTAATCATAAATACCAAATTTGGTGGCCCATTAAAAAATGTATATTGAAAAAGGAAACTCGAACATATGAAGAAATGCGAATTGCTACGAAACCGCGCCACAAATATGAATCAATTAGTGCAACAAAAGGCTGACAGGCAACCTGTTCGTTCGGCTCTAGATCCAAATAGATGTGCCAACAAATTGCGCTGCTGTGGTGGTGGAAACCCGTTCCTCGGATTGATTCAATTGCATTTATGATTGCTAAGCAGCTTCCAGCATAGCCAATTCATAATGCAATGGCCAGCGGACAATTGACAAACGAAAATCGATGAAAAATTAAATCGTAATCGAGATCTTGAGCATATACATATTGCATATGGCTGCATATGGCATTTGGTTAACAAATTTTTATATGGCTGCCACACACACCTGCCTCATTATAATGCAACTCAGGCACAAACACACTCTTATCGACAATACAATTTTCCAGTTGCCTGCGCGTCGCGGACTCAGCTCGGTTCAGTTCATAGTTTTCTGATCGGTCAGTTCAAGCGTGACCCCTGCAAGCCCTTTGTGCCAATTTAACACTACTGACCTGCCCCTCGCCTAGCCTTTGGCTCAAGCTCAACCACCTCCTCATTCCCATTTCGTTGTAGGCCCAATTGATAATTTAACGCTTCAATTGGCCCAAAAACAACAAAGTTAGCAGTTGTCCCATCTTTATGGACTTAATGTTTCTTTCATTTTTCGCTTTGTCATAATTTGTAGCATATTTTAAATTAAAGTTTTGTTGTAACGCCTAAATGGCTAATGTGTTTTTTTTTCATAATACCATTCTGCAATTGTCATTTGAATTAAAAGCCATTTCGTTGCGGCACTTTGTGGCACTTCGTTTTGAAGTGCTCGTGTTCATTCGGGAGGTGCGAATAGAGTTATGATTGTCCGATTTGTGTGACGAGTTAGACAATGACGAAAGCAAATTATGGGAGAGTTAATGGTTTAGAGTAGATGGAGTAGAGTTTCAAAATTGCAAAAGCTAAGATTTTAACTAAGATTTTCTTAAGGAATACAAGTTGAGGTTATTCTGCATATCGAATTGATTGTTTGTTGTAGTGTTGACTTAGGAGGCGGATTAGGAGAAGGCAGGACAACGTCTATAAACATAAGCAACGTTTCTTCAATTTGTGATTGCAAACGTACCCTTACGCGATCACCCGTAGATTATGTCGTATGCATATGAACGTACAAAAATTGATAGAGAAACAGGACCAAAACTAAACCCAACAGTAAAACGTATTCAGAGGCCACTTTGCTTGCTTGCTTGCTTTGACTTTGACATAGGAACAGCTTTGACCTCGATTTTCATCCATCTGCAGGTTAATAATCAAAATCAAACCTATCCTATCTTTTAAGTTGAACCAAGTCACATACAAAAAGCAAAATTTCACAAAAAATGGGTTTATTTGGTTTTGAGTTCATCGTCCACAAACATCGTTATACATTAATAAACATTTTCTAGACAGTTTTCATTCAATTGAAAATAACGAATTATCACCTTTGAGCTATTTTTCAGATCTAAATCCACTAATCTTTCATGTTACTTAATTAGTTTAATTAGCCATTTTTTATTGCATCATTCAGTTAGTAGCTGAGCATTCCTCTGGCATTGAGAGTCCTACTCATTTGATGCCTCATACTGCGTTTGCAGTCGGCGGGCGGCGTTTGGCGCTTTTGTGTCTAAAGAATACAATTTCTCTGCTCTATTCTCTAAACAAAAACAATCGATAAATTTTCGTTCGTAGATGGAGATTGCAAGTGGCTGGACTGACTCGACGGTGCTCACGTTCAAGAGTAGGAATGCTGTGGGTCTAGAGCGCCATCCACACAGTGGGTTGCCACTTGGTTTGCCTTTGATGCTTGGCGCAATTTATCAACGCATTTTATTGAGTGTTTTTGTTGTTCGCTTGCATTTTTAATTGTTGCCGCCTGATGCTGACCATAACACCACCACCAGCCACAGCCAAGAATCGAATTTAATTTTTTAAGAATAAGAATTGCTTCTGCCACCTCCACGTAAAGCGATCGATCCGCGTTGTGACTGGAACATACATAAATTTGTATACACTCGAGCAAGGCGCATACATCGGAAGTTAATTTATGCTATTAGCAAGATACCCATACCATATCCATTCGTATATACCTATACCCATTTCAGTTTCCCATTCCCTCCATCTGCAGCATTTAGTTTTGTTTATTTGAAGGCAAAGATTTGTGGCTGGGCGCATAAATTAGTTTGTCATTGTTCGCTTTGGCATTTTGTTGAAACATTATTGAGCTAGTTTTTTACCACTTTCTTTATTTCGGTTGTACGTGTATGTATGTATGTACGGGTGTGTTTAGTTGACGGCTACCGGGACAGGGAGGTGAGCGAGACATCCATTACTACTTGGCAAGCTGGGGAGCGCAGCCTGTACTCGGTTTCGCATGCGCGCCAGTGCGATCGTGGCTGTGGCAACTAACACTCGAGCACGCAAGCTGCACTAGGAGCAGGTGAAACTTGCGCCTGACTTACCCCCCAACCCGCCCTACTCAGGGGCCGAAGAAACAGCTGACCAAACCACTTTTGTGGCAGCATTTAAACTCAACTCAAACTGGTCTCCTCCGTCTCTCTATTAAAAATAGTCTAATGATCAATGTTGAGCGACTACGTTGGCCGGCATATGCAAATACTGGGCCAGGGGAACGCTGCGGCAGGGCAGTGCAGATGGAGAGCTAGCTCCGCACTTAAATTGAATGCATTGCCATTGCCAGAGACGCACAATTCTAGTGCAGCTTCCAGTTTGATCATCATCCTAGGGCCAGCGCAAACGCAAACGCCAGGTGTTATGCTGGATGCTCCACATTGCACGCCAGCCCCAGCAGCCTCCAACTGGCAGTCGCAGTCACCCCAGTTGATAGTCCAGTTCTGGTTCTCGTTGCCGCTGCCACCGCTGGCAGCGATTGCATTATTGCAGTTTGCTGTTTAAGCCTCCTTGGCGTGGGCTTATTACGGAACCTCAAATTGCATCTTCATTTGAGTTATTGTCTTGCCCATGGAGAATTGGATGCTGCAGACGGCGGAGGAGTATGCGAGTAGGCATAAAGAAGAAGTTATCACTGCCCACTGTCAATTTGTTATATGGAAATTAACTTGATGTTGATGTGCCGTTTCAGGCTCAGCCTGGTCGTCTGTTTTTGGTTTCCCATCTCCATAAACGTGGGGCTTCAGGCGCCAGTCGTGAAATCTTATTTAAAAAACAATTAATATTATATGCTTTTGTTATCAATTTTCTGCTACCGCTCGGCGGGTCTTCAAAATGCCTTCCGTCACACATTTAAGGCATGGATTTGATGTCGATGCCGATGTCTCTCATTTAATTGTTATCATTTAATGGCCATATATTTGTTAAACAAACCAAACGGCAAACATCCAAAACTTTGAGGCCATAAACTAAACAAAATGCTTTACAGTTTAAGATACAACTCATTTTGTGTCTTAATTTAGGCGATGCGACCATTGCCACATAAGAGGGCTCCTCTTAAAAGTTGAATATCAACGGAACGAGCATTATAATGGCTTATGGCTTTTCTCTGGAGCGTGTGAAGGCTATTAAAATGGGACTTCATTGGAAGAATTGATGCAATAATGGTATAGTAGGTAAAATTAAGCATATTATGATGGAATTGTGAATTATTAATGGGTAAACAGTTTGAGTATCTTAAATCAAGTTATACAATTTTTAATTTAATTTCAATTATTACCTATATACATTTGTAAGAACTTGTGTAGGGAATTCTCTTACTTCTAAAATCTAACCTAAATATTAAAGTGAGTTTACACAATTGGAAATATCATAAAAAAAAGGAAATCAGTCCACCAGCAGCATCGTCAGATCAATTGTGCTTTGAAAATTATCAGCGGCTGGCTTGATTCGAAGCTTAGGACAGATTGTCCTGCTAGATCTTCTCATTCATCATCAAAAGGGTCAACATTATTTGTAGTTTAAGGTCCTTTTTCACATCTTCGTTGTACCACTTGCCTTAGCCACTCTGTGTAGTCCTTTAAAATAGGCATTCAATAATCACTCATATTATCTATTAGCTTGTGTTGGTGACGATGATGGCAAAATGTATTTCTATAGAAATCGATTTCAACCAGTTCAGTTTACTTTATTTCTAATTTTGATAACTACAAATATGCAATTCTCATTTCAACAGTTCGTTATTGTCGTTATTATTACCCCGTCTCCCCCCATGCCCAGCTTGCAAATGAATAATTATTGCTAATTGATGCTGATAAAAATGAATTTATGAATGCGTTATGTGGTCTATACAAGTTGTTCTATCAATTAAATTGGTCGCCTGCCAGACTGACTGAATGACTAACTGACTACATGATGGACTGACTGACTGACTGACTGTCTTGATCTGCCTCTTAGCAAGACTGAACAAATGAGTGGTTTTCTTTTTTGCGGCTTGATTGACAAACTCGCTTCGCAACTGGGCAGACGGCCCGCGGTGGAGTTATCATCTCGTTATCTAAACAGCTAAAGTTTACATATGATTATAATTATAGTAGGTATATGTCAGTTTTGGATGGATGGATGCGTCATAGAACAAGTTGTTTGAAGAGAGGCTGACTAAAAATAAAAATAAAATTCATTCATAATTTGCGCCTTATCTATGCAAATAATTGTGGCTACATCTAGTCGAGGCCTATAATACTAAAAGCTATTATCTAGCTAGATATATATACACAGAATGTATATAATTATGTATTGGTGAGCTTACAAACACATGTGGGCATAATGTACACACACACACACACACTCACACACACAGACACGCAGCATATTTAATTTGAGGCAACTAGCAATGATTAGGAACATCCGGTTTACTAACCGAAAAACCGACCATCTATCCATCCATCCAACGAACGAACGAATGAACAAACGAACGAATGAACGAAGCACCATCGCCATCAGCATCCACAGTCATTGAACAGTAGCAGTAGCTGTAGCTTCCATGACAACCACGACGACACTCCACACTCGTATGCCTGCCTATGCCCATTCGAGTTGTTGATTCGTTCTTGTGTCTACGAGATGGTTTCGTCGTGGTCGTCATCGTCATGATCATTGAGTGGGGTGCCTGCCGGTGTTGTGCCCATCCCCATGCCCGTTCCCGTACCCGTACCCTTTCCCGCTGAAGCGCCAGCCACTTCAACTCTGGCCATAAAGCAGATAATAATGTTGTTTCTGTTCTGTTCTTCGGCTTTGGCCTCAACATCGGATGATGCTGTGAAGTTTCTGTTTGGAGTTGGAATTGTGTGTAATTTGTTTGCTGGCTACCGATGGCTACTGTATTTCAGCTGTGCTGTGCTTTGCTGAGCAACTGGTGGCTGGACAGCAGCCAGCCTGAACATCGCCACACGATCATTGGGCTTTGCTGCTGATGTTGTTGTTGCTATACGGCCACGCTTTGTTTGTTGTAGCCGCGACAACTGAGATGCGATCAGCAGCTCAGCATCATCATGTTCATCTTGAGCTTTAAATGTGGAAAGACTTCCCTTACCCCATATTGGGTTGAATTTTGTACAGCCGGTTCCTTTAATTGCTAACTTATGTAAAAACTTTATTACATAATTGGGAATATATTTCATTTTTAGGAGCTTCAAAAGTTCTGTCTGTCGATAGAATATTAATTGGTGCCACAATTTATAATGAAATGTTTCACCTATTAAGGGTAAAGGAGTTATATATGAAGGCATATGATGTTTTGAAATTTCTCAAAAATATAACTAAATAAAGTTTAACAGCATATTATGGGTTTAACAGGTTCAAAAGTTGCTTTTGAGTTAGTTAACAAATTCAACGAAATTCTCATCCATTTGATCTGAATTAATTTAGTTTGTGTTTTGGTTAGTTAACTGACTGTTCTGATTATTCATTCATTGTCTTCTAATTTAAACGCAATATTTCTTTATTTATGTAAATCAGCTAACATTTCCGTAAGCCCTTAATATCCGAGAATTTCTATCCGGTATAAATATAAATATACCGTTCTTACACATTTGTCTATTTCCCCCATTGATCAAATGGGTGATTGACCGTATTTGAATTGCCAATTTCAAATCCCATGCGCTATTTCCCATTGATATTAACATAGCCTATGCATAAATTATTTAATTAATTACCAAAACTTGTGAAAATATTGAAGCGCACTTCCTCAAACCAATTAAAACCGAATTAAGTCAAAGATAAGTCCCAATCCGCATCGCCTTCGTCAGCCTCAGCCTCAACCACAGTCTCAGTCTCAGTCTCATCATAATCAACACATTTGGCCCAAAGAACTTGTTTTTGCGCTTCGACCAACCCACAGAGAAAGAAATCCAAATGATATTCATTGGTTAAAGCAAATTGATAATTAATAACATCGATGGGTGCAGAAATGTTAAGAAAATAAATAAATGAAAACAGAAAACTCGTTTGGTCCGGAAACGTATCCTGTGTCCATTAACTGTTTTACATGCTTGACAAACTTCCGCAGTAAAAAGAAAAATCTGAGTACTGTTTTTCCAGTTTGATTTTCTTATTTTTGTTGTATGCCTGCTTCCTTTTGCACTGCGGATGCTGAAATAGGTTGACCTGGGCTGGCCACTTGTTGCACTTTTCTAAGCTGATTTGAATGCCAGATATCGTCGCCATGGCCATCGCCGTCCCCAGTAACAACTTTCGCATTTCATTTGGGGCTGTTAGCTGGGCGCACTCCACATCATTCACTGGCTCAATATCGGGCCAGTTGATCAGCTTTAGCCTTAGCTCCGCTGAAGTTAAAGGAAGAAAAAGAAAAAGTTGCATGCGTTTCGTGCTTGTCTATTTTTGCAGCATGCTTGCCGTCTGCCGCTGCCGTTGCTGCTGCTGCTGCTGCTGCTGTTGTGTATTTTTTCTCACATTGACCGGATGAGCAGCTGCTGGGGATCAGGTGAGGATGAATATAATAACATAAACCCCAATATCAACAACAACAACGACAGCAACAACTACAACAATCAGTGGCAGCCACAGCGGCAACGTCGAGCAATCGATCGAACTGACGAAACCAGTTTCATTGAGAAAAACGGAGGAGAATTGCCCATAGGCCTGGGGCCTCGGACTGTTGCCGATACCGGGCGATCAGAGTGGGGACTGGGGACTGGGGACTACTACATGAATTAATCACTTCGTTTGTAGTGGACCGATTGAGCAGGCGGGTGGTTGGTATTAACCCAGCGTGTGCGGATGTGTGCGAGTTTTCCAGAGCGCCTCAATCTGGTCTGGTTGTGTGAATGAAACTGTCGGTGGTGAGCTCTGGCTTCCACTTGCTGCCTCTTGCCGTGCACACTTTATGAATGAAATGATCGACAGCTGAATTGCGAAATTGTTAAACAAAAAATCTCAGCAACAGACCCCGAGTCTCGTCCGGGCTAACTTGTGCCACTGGTTGTGGTTGCTGTTGCTTTTGCTTTTGCTACTCCTGCTGCTACTGATGATGATACTTGGTCCATTGATCCAACAGGTCGCCAACTCAGCATCGTCTCATTGCCATCACCATCACCACCACAATCATCGGCATCGCCGTCAACGTCCACGTAGCGCCGATGGAAACATAATTTCTCCTAATTATATTGCCGGCGATCTTGTAGAGTTAATGAGTGTTGATTAAAGCTTTTGTTGCTTATGGGATTTACGAGTATATGGCTCACACACATACATACACACGCTCGCATATAACACATACACATCCATTTTGGTATTTCCTACTCTCTGTCATTTGGAAATATTTGGTTTGGTTGGTTCAATTGTTATTTATGTTGGCATTTTATTGGCCAGAGGATAGATGGGGTTGATACAATTTGCAGCCTGAAAGATTTGGCCAATCGGGCAATCAATCAATTTCGTTACACTTCTTCCTGTCTTGAACTGTTAAATGATTTCTATGGGGCCTTCGATGTGTTAGTTTTACAATTTCAATTTTATTTGTTATTTACAGAGAATTTTGAGATGGAAGCCATTTTAAAGAACTTGAATATTGGAAAAGAAGTATAAATACGAGATAAAACACTCAAATATGAGTCGACAATAACAATAACATTCTATTTCTGCAATTGGATAATTTATAACTAATTCTACAATCGTTTTCTATAATTTAAAATGGAAATTTAGGATTATTATAAAAATGGTAGCAAGATTTTAACATAGCTTTAAATTCTTATAACATTATAAACAGTGCATTTCACTATTTACAAGCAGCAGCCAATGCATTTCCTTTAATAAACTCGAGAGTAGAATTTTCCTAAATATTCTTAGGCGGCTCATAAAATTCCCACAACACAAACATAATCATAATCATGATGATGATTGCACTTCAAACAGTTGCCAAAGTGTCTGTTTGATATCAGACATTCAGTTGCCTTCATTACATTTCCTTTCGTTTCGTTTCCTTTCCTAAGCATAACACTTCCAAGATGCTTAACACCCTCCCCCCGCCCCACATTCAATGCAGCCACAACAAGTGCAATGGCAACAAACATGAAAGCGAATGCTTTGATCTATCTATTTATTTCTATTGTGTATGTGTGTTTGTGTGCAGCTATCGAATGCAATAACACCTTGCCACCCCCACACTCTCACACTCACCATCTTAGTGGTAACTATATATGTATTCCCTGTATTTATACAACTCATAAGTAAGAACACCTAAGTTCAATTATTTTGGGCTTTAGTTAAGGAGGGAGATTCCTTCTATAGGAAGAAGTGTATATAACTACCAACTATATATAGTATATGTTGCGACTAAGCATAGTAGATAGATAAGACAAATCGTTTGAGTGTTTTCTATAAGTACACTCATACTAGAAATGGCAGAGAAATCCAAGAGAACCCATAAAACCTGAAGGACGCTTGAAATTAGAATCGAGATCGAAGATCCAAGATTTCCAAGATAGACACACTTATACACACGTATAAATGATGAATCCTGCTTTTTCAAATCCTAAGTATTAACATATTTATACATATAGAAAATTTGAACCATTAACCGCAATTAGATGAAAACGATTTTCCCAGATAAAAGCATCTTCATATTCCAAATCGGTGTTTTATAGTATATATTTTTGTATAAGACTGCTCAATAACGAACTGGGAATACAATAAATCGACATATGTAGGTCCGATTGGCGGCTGCATTAAGTTTTCTTAACTAGCTGGCGAAGCATAATATACGTTTGTCGTTTTTCTTTTGTCGTTTGATGTTTTTCCAGTTGCTGGAAATTTCTTTGAAAATAAACATTGCGCTTTACCGATGCGACCAAACGCAAATTTATTTTACCCAATTTTCTACATACATATAGCCGTAAAATATATGTGGCGGCTATTTCTGGTCAATTTTTCTTCAATTTTAGCATAATGTGAACTGTAGTTTTTGTAGGCTTCGGGGCATTTTATGTTTGTAAACATGGCACAAGTTCCGGCGAAGAAGATTGCATAGAAATTTCATTGAAACAAACAACGCCGCGCAGTCTGTTTGTATTCCTCAATGTCTTGCTTAGTTGTTGTTGTTGCTATCGTTGTTGCTGTTGAAACAAAATATCTATAAAAATGTGTGCTGTACAAATATGAAAACAAAAGAAAACGATTCAAAATCAGTACTTACGATTTGTGGGGTTTTTGGGGGCATATTAAAAATTAATTTATTCGCTTTCAGCGAGAACAAAAACGAGCAAGAGGAAAAACACAACCAAAATATTTACGACGATTGATCTTAGTTCCGTTGGCATTATTTTTCTTTTTTTTCTGGTGAACCTTTTCCTCTCTCTTAGCCAATTGCCACTGCATTCACGTTCACATTCACAGGCACATGAATATGTGAGAGTTTTCGTTTGATCATCAATTTTATTGCATTATTTCGGATTCAGTTTTTAGATTTTGTTGTTTTGTTGCTTTGTTTTTGTTGTTGGGGGGATTTCCAGTCCAATTGACTTTGGGCTGTCTATATAAATTGTATTTTGTGTTGATCGTTTGCTAAATAAACATTTTCACATGCGCTCAATGTTGTTTTTATTGCTATTGTTGTTTTTGGTGTATTATTTTTTTTTATGTTAGCTTTCGCACCGTTTGTCTCTGTAAAGAAATCGTGGCAGAGTTTCCCCCCCTCCAATACTTGTGGCAGTCGTGCTAAAAAAGATATGTCGGATATACATTTTGTAGAATTTGTTCTGCTGCAAAGTATAATTCTCGGAAATTATTTAAAACCGCTGAAATGCATGGTTATTATGGTTAAATATAAATTCTGGGAACTCTCTAAATTACGATATTCATATAATACTGTGTGGCAGAGATAAATTGAAACTAAACAGCACTGATTTGTCAAATGTGTATGGATAACGTTCCAATTGACAAATTGTCTTCATATTCTGTATTCCTGCCTTACGGATTCCCCCAACTCATTTTTCAGCCGTCACAGTTCAACACACAATTAAAAGAGTCGACAAGCTTTACCATTATGAATAAATGCAATTATACAAAGTGTTCGTGCCGCCCACCATCAATTAAAGACCCCCAGAATACGCACTAACTATCCACAATTAAAATAGTCCATCCAGTCCGTGTCCATTGAAAACTTTGCGCAAGCGCATTGTGAAGGTTTTTCTGTTTCTGTTTGTGTTTGGGATTTTTTGTGCTCTCGTACTCTTCTTTGGCAGATTTTCAGACACTAATTGAATAAAATGAAAATTGAAAGCAAGAAATTAAGGCAGGCAATAGTCAGTCTCAGTCGTTCGCCCTATGTAAATGGCCTGATCGTTGATTAAGCGGGGAAAGACAAGATCAGCACAAATACAGAGTACCAAAATGTGTTGAACAGAAAACAGTATATATGTACTTGTATGTATGTACTTATATATTTGGATAGCTAGCTCGTTGTACATACCAAGTATTCATTCTGAAGGGATCGATTACATCCCGATCCGATTTTGGTGATAAGCAATTTCGATTCCGAAAAGTAAGTTGCAAAGTCGATCACAAAATGATGACTCAAGTTGACTTAGCTCTCTCTTTCTCCGTTAAAAATACTTCTTTCTGCCTATTTATCTATCAGTCAAGCCGTCTGCACTTCCTACATGTAAATCCCCTGTGGCCAAGTGTCTACTTATCAAAGACACTGAGCTGCTTTGTTGTTATCTTTAACAGCAGTCGGTTTGACCCTGTCGCCTGACTTCCCTAACTGCAAATCAATTGCTTGCCCATGGCCCTATGTGACTACTATCTACCTTTCCCAATGACTAAGCGGTGCAGCGGAGCAGGAGCAACTGCACTCCATTCAAAACTGCACAGCAACTGATTTAGTGGGAGTAGCGTTAAGACTGGCTTCATAAAGGCAAAACCAAAATTAAATGAAATGAAATCAGCGCTAAAGATTTAGGGGAGACAAGAGCCGTGAGCCCCAGCAGCAGTTTGAGAAAGGTACGGCGAATTTTCGCTTTCCCACGACTCTTGGAGCCAGACGCCAAGCGAGTCCTTGATCGAGGCATTGAATACAAGTGCTTCAGTTGCCATGGAGCAGGTCACGGTTTGCGGGACAGCGTCAATGGTAAATGATAGTTAAACGATTAAATTTTATAAATTTTGAGAAAGATGCGAATTCAGAAGCGCTGCAGCTTCCCCATGAAATTGGTCATACCTTAAATGAGCAGGGTATACATTCATGCATACATATACAAATATGTATGTCTATACGCTTTGCACAATACTTGTTTGATGATCCTTTTGTGGAATCATTAGCAGGTAAAAGCTGCAAACCTTCAAACTCTTTGTGCTGGATCCTCAGACCCTGATACTATGTGTTGTGTGTGTAATCCGAGTAGAAAGAACCTTCGCTGCTCTCCTTGCCTGCTTTGTACGTATAAGCAGCAAATACATATTAAAATATGTCAAAATACCCCAAGAAGTATTCAAGTTCAAGTGCGTGGGAATTCCATTTTCTGCGAATCATTGAAAGAGGATTGCATTAGCTTTTGATATTGGAACAATTGAAATACAACTTTCATATATGCATATATGCAATGAAGAATGAGATTAGGGGCGTGAGAAATTTGGGAAATGATTAATTACATTGCAAGTAAATGTTGCACTTCCGTTCCAGTGCAAAAGTGTACAGGTAGCACACACTCTCAAGATGCCAACAATTATCACACTCTTCAGGTGCAACACTCGCAACACTCTCAGTGCATGTCCACTCCTTGTTTTTGCTACCTTCATCAAAAATTGCAAGGCAATTAATTATATCTGCTTTCGGTTCTCCTCATACTGTTCCTTGTTGCACACATTCAATAGAGTCACAGTCACTCAAATTGGGTTCGATCGATCGTTTTGCACCCTGTTTGAGGCTCACGCACCCGGCCCCAGGCCGATCCACCTAGAATCTCAGCTGCAGCATGCAGCATGCAACATGTGAATAACACAACCAACTCTTACACATACTCGTACACACATGTGTGTGTACATATACAAACAAATGCATATGTATGCAAGCAAGCAAGCTGGCAGGGGCAGGCTGGCACAGGCACACACAATTTAAGTGTTGAGTGTGTAATTTTATATTTCCGGTGTAGTAAGTTTTGTACGACAACTCCAACTCTGCCCGTCGTCATCGTCGCCAGGGCCAAACACATCTTCGACTCTCGTTATACAAATATACACTTGCAGGGGAAAGCATTATAATTTTGTCAAGATTTTTGCAACTATTTAATATCCTTCTCAATATAATTATCTCTGTAAATGTTTAAAAGTGTACTTTAACTATAGAAACAATTGTTAGAAAACACAATAAGTTTGCAGTGGGTTAGCTTCAGGGCTCACAATATGAGAGCTCTAAAATTGTTCAACCATCGGGCTTTTATAAGTAAGAGATCGGAGCGAGCTGGGTTGTTCTATTACAATGTTTATAGTATAAATTTACTCAGTTGTAAAAGATGCTTTTCAATTGGAAGAATGAAATTAGTAACTGATTTCCAGCAATCCCAAGTTATGTGAACCTTTTCTTCAAATTTATTATATTCCTGTTTCTCTGGCTATAATAGACTGCAATGCTGGCTGAAATCCAACACGTTGGACTCTACAAACTCTTTCTTGGGGTTTGTTGAAGGAAGGACAGCTTATTATAATGTTCGAATGGATTATAATATGATCTTGGGTGACAATGTAGAAGTACTTCTGTGTTTGATTGAAGTTTCGTTTTGACATCTGTAAGGAGGGTATACAAGTTTCGGTCAAACCATTTTCATATTTACTTAAAAAGAAGGAGAAAGAACTCCTTCTTTGGCAGCACTTGGCTCTTTTACACTAGCTTGCTGCTTTTGCTGTTTCAGCTGCAAACTGCAACAACAACAACGACAACTATATATATGCAGCTACAACAAGTATGTTTTGCTCGTCAGCACCGACAACAGCAACAACAACAGCAACAACAATAACTCAACTCACACAACTCCTGCAATTATTTTTATATCGAAAAACTTTTTGAGACTGCACTTCGAGTATCAACTGGCCTTTTGTCCATGTCCAGGGTGCCATTGCCAACCCAGACGATCAATGTCTTTATACGTACGTATGTACATATATTTATGTATATTTATACTCCACTGTGTGTGTTTTGTCGTAGTTTGGATGCACATTATTTGATTTATAGTATTTCAATATAATTTCCAGTCTGACAGTCTACGTTTTATCCAGAATTGGAAAAGTTGTTGCTGTCTTTTTTGTTATATTAAGGGAATTATACATATATATACGATTTTCGAAGAATTGCCTTGTCAAGGAAAAGTTAAAGAGAGAAACGTATACTCAATGACTTGGATACTTCAATACTCTCACCAACACGGGAGCTGGCACATTTCCGATATTACAAACTACATATAATTATGTGGAACTGTGTAAATATTCCTTATCTATATTTCTGCAGAAAATCCATCATAAAATTTACGAACACATGCTCAGCCTGGACCCTTCACCATAAAATATTGTGCTTACTTTGAAGAGAATCAACGTTGCAAGCTCTAGAAGAAATTTGAATCACAATTATAATAATAGAAACCGAACAGCCATTGCTAATTGTGTATAACTTCATGCACAACGTCCTGAACACCCATAGTTGTGCATGGTTATGCACACTTGCACAGCTGCTTGACATAGCGGACACCCAAAATCTTCAGTATGAGCATTTCCTAATACTGCAGGAAGTGCTTAATTACATTCATACATTTTTAATTGTTCTTTAACTTTATAGCGATAACTTTGAAATTCCGATCTCAAGTTTGGCAGTAATTTCCTTCCGATTGATTAAAATCGCACATGAAAAAACCCATCCTACTGTTATCATTTTGTAGCTGGCAATTAAAATTCCATTTTATTATTTCCACTTCCGATTCGACTTGCAGATAAACAGGCTGCTTGGTAACGTACCACTTATTATAAAAATCGTATCTAGCATTTATATAACAAAGAGTATTCCAGTGTCACTAATGTTTTCGCTATTGAAATATGTTAAATCTTATGTTGACAACATTCTTATTCCTGGAACTTGTCACATTTTCCCTCTGTTTAAATTCATATTTAGTTAATTTTCCTATAACTATTGGCTTAATTTACGAGTAAAGCATTAAAAATGCAACGTTTGAGTGTTGCTGATTATTCAATCCCTACAAACACATATATACATATATAGCTATATATAAATATAGCACTTAAACCCACAGTTGGAATCAGCATCAACTTCAATTGACATTGAATCAAATTAGTTGCAAAATGAACGAAGCCGCCTTGTCTGACCCGAGGCTAGAATCGTTTATAGCTGAACGAATATCAAAGGACGTTGGCAGACAAAAAGAAGCAAATTATGTGCTAGAAATCCTTGTTACGGATGGCTGGACAAGTAGGGTGTGGTGTGGCGAGCTTGGTAGCCTGAGACAAATCATTCATTAAAGTTTTGCAAACAGCAAATACTCCAGGAAGTACTAAAAGAAGACCAAGTAGACATGATATCTGTGTAATTACAGGTGTGCATATAATATATAGTTTGCTATCGCCATATATTTATTGCATCAGATGAGCCACGAAGTTCATCAGAGTCTAGCATGGGACTACTTCTCGATTACATCTGCCTGGAGTCCCCAACTCTAGCACCAACAAAGCTTTATCAAATTTAATAGAATTGTTGTCGTCGCAGCAGCAGCAGCAGCAATGGGAAAGTGCTGCCACGAAAACTTCAGCTCTATGAAGTTGGTAATGAAATATCTAACGACCGGAAGTCAATAGCAAATACTCAATAATGTTGTTTGGCTGCGTTGCATGGCTTTGTGGTCGGATTGTTGTTGTGGCTGTTGTTTGCCTTTGGCTGGCATTCGCCGTTGCTAATTTCCAGGCAGTCCATCTTGTCAAGAGCGTCCAATTAAGGATGGGCAAGAGAAATGTTTAAGTGAGATGGAAACCGCTTACATTCACCTGTTTGACTGCCAAGCGTGATATCGCTTTGGAATTTTACTTCACAGATTTTTATTTTGGCAAATAACAGGCAATATCAATCATATAATAAAGCGGAAAAAAGTTGCTCACACGCGTGCCAAATTCAAGATCGAGATCGAAGTCGACAAGTTATCGTCTTATCAAAGTTCCGCGCACACTTAAATTTATGAATGAATTGAAGCATTTATTTCCTCAGTGCAATAGTAGAAGTACTGGAAGTACATAATAGTACTCATCGAAGAAAACAACATTATACTTATTTGCAATTGTCATTTTATTGGTCTTTGCTTAATTAAAGTCATTTTTCGCTGGAAATTTGTTGCGGCGGAGTGTTTGATAAGCAATCGTTAGACTAAAATAACCTGCACTAATAAATTTTAGAGAGTGCTTCGTGTTCTTGGTGGCATTTTATAACACACCTAACGCACCCATAACATGTACATATGTGTATGTATATATATTGACACTTCTCCGTTTTCTAAGAAATTTGATAAGAGCCAGCAATTGGCTCTAATTGCGTACTGAGTATTACTCAGTGGTGGTTCAAGCATTGGAATGCCCAAGCCCCAGATAAGGGCTCTAATGTAGTCGGCTTTGCAGTTTCAAAGCCTTTTTGCATCAATGTAATCGGGAGGCGGTCGGAAGAGACAGAAGGCTTGGGTGGCCTACGTGACTGCTAAACAGTAGGCAACAGCTACTGAAACTAGCTGAGTAATTAAACTAAGACCTAACCCGGAATGATGTAGTTAGAAAAACGATTATGATTGATATGAATTGGAAACCAGGAAGCTGTTTTCAGAAAGTTACAGTAATTCTAACGACATATTTCTGCAGATAGATATATAAGACGAGGAGGCAGGCTCATAGAGAAATTACATTATTCTGACCAGGCTTTAAAAGAGATGAAAACCCAAGAATCAAACAGTAAATATAAAAAATATCTATCTTTTTATATCATAATAATAACAGTGTATTTTCAGTGATACTTTTCCAAAATCTAAACCCCATAAATAGTTGCATGTAGATCTCCAGAGTATCCTAATTCATAATGCAACCTTGCGTGACTTTTTGGTTACACTGCTGCCTTTAAGTAGGCAGATCGTCAGATACACTCAGTCAAGTGGCCTTGAAGGCGAGACTTGATTGACCTATTTCAGTTCAAAAGGGGTGAACAATGAACACCTCATGTGATTACCAACCGCATCGCATTGCATGCAACCAACTGTCCAGCAGAAGATCTAAGAGGTAGCGCCTGCAAATGAATGGCTCTAGCATTAACACCCAAGTGGTTTTGGCTCCTCCGTCTCCGTATCTTTGACGTTGTGTGGCCCGCCACCAAGCGAGATACTCGTTTGTACTTGCTAGGTGATGTACAAAACAAATGCCAGTCAGAGCTGGAGCTCATAATGAATTTTGAACACGCACAGACGTTTTGTAATTTCAGCTTGTAACTACAGCGCATTGAAGAGCTTTTTCTTCCACTACAAGTCATAATAATACTCGTATGTATATGGATATGTATGAAATGTACGATAAATGTAAGTACTGCATATTGTACATATATGCTATCTCAAATATGTGACTACATGATTGTGTGGTGGACTATGAAAGCCAATTTGCTCACCACGCAGATGCGCCTACCTTGCCATTGTGTTTCTCCCCTTGTATCTGCACTGACAGAAAGAAACACAAATAAAGTTCTTCCGAGAAGGTTAGCCGAAATTTCTGAAATACTTTTCAAGTTCATACATATTTTGAGATTATTTTCTAATACTTTAGTTTATACTGTGGCTGATCAAATTTCTTGGAAGTCTTAAGATTTATTGCTCTTTAAATTTTGTCCCCTTTGTCTTTGAATTTGACCAAGTTTAAATGGTGGCAACAACGATCACTTATGAATGATACCGATCAATGATTATGATCCCGAACATTCCTGATCATCACTTAAAAGTGATTGCTTGTCTTGTTGGAGTCACTTTATCGGGCTTGCCAAACATTGAATATGGGACCATTTCATATTCAATGTTTGGCAAGCATATAGCCAAATCATATAGCCAAACAAGTTCTATATCGAAGTTCTATATAATATAGTTTCAATGGCTTCAATTACTTAGCAAGTCCTTATATACACATACACATACTCCTGGTCTGTATAGCCAGTTATGCACAAGGACGCGTTGTGAAGCATTTTAGATTATGGTCATAACTTTCCCATTATAAGCACAATTTCTTATAACATTTTATGAAAGAAACCATTTGTTTTTTTTTTTTTTGAGTGTACATCAGGTATGGTATCGCTGCCTGCATTTGTCGCCAATTATGCGGTTTTGTGATAATGACCAAATGATCTCAACGCAGCCCCGTTGCCACCGCCAGCGTCGCCGCCACGCGTAATTTCAATTCATTCATAAAAGTCTCGAATTCGATGTTTGTTGCGGCGGCAGGCAGGGCTGGCAGACAGCGGCAGGCGGCGGCCAGGCATTTCATTCATAAATTTACCTGGTCGCGTACTCATAATAGCTTTATCTTATGGCCTTTTGAGTTTTATTTCTCTTTTCTGCTTTTGTTGTTGCCTTTCTATATACATATATATATATTTGTATTATATGGTCGTAGTTGCACTCCGCTCACATACGTGCGAGACATCGCCGCCTCTCACCTTCACCTCCCCAAATGCTTTATCACATAACTCGTACATATATTATATTTGCCACGGCATCAACATTCGAACACCACTACGTCTGGGACTGGGAGCTGGGAGCTCGATACGAAAGCCAGAACCAGAGACAGAGCCCAAGGCAAACGGAAGTAGCGGAAGCAGCGACGTCGACGTCGATCATTGTTATGCGTGTTGTTTTTGTTGTGTATATTTTTGAAGCAACGAAGACATGACTCCGGTCAGGCCTGTTCATCGGTATCTTTTAGCTGGCATTCTCATTGTCTGCTCTTGCTGCTGTTGTTGTTTTTGTTTGGTACGAATGTGCGTGTGAGGCAACATAAGAAATTCATTCATAAATTGCTTGTCGGCTGTTGTTGTTGCTGTTGCTGTTATAAGGAGCTGCCACTGTGAGTAAGAGTAGGAAATTTGAGTAGATCTCTGCTAGTGCCAGCATATGTGAATGTGGTTGTGGCGAGGGTAAAGGAAAGGAAGACGAAGTAGAAGTAGCAGAAGAAATTGTAGCAGCTACTTTGTGCTGTTGTTTGTGGCTTGGTATCGCCATCGGTCATCTGATAGCAGCACATTGTAAGGCAGCTTGTTTTTTTTTTTTTTTTGTTGAACTTGACAAATTTCAATGCACCTGCTACACCCTGTTGCAAGCTGTGTCACCTGTTGCAAGTCGTACTACCATATACATGTCAGCAAGTATGTATGTAAATTTTTGTTTGTTATTTGCTTTGGTTTACATTTCGTGCATTTGTTTTTGCTTCATTTTCATTTTTTTCTCTCGGCTAAACAAA
Organism: Hirtodrosophila duncani; assembly: GCA_037043425.1. Lineage (NCBI taxonomy): Eukaryota > Metazoa > Arthropoda > Insecta > Diptera > Drosophilidae > Hirtodrosophila > Hirtodrosophila duncani. The sequence goes on along the minus strand of JBAMBM010000820.1, from coordinate 2,181,942 downwards.
CAACATTGATGCAGTGTTGTTGTTGGTCTTGTTTTACTAGGTGTATTTTGTGTTCGTGGTGTTGTTGTTGTTGGCACGATGATGGCCGTTTCCGTTCCACACAGGCACGCTCACGTTCTCTCAAACACACACATGTGCACTTGCTACGCTCGCGTTCGTTTCGTTTGTGAATGAATTCCATTTCGTTTCGCTTGGTTACGGTTTGGCCTCTGAGATTTATGCCTCATTTCAGTTCCACTTGTTGCACGCTCTCTGCTTCGCTCTAGCCTCTCTCTCACTGTGCATGCGTGCTCTTATCACACAGATGCAAAGTTCTCTGGCCCGTTCCATCTCGCTGCTTTTAGGATATCCAACGACGGACACGATCGTTTCGTTTCATTCCAATCCAATAGATACACAGAGAACGACGAGTTACAAAATAATTTTATTTAGTATTGTTTTTCCTCGCTTATTTTCGTTTTTTATTTTTGTGCATTGCGATAAATAAATTTAAACAAATCTTATCTCTGTGTGAGTGCTTGTGTGAGTTTCGAGTGTTCGAGTGTTTCTTGTGCGATTCGCAAGTGTTAAAATAGAAACCCGAAACCCGTTTTGTGAGCATTTGCAAATGTTGACAGTTTGTAAATGGCCATAGGTGCCTGTGCCTGTGTCTGGTGCTGTGCTGTATAATTAACGTTTAATGAAATTAATTAAGCCAAATGCCAGTGACTATAATTATACACAAAATACAACATAAGCGTTTGCTAATAGCAACCATTGCCATCGCAGTTACGGTTAATGTTCATGCAGCATGCAAACCAAGAACCAAGATCAATCCGTGCGCCGCCGTCGTATCCATATCGTTTAAGAAGAAGGGTCGCAACTTTCTCTCTGACACTTCGGGTCAAATTTGTTGATAGTTTGATTTTCACGCTAATCAATTGAATGCAATTGAAATTGACGCTCACGATCGCTGGGGTTTATGTTTATGAATGAATTGCTTTGACATTTGACACCCAACGAGCAAACAACTCGTTAACATTCGACACGATTTTGATTGGGCAGCAGCTGAACAGCGGCACCCTCTGCGGTCTTCATTATGACAAACGAATGGATTGATTGGAATGATAGTCGCATGTTGCCGCCATTGCGTACGGCTAATTATAACAATTCACACCATCAAACCTTACTCAACAGCGGCATCAGCAGCAACAACAACAACAACATCAATAACTATCAGTGTTTCTCGAGCAAATTTCACCTGAAAGCACACAAGCTGCAACAGCTGCACACCAGCAGTGGCAGACTGAAAGGTGAACTATCCACTAAAAACTAGAATATCTTCCATATACCAGACACTGTAACTTACAAATTCCAAGCGAATCAAGCTAATGTTTCTATAAATCTTGTCTACTCTATTGCAGATGTGCCCACCGCATTGCCGCCTCTAACGCCCGGCACCAATCGCAAAGTAAACGAGGTACTCAAAGCCTCATTCGCCTCTTGGGAAAAGGAGGTACAGAACTGCAATATAACCAAAGGTAAGTAGCCACTTAAAACACATATGTAGTATCTACAGTTGAGTGCATTTGTGATTCCCATATGTATATATATATATATTGCATTGGCCACGCCAATAAAATATTCATTTATGATCAGGGCACAGTCGACAGACAAGATCACAACAAATGAATATTAATAGATTCCCACAATAATCATAATAAATACTCGTAACATTTGTGTTTGTTGAATGCGCTCCCACGCACTCAAGAGGCCGAATCCACAGACAGACTAATTAAGCAACCAATAAACGAACATATGTATATTGCATTAGAAAACAATTAATTATAAATGTTTTTCGTGTTTATTTGAATTTTTAACTTACAGATCCCCGTGAATGGACGGAGGAGCATGTCATCTATTGGCTGAATTGGGCCAAAAATGAGTTTTCACTGGTCTCAATGAACCTGGAGCCGTTCTACAAGATGCGTGGCCGGGCCATGGTTGAGCTGGGCAAAGAGAAGTTCTTGGCCATAACGCCACCATTTACGGGTGATATTCTATGGGAGCATTTGGATATATTACAGAAAGGTACGTGACCAAAATGACAACTGGGACCAGTGGCTGACATGGCGCCACTTGTCCAGTAACCTTGGAGTTGGCCAAAGCAATTTACCTGCTCATAAAATAGAACGGAAAATGCAGAGACGACGGATGTCTCTTCTGGCCAACCAGGCTAACAAAATCAACGGGTTGCTTGATGGCCGCAGCATTCTCTTTAGTGGGCCAGCAGGATGGAGGGGGAAGGGTGGACTTGTTACTGTGCTGCCTTACTTCTGCTTCCTGCCTATTTTGCGTAGCGAAGGCAGGGAGGCCACAGCCGTTTTTTTGCCATTCATTTTAGCAATGAAATTTGATTTTTTTCTGGTATCAACAAAACGGAAACCGACAGTGTTTGACGTTTTTCATAATTTATTGAGTTTAAAAAGCTTTTAGTTTAGTTTGGGTCACCTTTATTATGTTGCTATTATTTGTTATACAATGTTGTTGTTAGCTAATTTAATTTGCATCCTTTTAGATTGTGAGAAACCAAATGAGGACATTGTGCATGGGAATTCCTTTGAATCGGCTTCGACCGCTTCGGTCTGTGGATCGGACCATCAGGTAGCCAATTACCCTGCACCACCAGCAGCGCCAGGAGCAGCAGTGGCGGCAACAACGCCAGTGTCAAACAACAGCATTGCCAGCCGCCTTGCCATGGATTATGTGACAGCAGCGGCATCGTCAGCAGCAGCAAGCAGTGATAAGAGCAACTTCCACCCAGCCAGCAGCCATACACCCACCATGCCACACAACGGTAAGCAAAACAGATTCTATAAATAATCAATTTATATATAGATTCAAGCTATTATGATAACATCTTGAGAGCAACTTGACCAATTGAATTACCAACAAATTCAACTTAGTAATTTCATTACATATACAAATGTACTCACATATTGACCTTTGCTTGTTGTATTAAGAGGGTGTATGGGCTAGGGATCTGTTTGAAACAGATAACTGTAAAATCACCTTTTATTTGTGAGTTCAGTGATCGCCAGTATTTGCATTCATTTTCGCCTTTGCCTAAAACTTCAACGTCGACATCCATGACTTTCAATTAGTCAGCACGTGATTTGAGTGAGACTGAAGAATCCTCTCAATTAACATGGACGCATGTGAGGCGCTGTGGGGAGGCGAAGGGGATACTTTCAGACTTTGCTTTGATTTTAGATCAGTTCTGGTTGATTTCGTATATATCCCGTTCTATCTGTCTACTCTCTTTAGTTGTGTGACGGCGCAGCTCGCTAGGTGGCAAACGAGCCCCCACTTTCCCTGAGCACAATCGACCCTGTAGGCAGACTATGCTGTTGACTATCCTAGTGTCTGCCTGTGCATGTTTGTATGTGTATCTGTGCCACTTTTAAATGCCATATTGTATGCTACGAAGGCGTTCGTCTTTCGCGAAACGGCAAACTAACTTCGTTAAAATTGTGAGATCTGTACGTTGAAAGAGTACACACACGCAAATAACATTGGTTGAACGTAGAGGCATAAAGTTTTTTTGGATGTTCATGGCATCCAAAATTCTAAATGAAACACGTTTCATCATAAAAATGGACATGCTGCAAAGAACTGAATGAACACTAATCAAAGATTATAGTAATTATACAAACAACATTCATATCCTATCAATGACTACTATGAGAACGTATGCCAAGACTGCCAACGGCGTAGTCAGGGGGGAAGGAAGGGATCCGTTGCCTCCCCTTACAACTCCTCTATAAATTCTACTAATGGTATCAACGAGATTGTTATCAAAATAATCATCGCTGAAGACTTATATTAATTGAAATACCAACTCGGTGAAAATGGCTTGCTCTTTCACATAGATCTCGATTTGAATACGTTTTGTTGTAGCCAACGCTTTCTCATCTACCTTATAGATTAACACCCTTTACATTGTATATACATATTCTTGTTCTGTTTCACTTTTCTTTTAACTGATGTTCGCTATTATTGATGCCAAAGATCTCATTAGGCGAATAAAACTTGTTTATTGCGCATCCTCAAAATCGTTTTGATATTGGCATTTGTTTAGTGCATCCGCCGGCAGAATGTTATTTAAACAATCATTTAGCCCGAAAAGCACCTACGATTACGATTATCTATAGCCGCTATATCTGTCCAGACAGAGACAGTGATAGGCGTATGTCTACGAGCCCGAATATACTTATGTATTAATTGATTGCGAATGCAAGCCATTCATTGGAGTGCTTTTGACTTTGTTTGGGTTTAGTAATTTTGCTAGTTGGTTGTTAATTTATTTATGTGAAACTGAAATTGAAACGGAAATTAAATTTTAAAACAAATGGCAAAATGTGTCTGCGGTGCGCCTGGCGCCAGCGTAGGCAGGCAGCCAGCAGCAGCAGAGACAGAGGCACAAGTCCCGTCGACAGCATATCTAAATAGTATCTACCATTTAAATTGTTTACATATTTAGGCATTGGCAATGCGGCGACGCCAACAGCACAGCTTGAGATACAGATACATTTATTTATTTAATACATAAGTCGCCCGCCGTACAAATTGGAGCGGCGGTGCATCGTTAATGCATTGTGTCTTCATCGTGCTCGTCTTCAGCTGTGCCCCAGTCGGTGGCACCAGCGGCAGCACCGGCGTCAACATGATGTAGTATGCGCCACAAGTTTATGATTAATCAAGTTGCCCACTGCGCAGCTCCAACTATGTACAGTTATTGGCCTTTCTATAACAATGTCCAAGTCGGCGGTGATGCTGCTGCTGTTGACATTATAATAAATTAATTGAATTTATGGTCTTTGACACATTATGGCCATAAATGTTTATTCATTTACATATTCAGATGCAGATTCACAAGTGTTTTTGTTTTTTTTGTGTATGTGTGTGTGCGCTGTGTTAATGAAACAATCAACCAAATTATCAAAAAAGACAACAGCAGCAAACAACAGAACCAAACAACTATCATAGCCAGGCCGAATCTGTGATACACTCACGGATTCTTATATGCAAATCATTTCGAAGCGGGCGCTAGGTTTTGCATGAAAAATTTACATAGTCATGAATGTGACTCAAATCCTTGCCGTAAATAAGAAGCAGCAAGCCTTACATGATCTCTCTTTAGAAGCCTAAACTATCACTTAAACTTATTACTTAAGCCGTAAAATCTATTGTGAATTCTAACGCAAGCTAAAACTTCAAATAGCTTAGATTACAATTAAACCTACACCTACAATGATTTTCAAATAACAATCTTAACATATGCCATCATGAGTAGTTAAGCACCAGAGATCGAATATGATCTTATGGGTTGACGATGTCGATATGCTGAGAAGCACTAAAATATATTGTATAAAAAAGTATGAGTCACATTTTCTTGACCTAAAATCTGCTGAAACCTAAGTCCTCGGACATTTTTAGGAATGGCTTCGAATGAATAGTTTTGATGTTCAACGAATTTCTTTACAAAATCATGAGGCCTCCCTTTCAAGTGCTGTAGCAAATCCAAGCCAAATCTTCAATAATTTTTAATCTTAGCTTTAAATGACTTGACTCCGGGCTCTCTTTCTACAATTTGATTCAATCATTGTCTATGTGGAAGTAACTATGTATAAGCCACTGACCGGACCGATCCACCGATCGACCCACCGACCGACCGACCACCGCAGCGGTTTTGGTTTAGTTGCCCGTTTGCCCGCATATTAAATTATGCGACTTGGATCGGCAGCGTCATCGTCATTGTCCCCGTCGACGTGTAGACCGTTGGCTTTCCATGTTTGTATTTGTATTTGTGTTTGTGTTTGTGTCTGTGCTGTGAGGCTGATTCCCTCCTGCTGGTTTTGTAGGTTGTTTCTTAATTCGTTTCGATTGTCTTTTTGTCAGTCATTAATTTGCTGAATTTACATATTATTGATGTTTTCCCAGTGCGTGTTGTGCATGTGTGTATGCGTGTAGGGCTATTTGCATGTAAATTCAATAAGTATTTATGTAGTTTTTTGAGCATGTGTGAAAATTGAATGCTCCCCCTATCCATGGTAGTCCATATAATGGCTTCTAGTTAATTGAAGTGAATCTTGTGAGTCCATGGAGTGCATGACTTGCTGACACTTTAACTTCTCAGTCCTGCAAATGCATTTATGCAATTATGTAAATAAGCTCTAGATATTTATGGCATCCAGGTGTGCGCCAGCCCAAGACAACCGAATCAATTCGTTTAAGCCGAACCGGCTCAGCTTTACAACCTTCTCGGGGGCCAGTGCAACCTTAAAAATCGCTCACCAAAAACTAAAAACTAAAACAAATTATGATTAATTACACTCATTAAAATTGAGTTCATGCCTTTTGCAAAGTTTCCAAATTCAACACTTATAGTCATATGTATGTATAATGTATAATGAAACAGTGTCATGAACACGCTTCTCCTTTTGCTAACACACTTCTAACTAAGACTTAATTTATTTCAAAGTCTCGTCTTGTGTGTTTTCTTTTTTTTTTTTGTAAATTTTGTTTTAATTTGAGCTGCCGCCCTCATCATCAAACCCAAAACAACACCTACTACTTCGAAGTCAACGAAGCGCAAAAAAGCTGAAAATGCTTCAGCTTCAAGTTTCGTCATCGGACAGCAGTTTCTGAATATCTAAATACACATTCATGGATTTGTTTTAGGCTGGGGGATTTGTTGGGGGGTGTCGAATGATTTACGATGTTGCACTTTAACGCATTTTCATTTCTTTTTGAAAATTATGCATATTGAGAGATGTGCTTGAGTTGCCTCGAATTCAAAAAGGAGGCATTATCAGACGTATTGAAAATTCTGTGCGATTCAATCTAACGCTTACTCATCAGCTTTTTTGCACACACTCAGATACAATAGCACACAGATACTTCGCGCACATATGATTACCTCTCCATGTAAATGTGTGTGTGTGTGTGTGTGTGTATGGATTCAGCCCATAGCCAAAGCCATGTCATGTCTGTGTGGATGTGTGGATGTGTGGATGGGGACAGCCAGGGTCTTTCAATGTTTTGCTTGAGAGCGTATCTAGGCTAGTGTATCTTAGATATTTGCACGCAAAATTGTTTTTATTAGCGCCGCTGCCTTTGCATTGTTCTCTTCAGATACAAGGCGATGCCGCTTGAAATATGGTCAAATTTATTTGCTTTATGGGCTTTGGTTTAATTAAAAAAAAACCCTTTTTATTTATAAACCAGGCTATTTACCTTTCAGCGCATTTAAGCTCCAACTAGTTATATCTAGCATGGATTTGCAAATAAATTTGTTCCATTTTTTCTGTTCTGTGATTTTGATTTTTCACTCGTTGGCAATGCTATATTAAGAGCACTCTAGTTGGTTTTTATTGTTGTTTTTATTTTTTGTGTTTGTTTTTGTATTTTTTTTATATTTCTAAATAATAAAATGCCTGATGCGTGAAATGTTTGTCCAAGCTTGAAGAGTTTTGCCATTGTTGCCGTCGGTTGCTGTTGATTCATGTTCATCATCATCGTCATTATTATCATCATGCTGATGTTGCCATATAACCTCAGCCCCAGCCAACCGACCAACCTATCGGACTCAGACTAAGACTGCCTCCACTCGCTTTCCATATCGCTTGGCCGTGTCCGTGTGGCGTTGTGCCTTGGCTCTTGCCTCACAAAATGACACATTTAATGCACATTTGACTTGTGGGATGGGACGGCGTTGGCTGATACATTTGAGTGCGCATGCTGACGCAGCACGGCCAGAACTAAGGTTCCATTGATCGTCAGATTGCGTGTCAAACACTTTGCGACAGCTCCATGTCTTGTAAATTCTGCTCTTAGCAATTGTTTGCGAGTGCGAATACAACTTACAACAAGGAACACACATCTGACATACATATGTATACACCTTTCGAGCGTGTTGTGTCAAGCATTTGAAGTTTAGTTACAGTTTGTTGATTTTGAAAACGACAATGAAATCAGAGTAATATTTACTTTATTTGTTTACACAAATACTTAAAAATATGTAAGATTTCATTGATTTTGTCAGAGGGCGGAGGCTTGAGGGCGCATTATTTATATGGATTGGTTGAGCCTTAACCAAATTCCTCATCAATAGACTACATGGTGTTGTCTTATTTTCAAAGTACATCATCAGCTGGGAATACATATATGTAGCTAGCTGTTTTACCCGGCGTTGCCCGAGCTCACTTTGAAGTCTGCAGCTCTTGGAGAGAATAACTCTGCTCGAGAAATAGATCTTTCCTTATTTCCACTCTGACAGAGTTTGGTACCCATCGCTGATCTATCCATCTATATGTACAACTTTATGCGATGACCAACTGGTTGAGCGATTGAGGAGTAATGCAAAGCCCAAACCATGAGAAAAAAAGGGCTTGCAAAATTCTACTCAAAGCTCGCTTACACTTTAGAAAACTATAAATAATTATGTTAAAGTTATATATTAGCCAGGATTTGTCATCTTCATATCTTAACTTTTTTGAACATCATATGAACTTCATATACATATACTCGCATACCGCATCTTGCTGGTTATTATCATATAATACAAGGCAAGTCAATAGTGAAAGAACTTCACAGTTGTTTCTTCTTTCGTACTTCAACTTCAACGATATTAATTACGCTAAATTCAGCCATTAACGCTAGACAATTTTCACCTCCCACAAATTATGTAGCAGCAGAGCAGAACAATTGGTTAGCTGTTGAGAAGAAGAATATTGTGGCAAAGACCAGTTCGGAGTAGTCCATGCCGCCATGGAACATAAAACTCAAAAGTCATAACATGTGAAATTATGTTGATTGCAAATTTGTTAAGGTCATAAAATTAAATTTTATTTTTAATTTTAACGCCATTGTTTTTGGCAAAGGGCCAAACGAAGTAACTAACTAACTGACCAGCATATTATTATAGCATTTAGCGGAGTTTAAGCCGTCCACTTCAGGTTGAAGTTGCTGAAGTTTCAGAGCTACCATATTAATCATTCCGCAGAGAACATTCAGAGTATAACAACGCTTAGAATAGAAGTTGAAGAATTGAAGTCGAGTCGAGTTGAGGGCGAGGCGAGGCCTTTAAGCTAGAAATCACATTGTTACTAATTAACATAGTCGACTCGAGCCGAGCCGAGTCCGAGCTGGAGTTGAAGTTGGACTACGCTTGGTTGGTCAACTGAACTGCTGAAGCTGCCTGCACTGGTGGTGGGTGCCAAAGTGAGCAGCTGGAGACGGCAACTCGGCAGAGCTGTGAAAAGTTCACTTTAATGGTATTTTCAGTATTCAACACGGTTCAAAAGCCGCAAAGCCTAGAATTTTAGCTACCTGTCCAAAGCTGCGTTGGTGTTTCTGTATCTGTATCTGTGGTTTCCCTTTTTTCGCGCTGGGCTCTGCGGTCGAAATGTGAGTGGAGAGGCTTCTTGCATAACACAACATCAACCATCGGCTAGGTGTATATTTACGTGATGGTTTTTGTGCTGCTCTCCGTGGAGTTCATTTAATTTATTACCATATTCAGTTGAATCTGACGCGCGCCAACGGCAACACCAGCACCAGAGCTGGAGCCGCGTTCCGAGATCTGACATCGGTTCTAACGAATTCACTGCCCCTCCCTCCCACTTAGCTGGCCCGCCCTGCCTTGCCTTGGATATTAGCATTTGGTATTCGTACGTAAAGTTCATATAATGGATATATGTGCATATGTACGAGTATTCGGATTGGGCTCTGCCACATCAACCAAGCTATTGTTGCTGTCGACGACGACGACGACGACGACTACGATGATGATGGCGTCTCCTCGAATTTTTTCTCTCTGTTCGGTTCGTTTTATTTCGTTACGTTACGTTACGTACATAGGTAGATGTAAATTTACGCCACAGCCATAGAAAAGCGTTACGGTCGAGTTAATTTAAAACAAAGAACGCTCAAAAGAACAACATCAACAGCAAATGTGAGTTGGGCTTTATTTTTGTTTTCGAGTTGTTGGGGGGAAAAAAATTAAACATTAAATTGTATAATGCGAAAGCCGCTAATAGCAACAGAAACAGAGCCCAAAGGCAAAGGCAATGAACGAAACGTGCCAACGAATAAAAACGAATTGCATTCAAACATACCCTGTTTGTATGTACATAATGCATACTTATATGTATGTATGTAAAACTATATCCCTTGAATAAAGCTATGAACTCTGATTAGAGGTCAAATGTATTCTTAGATCTGGTCATAGACTCTGGTCTAGTGAAAGTTTTGTAAAATATTTGCACTTGCCACCTGCCTGATTCATCGATTCGATTATAACACTGCATACTACATCTCAGATTTGTGGGTAATCTCTAAGCAGCTTTATAAGACATTAGTTTAAAGCAATTTGAAAACTTTGCTTGATCGATTCAGCGTTCTTTCGATGAGGTCCGACTTTATAGATGGATGCTTCTGGGGTGCAATTAAAGTGAATTTATCCTTCTTGCAATGCCTATAAGGGATCCCCATAATAAATGTTTTACATTTAGCAAGCTAGTGGTCAAGTGAGGAACGCCGACATATAGTTAAATCGGTTAAAGTTCAATTTTTATGTTGAAGTCCAGCGGACTACCAAACTTGATCCGCTTCTCACTATCTAACAGCAATCGACAAGCAACAGCTAGACAAGCTAGACAGAGCGCTGTGTTTCGGAGAGGCCAATTCCCCTCATCAGTAACCTTTTAACACATATTGACAACTGTTCGTATATAACAATTGATAGCCGTAACTTAATAGCCTCTATTTAACTGCCCATATTTTTTTTGCTTCTGTGTCCCTGTTAGTCATTGGGAATTAATAGTATCGCTAGTTATCTTGTCTTTTTTTGCCGTGCTTTTTTAGCCACAGCGAGACATGTGGTTGTTCTTTGTCCACATTGAGATATCTACATGAGATTGCGTGCTAATCATTTCTGTCTGTCTTTATACATATCTGTTTCCAACTCGATAGATATCTCAAATGTCTTAAAAGCTACAGAGCTGAAATTTGTATTATTTCTGTACATCTGACCAGTATAACATATTGCTACTATACAACCGACTTTTTCAGAATGAACAACTGTTTGTAGTAGAATTGACACAGACACAGAATTGAATTGAATTAATTGACACAGCCTGAATATTTTGTTTAGAGTATTTTGGATTTGATTCAACCAGTTTATGGTTTTCTTGTTGGCAAACACTTAGATATATTCGAAATTCATTCATTCTTAGCTTAGCAAATCCCAAGGTCAATTTCACACATTTGTATTTGAATTGTGAAGTACAACAGGGAATGTATTCCATTCCGAACATTCTAGAGTTTTGACTACTTTGTTTTCGAAATTTGTGTATGTTTGCATTTTATCCTCTAGGTGTTTTGATCTGGTGTTAATTTAAATAAGTTAATACAACAACAACAATACTTTTTCAATGTTAAATTTACAAAAAGCAGAACACTTTTCAAATCCACTCACATGTCTATTTGCATTGCAAAAAAAACGAGCAAGCGTTTTGAAAACCGTAGCAGGTTGGCAATTAATTTGCAATCAACTTTCAAATCTTTGTCTTGCCAAAGCAACAAGAGAACAACGATACTGCCAACAACAACAACAGTGTCCAGCAAAGCACTTTATGCATCATTAAGAATTAGGCAAACAAAAACCAAACGACGACAAAATGGAGAAATACTAAAGATATACATATGATGCATGAATGTATTTGTATCTGTCTATTTATCTAACTATTCTCCATCCAGCTGCTTGGACTTGGACAGAGTCAGACACAAGTGGCCAGGCTAGAGTTGTTGCCCAACATGCGCCAATTTATAATTATTAACTCCAGCAAAATGGCAAGAAACGGACGAACAAATAAATAAAATCAAATTGTGCTCGTGTGGAAGACGTCTCAAGGCATATATGCGGGGGTCTAGAACTGTTACTTGGGGCTGAAGTTGGCCCCCAGAGAACTACGCCAACTACATCAACATCCGTTCGCAGCTTCGATGAATGGAGCAGAGGCAAAGCCAAAAGCCAAAGCCGGTTCGTTCGTGGCTCGATTGAACGACGAGCGAACAAACCGAATGAATGAAGAAATGAATGAATGGAAATGAATGAACTGTAACTTGTTTTAGATTTGCGCTTAACTTAACTATGGACAGACAATCTGCCTAGGCTACGTCTCCCATATGTGAGTTTTTTTTTATGCAAGACTTTTGTGTAATTTGGTTTACCTCTTTTTATTTTTTTCGATTCGCCTCAAAAGAGTTCACATGAAAGAGACGGCAACGGCGACAAAATGTTGACCGGATGTGAGGCTGCGTTTTTTTATGGCAGCGCTCCTTTTGCCCAAGTATCTCTCTGTGTGTGTTTCTTTGTGTGTATGTATGTGTGTGTGAGAAATAATTATATTATTAATGCGAATTTTACGTCCAAAGCTTAAAATTAATAACTCTGTGCAAGTTATGCTTCAGTTTTTCGCATTGGCGACAAACTAAATTGGAGTTTGTGTGAGGCAAGTCAATTGCCATCAAGCCCCAAAGCAAAAGGGAACGAACCCTCCGAAAATCCAGAATGAGTGCAATCAAAATCTTTGCCAAACGCCGCAAATATCCGGAGAACACCCACAAGAATGTAGCCGCAACAGCAGCAGCAATCTGAGCAAATATCCGCCTAACGCGTGACCCCACAGAATGACTTCAAGTCCTTGGCTGTTCCTTGTGCCGATTTGTCTGTCATTGCCTTCGTAATTTCCTTGCATATTTCCGCTGCCACGATTTGGCCATAAATGCATTCTGTTTGTTTACATGCGGGCCATTTTCAATCGAACCAAACATTAACGCAATTTGTGGCTGAGTGTTAATTGAATTGTGTGAAAGTTGAGTTTTCAAAGCAAAACGCAATTATCGCAATTGCCTGTTGCCAGGCAGCTCGTCAGAAATCCGTCTAGACCTGGAGAAAATTTCGGAGAAAAAATTTGGTAAATTTTCATTTTACATTTGGGCTTATTAGCTTATTTGGCTTTCGCTGGTCTTTCGGATATTTAAGTGTAGTTCAGTGGAATTTTATAGAATCATGCAAAATCATCATCATGCAAATACGAATGTATGAGATATGAATTATCGCAATTGCATATGTGCTACAAAAGAGAATATGACATAAAAATATGTGTTTTTACTGCTTCTCTTCCTTCTTCTAGACTAGACTTTTAGGCCGTTTTAGTTCAACTGCGATGGAAACTCTTTTGTAAGCTTTTCCATTTCGAACTATAACTTTCAAGTTTCCAAAACATTCAAAATTCCACCACAAATCAAACAACACCCACTGAACAACACTTAACCGATTTCACCCTCATGCAACTCTACTGACCCAGAACCTTGGGAACAGACACAAAAAGCCCAACCAAAACATTCTCTAACTATCTACACTTGTCACTCCATGGACAAATAACAAAATTATATAGAAATTCGATTGGGATATGAGAAATGCAACAAATTAACTATGCGACGCAGAACATGAGCGCAGCGCAGGCTCTGGTGTGGGCATCAGGAAATGAGGGTGCAGTGCAGCGGCAGTATGAGAGTTTGAGCCCTTGGCGAATTCCAGCAAACTGTAGGGGCAAGTGCAGCATTTACTGCTCTGGGGTGGCTGCTGCCCTTGATGGCTATCAGCAGGCAGTGGAAGAAAACAACCACCACAAGGACCTGCCTTGGCCTGCACCGGCATGTCCTGATGAAATTGCGTCAGTCAGTCCGGCATCCAATTTGTAAGATAGCATTCCAAAATGCTATAATTTGTATTTGTAGGCAGTGGCAGTAAGCTGGTCAACAACCTACACCTGAGAGAGCATTTGGGAAATGCCGCAGCCGGGCTGTGGCTGTGCGGGAGCGTGGGAAAATTCTCATTTCGAAAGCTAATGCAATTTGGGCCGCGGACCTCGTAAATTCTGTGCAAAAGTCTCTTGATTTTTATCAGTGCGCCGCCCTGTTTTACCTGTTAGTTAGTTACCTATTTTTATGTATTTTCTTTTTGTTTATTTTCATTCCATGTTCTCTCCATGTTCCTTCTCTCTGCGTCGCTTTGGTCTCGTGCTTTTTCATTTTCATTTAATTTTCACATCGTTATGCCCTATGGTGGTTGTTGTTGTTTTTATTGTTGGTTTGGCTTTGTGTCATTTATTTGCCTACATTTTGTTGTTCTTTTTTTATTTTGGTGGCTTTTGTTTTGTCTCGCTCTCTTTGTTTTAAATGCGTCAAAGTGTAAATAAATTTGAATTTTCAGCTTGTTTTAACTTTACGTTTTTCTCGTTCGCAATTTTGAAAAAGGTCGCTCCGCACCGCTCCCGCCCCTCCACCACATTTCGAGCTGTCGGCATTTGGTCGTTTGATCTGTGCGCTTGCGCAGCTGATTTGCTGTTGCTATTGATGTTGTTGTGGTTGGTGTTGTTTAAGTTGATGTTGTTTTCTTATTGTTTCATTTGCTGAGCTGAGCCTCTTGTGTTTGTCTGCCATCTTTCTGTTGTTTGCCCAGACTCAAGTAATGGCCAAGTTGTCCACTTAATTTGCATAGCCCCACATAGATAAGGCGCAAATGAGAGAACTAAGTGTTGAGGCCTGTCTCTGTACTGGAATGTGTATAAATATATATATATATACATTTTGTTAAATATCAATGAGATGTGACAATCTAATGAAACAGATGAATGCTGCAAACAAGGGGCAGTTTAAGCTGAGATTGATGAAAATCTTAAGCCAATAGTTCCATAGAAAAGTTCCCAAAATATATATGTAGAGATTTTGAGAAATGCGTAAACACATCAATTCATAGATTCATTTGTGTATTATTGTATGAATATAGAGAAGAAGTTCAACGCTACCTGAGTAATTGATTTATTTCTTTTTTGAAGCCTTTTTGAGGATCAAATGAAGGCCTGCTGACCAGCATTTAAAGCTCTCGATGTTTCAGCCTTTTCTGGCCCCCAAAGCCAGTGCATTTTTTTTTGTATCTTTGAAAGGAATGAAGCCTCCCCTATATAATTTCAATCTTTCAGCCTAAACTCAATGTTCATATTCGAAAGATACAAATGATCCCTAATCACTGATCATAAAAGTACCTGATCTGGTAATAGAATGATTTCATTTTTTAAGCTGATATCATTTTATAAGTGTTCTTATATTAAAAATTAATATTAATATAATACAATTAATTTAAATATTAGTTTAATTACGGTTTTTGCTACTTCTTCTTTGCACAAACAGATTGGAAAATATTTCCGATACTTTTTTATGGATCATAATCTTTAAATTAAGAATCATATTCGGTGACCATTGCACTCACCAGGTCTGAGTAATGATCGTGATCATTGATCAGTGATCAAGTGGTGTTCCACCATGTCAGACTCTTGCTCAAACTTAGCATCCCCTGGGAAGCTCAGCCTGAAGCAGGGGTTGCAACAAAGATCATAATATTTGCATTGCGGATATTAAATGTTGTTTATCTTTTGCACTTCGCTGCATATTTTACTCCACACACACAATTAGTTGCATAGTTGCTCCCACGCTAAACATTACTTGTGTCCTTGGTCAGGACAAAATAAGGCCACGCAATGAGCCGGAACGTCAGTGCTGTTGTAGCCGCCTGCCTTTGCTTGAGCTGTTTCAGTTTTTTTACATTTGTTGTGTAATTTATCATAAAGGACAAGGCTATATAAATAGACGGGTTCCCTTCATAGCTACCCCAACAGGCGTGGGAAACATTGGTGAAGGTGGCAATGGCAATGTTTCCATATGCGACGACGGCTATTAAAAAGTCATTGCATATATGCAATTAATGAGCTACAAAATGCAATTACGGTCCGCTTTGAGCCTCTTGGATGCAGCTCTCTGCGGCTATTGCCGTATATCCATATCCATATCGCTGGCCAAAAAGGTTTATTGGTCATTTCAAGCGAAACAGGAGTGCCTCAATGAATACATGAATGAATGCGGAAGGTATGAAAAATGAGCAAGGCTGAGGATCAGGGGGTATGGCACAAAAGCCGCAGGATATCTCGGTAAATCAAAAGAACAACAAGCAAATGAGGAAACAACATCCGGTAATTTACTTCCTTTAGTTCCGTATCGATGCCCTGCGTACCTTGAAAACCCAAAAAAAAGACGATGCCCTACAGAACATTGAGTTCAGTGCGCCTTTTGTTTGGCCGGCAAGTGGTAGAGATTTCAGTTTTCATGAATGAACTACAAGTGCGGGGAGCTGCGAAGGAGAACGCTAGAAAAGGACGGCCAGACTGCAGCCAAGGACGGCAAGTAAATTAGGCAAGAGTGGCCTGGCAGGTAGCCAGCCAGGCGGCGGACTCGCAATCTAATATTCAAGATCAACATCATATTCTCTTTCCCTCAACCTCAACATCGCCTGGCTGCATCTTTTGCAGTTTTCTCACAGCGGATTCGGAAACAGAACTCGGAAATGTGTGGGCGATGTGTGTGTGTGTGTGTGTGTGTGTGCGTGTGGCACACAATCTGGCTATGAATTATGCCGGAGAAATGCGCAAACTCAGATGCAGACCCAGGCAGTCAGGCTCAGCCAACACAAACACAACAGTTGTTCCTTGGCCCTGGGTCCTGGGGTCGCCGTCTGCACTTCATTTCTTTCACTCTACATCCACACATGTTGTAGCTGTCCAACAAAACTGTCGACGCACCCAGGCAGTTGTTGTTGTTGTTGTTGCTGTTATTGCTGTTGTCGTAGTCATGGTGATAGTTGGACAGGTGCACAATTTGACGCTCAGTTCGGTTCAGGCCAGCCGCTTGAGTTGCGTTCTCATTGCCGGCCCTCACCCTCGCTTTCTGGCTTTCAGGTTCATTCGTTTATGCTTTGCCCCGTTGCGTTGCCGTTGCCGTTGCCGTTCCTGGTTGTCTCCTTGCTGCTCCTGACCGCATGCCCACCTTCTGTGAGCAGCCAACTCAGTGGGAAAGCCGGCCATAAATGAGCCATTTATCGAGTCACTCACATACAACCGACCATGTGTCGGCAGTTGGCCTGGCAGCCAAATGTTGACAAAAGTTTAATAGCTTTCAAGATGCTTTGATTAAGGTTTAACCGCAACTGAGCCATGTTTGTGATAGATCAAAATCAGGGGTGGCAGCTCAAATTAGTGCCAGGAAAAAGGAGTCTACAAAATACTTTTACAAATATTTATCGATATGCAGATCAATGACTGCTGCTAGATCTACGGCACCACCACCTGTGGTAGCATTTCAGAGCCAAGATCAACAGCATTGGGAAAACATATTAATCAGCAACCATAAGTATCAACAAAACCAATTGCAGTGCAGAGCAATACTGCGCTGTGCCTCATTTATAGCAGCATCAATGTACTCTGAAGAGGAAGGCTCCTTGAGGCAGCCAGTAGACACTGCAGTGAAGTGCAGTGCGTTGCGTTGTATCAAAGTATCTGGTTTCATTTCCGCTCTACATGCTCTCGCCAAGGAGCTGTGAAGATAACGCAACTCACAACCCAGAAGATGCAGCAGAAGCAGCAGCAATTGCTGTTGCAGTGGCAGCCTTAGCTGCCCATATCCGCATCTCAGAATCCAGAACTTCAATTCACATATTGTTGTTGTTGTTGTTTGTATTTAGTGTGTTGTTTACAAGTCGAACAATCAAAGCATATCTTTTGAGCTACATCTGTTTATTTTGTTGTCAAAATGCAGGTACTCTCCCATCCACTTGATATCAACTATATAGATGTTTGAAAATTGCAGGCGGTGGCAACTGGAATTGCACCAGCACCAGCACCATCAGCTCCATCTTTTCAGCTCGTATCGGATCTTGGCCAGTTTCAGTTTACATAGAAAATTGATATTTTTCTATGCCACTGCAGCACGGAAGCAAGTCCAAGTAGAACTGGAGTCGTCGTCAACAGGTGTGTTTTCTTTGTGTGGGGAGTTGGGCCTGATGGGTTTGCATTTGGGATGGAGAGATTGCTATTGGTCGGTGGCGGTGGGCACAACTAGTGCGGCAGCTGTAATTATGATATGGTATGCGTGTCAAAACATCAACAACGTCAACGACAACAGCAGCAGCAGCAACAGCAATAAAAACAACCACAACAACAATAATAATGAAGACTAACAACTACTGCCTGTGTTTACGATTTCCTTCCGTTTTGCAGGCTAACAGTTTATTTATTTTAGCTTTTGCTTCTAACAGGTTCTATATTATGTTGGCAGCGATTCGATTCTTCGCTGGAACTTCCAATCTCTTTCTCTCTGCCGCTCTCCACATCTGTCCTGCTCTCTGCTGGGTCTGTCTTGCTCTTTCTCATAATTTATTTGCGTCACGCGCAGAGCTGCATTGACATCCGATTTACATTAGTGCCCCGCGAGTCGCGAGTGGCGAAGAGGGCGAAGGCAGGCAACTGAGGCAAGCAACACCGCTGGCCGAGGCAGGCAAAGGCAGAGCGGAAGTGCTTCTTACAGCCAGATACAGATACTTGGCCAAGCCTTGATTGTCTAGTATAAGGCATCGGCTCAGGGCATTGCAATTTGCACACGTGCACACAGATGGGATCAGATCATCCAGCCCCAGCCATCAATGCATCTATTCATTTTTCCTTCGGGTAACTTTAATTTGATATCAATAGAGATGAAGAGTAGCATCCTAGCAGGAGCTGCGTCAGGGGCAGGGGCAACTGGCTCAAGTGTCAGCGAGTGCCTTCTGTTGTCCCCGCCTCACTCGACAGCTGTTGAGCGGCAATCGTAATGGCAATGCTAATGGTAATGGGAATCCTTTTCTTCTCAAGGCGCTTCCTGCAACTCCCTCTCGAGACGCGCTTGCCCAGCCAGTTTGTGATCATCTTGATCCTTTTTTGCTTGCCTGCCAGCCATCCAGCCAAAGCGTTATTGCATTAAATTGTAATCCTTCTGCTTTCAGGAGAGAGCCTACCATTGTTGTCCGTGGAACCACTTTTAATTGAAATTCGCTTGTCGTTGTTCTTGTGTTGGGCAACGCCTCGCTCCTTTGGCACACACCACGGCCATCATCCATTCGTATTCATTCATTCATTTGATATGCAGAGGAAGAGGCAAAGTGAAAAACCAACCTCTCAGCATAATTATTATGTTAACCCTAGCGCATTTCTTTGTTGTTGTTTGTCAAATTTTCGATTGAACGTGTGCGTTTTGGGCAAGTAGGACGGGATCTGTAGAGTGTCGCCAGTTAGTGTGTGATTGTGATTGGTTCGGATTCGGATTTTGGGTTCGGGTTCGGGTTCGGGTTAGGGGTTTGCTGCTCTTGCTGATGATGGTGGTGCTGACGGTGCTGGTGGTGGCTCCTCTTCTTAGGCGCGCACGTGCTTCAACCGGAAATGGTCGTAAGCGAGGCGCATCAGCTATCTCGCTCTGTGTCTGCCCCTGCCCCTTCATTTTTTGTGTGTATTTTTTTTTTTGTATTTCCGCTTAGGCAGCTATTGTTCTTTAACAAATCAAAAAAAAATTTATACGTTGGCATTTTGGTGCATTAACTCGTGTCCCGTGTGCTGCCAGAATTTTTAAGTGGCCAAAAAAAATATTACAAGAACCACGATCCTTATATGGCAAAGTTCAATGGAGCCCCAAATGGCCAACAGCTGTTAATGTTTCATATTTCGTTTTCTCTCCTTCGTTTTCCACTCGTATTAATGCCGTTAAATTGGCAAGCTTTGAGCTTAATCATCACTTTGACGAAGAAAACATGTTATACTTGACTGAATTTCTTGAAAATAGTACGAACACTCGACCGAGGTCATTGCAAGTCTCTTGTTATCGATGTTCAAAATCAATGAGAATTCCAACTGATAGCAGCAGCAACAGGTCTGTGTACTACAACGATAAGACTAATGTTCTTTAGATATTGTATACAAACTGTCTGCTTTTTATTTTGGTATTGTTTTAACCTATCTCATAAGAACGTGTCTTTTGGCTTTTCACGTAACTTCTGCTTAAAAGCTTGAAGCCATCTTGTCATTGGCTGTTTCTGTGAATTTCTTGAAATCACGTCTCATTTGGATTTGGCCGCCATTTTTGAGTTCAAGTTATACAACAATTAAATGCCAAAAGCATTTTTTTTAATCTCACATTTTTTTCTATTGGCAGCCGCAAACAAAAAAACACGTACACCTACCTTCATTTTTTGTTACACACATAAAATAGTTAACTAATTTCGTATATTGTGTTTTGGCATGATCTCATCCAGGCAAAAGACCCCCAACCAATCCCACTTTAACTAATTATGTTTGTGTGTGTTCATTTCGTTTTTGGTGTATTTGTGAGATGCTTTTTTACTTTTTGTTGACCATAAAAAAATTTATGTTGGCGTTCGCTGATGATCTGCTGTTGCCCACATCCAAACGCACACACACAATCCGGACAGTGGCGGCCAGTGGGCAGAGATGGTTGTTTGCTGTTGGCCATTTTGATACTTCAATAGAGTCGAGCTTATACATATGGAATGTATGTGTGTGCAATATATGTACTAGGGTGTCTTGATTAATGATTTGAAAAGCCAACTCTACAGAGAAGATTGTTTGAAATTGTTGCTTATGTAGGATCGGTTCCTTAAACTATAAACTATAATAAGGTTAAGTTAAAACTCCTTCAATCTGAAGGCAACCAGACAAAGACCAAGAAAATGCTTTCATCGGCTGTCAACAATCAAAAGATTCTAAACATACGGATACTTCCAAGCCAACAGTCTGGATATGGCTTGGCAAATTGGAATATTGCAATTAGTGATAAATTGTTTTTAATTTTCATGTGTTTTTACATTTTGGTTTTGCAATAATAAGATTGAAAACTAAGTTTTTCCGCATTGCTTGCTAAATTTTAAAGTTACTTCAGTAACTTTGCTCAGTGCTACAAATCCTTCAGGCGTGCCTGTGGCTGACAATCTCTGCTCTACACATTTTGGAGAAATGCATATAAAATCATTTATAATTTCATATGCGTTGCTTGTGTAAGAAGTTAGAGAAGAAATCAATGGTGCATCTATGCTTTGGGGAAATAAATAAAAGATTTTACAGATTTGAAACAGCTCAGCAATGAGCTGGTCGAATTCGTAACTCTTTATGTTCATAGATATTTAAGAATATCTCTTCTGAGTTTTAAAGCTACACAAATCAAACTTTAAATTGAGAGAGATTTCTGCTTAACAATTCTCACCTAAAAAAGCATTTTTTCGAATAGCATTCAATTACATATTGCGAGACTGGCCTTAAATATACAAATACAATTTAAAATAGGTATTAAAAACCTAACATTCTTTAAGACAGCAAGCCAACTCATATATGAAATGCTCAGAACATAGCATATATCAAGCAATCCAGCAATTCGATATCATTTGCACCACATAGTATACAACATGTACATACTCTGTGTTGTACATCCATACATACATTCATGTGTTATGTACATATATCTACCATTCGTGCCAACCAAGAGTCTGAGTATCTGAGTCTGTACAAGCATACGTATGCGTTGTTCTTGATTATTATGACTATTAGTATGTGTATTACGAGTGCCTACATGTACACTCTTTGCTTTCGGCACCGAGTCTCAAGCCGAGCCGAGCGCACTCACGAAGGCGCTCCCACTCAGCACACACACTCGCACACACAAACACATAAACAAACAAGCGAACACGAGCAACAGCAAACGAGGGAGACGACGTAGACGCAGCCGCAGCCTACAACACGAGGCACAACTTCAACGCTACTTCACTTCTTGAACGGTTGCCGAAGGTGAAAGAGCTACTGGCGCTCGCGCTCGCTTATTCATGTACATTTCGCGCTCGTTTTGTGATCAGTGACGACAGTGTGAATAACAACAAATTGCTCATACGCCGTGGTGCATTGAATTTTGGCCAACAAAGTGATCAAAAATATAAACAAATTGAAATCTAACGGAATTTTAAACGAATTGAACAATCAGTGTGGCATTGAAATTGCAAAAATCAACAACAAGAAAAACAAGGCAAAGGCACAGCGCGGCACGAGCTGCTCTGATAAAAACAACAAAGTATTTATATATGTAAATACCATAAAAACATGATATATATAAAGTAAAACACTTACGATATGCGCATTAATTTATCGAGTCACTTCTGATGTGAATGTGTGTGAGTGAGTGTAAATGTATAAACCTCTGATCTGAGAGCTAGTGAGACGAGACGAGACAGTTTATGTTGTTGTTGTGTAAATTTGAGCTGCTTTCAATTATTTGCGAAAAATGCCAACAACAAGTGTTAAAAATGTTCCAATTGAATCAAATTGCGACGGTGTTTTTTCAGCAGAGTTTTAAATCATAAATTGCGTACTAATTGAGCTTTTTGATAGTGATTTGGAAAGTACAAACATAAATATATGTTTTGTGGTTCAAAGAATTTAAAACGGAAGCCAGATAAAAACAAAAATTCTTTCAAAGTGCCAAATATGTGATTAGTGCTTTCAAAACTCATCGCACTGCTGCAAAATAATTTACAATCTCTTAAGAATTATCAGGGATCATAAAAGCGGTGCTGCTTGAGAATATAATTCATACCAAACTCACAGCAATTGCGGATTAGTTATAAATCTCAGTGCTCGCTCAGCTCTGTGTATGATTAATGTAAAACCCAAAGAACGAACACCCACATAAAGTCCTATAAACTGGTGCTATCAATAAGCATATGAGAACCCAAAGTGCAACCGAATTGAGTAGTACCCGCATACGCATACGACGGCCAGCGACCGCAGCAACCAAATTAAGTGTGTTCGATGTCCAACGACAGTGCAAAAATTAAAAGAGTACCCCAAAATCTGTAAAGCCGAAATCAATTTTAATACAACTGCAAGTACCACCAGCATAAATCGAAGCTAAACTGAGGAATCCCAAGCAATTGACAATCATCGCTGGTGTTTCCCGCAGATTTGAATGAACGAAGCAGCATTAGCATCACCAACTGAACGAAAAAGTCAATGACGTGCACTTTTACCATTCAGTTTTTGACAATTGTTCAATTTGAAAACGCAAAGAAATGCCGCCCTCTGCTTTCCTAGTAAATGCCACCATAATCAGTGCAGCAAACGCTTTGGACGGCCACAAGGCAACGGCAACGGCTATAGACGCAGAAGACTTGAAAAACTTGCACAAACTGACTCTTGCACAGCATCAGCAGCAGCAACAGCAGCAGCAAAACTACGCCAGCGGCAGCAACAACAATTGCCAGTCGGCGCCCTACTATAACTATTCAAAGCTAAACGCAAATATGGTGCTACAGAGCTACGACAACTATCCCAGCTATCATTTGGGGCAGCAAACGACACATCCGCATCTGCAACATCAGCAACACATCCTGCCAACGCAGCATCAGCAGCAACATCAGCACCACCATCATCCACAGCAGCAACAGCAGCAGCAACATCATCCCCAGCAGCAGCAGCAACAGCAGCCTCAACACCACCAGCCACAGCAGTCCCACTATAGTTCGCCCACACAGCAGCAGCATCATCGCTTATCCGGCGGCAGCACAGGTAGCAATACGGCCTCATCGTCGTCTGGCTCCAGCTCCAGTGCATCTTCGAGCGGCTCCTCGCAAAGTTTTGGCAGCTTGGCTGGCGCCCTGAGCAGTTCGACGGCTGCCTCGCTGGGCCTGGGATACTTCAATGACATAACGCCCTTTGTGGGTGATTATTCGCCATCGCATCAGACCAGCGCCAATGCCTATTACACCGATTCGGATGTGAACTTCTTCAGTTCAGGTACAGAACAGCTACAGTTACAATTATAGAGATAGAACCAAATCTCGGCAAATATTTGCAGACATCAAATGTCGCACAGTTTTAATTACAATTGTTGGGGTGTGAAGTGCCAAGCAGCTCAAAAGATGCGGACCACCAACCCTCCACCACAGCAGCAGCGTAATTAAATTGTAATTCGTTTTTAAGTGTTTGTGCGACGCCTGCAAGCAACAAGCAACAAGCAACCAGCGACAACAAGACAGAGCAAACACGCAACAAGTTGACTGTGGGGGAGGAGTGATTGCCCAGGCGATAAGTGCCTCAACGCGCCATGCTTGACAATTAAATGCTTTGTTTGCGCGTGGGGGTCGACTTATATCTCACAGACGACCACTAACGTAGATTGCCAGATATATAGAAAGATAGATAGATATATGTACATATAGAGGGTTGGATAGATGACCTGGCAAGAGGATGCTGTGCCGATGCTGATGCCGATGCTGTGAGTCAGAGTAGGAGGCACCCAAAATCTAGCAGCGCCAACTCTTTTGAGCCAACCAACAGCAACGCTCTTTGTTGTCATTGCTGTTGTCGTTGTTGTTGTTGTTGTATCTTTGTATCTGCGCAATACCGTCCGTCGTCGTCGCTGAGCGAATGGGAATCGTGTCAAGCTTTTTATTTCGAGACATAAGTGCGAGCGAGCGCACAAGTCAACTATGCGCATGTATTTGTGAGCAGTGAATGTGTGTGTGCGCATGATTGTGTGTGTGTGCTTCTTTGTATTTCAACAGGTTTTTCATGTTGTGAGAATGTTAAATGTGTTAAATTATTTCACTGTATTTGCAATTAATGTTGCGTGCAGCTGGCGAAGCCGCAGATACCATTAGATCGAAAGGGTTGGCACACACAGCGTGGCGAGTGTCTGCCTCTCTCTCTCTCTTTCGCTCAGTGTGCTTTTGAGTGTATTGGTGTGTATCTATGAATTTGAATCTGTGTTTATCTATTGAGTGTGCGGGTATTGGTATTGGTGGGCGCCGTTGATTTTGATTGGTTTTTGAATCAAACCAGTCGAATGTGTGCGAACGTGGGGTGAGACAACGACAACCTCTTGCCCCATGTGGGCTGGGAAAATATGAGAAATTTCAATTGGAAAGCTTGCAAACTCATTGAGGGCAATCAAAATATGTAGTTCGTATATTAATGTGTGGTTTTAGAGCCGCCTGAGTTGCATGTTGGATGGTTTGACTTTTGCTTTTAATAATAATCATAATCGTCGTAGGCTGGTGCCTTTGCGGGGCCACCCAAATGTACATGAATGATACAAACATGATTAGTGTTTAAAATATCGCATCGAATCCTCCACTTGTGCATGTACATCATACATTTATTCACATTTTTTCCCCAACAACAAGTTTGGCTGAATATTAATATGTTTCGTAATTTCGTACTTTCTTTCAGGCTACAACAATAACAATAGCAACACACACGATCGCACCAACAACAGCCCGCCACCGCAGCAGCAATCGCAGCAAAATGTCAATGGTAGCAACAACTCCATGTTGCCGCCAGCCGTGCAACAATCAAATGCCAGCGACAATAATAACAGCAGCTCCAACAACAACAACAGCAGCAGCAACATTGGCAACAACAACAATGCCAATAGCAATGCGGGCAGCAGCAACAACAACAACAACAATAATAACAACAACATTAACTATATGGCTGCGATGGCAGCAGCGGCTATCTACCAACATCATCAGCTGAAAGAGGAGCCGGGCACACAGAACAACAACAATGGCAATGGCAATGCCACCGCCTACGCACCAAATGCTCAAAACGATCCAACCGATCTCAGCAGCTACGGACTGCCCGCACACTTGGCCGCAGCAGCCACAGCTGGACATTATAGTGGAGGCAATGGGGGCGGCGGTGCAGGCGGCAGCACAGGTGCTTCTGCTGCTGGCGATGATAGCGATTATCATAGTGCCATTTCGAGCCAGGAGCACCAGAGTCAAGCGTCCAGTGCTGGTAATGGTGGCGGTAGCACCAGTAGCAATGGCTATATGGATAGCAGTCCCGACTTTTATGGCGCGTATGGAGGACGCAGCCGTTTTCACGATAGCTATCCGGCGGAGTTTACTCCGTACGATGTGCAGCAATTTCAGTCGATGGGCGGACAACCAGCGATGGATCAGTGGGGAGGGCATGCGCACCAGCATCCGGCGGCTTATATGAGCACCCTGGGCCTGGACAAATCGTTGCTGGGTGGCTACACAACGCAGGGTGGTGTGCCTTGCTTTACGGGCTCTGGGCCAATACAGCTGTGGCAGTTTCTGCTGGAACTGTTGCTGGACAAAACATGCCAGAGCTTCATCTCATGGACGGGCGATGGCTGGGAGTTCAAGCTCACTGATCCCGATGAGGTTAGTGAATTTGTCGATATGAATAAAGAAGAACCAAGTGTGAATTTGTATGGCTTATGCTTATGCTTTACCTTTTCGTAGGTGGCGCGCCGTTGGGGCATACGGAAGAACAAACCCAAGATGAACTACGAGAAGCTAAGTCGAGGTCTGCGCTATTACTATGACAAGAACATTATCCACAAGACGGCGGGCAAGCGCTACGTCTATCGCTTTGTCTGTGATCTCCAAAATCTAGTGGGGTAAGTGGTTAGGACTAACCATTGCCAGAGATCAATCCCTATATCACTTTTCCTTACTCTTCTGCAGACACACTCCCGAGGAGCTGGTGGCCAAGTATGACTTGAAGATCGAAAAGAAAGAAGTGGACTAGCAGCAAAGCAGCACAGCAGCTGGTTAGCTAGAAATGGCCGTCGCAGGATGATCATGTCCAGCTCCAAAGCTGGTCCCACACTTTTTACTCAACAGCATAATACTATTGAGAGTTATTGTTATTGTTTCAAGCGTGATGTTAACTTTTAAGCAGCAGCAGCACTAGCAGCATCGTCTGCTAAATCTTGCTACGAGATTACCCATCCCCTTCCCCCACAATTTGTTTGTAATTATCGTGTATAAATTAGATTTTTTGAATTAATTTGAAATTAATTTAAAATACTTTAGCCATTAGTTCGTGAAAGTAAGTCGCTTTAGTCCTTAGAGAACAATCAAATCCATCAAAGCCAGCAAAAGCAAAACCAGTTCAATATGCAAAATCGAGTGTCGGGAAACTCAACCCACACACGAAACGAATTAAGTTTCAAATTATTAAAATATTTTTGTGCAATGCGATTATTGTTGTCTAATAAGAATGGTTCTACAAAACGCATATAAAACTGTGCATATGAATATGAATGCTATCGTACATAAATTGAATCCAATCAATCCATCGTTATAGAGGCCATATAAGGGTATTTGAGAATTGAACGTGTGCATGTCCCCAAGGTGATATTAAAAGCTACATTTTTGTGTTACATTTCTTCCAATTCTATTTTTTTTTAAATATGATTTTGCACAATTTCACAAACGTAGTACCAATTCGTTGTCGATGATGTATGTAATACATATGAATCAGAGAACTGCAACTTGTGATTGCAAAGGTGCTAACACGTGATCAACCCCCGAAGAAATTCAACCAACGTTCAGATCTCAGCATTTAAAATCAAGAAAAGAATGCTCGTGGTGCGCTACCGTGTTTGAGCATTTGGCATACAAACGTTGAATGTTGCTGATGTCTCGACGTTGAATTTTTGGGCAATGACGAGAATGAATTCAAAATGTCACCCCTCACTGAACTCAAGAATAAGCGGGGATTTGACAGTTCTCTGATATGAATGTAATCTGTTATACTTACTTTATATGTACTTCTAATTCATTACACAACTGAGCATCTCTATACCCCACTTCCTGTCCCATCCCTCGCTTTTCCAGCCTCATATGTACTAATCCAAATGTCTTTAATTTTGTGCGCTTCCGTACGATCCCAAAAGTTGAAAACGTAAAACGGCACAAAACAGCTAATGTTAATACTACTTGTAGACTCTATATAAACATATATTTATATGTAAGCATATAGTAACTATATTTAAGGTATCTACTTACATTTAATTTGACCTAGTTATTGGCTGCTTAGAGTTTTCCATGCGTTAAGAGTTGATCATTACAATTCATGAAATTCTTTTCATTTCTGTATAGCTATAAAAATAAAAACAAAAACAAAAATATTTAAGCATAGCTCGTAGTACCGTAGCCACATATTATGTAGGGAAATTCTAAACTATTGTATTTATATAATAAACAACAAAAACATATAAAAAAAAAAAAAAAAAATTTGATCATAGTTTTCTTTGAACTTCTCGCCTTTGGTTTTGGATATAATTTTGGATTCATAATTATTTTTCAAAAAAAAAAAAGCTATTCAAAATTTTGTATTAATTTTCGCTCAAAAAGTTTTGCATTTTCAAAGATGTTTCGTGGCATTACCAATGTCCTTATCAAGGGACGCTGCTGCAATGCAAATGCACAGCTGCAACTACAATCACAACAACAACAACCAAAGCCTCAACAGCAACAACAACGCCATGAGCATAAAATGCCTGAGAAACTAAAGAGTGTCGCTACGGACAAGGATCCGGAGTTCTCTTCCATGGTCCTCTACTATTATCATAGAGCGGCACAGACCATGGAAAATGAGCTGGTGAAAGAGATGGACAAGTATGGCCATATGAAGCCAGAGGAGAAGAAGGCGCGCGTTAGCGCCATATTGAATCTCATAGGCAGTGTCACCACCTCGCTAGAGGTCAACTTTCCGATCATCAAGAGTGATGGCCGTTATGAAATCATTACCGGCTATCGTTCGCACCACACTCGACATCGTCTGCCACTTAAGGGGGGTAAGTGTGGGGAGACCCTCCAAAATGAATTATAGTCCGGGTGTTTACTCAGCCAATTCGATAGGCATACGCTACGCCATGGATGTGGACGAGGGTGAGGTGAAAGCGTTGGCCTCCATCATGACCTTTAAGTGTGCCTGCGTTAATCTGCCATATGGTGGCTCTAAGGGTGGCATACGTATCGATCCCAAGAAGTATACGGTCAATGAGCTGCAGACAATTACCCGTCGCTACACGATGGAGCTGTTGAAACGTAACATGATTGGGCCGGGCATCGATGTGCCGGCACCGGATGTCAATACAAGTCCACGTGAGATGAGCTGGATGGTGGATCAGTATACGAAAACGTTTGGCTACAAGGACATCAATGCGGCGGCCATTTGCACAGGCAAGCCCGTTCACAATGGAGGTATAAATGGACGCAACTCGGCCACGGGCCGAGGAGTTTGGAAAGCTGGCGACCTGTTTCTGCAGGACAAGGAATGGATGGATTTGCTGAAGTGGAAGACAGGCTGGAAGGACAAGAAAGTAATTGTTCAGGGTTTCGGCAATGTGGGCTCCTTTGCAGCCAAATTTGTCCATGATGCCGGGGCCAAGTTAATTGGCATCAAGGAGTTTGATGTGTCGCTAACCAACGATGATGGCATTGACATCAATGTGAGTAGCCATCGAAATAGTTTGTTAATGAGTGTAATGCGTTCATGTACATTCCATCAGGATCTTATAGCGTTCAAGGAGGAGAAGAAAACCATTAAAGGATACTCCAAGGCCAAGGAGAGCAAAGAGGATCTGCTGAAGGCCGAGTGTGACATTCTGATGCCTTGCGCCACCCAAAAGGTCATCACCAGTGAGAACGCCAATGATATCAAGGCCAAACTGATACTGGAGGGTGCCAACGGGCCTACCACGCCGGCTGGCGAGAAGATTCTGCTTGACAAGGGCGTGCTCATCGTTCCCGATCTCTATTGCAATGCTGGCGGCGTGACTGTCTCATACTTTGAGTACCTCAAGAACATCAATCACGTGTCCTATGGCAAAATGAACTCAAAAACAACCTCACAGCTCATACACGAAGTGATCAACTCGATCAATGAGTCCCTCAATCGCTGTCCCGACGCAGAGTTCGTAAGTAATAGCAAAAAGGTAACTTTCACATGATTTGATAGTAACTTTTCTTTATTTCGTGCTCAGCCTGAGATCGAGCCCAACGAACGCCTGAAGCAGATTCGCGATTGCACCAAGGAGGCGGAGATCGTGGATGCAGCTTTGCAAACTGTCATGGAATCGGCTGCTGCTGGAATCAAAACCACTGCCAATAAATTTGAGTTGTGTAACGACCTACGCACTGCCGCCTATGTGTGGTCTGTTTTCAAGATTTTCCGTGCTATGGAGAGCTCCGGCATATCGCAACAATAATTTGTGTCAGCTGTATATATTCCAAATATGTATTCCAAATTGTTATCGATCCATCAATGCAAAAATAACTAGCTAGAATCCCAATGTTTAAATAAAAACTGAAATGATTAAGGAAAGAATAGGTAATGTGAGATAAAGATAGGACAATTATGGGTGCACAATATGGCCAGTAGATATACATGACTGGACTGTACTTTACAGTACTATGCTGCACACAAATATAGTGCACTCTTCTCTTGCACTCCTGCGCATACAAGCCAAAGAGAGACAGTACAAATACATTATTGGTCTGATCATAATTAGTTCATGATATGTGTGTCGTCTCTTTCTTTCTTTAAGAAAACCACTCCAATTTGGCCAGGAGAGTACTTCTGTGAGTGAGATCACTCTTGCTTTTCGTGGGTTTTTTAAAATCCTTTCTATAAGCTCTCGCTTTTTGAGATTGCAACCGCAGTAAATCTCGATGTTCCTCTTCATAGCAATATTTTTGTATTGAAGCAGATTTCAAAACGAGAGAGGCAGAGGAACCACAACACAATCCAACAAAAAATGAAGCCAAAGAGAGGAGAATAACCTGTCGCCCTTGCCTCTCCCCCGATCTCCATCACGACTATCTTAATTATGCGTTCGGCAACTGCTTACTGCTGAAGTGTGAATTTCTCTCTCTCTCTCTCTCAATTTAGTTGCTGACAAATTTAATGCTGATGACTTTGAATGCTTCGGTTTTAGGCAATGATGAAAATGAATGCAAATGTAGCCGTTAACTGAACTCAAGAATAGATGGTGATTTGACAGTTCTCTGCTGATCTAAGTATCTGCTTAATCCGTATTAAATTTTTATTAACAAAATTTTCTTTTTAAAATCAGAGTAGCCTTGACATTTCATTTCATAATCGAAACTCGAATCATAAGCAACATCTATTCTAGAAAAATTTAGTACATATCGTTGGAGCTCGAAAACAACATCATTAATATAAATTCAGTCCACATTCGAGGTACATACCTATATGAACACTCAGATCATCCTTAATTTGATCAGCTTTGGTTGTTTTGTAAATTAAAAACGTTTCTGAACTCGATCCGCACCATGGATCCCATACAATTCGACAAGAACGCGTTTCTTGAGAGCTACTTACAGAAACACCGCGAGCTGGGGAAGCGACAGCGCGAATACAAGAAGATTTTGTCCAGCAAGCTCCAGTCGCGCAAGGAGACGATCATCGAAGCCAGCTACGAGAATGCCATTGACCGGCTGGAGGAGGAAAAGAACGAGCTGCGCGCCCAGATCTGGGTGGCCAGCGGCTTGACGCATCGCCAGAAGAACGAACGCTATCTGGAGCTGATAAAGTGTCACGTCGAATGCCAGGAGAATCTGGCCCTGGACATAAGCACCCTAAAGACGTCCATCGGCAATATGGAGCGCGAGATCAGCCGCATGGACAAGCAGATCTACAATCTGAATCGACTCACTGTGCCCGACCAGCAGCATCAGGCCCATGTGGCTAGAACCCGCAAGAAGATGAATATCTTGGAGAACTCGCTGGAAGTCGGGGTGCGTCAGGAGTGCGGCTTCACGGCGGCAAATGCAGAACTGCGCGAGCAGCTTATACGGATCCTTAACCATCGCACCTTCTTCAACGATTCGTACACCAAGATGGTCCAGAAGCTGAACAGCGACAAGAAGTACCTCATTGATCTCATCGAATATGCGTTGAATACCTTTGATGGCTGCATAGATGTCTACGAGAAGATCGACAACATAGCAAAGCGGGAGGCCAAAGACAAGGAGCTGCGCCGTGTTGAGATGCAGGGCATCATGCGCAAGGTTGCCGCCGATGCGGACAATATGGCCTTCCTCGAATGCAAGGCCAGGGCGCGCGAGTTGGCCGATTTGCAGCCCAAGGAATATAGGCGGCGGGACGAGTTCAGGCGGAAGCACAACAACAAGATCAATCTGTATAACTCGGTGCTGCAGAAGATCCTGGAGTACACCCACTCCAACAATGTGGAGGAGGTGATCGAGAAGTTCCAACAGCAGGAGAGTCTCTACTACTCCTTTTTCAACTATGCCAACGAGATGAGCTATCACATCACCTTGCTGAACAACTCGGTGAACCGCCTGTTTGAGGACATCATAGCTCTGAAACGCGATAACTCAAACACACTGCAGGAGCAGCTTGAGACAATTGCCTCCCTCGAGAATCAGGTGCGCGAAAAGCAGGACTCCAACATGAAGCTGCATAAGGCACGCGAGAACAACGATGCTCGCCTCGAGAATCTTCTTCAGGGCGTGGAGACTCTATGTGAGATGTGCACCATCGATGCCTCGCCATTAGCTGCCCTCCTGGGCGATCACACTCATGTCAATCTGGTGAATGTGGGACGTTTCTTGAAAATCCTGGAGATACGAGTCCAAGAGCTGACAGCGAGTGTGTATGTAGCGGAACGCCAGGACGAGGGCAAAGTGGAGTATGTGGTTAAGCAGATCGAGAAGATCTGCGAGCTGCCCACCGACCTGAACGACATTGTGCTAACCCAACAATGTCCCGAGTGCGCCGAAGGCGAGGCATTCAACATGGATGATGGCGGCGATGGTGTCGCAATTCACACGGTTACCGAGGCGAAGAAGAAGCTGTACGAGAAGATCACCCAGCCGGAGATGCAGTATCGTCTGCACAGCATCAGTCAGTGCCGTTTGCCCCGATCCCGACTGCTGGCCGCCAAACGCAACATGTAGATGCTTCCCTGCTCGAAAATTTGCCCTCAATCTTTGCATTTTGTTTCGGAAATAATTCCGAGTTGGGCGTACTCCCGATGATCCAAAAAATCAAAGAAATTCAAAATTGTAAAAATCAATTCATGCTAGTTTATTCCTTATATACTATATTTTGATCGATTCAAGATTAATTGTAGTTTCCTTAGACTCTGATAATGGGAATGGTTAAATACTTGGTAACGTGTGATAGCATGACGTAGTAGATTCTTGGGGCAGCATCAATTCGAGTTTAGTTTTAGTTGGTGGCTTCAGTGGCCTTCACTTCTTCCTCACCCAGGCCCAATCCGCTTATGAGACCACCGAGAAAACTGGCAACAATCGGATTAGCATTGCCAGCTGCAGGTGCCGGAGCTGGAGCAGGAACCCCGCCTGGCTGTGGAACAGGTAAAGCTGGCCCTGATCCTCCCACATATCCGCAGTCATACATGCGATTCAGTTTCTCCACATCGGAATCGGAGAATCCATTGCGCTGGCCCATTTTGGATGACCCATTGGCTTGCTGGAAGAAAAACAAGGATCTTATACTGCTGGAAATATGCAGATTCTCATTTACTCACCACGGCTATAATGGTGGGCTGTCCATTGGTGGAGAAGGCGTTCGCTGAGTAGTGCATCACACTACCGTAATCGTACGGCACGCCGAAAGCCTCCGTCTTGGCAGCCTTCTCGAAGTTGTTCATTGCCGACGATTGAATGTTTCGGTACTGGATGGCCACAAAGCCATCTCGTTCCATGCGATTCTGTTCGTGCAGGAAGCCCAGTGCGTGCATTAACTCATGCATGGCTGTGCCAGGTCGGCTCAGGCATCCAGGCGACTGCAGGTTAACCTCCTGCTTTCCACCCACGCGCCCCACCGACGACCAACAGCCCGAGTTACCACTCACAATGGAGATGTAGTCCCTCTCGCTGCTGCGCGGCACAAACCTAATGCAGGTGCGTTTGTGGTACTCGGCAATGGCTCCCTCAATGGTGGCCCTATCGCGAGCATTAAAGTTGCCCCGAATTTCATACGGCACCACGCCCTTGGGCCAGCGTGAACTCTGCGTTGTCAGGCCATTCTTCATGATGATCTCCGTTTGGGGCACAAGTATATCGCCTTCCAGGTAGCTGCCCAGTTCCTCGGGATTGACTTCGTTAGTGTCGGCACTGTAGTTGCCCACCAGCGCGGCGGTCAGCTCCTGATCCGGCTTGCCGAACAAAGCGCTGCCATAGGAACTCAGATCAATGATATCCTTGCTGGTCGCCGATGACTCCTCAATGCCATTCTCGGGCAACTCAATGGCAACAGTGTCGTCTATGTCATCATAGGACACCAATGGCAGCGCCTGGGCTAGACCCAAGGCTAAGAGCAGGATTAGGCATACACGGCTGCTGCTCATGGTAGGACTTGTATATTGTCAGCTTGATTGCTTACGTTTGACTGTGCCGAAGTTTCGACGGGAATGGATTTTTATATCCAAGTGTCTGCACGGCGTAATCTGACGTGCCCGCTTTTATCATGCACACACAATCACATACTGCCTTATCGCAGACATATTTCGCCGGCAGACCTTCAGACGGGACGTCGTCGTCGTTGTTTCAGGCAGCGTCATCGTCTGTCACACGCTATATGGATATGCTGTCGCTGGCGCTAGTCAAATATTTGGCCAACGCTTCAGGCTCGTTAAGAGCCCCTTCATATGCGAATATATGTATATTATTTTGGTGGCAGTGTATCAGTAGTTTGTTTGCATATTTAAAGTTTAATGACATTTTCTTAACGAAAAGAAAAAAGGGAAGTTTTGCAGTTTTGGCCACCCCCAAGAATAACCGATAAGCCTTATCGAGCTGACCTTTTCTACGCTTTATGGATTTATAACGCCGCTTATTTGCCAGTATAATTTGGCTGTGATTTAGACTGGAAATATCACCAGCTAAAGAATTACTTATATAGTTTTATAAGACACACACATAAATAACGGGACTGTACAAGGTTGGGAGGTCTGCGAAACTAGGAATTAAAGTTGTGTTTTAAAATAATGATGGCTGATTAGTTTGTTTGATTTGGGTTTTGTCTGGAATTAGTAGGAAGCTCAGTATGCAATCAAATTTAACTATAGCAAAAACTTATGGGATCAGAAAATGACTACTTATTAGAGAAGTTGGAGCTATGTAATATTGAAGTTTGATTTATTACTTATATTTCATATTACTTAGATAAAACTTATATTTTAAACAGTTGGTACGAATTACTTGACCATTAAGGAAAGCGTATATGCCATTCACATTTCTTGCATAATGATTATCTTTCGCTCATTTGATGCACATGGCTCCCTCTTAAATCATTAGTCAGAAGTCATCAGACTTACTAAATCATATACAATTTTCGAATCGATAAAATGACAAGGAAAAAGCTATGACATCCCACGCTATTCTACTAAGTATGCATTCTGAAACAGTTATTTCTAAGACAGCTATATGATATTTTTTCCGATCCGGATGAAATTGAATCTCAACCAGAGTGGAGACATAAGAAGCTACAGGCTAAAATTTCAGAAATGTAGTTGTCTTTTGAGATATGTGTTAATGTTTACACTCACTGACAGACGGCGGACATAGCTACATAGACTTGATCACGACTATATATATCTAATATATTTACTACTATGCGGTATAACACCCTCTTAAAGGGGTATAATAACTTACCAATTTGTATTCATTACGCGTCCATATCCACAATCCAAGGACATTTTGAAAACGCAACGAAAATGAACTCGATACGCACACACGCAAACACTTTTAGATAACATTCCGTTTTGTTTCTTTATAATTAAATTGATAAATGTTAATTATGCTATTGATAAGAGTAAACGCACCATTGTCCTCCTTGATTTATATCGATCTTTCCAACTATGGCCAACAATGATCTATGATCTAAATGAGAGATTAATCGACGTTCTTAAATACTTATTGCCATTACGCGCAATGGAACACACGGCGGCAAGTTCAAAATAGAAAAGTTGGTTGGGATGGGGAAAACACATTTCGAGAAATCCCAAGCCCAAGCTCATTAGCTGGAACAACAAGAACCGTGAAACAGCTGTGTGTGCTATGGGCATGGAATTAAGTTCAAGTGCAGGTGACAGCAGCAGCTGCAGACCTCTTTTACAGCATATAGACGTATAGGTAAACATATATGCCCAGCATGAGTAGGAGCAAGGCGGGAAATAACCACTCTCGGTGCAGGTGCAGTCGGACAGGTAGACAGAGATGCGTGTGTGGGCGTGTCTGTTCCATATGTGCCAAATCCTATGTGTCCAAGCTCACTTCCACAGCCATATTGGAGTCGGAATTGGTGAACTCTTCGTCATCGAATTTCAATTTCAGGCCGTTGAATTTATCGGCATTGAGCACACGTCGACTGTTTTCCGACAGGGATTCAGTCACATCTCGCAGCGCTTTGCTGCAGATCTCATCAATGGTGGCGCTATCGTCCATGAGATCCTCAATGCAACTCTTCAGTATGGTGGAGGTAACAATGCAGTCGCGATTCAGAGCCAAGCTCTTGTGGAAATACTCAATGGCCTCGTCCAGTCGGCCCAACAGGGCATGTATGAAGCCAATGGAGGTATAGGTGGTGGCACATTGAGGTTTCAGCAAGAGGGCCTGCAACAGGATTAAGTTAAAAAATGGACTTTTTATAAATATTGTATGAAAAGCTCTCGGCGTTTTCTTACAAATTGGAAATTGTAGAGGGCCTCTTCGTATTTCTGTATCTTGCGGCACGAGTGACCCAGATTTATGAAGAGTGGCTCCCAGCGGGCTGATATCTCCTCATTGTTGGACTTGGCGCGCTGCTTAACAATGTCCACGGTGCACTGGAATATCGTGGCAGCGCCTTCAAAGAACTCGTATTCATACTTGATCACGCCCAGCTCGTGCAACACGTAAACATCCAGGGGAGCTATGGTCATGGCCTGCAGGAAGAACTTCTCGGCTAGTTCTAGATTCTTGGTGAGTCCACACTCCACGCCAATGTAGAGCAGAGGCAGGTGACAGCCGCGCATCAGCTGGGTGGCCTTGAAGTAGGCAGCCATGGCCTGCTCGTGCTCATTCTCATTGGCGAAGGAGTGGCCATAAGCCAGCCAGGCAGGGCCGTACAAGCGATCCAGCGATGTGGATTTTGACAGATAACGACGGGCTGGATCGCTCTTACCAATCATGTCATAGTAGCAGCCAACGGCATACCAGGATATGGCTTTGTCCGGATAGCGATCAACCAGCTTGTGGGCCACATAAAAGAGCTTATTGAAATCACCGTTCTCCACCAGGCAGGCAATCTGTATGGTCAGCGCATTGTTGTGAAAGGGATCAATTTTGAGCAGGCTGCAAATATCGTCAATTAACTGTCTTAATATATTTAAGTGGGACACGTGTCGTTGCATACTCATTCAGGATTTTAAGGCACTTCTTGTAGTCGCAATCGTAGAAATATTTCTCCGCCTCGGCTGCCATGAGATCGGTGCTGTACTGCACCTTAGCAAGGCTTTCGCTTAAAGGTATTAATGTGTCCACATCGTGATCACGAGAGCGTCGCCGGCTCGACGAGTCGAAGAGCGAACGCTGAGAGGAATCAATCATGGATGAGGCACGCGATAGGCTTGTCTGCAGCGAGAAAGTAGGTGCCTTTATATCCTCCAGCACTCTGTAAACGATAAAGTTCGAGTATTCCAAAATGCAATTATAAATGGATATGCCGACACCTACTTCTGCGCAGGTGACAGGAATTGGCTGGGCGTCAGGGCCACTTTGAGTACGCTCCCCTTGGGCACCTGTGAGTCCGATGAAGATGAACAAGTCTGTTGGACCCGCAACGTAAAGTCTTTAATGTACTTGAGCACATCGGGATTCACAATAGGTGAGATTTCTTCGGCATTTCGGGCCGATATGAGTTCATAGTACTTCTTCAAACGCGACTCGTACAGCTTAAGGATAAGCTTGGCATCCGTCTCGCTGGATTGCTGAGCCAACGGCAAATGGTGCATCAACTCGAACTCTGAGGAATATAAATGGGGGGAGATGAGACTAACATTAGCTAGAGTCACATGCATGCTTACCCTCCCAAGCCATTAGCATCTCATGTTGCACCAAGGCCTCGAGCGCCTCAAAGCAGTAAATTGATTTGTGCAGCGCTTGAACATAGAAGTCCATGGCCATGCCGCGATTGTCCATTGCCTCGTATACTTTGCCCTTCATCAGATAGATCGAGGCGAGCAGCTCATTGCGATTGTTCTCCTCGCCACCAAAAACACTGTTGCTCTCCAAATAGCAGCCACTGCCGGCATCTACAGGCTGATTGATCAGCGATGTGGTCATAACCTCCACCTCCACGGTTTGCATAATGTTCACTGCTTCATTGAATTCTTTGGCTGCATAGAGACTCTCCAGCAGCAGATTGAAGCAGGGCAGCGAACTCTTCTCCAGCTTATGGTGTTGGATGGTGTGAGCGGCGCGATGGAATTCTCCAAGCAGGAACATGCACTGTGCTTGGTAATATACATCGCGCGGCTCTTGGCAGCTTAACACGGCCACCTTTTCGGCCCAAAAAAGCGCTGTAGCATAGCGGCGCTGCAATTGAAATTATTGTTTATATGTGTTGTTGCAGGAAGAGGAAGCTCAGTTTTGGATTTGTACTTGCCATGTCTATGAACTGCTTAACCAGTTTACGATACAGCGCCAAATCAATGTGATCATTTGTGGTGTCACCGCTGCTGTTTTCATTTTCGCCTGCCATTTTAGTTGCTTTTTTGTCAATAAAATATTTTTTCAGCTTCAAAATGTTAAGCCGGCTAGCGCATTCACAGAAATGGCTATGTCTGGCAACGCTGTCAATACATCTGATGTCCAGGGAGACAAGCGATAAATATTTTTAAGTAACAACTCGCAGTCACGATTTCTTACCGATATGCGGGAATATTTAAGTCCACACAACACATATTCAAAAGCTAAACTCTAGTACACATATAAACATACATATACACAAGTATGTAGTTTTGCAATGGTTAGCTCGCCTTTACTGTAGCCAATGTAATTTTAAACATGTATGCATTTTAAAGTATTTAATTTATTGTATCTGACTACATCACAAGTTAAGAGCAAGAATTGTGGCTTTTGCTAGTTTAATACCTTAGAGTGTACATATACATATAAATGCTTATTAATTACATTTTATCGACGTCCTCCGCTAGAACCGCCCGCGTCGTTGCCTCTCTTTTGGAGATCGTAGTTAATGCTGCCATCAGAATGGCGTATGCCGTTAAAGCGGTTCTGCTGATTTTGACGGAACTCTCGACGTTGACCCGGCGGTAAGCCGCGGGGATTTAGCACGACCAAGGTCTTCGCACAGTAAGCTATTGGATTATATGTGGCGGCCTCCGGCTCCAGGTCCCAGTTCTCGCTAGCCTCAACCAACTCCACTTCCGATGCACGCGGCTCCACTGGTGGCAACGCATCTGGAGCTTTAAATTGCTCCAAAGTTGTGCGGAATGGGCAAGTCTTCACATGTTCCTCCATGTTTTTCGGGGCCAACATATGAGTTGTATTAAAAGGGCAAACTGACAATTTTTTGCCGGGATGGTTGCGCGCACATTTGAGCACGTGCAAAGATAAGCGACTGGGTAACATACGATGGACAGGATCGTACGGGCATACCGCAAGATTATCCGTCCATTTCTTCTTCAACTCCGAGCCCATTTTAAGTAAGTATAAATTTGTGCGAACTTTTGCATAAACTCACTCGACTTCACGACGCCACGGAACAAGAGAGCAAAATGAAAATGACGCAAGTAGCGTCGGACGTGTCAAGTTTAGTGTTGCAAGTACTTGCTTATCGATATATGAGAATAGGTGAATTTAATTACATCGCTACGACGATAATATGCCACTTTTAGTCTTGATTCACGTAGTATACATAATAAAATTGATAAAATGATATATTGCTGTTTTTTTCTTTTAATTCTCCCATATTCATGCCAATTAATCAAATTGTCGAGGCAATATTATCTTTCGCCGACACCTAATATTGTCAATATCGGTATAAGTGACCTTCAGAATTCATCGTTCCCGTTTCTTAGCAATACCAATGCCTAGAAGTAAATTACGCATGCATATGCATGTATGTATGTATATATAGGTACGTGGTTCAGTTTACTGAGAAATTTTCTAAATTTAAAATTAGAATTTAGTTTTTTTAAACAAAAAATTTTTTTAACTGTATTATGCAGCAAACATCCACATCCAACTAGCGGCAGTTTTAGCCAACGCCAACTACTTGCAACATGTTTGTTATCCTTGGGGGCTTGGGGCAGTGCCTGTTCGAACAAGCCAAGTTCATAGCTCGCGCAGCATCTGTCAGGCCGTTATTTCAATTGTAGCTCTGGCTCAGGCGCCAGCGAAAAAATTACAGTAAAAATTACACTACATACACTTGCTCTTTCGTTGGTCTGATTAACGCTTAATAAATACTACAAATAGTTCACAACTTTATAACTGAGAATGTTTTTTGGAGAGTGTAAAAGAAGTGAACGAGGAAGACAACAACAGCAAACGCAGCTGCATAGTAACATTAGCGAATAGGCGTGCAAAGAACACAAGTAGAAGCAGAGTAACGGTTCCTGGCCGGAATCAGAATTGCAGAG
This sequence comes from Hirtodrosophila duncani, assembly GCA_037043425.1. Taxonomy (NCBI): domain Eukaryota; kingdom Metazoa; phylum Arthropoda; class Insecta; order Diptera; family Drosophilidae; genus Hirtodrosophila; species Hirtodrosophila duncani. Next base: position 2,141,430 of record JBAMBM010000820.1, on the reverse strand, counting down.
CAGTGTGAATGGGCAAAAATGTGCTTGGCACGCATGGAGGAGGATACAAATTCGAATTCGCTGCAGATGCAAGTGCAAAATTAAAATTAAATTTAACAACTTTATGCGAGGGACGCGTGCAGCATCAACAACTACAAGAGCATCAGCAGCCTCTGTTTTTTCGGGGTATGTATATGTGTGTGGCAAATGGTAATGGTATTGGTGAAATGGAAATGTGCTACTTCAGCCGCGAGCCGGCAATAGAAGAAAAACGATTTGAAAACAAAAAAGTTAAATTATTAGAGACCAAAAAAAAGAATACAATTGCAAACAAGAGCCAAGTGTAATATTCGTAGTGTGAAAAAAGCAGAGCCGCTGGGAGGAGCCCCTCGTCCCCGCCGGGGTCCCAGTTTTGCTCTCCTTCTTCGTTCAATGTGCGTATATAGCTGTAGTCCGCGTCTCCGCACTATTCACGGTCCTTTACTATTTTCCGTTGTTCCATGAACGTTTTAAGTCAAGCGTGCCATGCCCGTTCAGCTTGAGTTTCAGTGTTGTGTCTGTGTCTCAGCTCACGTCATTGCCCATCTTCCAGTTCCCCCACATCCCCCTCCCTATGTACTGTTCAGCCGCAACTACAACAACAAATACTACTGTTGCTATCGCTTTTACTACTTACACATGTACGAGTATGTATGAGAAATACGCACAGAGAGTAATAGAAACAAAAGCAAAGCATGGGCAAGGCAAGGCTCCAACTCCATTGGCGCTCGCTCATTGTTGTCGTTGTTGCTGTTGGGCATGCTGGTTGCGGCGTTCTGCTCATTTCATGCTGATTTATGGCTCTAATAATAGGTTCACTCAACACACAACTTCCTGTTTCTGGAAAAGGATTACACTCGTTCGCACTCACAATCACACGCAGCCACACGCCCAGAGAACACCGCACGCAGGACTTTTGCCTGCGTCCATTTTTAGAGCCCAGCACTTAATAGTTTGTGTTATTGGAGGCTATTAAAAATATTAAAATAATGACAGGCAATGGCAGCGACAAAGTTATGAAAGCATCCACTTCCACCCCCTTCCGCACGACAGCACTTTTAAACGACTTTTCCGTTATGGCGGTTCGTTGGTTAATTACAGTTATGTTCTGCGGGCGTTTGAAAAAAGCTCCTTGATCGATTTACAGCATTTAACGCTTAATTTGAGCTCATTTAGGAATATGTTGTATGTGCTTCTGATTTGGTTTTAGGATGAGAGGGCATTTAGGGTATATGTAATTTATTGATTTGCATTACAAAGTCTTTAGGTTTACATGCTGTGTAAATAAATGGTTCTATTTATAAGTTATATACATAAGAAAAGCATACAAGTAAGAACTCCAAAGTCGGGCAGCCCGGCTATAAAATACCCGTGTTCACCATGTACATATGTAAAGCCAGAATTCAACAGGAGAGAGAGTGGACATATTCTATACAAATTTGTGTTTGCCATTTTGCCATTTGGTAGATCGGTCGGTAATGTGCTTATACATGCTACGTACTTCCAATGGAATACACGAATACAAACAAACCTTTAATCCACGAGAACTTTTATAAAAATGTTATAGATATTATACGCAGAGATTTCAGGTGATTGTTAAATTTGAGTACTCTTTTAAGGAGTATTCTATTTTGGTCACGTTGTTTGTAATGAACAGATATTGTTGGACTTAAGAGGCTTCGCAAAAGTTTTATAGGGGTTAGGGCAGTTTACAATCCTCAGATCTCAGCAATTCGATTCCTATCACAATTCCTCACCGAGTGCTTCTGCAATTCGTATTATTCAAAGATGATGTTAAAATTGCAAACGTCTCGTAAAGTTTTGCAGGGAGGCGGGCGAGTCCTAATTTGCATCATCGACGAAGGAATAATGAATCGATGACTGATACGGCCGCATCAACCAGCTGTTTGCCCAATGGTGCCAATCCTAACAACAACAAGAGAAGCAGAGCTCACCTAACCAAATCATCCCAAGTCGAAGCCGGACTGTTTCAGGCAACAAACATGTTTGCTTGAGGGCAACCGAACATTTTGGGCAACGTCATCAGCTTCAACATCCAGCATCAAACTGTGCTCTGCAGAAAGGACAAGCTGCGCAGCCCGAACCTTTGAGCACGTGCTCTGAGAGAGGCATCAGAGAGCAAGTGTGACAATAGCTTGGACGGCGTGTGGCTTGGCTTGTTTTGGCCAGCAAATAGAACAACAAGAGGCATATAGTCGGCAGAGTGGTAGCATCTGTTTAGCCGCTTTGTTAGCTTATCCGGCAGAGCCGGAGCCGAGAGGACACGGACTCCGACAGTCGCAGCGAGAACGACAAGGATAGCTGCACCAGCAGCTCAGGCGAGGCCAAGGCAGCCAACGTGGACGTGAACACACAAGTGTGGAAATTGGAATTTTTATTCAAAACAATGCCCCTGCTGCAACAGGTATGTAAATAATAATAAAACCCATTCGCACCCCAGTAATTGAAACGCTCACGTACGAGTACGAGTCAAAGAGAGCGAGCGCAATCCCCGTATCTGTATCAGCTGGAGCTGGCCTGCCCCTGCCCCTGCCACTCCCCATGACATGCCTGCTACCGTTCCGTGCATTTAAGTCGGGATGGGGCCCAACATAATGCCGCACTCTCTGTTGCTTGTTGGCTGATCCTAATAAGATTAGCGACAAACTTTTTATACGCGTCGTGGGCCGACAAGCCGCGCCTGTCACGCACATAGGGTGTAGGGTGTTGGCGTAGCTTCTGTGCAACTTTTTTCCCCATCGACTCGACGCGGACCGCCTCTTGTTGTCTGTTGCACATTATGAGTGGTTAAATTCGATTAAACTTGTGGCGTTTGCTGCCGGCATCACCATCAGCATCACCAGTACCAGCAGCAGCCGCCGACAGAATGTTCTGCAGTGCACCTAGAGGCGGGGCGTTCGGTTTGGGTATGTGAGTGGGGCGTATTAAGTGTACTCTTTGTTGCGAAAAATAGTTGGGTGATTTAATTTCCCGCATTGCTGTCATACTCGCATTTTTAATTGACTTAACGATATGATTTGATTAGGGAGCAACATTTTGAGCAGAAAAACTCCGCCTCCATTGAGCTATATTTAAAAACAAAAGAGTTGGCTGCTAAATGAATTGCCAGCTATGTTTTGTGTCCTTAGAAAGCTGATAAACCGAAATGCCAATTTTTTGTAAGAGCTTAAAGTAAAGGGTTTACAAAATTGGTATCGTTTCTTATTATAAAGTTTCATTAAATGTTTATTTGGGTTGCCATAATTTATGCTTAGATTGTCACCTTGTTAGATTGTCACAAATGTTTATGATGAACTTTAATATTTTCGTAAGCTTATATAGTTTTTCAATCAGATGCAAGACTTTTAAGATTGGTCTATATAGACTGTGCTTGGGCATGAAAATATAAAGAACGGGCATCAACATAAAATTAAGAAATTATTCAGATTCGTATTGCGTAAGCAGTAAAGCAGCGACGAATGCATTGGAATGACAGATATAAGCCTTTTTTATTTCCAGGGGGCGTGGCAAAACTTTGAAATAAACTTCAGTTAGGTGTACATATATAAGTTAGGTGTGTATTTGGTACTCTATATATTATAGTCTCCGAAATATATATGGTTTTGGAAAGTATATTCTCATGATAATTGAAAAAACTGATCACAAATTACTTGATCGCTTCGTATAAACAGTAATCTAATCTCTTAGATTATAAGGTGAAATTCAGACGCAAGGCTTTGCTTTAGAGATAGGCGAATCAAATCAACTGTTTGTTTGAACTGCTTTTCATATTAATTTTATCAAGCTGATTTGTATAATTTTTGTACTATTGCATACAGTGTTAATTTGCACTGAACTTGTACATAAGCTTTATGAAAGAGTAACTTAAACTGTGATTCGACACTTGACTACTCTCTTTTAGTCACTGATTGGTATATGTAACATACATATTTCTATTCTCATGTTTTCTATTTACCAGTTCAACACACAAACGCATCTATACGGAACCCAGAAATTAGACTATCATCGAAACCACTTTAGGTCTTGTTATACCATTCACTAAAAATTCTGATGGTATATTCATTTCTTCAGGAAGCTTGCAACGCACTGAAGAAAGCGTTTCCGACTATATAAAACATTGATTTTTGATCAGCATCGCAGTGAAGTTCGAGTTTCATCCAAATCGGACCACTATATTGCTCCCATTAAATCGATGGATCCGGAATGAACACTTAGCAGCATAAGTTCTATTTTTTGCATTCAAATCTAATCCAATTCGAATCCACTTGAGCAGATTTGATTCAGATCAGATCACTGTATCATATAGCGCCCATATCACCGATTGTTCCCGCTGACTTAATTTGGTTCACATTGGATTACTATAGTAGGCAGCAGGCGTGGAAGCATATATTTCTAATGGGAATGTTATCTAATCCGAAGCTAGCATTTCTCTCTTTTTATGTTTTCTTATTTTTGGCATGCCACAAATGGTTTCATATCATTCATTAGGACAATTTCCATTTAAATAATGCTTTACGGGTTTTTTGAGAGCCCAAGTTATGTTTGTCTGTCATTTGATTGCGAACGCTGGGTAGCCGCCTCCATTTGTGTATGGCTTCCGATCAGCCTAAGCTTTGGTTTAGTCAAGTGACACACATGTAATCATTATTATGTGACATAGCTTAGCCGGCGCACGCACATCTTGCCTTTTATCCACCTCCTGCAGCTCCACCGCCACTTTGAAATACTTAAACGTTTGTAAAGCGCTGTCAATATGTGTGACAGTTTATTTATTTTTTTTATTGTAAGACGCCACTTGCAGTGCTCCATTGTTGCATGCGTGGCATGCCTCCACCACGCCCGTTCTATCTGTCAGCTATTCGAAAGCCAAGTTAAAAAGTTGCTCATTGTCGACTGTAACGTGCCCGTCTATTGCTCATCATTCAGGCATCCGTCGAATGGATGGAATAGTTGGGTTGGGGACGCTCTCCACGTCAATGGGGCTGCTTGGCCTCACAATGGAGGAGCTGTGCATTTGTTACATTGTTTACACAAATATTTAAGGATAATCCCACGATTTCAAAGGGGTTATTATGCAATTTTTCTTCTCATTTTATTGTGACTGCTGCCGTTGCTTTTACTGCTGGAAAAATATAAAAAAAAGGAACACACACAAAAAAATAAGTAAATGCAAAATGTCAATTTCGCCGTGTAAGCGGCAACAGCAGCAGAATCATAACCCTCCCGCCTGCCGTCTCTCAATGGGTAACCACTTTGCATTGTTCAAGTCCATAATATACATATACACGTACAAACATATACTAATGTCCATATATTTCATATTTATCTGCTGGTAATGTCTAAAATGCGCCTGTTTCATGCTGCGATGATGGGCAAACGTGGCGTATACTTCATATTTGCCACATTTATTTTGAATTTGCTGTACGAACATACTATTTATTGTGCTATTCTGCCTGCTGTTTAAAATACCAATAAATATAAGGAATTTACATGTCGTTCAAAATACGAATGCAGATGTCATGTTTTCGTTGTTGTAATACACACACACAAATGTCTGCTCATTGTACGTACATATCCTGCTGTGATATAAGGGAAAAGCGTGCAAACATCGTTTTATATATAGTTCAATGTTCCGAATGAGCTGTTTTCAGTGAAACCCCCTCCTAGCCATCAAGAAGATAAACAAACGTCTAATAAAACTTAAAACACAATTGAAAACTTTTCTTAAACCAGTTAACATATATTCTTATTTCTGATGAATTCTCACATTGTTTTGATACTGTATTGAAAATCTAGTTTAAATCGAATCGAGTAACCGCTGTGAACCGAACCGTTTGTTATATTAAAACTCAAAAATCCAATCAAAAGTTTTCTTTGGGGTGTGTCACTATACATTGAATAATTTTCATACGTAAACACTTAAAATTATAGCATGATTTGTTTATTTTCGAGGATAAAAGCAAAATTCAAAAGCTACTAGATTTCAGGCGTAGTAAACGTACAAATGTCAAATGGCATAGGAATTCCTGCGACATTTGAAACATAAGGAAATACTAAATGTATAGAGTATTCCGTGGCGCAACCCCATCCTGACATATTCATATTTCCGAACATGAACCCGGAGATAAAATTAATGTATATGCTTGTCCTTTTAATTGAAATCGTTCATACATGTATTTAAAGTCCAGATGAAACAATGTAAATGACTATGACATTTGAATTAAAGTGAAATAATTTCTAAACCAATTTCAAAAAACCATTAGCATTCTATGTGATATTAGAAATTAGACATTATATGGACTATTAATTAGACGTTTTAAATATCTTGGGACTTTCTCTGTCCCCAGTTTAACGCTCTACAATTGCCAGTTATTAGCCATTTTACTTGGTTTTTAACAGGAGAAATGATTGGCATTATTCGCAATGAAATGAAATGAATAAAGAATCTATTCAAAATGCTGCAAAGCAAATCATTCTGCGGGGCATTTACAGTTTTATATGTAAATACACCACAGGGCAGGGCCAGTGCAGGCAGGCATCCGCCCAGACTGGCAGCATTGCAGCTTACGACTACAGCGACGACGATAGCCACCGTCTTGGAATGTCTCGACATAGCGCAAATGGCAATGTGGTGGAAACAGGAGCGGGAGCAAGACGAACAAAGTTCTCACAATTGCGGCGAAAGCGCTCCGAGGCACATCATTAAAATGTCGATACCAAGCAAATCACACGCCCGCCGCCAGCCAGAACAAGAAGGATATCAAAAAATGCGAAGCGCATTGCGGTGGGCGAGTCGAGCCGACCCGAGTTGGCGTTGCGGGACGGGGATTAGAGTTGGGTTAATGGGCGTAGCCATTGCAATATGAGCCGTTGGCATTTAAAAAATGAAAAAAGTCGACTGCACAATTCAATTGAATTTACTTTGCCAGACGTCGCACACTCAACTAGTATTTAATATATTGATATGATGCGTGGGCGGCGTGGCGGGGCGGAGTTGTGGTCGAGAAGGCACAGGATTGCACACAATGCTCTTCCCGCTGCTGCTACTGCCGCTGCTGCGTTATCATTAAAAGCGAACAAAAATGCGGCAAAAGAAAATAGAAGCCACGGCAATGCACAACAACAAAAAGGCAACCACAAAAGGCCACGCCACGCCGCCACCCAGTTTGGAGTCTGTTGTTTATTTGTACAACACCCAGCAATCATTCAGGGTATACGTGCTTTCGCAAAACCAAAAAATATATTACTGCTTTTTAATCTAAGAGTGTTTTGTGACGAGACATTTACACCCGTATAAACTACGGACATAAGAATGAATATCAGAATTCGTGGAGTTCATTGACAAATCAATTCTAATGACTTCTTGTATTCTTTCAATTTTCAGCACATGTGGCTCGTGCTACACCTCTGGCCAAGAAGAAGATTGTTAACTATTAAATAAAATATCTTTGAAAGCCTTCAGTAATTTATAGAAAGCTGAGTATTAGCCGGTCGAGCTTTTTCATAGGTTCCACTATTTGAGTTTCTTGTACCCTTTAAAAAAGTGTGTTATTACTTTGCCATGCTGTTGAGTCTTCATATCAAAAGTGATGACTCGTACTCTTCAGGTGCAAAAAGGATTAAAAGTTCCGAATGTTTCCGAAATCTAGCGATGCAGACTTTTGGCTTAAGTTTTCTTTTTTATGTTCGATGGCCAAGTGTTGTGGACTGTGTTTTAGTCCTCTCTCTCTTCTCTCTCTCTCTCTCTTTCTATCCCTCTGAACTTTTGTATATTGAGAATGTATTTTTATTTTGAAATGAAGTTTGCAACGCACTTACGATCCATATACTGTAAATATATTGTTGAGCAGCATGACGGGGGGAGTCAATACAAGTATGTTTATCCGTTCTTTCGTGTTTAACTAGTCTCAGAACTAGCTAGCTTTTTGTTGTGATATTATTTGTTATCTGGAATAACGGAGGACCCGGCATATTAATGCAAGAAACCAATCGAATTGGCTAGAGAGGAGAACAAGAGCAGATGCTAAACAGTGAAGTTTCGGGAACACCGAATTTAGCTTTCCTTACTTGTTGATTTTGCTTAACACGAAATGATTGCTACGAAGGCGCACCTTGATGACACGGCATGCAGGCCGAAGCTAAACTTTGTGGAAATGGTGAAATAAGAACGACGAATTTGTAGACACATCACCAAAGATCAGTTGAATTCAAACTTCATACATTTATTTCTTCATTATCGCTGAACTTACGTAAAGCGTATAAAGGCTTCATCGAAGCTAAAAGCAGCTTTTACTGCTTTATTTTTCGTTTTGAATAGTGAAAAAGTTTTGCCCTGGCAAGCGCCTAAAAAATATGCATCGTAAGCCACGTGGTACGCGGGCAGGCCCAAGCTGAAAGTCGGAGATATAATAGAACAGAGTGGAAAAAGCGCGTGTTTTATTTCCACTTAGCACTCATACACACGCATTCCTATATTGAATGCCTGTTGACGGCTGTTTGAAGAGAAAAAAGGAACAACAAAAAACGGGAGCGTTGCCTCCTGGTTACCCCCGAACACAAACGTGGCCTAGCCTACGGAAATCTGTCCTTTTCTATGACGTTGTACCTCTCTCTCTCCCACTCCCTCTGCCGCTCTTTGAGAAACAATATAATAACGGCAGCGCCAACAAAAGCGCACAGAATCGGAAATGTTGCCGTTGAAACTGAAATGTCGCTACGCTTCTCGTTTGTTTGTCGTCGTCCTCGCCTCAACTTCTGCTTCTGCAACGCAACGCCCATGCAAGCGGGATGTGCTGCTGCTCCTGGCAGTGACTAGCTTGAATTACGATATTGTTATTATTAAATGGATGGGGTGCATGCGTTGGGGACGGGCAACGACAGGATCAGGGGAGAATGGCAGCGACAGTTGCTGCATGCGCTTGATTGTTGAGTTTGAGTCAAAAAGGCATTTAATGTCTTGTTGGCTTCCATTTCCATGGATGTACTTACACATGTGCATTTATCTTGTATATGCTTGTATATGTGTGTGTGTACTGAGCGACATCGTGTCAAAGCACAAATCAAGCGCTTCTGATGAAATGACATTCAACATGCAACTCAATTTAATTTGCCCAAGCATTTGGCATTTAATGAAATGCGCAACACACGGCACACACATATTGCACAGCATCCGAAGCCTTTTACAATCAAGGCTAGAATTGGGCGCGTGTGTCATATTTTTCGCCGTGACACGAATGACTGCACTTTGCACTGCACACATGTCACACGTACTATTTATCTCTTTAAGTTGTTCCAATTTCAGGCTAATTTTCTTGACAGTCTTCGTAAATATAAACGAAATTTTTGCGAAAAGGTTACATCTACGACATTTTCGTACACGCGTCCATCTCTGATGCTGTCCCCCAAGGTTTGCCACTCGATCTGAGCGCGCGTTGCATACTCGTAGGCACAGCAATAGCAATTACGTGCCATTGCATTAGATCCCATTGTATGACCTGAAGGCATTTGAATCTTATCGAATCGGTGCGCCCACTCCCTGAGCAAAATTGTGCATTGAATTGTCTAGTCCTTTTTTAAATCTTGTGACGCAAGGACTGTGTGTATGGACTTACGTTTGTTAAGAATAATTTGTAAAAAATGATGTCACTTAGATAGCCATATACTGTCATCCATACTAAACGTGTATGCCAAATTTCAGCTCTATCGCTTGGGAATAACTGTCCTAAAACTTCGTCTCTCAGTTGTAAAGCTATCCACTTGAAATTCAAATCGGACTTATATCTGTTGTAAGTTGATCATATATTTAATTCGGCAATATCGGACCACTATATCATAAGCATATAGATAACACTGAGTATGCAGAACTCACGATAAATGGCACTAATGGTTTTCAGCATTTTAAGAGGATGTAAGCTTCCGGCAACCGAACCCACCTTCTGCTTAAAAACTAAATTTGGTTCCGGTTCAGTGTACTGTTCGATTAGAAGAAAATCTGTACAATCTTTTAGATCACTTTAACATGTAAATATGAATTTATATACCCCAATCTTTAAAGAAATAATATAATAGGGTTGAACTTTAACTTAAGATAAACACATTTCCTCCTGCATCCCATTTGTGCAACATAAACAACAACAACAGCAGCATCGGAACAATTCACTTGAGAACACAAGAGTTGTGAACTGAAGACTTCACGTAACATGCAAACACTCTATTACCAAAGCCAATTCAAATGCATTTGCCAATAACTCTTATCCTTTATGGCACTCTTCCTCCTGCGCACCGCCCGCCTACTCTTCATAAGTTGGCAACATGTAATCGGCCATAAAAAATTACAACTGTGCATTAACCTTTTGCGCTTTGCTGGTCACTGAAGGCAAGGCAATGGGAATGGTTGGGAGTGGGGAAATGGAATCGAATGGCGGGACAAGGACAAGCAGGGGGTCGTCATCGAAGAACGCTTATCACTACATGTCATCAAATTTTAATGTTCAACCCTTTGGCCAGGCCAAGACTTTGGGTTTGCAGTAACAGTAGCAGCGATAGAAGCAGCAGAGGCAGAAGCAACAACAACAACACCAGCTTATAATAAGTGTTGTAAACGATGCAAACATAATAATTTGTAAGCCTTTTTGAAAGCAGAAACTTGTAATTTTCTCAAGCACCGAACAGGGACCATCCTCCCCGTCCCCGTCCCCGTCCCCGTCCCTGGCCCTGCTTGCCTTTGTGTGCGACATATGTGCACTTAAATGCAGGCCAGGACATTCCAATCGCTTGCCAAAAAGGCAACAACAACTACAACACACAAATGTTGCTGCATAAAAAGACGGAGAGTAGGAATAGGAATAAGAAGATGCAGCCAGGCCGACAAGCAAATGCACAAAATCCATGCCAAATGGACATTGGATAAATAACTATGTACTGAGTTATGGTGTCCTGACTCGAGTCGAACGCAAAGAGATTTGAAATATCTTCATGTAGCAATCAGCAGGCCACAATCGGGAGGAGTCGAACGCCAAACAGTAAGCGGAGCAGTAGCAGCCACAGCAATGTCCCTGAATCAAATTTGAAAATTCTCGGCGACAAAGTCGAGCAGTCAAAGCAGGGAGCAGTCAGCAGCAGCCAATGCTGGGCCAAATGGTGATGGTGATGGGCGAAGGAAGTCAACAGTTCACACTCCTTAGTGTTACGTTCGAATATGCCTTAGCGAGTACTTTGAATTGTTTAACGCTTTTCGGTTTTAGATGCTTTTTATTTAGCAAGCTGGAGGTCAAAAGTGAGTGAGTAAACTCCGATATAGTTAAATCGTCTAAAGCTGATTTTTATGTTGAAGTCCAACGGACTTAAGCCTAAACGTAAGCCTCTTTCCACTGTGTATTTTAGGTGATAAATAGTGTAATTGAGCAGAACAGTTAGCATGCCCATTATGCAATACGGGGGAAAATTATGACCTATGGCATTTATTGGGTAGATGCCCAATTTTCAAGAAGCTAAGAGCGTTATACCTCAGAAAGCAGTTTCTTACTTTCGCGGAAGTTGTAAACCCCCTAGATGACGGCATGACAAGCGAATTATTCAGGCCTGTTCCCGTTTCCACTGCGGTTTAAAAATTAATTCGAATTGGAATTCCCCTTCCACTTCGACAAAATTGCATTTGAGTTCAATTAACACTTAAAAATCTTCCTTATGAATTAGAAATTGACATAAAAGTAATATGCCTGGTCAAATTAAATTTCTTCTTTAGTGAGAACATTGTGGAACCTGGCAATTGTGTCGAACTATTTATAATATTTGAAAACTGGATACTTAATTGCATTTATATTGATTCGATAGTCCGAATGTTATTTGTTTATTAATTTGATCAAATAAAATAAATATTTTTTCGTCGTTTAAGTATTTTAGTACCTTTCATTCAAATCACACACATTAAACATTGAGCAGACTGTGTTCGTCTTGGCTGAACTACTTATAACCCTGAATGCGAGTAGTTTCTTCTGGCTTTTGTCGTTTCTGTCAGCAGAGGCTTTTAGCGTTTGGCCTTTTTGTACAACGGATACGGACGCGTCGGCCTCCGCATTACAAAATAGCTTCAAGACTATTCGTAATTTGCATTCATTGATGCCCTTTTTATTTATCACTGTGTTGGCGACGCCTCGTGGAAAGGCCTGGAAACAAAGTCTGTCTGAAGACAGAGTATACAGATATTCATAATATATATAAAATATGTATGTATATGTGTCAACAGGCTACAGTGCCGTCTCTCAGCTAGAGTTGTCCGGCTGTCGTTACATGACTCATGTGTTCCGGGTATGTGTGTGTGTGTGTGTGTTGGCGGAAAGTATATGAGAGTGTGATGTGTGGGTGTGCGTGCCATTTCCGACTTTTCACGTACCTTCATCAAGTTGTCATTCAATTTTTAAATCCATAGCAAGTTTTGTACTTAACATAGTTGTGACAAGTTGACAAAATGTAAGGATGCGTTCGTTGCCTGCTGCTCCTTCTTCTCCTTCATGTTTCCCATTGAAAACTTGATGCATACATAAGTTTAACTTATCAGAGGTAGAGTTTAAATACCGCATAGGCTCTGCAGCTGTGGCAACATATGACGCTGGCAAAAGTTTCAAAGTATTCTTTGTTAGGTTAGGTATATTTTTTAAACACTAAGAATTCCACTGTTCCAAACGATGAGTGTGGGCGTTTGGGTATGCGACAACACTTAAAAGTCGCCAAAGTGTGCCAAGTTTAATGAAATTGACATTGTGCGACCTGCAAGCCACTAATGAGGCTATTTTTCCATATATGGACCGAAGTCTCGATATTGGAAAAAAGAATGATACCAAGTCAAACCCAAGAAAAAGCATCTGCTTTAAATCTGATTAGAATTCTTCAATTCAATTGGGTTCAAAGGCACAACACATTTTGGAATATATGCAGCGTTCTTGTTTTCTTTCTATAATGCTCACCCCATCAGCAATAAAGAGGAGAATGTTTGTATGAGAATAGTAAAAACAAAACATATTTATCAACCAAACCGATCAAAGTTTTCTGCAATGCAGCGATTTCGAACCTTTATTATCCGAACTTGTTACCAGAGTCCCTGAAAACATATTTAGGGTCGCAGCCCTGCTTAAAATAAATTTACCTATGGTACAAGGGTATATTAAAGTTGTTGCAATGTCCGACTGTCCGTCCAGATGTATGAAAATCTAGATCTTGGAAACTATAAAAGATCTACGTCAACTATATCATACAGCTCGCAAAGTGTTCGTTTTTCATAAAAATCGAACAAAATTTGTTTGCTAAATTTTATACAGATCGGACAACTACATCATATAGCCCATATAGCCCACATAGAAACGATTTTTTCGGAATGAACACAAAATGTTTGTTTTTCATTCAAATTTGGTTTGCATCCATATAATGAGGTCCCAAGTCTGCTGGCCGAAGTTGATCAAGAGCGGCCTGCTATATTAAGTGGCAGTTTATTAGGTACAGGGTATTTTACAGTCGAGCATGCTTGACTGTAGCATCCTTACTTGTTTAATATTTATCAACGGTCGAAAATACATTAAAGTGAATAATTTAAGAGCTCAGTTTTGCAAGTTTAATGAATTTCTTCAATACATCATTATAGATACTTAGCACATTACTTATTAGCAAGCCACATTCACATACTATTTATCAGCGCCATTAACGTGCTGCTGATTGCCGTTCAAAGGCTACCGCATTTCCATATTAACTTTATTCACTTTGCAGCAGCTGCTTTTTTTAGTCTCTGTACCTATTAATAGTTACTTGTTGCCTGCCAACTCATCGTCCTAACTATCACCGTCACCATCATCATCATCGTTAGCTCTCTCTATCTTATGGTCTTTTTCTCTTTATCTGATTTCTGCTTTGTCTCTGGCTGCTTTAGCTTTCGCTTTTGGCTTTGGGTTTATCTCGTGTGTGTGTGTGTGTGTGTGTGTTGCATTAATCCCACGTAATGAGTTGTACGCCATTTTGCGCTAAATTGTTTGGCGAGTGCCTGATAACAATATTTGCACTAATTTGGCATCTTTAAGTGTGCTTCACTGACACTTGATGCGTTTTTAATTGCGCCAGGCACTCGAGAGTTCTCGGCTTCCAGAGAGCCTGTTCCTGACTGCCTGCGTCTGTCTGTCTGCTGTGCTGGTTGTGGATGGTGTCTTTCCTGGTCCTGGTGCTGCCCTGCCCTACCCTGCAGACCTGATAGGCAGGCGCGTATGTGGGTTACCGGTATGCTGTCTTCGTGTGGTTGCAACGTTGTTGCAAGCTGCCATCGTCATGTGGCAAGAAACGCGAAAGATAAACGATTCATTAGTTGCTACAAACGTTGGCGTTTCTTTGTTTTTTTATTGTCTGTCACAAGTTTCGCCAACAGTGTCCACATACTATGTGGACTAAGAAATTTCCTGTACGTCTGCCGTTTTATATGGCTATAAAATGAAATTTATGATCTATCGTGTTCTATTCCAGTACGACACTCCTAATAGCTCTAGTACCGGGTGCAGCGGCAATATGCGTGCCTTCAGCGGCGCCAGCGATTTACTTCAAAAGCATTCTCTTAGCTCTTTGCTAGAGCATCAGCAAGTTCATCATAACCACCAGCAACATGATCTGCTAAGCAGACGCAATGATGTCAACGATGGACTGATTTCATTTATAAATGGTAAGCTTAAAGAACATTTATTTGATTTGATTAACTTTAATAATTTATTAATAACTATAATAATAAAACTGATAGCTCTATTTGATCGCAGAAGACGAAGAGATGGAGTTTATTTCAAGCCATCCAAAAATAACCGCAACTTACTCAAGCATTTGAAGTTAAAGTTAAAAGAAGCTAAAGATGGGATATTAATATTGATATTGCTATATAAGTTGTTTGAGGGACTTTGGTTTGTTATGCCTGTTATGGGGCAGGACATAATTAGAGTAGAGAAGTAGAAGTATTGAGAGAATTCGTTATTGATTTTCTTCATTTGTAAAATGAAAACTTTACAGACTCGTTATAAAACTGCATTTAAATTCGCTTCAAGAAAGATTTGATGAATTCATGGCAGTTTCCAAATCTCTTGGGTAACGTAGTGTATAGTTGGCTGGAGGACAACCTTGTCTGGAAGATAAATTACGTTTCGTTGTATCATCTTCCATTCAACTTTAACATATCGTGATTGTGGCAATACCCCTCAGAATGGTAAGCAACGCAGGCTAGACCTGTTTACAGTGGTTAGCTCTAACAATAAGATGTGAAAACGGACCTTTGTCACCATCTTAGATTACTAGGTTTCGGATCTCTCCTTTTTATATATTCAACAGCAAAACAGAAAATCAAATCAGAAACCGTAAAAATGAGCATGAAGTGGATTTCTTGTCAAAACCTTTAGTAAAGGTTTCATTAGTATTTTACTCTTTGAAGTCGGCACTTACATTCCTAGATAAATTCTTATTATTTATTTATTTTCAAAAAGTTTAACGAGATTACATATCCTCGACAAATTCTCCATTTAATATTTGCAAACCGCACACCACACAAGTGCCATAAATTTTCAAGTAATAGTCAAATTTTAAATATAAACACAAAATTCGTGAATGCACAACTCCGAGGGTAACGCACATGGTCGCACTGGAAGCCAGCCGAGTTCCGCTAGAGACAGTGAAGGACGTCGAACATACCGAACAGGGAATACCGAACAGCAAAATGTTGGGCATTGAGGAGCTGTTTATGAGAAAGCCGCCAAGTGTTGTGCCATGCACGTCGCCCACGCAGGAGTCATTTGAATACGGCATAAGCGATGACAGTGGCATCTCCTCCACCAGTACCAGCAGCAGCAATAGCAGCAGCAGTAATACTAACAACAACATACACAGCGGCAATAGTGAAGGCCTTGGCATGATGGCTGCTGCTGCTGGCGATGGTGTACAGAACCAAAGCTTGGCCTATGATGGCAACAACAATAATAATAATAATAGCAACGGCAATAACTCGAGCAACAATAATAACAACAGCAATGGCAACTGCAGTAAGTTTGGCCTGTTTGCCAATCGGGTTGGGGTTGAGGACGAGAGAGTACCAGCAGCAACATATTTACGCTTAATTTATTAGTAGTTTCAGTTGAGTTTTTGAATATTTGCAAAATGCTTGAAAGCCCCTTTTGGGATGCAGACACAGATGCAGCCAATGGCAATGCCAATGGCGATGTCTATGGCAATAGTTTTTGATTTATTGAGGCCTGCACAAACTTTACGATAATTGTTGACATTATTCTCCGCCATGCATCCCATCTACATTCCCCGTTTCTCTCCTTCAGATCCAATCACTTTGAACGATCTGCTTGGGCTCTGCGCTGCCAGTGGCAATGGAGGAGTGACCAGCGGCAACCCGACGGCAACCCAGGCGACAACAGTGACAGCAACGACCACTAGCACAGCCACAGCTGGTATGATGGCAAGCGGCGTTGGTGGCAGCGGCAGCAACAGCGGCGTCAACAGTTTGCTGCTAGGCAATTCGGCATCCGCTGCTGCTGCCGCTGCTGCTGGCGATGGCAATCAACTATCGGCTAATGCAGCAGTCTACGCGCCATTGACACCCAGTTCCACGCAGTCTTCGGCATCGCCGGGTACCAAGTCGAACTTTGATTACTTTCAGGTGAGTCCTCCCTGCTCTCGCCTCGCCTCTAAGCTATGCGTTTTGCCAGTTTTATTTGAAACTAATCTAAGTTTACACTCAACAAAATTAGTAAAGATGAGAAACTATTTATTGAACATTTTAAGATTCGTTTGCAAAGCATTGAATCTGTTCATATGAATGCATCGACATTATAAGGCGATCCCCTATTCTAGTATACATCGCTTTCCGCGTCTGTCTTTCTGTCTGATCGTTTAGCTCTTTTAAATTAATTCTCCCTAATGGCTTATAGATATCAGCGTTTGGCTGCGTCATCCCCTCTTTGATGTCGCATCCACAGACATAGACAAACTGATAGACCGTCAACTCTGCTTCTAATTCAAATGCTCTTCGACATTCCATGAGCACTTTGCTTCTCTTAAAATGTTTATATGAGGCAGCACCATTGGTCTTTAAATAAGTGCGAAGAAACGGAAAGGTGCTCAACTTAAGCAACTCCTCTCCTAGTTGACGATCTACTATTGTAGTTTATCTATGGCACTGCTCAAGTTTTGTTTGACAGCTCTGCAAAACTGCAGCAATTGCGAATCCGTACCTGGAGCAGAGCTCCATTGAAGGAATGCAAAGCAGTACGTTTGGTAAGAGATAGAATAGATATACAGATCGATAGCCAAATCTCTCTAGAGCCTTCATTTTTGTTGAGTGTACATTATTAAATATATAGTAAATTATAATAGTTAATACATATATAAAATCTTAATGCACCAATCTTTGCACCGATTTCTCGAAGTTTATGCTTATATGTCTATCTATCGTTGTGTCTAGTTACAACCTCTCCCTATACTCGTTGATTATAATTTTATGTTCCGTCTCTTTCTCTATCTATCAATCTTTCCTTCTCCTCGTGTGTCTGTGTGTGTGTTGTGTGTCTGCATATATTTTAATTTGTTTCCTCTTCCTTTTCTTTCTTCCTTTTTGGGGGGGCTGTCAATTGGCGAACTTAGTTTGAGAATGTTGCACAAAGTAACCCACTTAAGGCTTTCCAAAGAACAAACATCAGCTTCGATTGCTCTGCACCTTTATCGCCAAGTACGCCCACATCTCTTTACAATCGCTCCTTTCACAGTTCACCTTTAGTCAGGTAACGATTAATGCAGCACCCACATTGGCCATAGAAACAGCACACTAATATGTTCCACTTGCGTTCTTGTGTTCCAACCATTCTGCAGCGACAGTAGCAATTCTTCAAGTGGCAATGGTCTGTCCATGGACTCGATCAACATGCTCTATGGCCAGCAACAGCAGCAGCAGGGCTTTCACAATTTGAACAGCTCTGGCAGCGGAAATCTGGGCCTAAATCTGCAAAATGCTTCCACGCGCTCGAATTCTCCCGAGAGCCAGAATAGCAATCAGTCGACCAATGAGCCCAATCTGCTGGACATGATTGTGAGTTATCCAAACAAAGTTCCCCTTCTGCATACTTAAGCTTAGTCCATTCTAGAACCTACTCTCAGTGAACAGCAACAAGCTGACCTCACTGCAGCAGCAGCAACAGCAACAATATGCCCACATGAATCGCAACTATGATGGCAACCCGCAGCTCAACTTTGATTCTATCGGTAGCAATGGAGGTGTAACGGGAGGAGGAGTTAACGATCAATGCCTCAGCCAGTGTGGCAGCGGACTGGAGAACTTTTCTAGCGTTGACCTGGAGCTGGCCAAACTGCAGAATCTGCAGCGCATCAACACGCTCAAGCTGCTGCAGGCACAGACTCAACAGATGCCGCTGCTCAATCAGCTGCTCCAGAGCTATGCGGGCACCCTGCCAACAGCTGCCGCCAGCGGCGCCAGCAATATGAACTCTATGGGCTCTAATATGGCAAACAGCCTGAGCAGTCTGGTGGGTGGCGTTGGCACGGGAACCAGCAGTGTGGGACACATTTCCACTGGCGGCAGCATAGCCGACAACTCTAATGATGGACATTTGGATCGAGTGGCAAAGTTTCATCGCAGTTCCGCTGCGCTCTGCGATGCGACGTGCACTTGGAGCGGACAGCTGCCACCGCGCTCGCACCGCATGCTGAACTATTCGCCCAAGGTGTTTCTGGGCGGGATACCATGGGATATCAGTGAACAGTCGCTTATACAGATATTCAAGCCGTTTGGCTCAATCAAGTAAGTAGAGTGAACCACTCCACATGGGCAATAACAGTTTCCAGCAAATCAAATCATTCATTACGCCACCAACAGAGTCGAATGGCCCGGCAAAGAGCAACAAGCAGCTCAGCCAAAGGGCTATGTCTACATCATATTCGAGTCGGATAAGCAGGTGAAAGCCTTGCTGTCGGCTTGTGTGGTGCAGGTCGATGATTCGCACTGTGGCAGCAACTACTTCTTCAAGATATCCTCGCGCCGCATCAAATCGAAGGATGTAAGCCAAATTAAAGTTCGTATAAAAAGAAGATAAACATCATCTCTTCTCTTGTGTTTAGGTGGAGGTCATTCCATGGATCATTGCCGACTCGAACTTTGTACGTTCGAGCTCACAGAAATTGGACCCCACCAAGACCGTGTTCGTGGGTGCCCTGCATGGCAAGCTGACCGCCGAGGGCCTAGGCAAGATAATGGACGATCTGTTCGATGGCGTGCTGTATGCCGGCATTGATACGGATAAATACAAGTATCCGATCGGCTCAGGCCGTGTGACCTTCAGCAATTTTCGCTCCTATATGAAGGCTGTGTCTGCTGCCTTCATTGAGATTCGCACCTCGAAATTCACGAAAAAGGTACAGGTAGATCCGTACCTGGAGGACGCCTTGTGTTCGATATGCGGTGTACAGCACGGTCCCTACTACTGTCGGGAGTTGTCCTGCTTCCGGTGAGTAATAAATACGGGCAAGTATGTCAATCCTACTCACATTTCACAATCCTTTTTGTAGTTACTTTTGCCGCAGCTGCTGGCAGTGGCAGCACAGCTACGATATCGTCAAAAACCATAAGCCTTTGACCCGCAATTCTAAATCGCAGACGCTGGTGGGCATTGGACCGTCTGCATCTTCGATGTCGATGAATGGAGACCATACGTACCAGCAGCAGCACCACCAACAGCAGCAACCACATCATGTTTACCATAATAATCACAATAACCACAATCATCAACATCACCATCAGCAGCAGCAACAGCAGCCGCAACAGCAGCACCAACAGCATATCCACCTCCAGCAGCAACTACAGCAGCAGCAGCAACATAACAACAGTCAACAGTCCGCCAATTTGAACAACTTGCTGTCTAACTCCAACTCGGGAGCTCCGAATGCTACTGCCACTGCCCAATCTAATTTGTGGGTGAAGTCGCACACCTACTTTTAACTCCAATTCCAGCGTGGGATTGCCATTTTGAATTTTAAGTGATGCCGATGCCAAATGTTTGCATACTTTTAGGCCACTTCATAAGTATATTATTTTGGCCAGGAAAGGACAGTTTCCTGTGGCCATTGAAGAATTGCTTGAGGAATTGCCGACATCGCCGCGCTCTATAATATATCATTATCATATAAAACATTGTAAAGCACACACACACATACACACTCAGTTTTTATTGATGTGTAAACAAATATGCGGTACTACAAGATACTAAAAGTATACGTGTTAACTTTTCATTTAGGCTAATTAATACTCAGCCACGACATGTACAACATAACTACATAACTTACCCTAAACACCATTAACAACAACTATATATTATATATAACACGTACACAATAATTTTCGATAATCATGCTTACATATCAGCATTTGGAGCTGGCATTCAAATGCTCGAAACACACCGCCAATTCTCGATAAATGACAATGATGAAATGAGCCCTTTTTTCATTGCGATATTTACTTATAATCTTTTTTGTCTATGATTATGAAAACAACATAAATATTGTATGTTGTCCTTTTGTTTTTCAATTTTCTCCAATTTTTTTTTCTTATTTTCTGTTTTGTTTATGCGCTATTAATGAGGAATTTTATAGTTTCTTTTTACTTAGCCTTTTCCCGTTTTTGTGGAAGTGGAAGTGAGAGCATTTAGAGAGGAATGCAATTGAATGACAATTTTTAGGTATAGTTTTTAAAAATTGTTTATTCGCATCATCCACGTATGGCATTTTGAATTTCGAGTTTGAGTTTTTTTTGTTACCATGAATTGTTAAACATGAATTGATTGAAGTGTTACATTATTATATTTTGTTTACGTTATTGTTTAGTTTTAAGGCTAAACACATTATTCTATTTTTGTTAAACATTTAAGCATTGAATGTCATCCTCTATCTTTGTTTTAAGTGATTTCTTTATATATCTTTGGCTTTCAAGTTTTAAAGTTGAAAACTTTTTGCGCTTATAATCGATGGATTTACATTAACTTTCTTGTAATTTTGAAAAAGGATCTCCATCTCTATGGCTTATATAGTTATGTATGTAAACGGAAAAATATTACATATTGTATTATAAATAATGTTTATTAAATTTTTTTTTTTTTGTATACCTGCTTATAAACACACACACACACACTATCATAACATTTCACATCAACAAATATATACAAAATCACATTGCTTTCAACTTAACTTTTGGTTTCACTTTAATACCTAACCCAAGGCTTAATTAACACATAACACACTTATCCTGCGCTTCCCTTGCTAATATGTATACTCTACTTCATTAATTTGACACTAAACGAATATCAAAAGTTAAATTCAAACGAATTTAAGCATAAAAACAATCAACTTAAACTTACCTTATTAATCGTGAAACCTAAATATACTCGTATTGCAAATTACACCAAAATAAACACTAAACAAGAGACGAAGGTTAACTTACGCTGCCCGAAAGTATATAGCCTTGCAAAACTATAAAAGGAAAGGAAACTCAGTAGTCTAAAACGTACTTCTTCCAGCTGCAGCAATCGACAGCGAAGCAATCTTTTTTTCTAATCACCTTCAAATATTTTGTGCGTGCATTGTGATTTACTTACACACAAGCTTGCATATTTCTATTCATGCTGATCACAAATATATATATCCTTTATGGGGTTAAGTTCAAATGTTAATTTTTGTTTAACTTAAGGCCGTTTTCACCTATTCTTAAAGTGTCTGATCGAGTGCTGGCTGACATCGTCACTGAACTCAAGAATATTGTGTGATTCTGCAGGTCTCTGTTTTTTAAAGAGTTGCTGTTAATTGATTATAGATTGTTAAGTCATTGTATATTTATGTTCCAGACATAGTTTCTTTCGTCTCTGTCTCTTGCATCGGCTTTACAACCACCATAAAGTTTTCAAAAGCGAAAGGACAAAAACATTGATCAAGTTAATGATCTGGTATGGTTTACAAATCACATATGAACAGAACTAACTCCATAGATACATTTAAACGAGAACAAGTGAATAAGAATGACTGAACAAAATCAAAGCAAAGCCTTTCAATTGAACTTATTTTGAACACTGAATCGTTTAAATTAAATTATTTTGAACGACACGACACAGCTCAAACCTATTTTTAATGTTTGCATTCCTTGCAGAAGAAAGGCTGTAAAGACAAAACTAAAAAAAAATACAAGAAGAGAAGGCTAGCTTCGGCTTGCCGAAGCTTATATACCAATCACATTGTAAATATATAACCGATCTAGATCAAATCTAGCGAGCGGCCGTGGTGTTACAGGGGATACAAGACGAATTTGTTTTGATTTGGACGAAAAAAAAAGAAGTTATGTTACTGAGTGTTCATTACTGTACAATCGGTTATATTGGAGCTATATGATATGTGTCCGATCTGAATGAAACTCGAACTTCACCAGCGTGCGTCATCTTGATCGAAAACGCTTCCTTCTATGCGTTGCAAACTGCAAAATGAACATACCATTTTGTGAATGGTATACAAAAAAAATGTGAAGAAACAAAATTTGCATAAACACATAAATTTAAAAAAATAAACCTACAGGGATTTTATAGTAGTCTTGCAATAGCTATAAAAATAATTAAGAAATAAATGTGCAGATCTGTAGCTCGAAGTAGTTGAACCTTTTTTTCTTTAGTTTTTAATTACACACACCTATACCAATGCAGGAAAGCTAAGCAATTTTAATTTTATAGAAATATGTAAGTGCATGTGTTGAGTTTTTAGGGTAAACATGGGAAGCCTCTTGGTGTAACGGTTTCTGATGTGGCGCCTAGCTTTAGCTTAGTATGTATCTGAGCTCATTTGTTATAATTTTGTTGAAAGGAACAAACAATTATATAGATATAGTACATATATAAACATCTAGATGAATGCGCATTAGTTGATTATTAAAAGACAATTTATATTTAAAAAAAGTAATACTAAATCTATACATACATTTAATGCCTTAACAAAAACAAAATGCTAAGCAAATCACCCAATCAAATAACAACAACAAAACTGCTTTAATAGACAGCGCCCAAAGCTTAACTTCACTTGAACACAGCAAAAAGCTTAATTAAAAGAAAATTAATAGATATATATATATATATATATATATATAATATATATTTATATATATATAATTATGGAGATATTGTAGATCCTTGAAGAACATAAATATATTGCATCACTAAAATTTATATTTAGTCCTCAACTATAATCATTTGAGAAGAAAAGGGAATATACACGTACATATATATATACATACTATATATACCACAATAAATATACAGATATACGATATATGTAAATATACAGATATACGATGTCTTGAATTGGACATGAAACTGTATTGAATATATATTGAGTATAAATTTATACAACACATACACATAAAATGGTGCTTTAGCTGAATTATAATAATTGTAAGACTTACTATATAAGAAAGAATATTAAGAGCTAAATTGTAAGTCAACTTGTTTTCTCACCCGTTTGACTTCTCACCCATCTTAGTGGTAGAAAAACATTTTTAAATTTACACTTTTTAAGCGCCCAAACAAATTATGAATAGAGAGAAATTAAAACAGCGGCGAGCGGTACCTATTTTTAATTTTTATTATTGGATACAACATGATGATTTTTACTCTTCAATTTTGCTAAACATACAAAAATATACTTGTGCTAACACATACACATACACACACAATCACAGTCATACACTTTCGTGAACATTTTAAAAACTACTTTTACCAACTAACATATTTAATTACACAATTACAAAATCAATCAACTTTTAATACAACTTTTTAATGCTATTTAAAGGGTAGCTAGCGCTCAGTCCCAGTATATTGACACATACTCGATATCTCAACGTATCTTATATAATTTTACTTTAAAGTTTTTAACGCTAAACAACCATGGCGTTTTTAAATTGCGAAAAAAAAAACAGCAAACAGTTTTAAACATTTCCATATATTTCTCATATAATTTACATCTTTACATATATACTTATATATACATATTTTATATGTATACTTTTTGCGGACTCTGAAATTGAAAAATTCAAAATCCATAATATTAAAAGCAAAAAAAAGTGTCTATGGTGGGTGTCAGGGAAATCTATAAGAGATTTCGATGTGTGAACACTTCAATTTATAGGATCGTTTCTTCAATGGCGCCTGCTGATTGTTGCAACATTTGCAACCGGCAATATGTTTCCAGCAGTTACTGCGCTTTAAATCTGGTAGCCTTTAAATTTGTCCTGTATCCTCGACAAAGAGGTGAACAAATGCATTATATATAGAAGTGTTCAACCATGAAAATGTGGAAATCTCCAGAGATTTCACTGACAACACTCCATTATATGTATAAACAGATTAGATTTACTCATAAACTATCAATATCTAAAAGAAACGAAATGTAATGGAACCAAAATCGAACGCTTCCCACGCAAAACCGATAATATTCAATTTTATGAAAATGCAATGTTTTACAACAAGAACAAGAACAACAACAACAACGCACTAAGATTTAAATAAATAAAAATGCATACTTGCTAACCAATATATTTTACATAATGCATTATTTATATACTATTCACATATGAGAAGGGTATTAACCAACAAGAAACGAACACCAAAATCCTTATCTACAATATACATATACATACATATTTATTCAAGTTGAAGCTATAGCATTACGTACATATAAATAACTATAGGATAAATTCAAGAATATTTTTTTTTAAACTCAGCTAAGGTGAAAACGGAAATTACCAGCTCACACTCACACATATACACACAAAATATAAATAAATGTGGTCAAATCCACAGCCAACCTAGATCAACTCATTTTTATGGGTTTTGTGGGTTGATTTCTTTCGTGTGTGCATCTCTATCGTGCATTGCTTCAACAATACTAAAAGATATTTTGAATACATATATAACTACATACACAATAATATACATACATACATATAATATATATAAAGTACAGTCGACATTCAAATACACAAAAGCATGTGAGACACATTTGGGGGATCATTGATAAAAACAAAAATATTAAAAGTAAAATTAATCAAGTTGCAGATTGAATTTTAAACTAACAATACTTGCAAGGCAAAATGCATATATTATATATTATAAACAAATAATGCAATAAGAATGGTTTTTAAAAAGACTACATACATACTTATACATACATAAATACATAGCTAATTAAATACAACTATTAAGCTTTTAAATGCAATAATTAAATACCATAACTATATTTTAATGATAATTTAAGAGAAACCAAAGAAATGTGCATAATTATTATACAGATAGTCATAGGGACATACATAGATATATATATATATATATATAGTTATTTAGGTCAGGCTACAATACAATGATGGGGGCCTCAGAAATGAAGATTTCCGTTCTTTTTCAATCATTTTCACACATGAACAGCCCGCTGATGAAGTTGAATTAAAAACAAGAGAGAACTTCGGATACCCGAAGCTTATAGTATACCCTTGCGGAAACCTTTTCAAATGCAGCCAACCAAATTTGGTCATACTAAGTAGCGCCATCAATAGCAGGCTTTCTGTTTACATGTACTATTATATATATCCTATGTCTATGAAGATTATATATACTTAACAAGGCAGGAGATGCTGCCTGCTATGCTTTACAAATACAGTGACAATATTATACACTCTGCAAGAGCCATTCAAGTGCGAAAACGATTGAGAACATTCGGAAATGGGTACAGAGGGGACTCCGACAAAGCGAGGAATTAGAAGAATATTTGGGGCCACACCAAGCCGAAGCTGAAGCTGAAGCCTAAGCCTAAGCCTGGCGAGCCCGCGTTCTAATTGATTTTCCCACCTTATTCATAGGAATATGTATACATTTAAATAAAAAATACTGCAGTGCCATTTTAAATAGCTTCCGATAAGTAAAACAAAATATATACACAACTATATATACATCCCAGACATACTGGCATAGGCATACATACGTACATACCTAGTATATGCATACATAAATACATACATACCTATTTATGTACTAATTATTATTATTATATTGTTATGAGCAAAAGTTCAAATTGCAAAACACACAACAAAGCAAATGGAACAATGTTGAACATATTTTGAATGCGGAAAATTTGTGAACTTTTTTAATGCTTTTTTTGCATAGCATTTTCAAAATGCTTGGAAAAAACGTAATAATAATAGCTACATACCATACATATGTTCTTATGTGTGAGTCTCTTAGCCGAGGTTTTATGGGGGATGTGAGGAAGATGTAGATGAAGACGTCTGACCTAGCAGTAGCTCAGCTCACTATCAAACACAAACCAAACTCTCGTATATTGTAATTGTAACTAAGTATTAACTATAATCTGAACAACCTAAACAAATCGTAGATAGGTATTATATTTAAAATGAATAACAAATCCCAATATCTATTTATATCAACTATCAAGAATTTCACTGAACGAACATACCGGTAAAGGCAACATTACAATACATACAACAAAATGTACGCGCTATACTTAAACTCAAATACAAACATTAATAATTTAACACACGGCAGCAACGATTGTCTAACTACAGTGCCACCACACTAGCGACATATTCATCATACATGTCCAGTCTTAGGATCAGTGGTAAATTTCCCTTAGCTAATATTTCGCAAACGTACTTAAAAGTTTTTCCTGATAGGAGCTTGCCGAACACTGCTCTACACATTTATGTCTGTTCCCGTTTCAGATTCGTTTCGAAAAGTAAAACGAATTCTATCCATTCGCGAATTTGTTCTAATTACTTATAATCGCCGACACGCAATAACGAGAAAATAGTAAATTACTTTTGATCCCGCCAGCTGCAAGGCACAACTTTTGAAACATCAAACACCAAAGACGAATCATGATTTCAGTGAAAGTGGAAACAAAAGCGAGGTATTAGCATATGGGAGCAAATTGTATAACATTTGTATAGCTTTTTAATTTTTGTACAGTGCTTTCAAAGTATGCATTCTGTCTGTGTCCGATCTGTATTTGTGTCCGAATGTATTTAGCCCTCCTCGGCTATGGCTAGTCGACCCTGGCTTAAATTTGTATCATATTCGACTTTCCTTTAAAAAGTAAAACGAATTAGATTCCATTTCCACTTCGAAAAGCTATTCACAATTTCACATGAGTTTGGGTTTTACCGGTCGAACTTATTAATTGAGGGATTGGTTGAAGCTTTCTCTCCAAGGTGTGTGGCACTCTATAGTTGGGGACTCCTTGGCGCCGTCAAAAACTAAAACTAATAACTGATTATAGTAAATACATATTTACCTATCCGTAATTTATTTGCTATCTCACAATATACATACACACATACATATAAAAGAGCTTACATTAAAAGCGTTAAATTAAACCAAAAAAACAAATAAATAAATTAATAAAAAAAACGATGGATAATAATTGTTAATATTTACATACATGCTTAAAACAGCAATAAATTTACTTATGTACTATAATAGAAGAAATTATTTATGTACATGTACATGTTATTTTTAAATGCTGCATTATCCGCAACTATGACTAAGTACGAACCAAACCAAGCGGATTCAATGACAATGTGAATGTAGCTTCAGCTTCTCAGCTGGCTCAACAAGGAAGCCAAGCCCCTCATAAGTATAAACTAAATACTTTATTCAACATCAATGCAAAATAATAAGCTCAAACAAGTGTTTTTAATTAAATTATATTATGACGAACATAAATAACAAATACGCATTATGCAAACAATGAATGACTGCTAAAACAGACAAATCTTATAAACGAAAGAGCCAAAAGCATATTAACTAACCCTCAAATACGAGACGACAATATAGAATGAGCCTGTACACTTAAGTTAAACTGCAGCGAATGCACGATTATTGCAGATTCCAAGTATACATAAATATATATACATATGTATGTTGTAAGGCAGAAAGGAAATTAAACAAAACAAATAAACAGAATCTAGAAAACTAAACAATAATAAAGAACACACAGACCAAATGGCTTAGCTATTTTGTTTTTAATTAGCTGGAAGTACAAGTAAGAAGATCTCATTGAGTTCGTATCCGTTTCTAAAGCAAAATCCAGCTAAACTAGAAAATATAAAAGGGGAGCAAAAATAAGCAAGCCGATCCTTATATAATTTCGTCAACGTAAGATTTTATAACGAATTTCCCTCAGCAGCAATATTCTTTATAAATAGCTTCAAATACTTTATGCATGCATAAATACATTCTGATATCCAAACTTTCATATAAACGTACATACAACACATTCGCATTCGTAGAAATCTGCGTGGCCCTCTTACTTTCTCTCTATGTGGCACATGATGCATTACCTGAGCTGCAAATAAAATTTTGTAATAAAATCTTTTTATATGCCAGCTATATTATATAATGGTAATATATGGGCCGCTAACAATTAAACTCTTCGAGCCGATAATTCCATTTCTGGATGAGCATTCGAATTCTTCAAAAAAAAAAAAAAAAAAATGCAGTAATTTAATTAATTGGCTCAAGGTCGAACTCAGGGAGAAAGTAATTGTCTTAGACTGCCAACAATTTCTTATAGGTTCATCGGAGTTCGTAATTAGGAGCATCTCAGGTAGCAACAATAACCAAACAGGTAAGAATATGCAAGCTTCGATTCCCCATCATCAGATGTAATATCAATATTTGAATGCACACTTAAAAAGAAATGTTCGGGATCCGGAATTAGCAGTAGCATTTCGATTCTCATCTCTAATGTAGATAGAACACACTACCACCT
Organism: Hirtodrosophila duncani; assembly: GCA_037043425.1. Lineage (NCBI taxonomy): Eukaryota > Metazoa > Arthropoda > Insecta > Diptera > Drosophilidae > Hirtodrosophila > Hirtodrosophila duncani. The sequence continues at coordinate 2,112,510 of JBAMBM010000820.1, read as the reverse complement.
CTAAGTCAAATAAATATTCCAGACAACCATTTCAAAATAGTTTCAAAATTCTTTGCCAATTCAACAAATTAATTTCAGCAGTTTTTTTAATTTTTCTTTTTATCGTTCCCAGTGTATATTTAGTGCCGTTTCTTGATCTTATATTTATGAATATCTAGTTTAAACACTTGCTGGTGCTCTACAAAAACCTCTATTAAATTTCGCTTGCGTATATAATACCTTACTCAACATAGAAAACATATTACGACTAGTCTTAAAAATTCATTTCCAACAAACGAAATACATTTCACATTACACTCACGGGATGTGCGTTGAAAATTCAAAGCCTACTTGCTCAGTCTTCTCTTGGCAAAAATTTGATAAATGCCCAAGCACGCTGACAAAGTACCAATTGCTCCCACTTGGAAAGTGCTGAGTTTGCCACCCCAAAGATAGCCTTTGGGTAGCGTGCTAACTGCATGTACAAAGTCCAATGATATGCGCATGATGGATAGAAGCTCTAGTCTGTGTTTAACCAACAACCTTGCATCAATATTAGTGGGACTGTGGAGGAGGGGAAGTGTTGGAATTAAAATCGAACTGATAAGTATGTAATACTTACTCGGTCAGCTTATGGCTTTGATTGAGTTTACTCTGGTTCAGCGAGAAGTTACGCATTGTTCTGTCATATGGTGAATATTGCAATGAGTTCAAATGCCTATATTGTTACAAAAAAGTAAAATGAAACGTACCGCATCAGGTTCAGGTACACGGATAATACCCAGAATATGGAATTTAGATTGTCCCAACTGTCAGCGTGTTTCACATCAACAATCTTGTGCTCAGATAGCCAGCAAATCTTCTCAATCGGATAATAAAGTAGGTCGACAATATTTGCCGTTACCCCCAATACGGCCATTATGCGATCCGGCTCATTCTCGCCCAGTCCATATTCCAAGGCATACTGTATCATGGGTATGTCATCGATCAGACGTAGCGTTGCTCGAGCCCCAGATATCTTAGAGCTGGCAATGGCATACCTCTTGGACAAGTCCGGATTGCGCCTGGCATGATAGCCAGCTACCAGCTTGGCGCTATAGCAGAGCGCCTTCATCACCTGCAAAGGCAAGAGTTTAAATATTTTACAAATAAGTAATGTAAGTATGTCTTACTACTTATTTAGCTTAACCCCGTTTCCATTTACGCTTTACTGCAATTTCTGATGATGTCTTCCCAGCACGAAGAGATAAAATATTATCAGCGATAAGAAAAATACAACGAAAGCAACTAACATTTTCTTGTCTAGTCTCCTCAAGTGTCGCCGGGGTTATGGTTTTTATGATGGCTGTGGTGGGTGTTCTGCTTTTATTGTTTGCTTTACGATCTATTTATTCTACCAGCTATTAATGTTGAAAGTCATTTGTCTTGCCTTGTTTGTATTAAAATCAATCAATAATAACACTTAAGGAAATTGTTTTCCTAATGACCAACACCAACCAACCATTCATTCCTATCCCATAATCTCCTCTAACTTGTGTTTGCAGTGTTTTATCGGCTAAAATAACGTATCTATAGACTTATCTCATCTTAACATGTTTGCATTAGTTAGTTGATAAAGGCGCTAATGCTACGAAACCTAAGGCAAGGTTCAATCTTTGGCCCGAGCTTCGTCAATTCAGCAACAACTACAACAACAAGCCAAACTTGTTGGCGTGCGACAGCGGCTCGAACTTGACAAGCCCTCGAAAAACACACAACTTATGCCACGCTGCATTTTGTTTCAAACTCGTTTTTGCAATTTAAATACTTTCATTTTAAAATACATACGTTCGAAATAGCTGTACAAAAAAAAACAATCATTTTACACTTCGCATTCGTTTTTCTTACCTTATCTCTGCCGCCATAAGAATCAATGATATCACAGAATTCGTTAACAAATTTTGTTGTGCTGCTCATGTCTTTTTGTCTCGAGAGCTTTTACAGTTATATTTATACGCAAAAGAAACCACTAAAACAAAATTAAAATATAATTTACTGTGGGGGTGGGGGTGAGATATTTCTTTCGAACAGCTGCTACTCTTTTCGATAGGCAACAACAAAACATGTTGCTTTAACGTTAGACAGCACTCAACGAACAGCTGTTTCTTATATCGACATATCGATAGAATGCAGCTGCTGATGCTACCAACACTTGACGCTCCTGCTGTTGCACAACACTGTCGCTGTCAATGTACGGATGCTACGAGTGCAGGACAGGATCAGGAATAGTTGAAGTTGAAAGCCGTGCTTTTTAACAAAACTATGAGTTTACCCACTGCGAACAACAACAATCATGTGTCGTCTCCCATATACAGTACCAGTAGCAAGTCTGTAGCCAAGAAAACATCGCGAAACGATATCCTGCGCGCACTTCTGAAGCAGAAGAATTATGTGGTGAGTACGCTTGGTCATTAGAAGAAGAGCTAATATTAATAACTTCCCAATCATCGTTGTGGTCGCGGCTGCAGAGCAACGAGCGGTTTCGTCGAACTGATTTTCTCCTACTTCAAAACAAAAGTCAATTTGCGGTGCACAAAATGTTGGAGGCTGACCTGCATGCCGGCAACAGCTTCATCTACTCGAACGGGCAGGTGATAACAAACAATCAGCATATGGTGGATCAGCAATTTGGGCGTTTCGCTCAGTTTGTGGAGGCCCAAGCAGAACCAATGCGCAATGAAATGAAACGTTTCTACGCGCCCATGTTATGCCATTTATACCTGGAGCTGTTGAAAGCGCGCGAACCGAAGGGGGCCGTGGACTTTCTCAAAAAATATGCACACCTGGTGGCACCCGTAGACCTGTATGATGCGCCATTACCCACAAAGATCAACGGCTGCTCAGTGACAAACGATGCGCATGCAGTTCCCTCGGCCTTTCACATACGCTTCGCCCGTGAGGCGCAGGACACTGGCGATGCAGAAATAGAGTACTTCATGAAACTAGTACAAATACTGTCCAGCTGCACTAGACTGGAAACAGCAGAAGCGGATGCGATTGTGGCACATTTTCGTGCCTCCAAATACGAGCTTCATACGACTTCTCAGGTGGTGGACAGACTGTGCTCATATCTGCAGAGACGTGGTCATGTGCTCATCATGAACTTGATCTACACTTGGCTACATGTTCACATCGTGGATAACGAGCAGCGTCTGTTCACAGAGGACCATTTAATGGGCCTGGCGGATTATATGGACCTGGAGGATGGGCTTGAGATGCAAGATGGCAGTGCGGCAACTGTAACCCCACCAGCGTCAAGCTTAACAGCCAACTGCCGGATCGAGCACAAATTCAGCAAGTCAAGTGATAAAACCGGCAAGAAACGGTTGGCAGAGGATTCCACAATAAAGCTGGAGGCAGATGAAAAAGCGGAAGCAGATGCTGAGAATACCGTCAAGTCCGTATTCAACATTGAAGACTGTCTGGAGACCATAAAAAGCCTGCCAACGAACATACTCAATGCCCAGGTTGAACTGCCGCATTTCTACAAGATCAGCGAGCGGTCGCGTGGCCTCAACTCTGCCCATGTAGATAACGATGAGTGCCATATGCTGGCCGGATTTGAGAACTCCTCGCTCCAGCTTTGGCAGCTCAACCAACACAGTAATCGGAGTAAGAGCTTCTACAGACGCTATCCTCAATCTCGCTGTGCTTTTGAGATAAACAATTGTATTGAGGAGCAGGAACCCGAACTGGATTTGGAACTGAATGAGGACGCTTTACGGTATGGCGGCAAGGGGAATCAGGAGCGAAATCGGCGCTTAAAATATGAGGATAACTCCTTGTAAGTTATAAATATACATAACCATATCCATCCAGTTTTAAAGATTCGATGATTTGCAGCAACGAATACGGCGGCCTACAACTGCGCGGCCACACCAGAGGCGTTACCAGTGTACGCTTTTCCAGCCACTATCCGCTCTTCTACAGCGCGTCCAAGGACTCAACGATGCGCTGCTGGCGAGCACATAATCTGCAATGTGCGGCCATCTATCGCAGTCACAATTATCCCATTTGGTGCTTGGCCGAGAGCCCCATTGGACAGTATGTGGTGACTGGCTCCAAGGACTTGACCGCCCGTTTGTGGTCCCTGGAGCGTGAGCATGCGTTACTCATCTATGCGGGCCACACACAGGATGTAGAGGTGGGTTAACATGACTGCTCTTGTATACTAATCGATGCTTAAATCTCTAATGTATTCCTCCGACAGTGCATCGCTTTCCATCCGAATGGCAACTATATTGCCACCGGGTCGGCGGATCATTCTGTGCGTCTGTGGTGCGCGTCAAGTGGCAATCTGATGCGCGTGTTCCCCGAATGCCGCCAGGCAGTGACCAATCTGGCCTTCAGTCCAGATGGCAAAATGTTGGCCGTTGCCGGCGAGGAAGCGAAGGTGCGCATCTTTGACTTGGCCGCCTGCGCACAGCTCAGCGAGCTCAAGGATCACACGGCCAGCATAAGCGCTCTGGCCTGGAGTGCACACAATCAGCATTTGGCCACAACCTGCACTGATGGCACCCTAAGACTGTGGGACATCAAGAAACTGATGCCCACCAGGTGGGACTTACAAATTCCATATTCCGAGTCCTATATTAATGGTTTCTTCCTCATCTTTATAGCGATGTTAGCAGCAACAATGGTGGCGGCAGCGCCTCTTACCCATCATCCTCTTCCACCAGCTCATCATCATCAGCTACAACGAATCGTCTCTTAACTCTGAATAGTTCCTGCCACCGTCTGGTCGATGTGTTTTACGGACGCAGCAAAACGCTTTATTGCATTGGCACATAAATCGAGTTTTTTCTTCAATCGTTTTGTTTAAAATAATTTATATATTTGTAATAAGTCTGTACTATAATATTACTGTTACTGTCGTGTGTGAAACAACTTTTGTTTTTCTCTTTTTCGGCTACGTGTTTTGCTCAATCAACAAATATCGTGATGTTTCTAAACGCAAACGCGTGTACAAATACATATATAATGATCTATATAGTAAATATTCGGGACTATTTCGAATTCGGGTTTGAAATTTTCGAAATTAAATTCAATTGATGCCATTTCAGAATAGCGAGATCGGAGGACCACAGCGTGCGTGGGGTCCTACTTATATTTCGGGAACTGGCAACACTAATGTCAATAGCTAAAATCTGCAGCACCGCAATAAAGTTTGACATTCTGTAGCATAAACGTACTCACAACATTTTGATGTACAAGTGCTATTTGTTTTGTTTACAATGAGTTAAAAAGAAAATCAGCGAAGCAAATGGTTGCATGTTTCGGCCGCTTGGGTCATGTGGCCACTGTTCCGCTTGAGCAACGTAGGACGGTCAAAACATCAAATTGATGACTCACCTTCCGTAAAGTCTTGATTTGACACCCAATGACTTCTTGTTCCTGAATATTAAAGGTAAACTGCGTGGTGAGTGCGCCGAAGAAGCAGTTGAACCGTTCAAAAACCAAGGGAAATGGGAAAACCGCTGTCACAAATGGTTTGAACGAATGCAAAAGTCAAGGGAAATATTTTGAGAAACAATAAAGCTATTTTCATTATGTTTGTTATTATTTGCTATTCCCGAAATATAAATAGTATCCCTTCTATTGCCATAGATAACACTTAGGTTAAAAACAGAGGTGCAAGCGAAGCCGAAGCTGGCAAAGCATAATCCGATTTCCATTTGTTAGAGTCGGAGGTCAAGCTGAAGAAAAAGGATTTTAATGTGACATTGATGAAATCATTTGAATGCTTCGGAGTTTGCTTTGCGGAGCGACTGAATGCTTTCACTTTCTTTCGTGTTCTCGTCGTGGTCGGTCGAATAGAGAGGATAAGCGACGAAAGTAAAGACGTCGCCGAGCCTGTGTCTTTGCGCACATGCATTTTTACATATCTGTGTTTGTTCGTATTCTGTTTGAATTCACCTTCGTGATTTTTTAACAGAATGTTGTGCCACTGAGTTTTACGTTCGGCTTCGCCCTCGACTTCAATCAATTCATGATGAGCACGAATACTTCGAACGTCGTTTTACTTATGCAAAGCCTTTCGGCTTAAGCTTTGCCATCGTCTAAAGATACACTTTGTTTTTAGCCTCGAAATTAGCGTCTTTGAAAAGGATTTACCCGTTTCGGAATTCAGAAGATGCCCCCGTGGGGTATGTATTTGCCAGTTGATGGAACTGTATTACATAAGTATTATGAGTCGACTTTGGGATATTTTTGGTTAACACAATTGGGTTTTCAGACACAGTTGTTGAACCCCTTAAAATGTTTGAAGCAATTAAAGATTTATACAATTTGTAAATTAGCAATAAGTTAAGCACATACATACATACTCATCTTATATCTACAATTAATTTTGGCTGAAACCTCAAACATAATTTAAGATACAGATAAAGAACAAAAACCGATTTCTGCTTAAAATATAGGACAACGAAAAGTGAGTTTGAGTTCAATTTACAATTTCACGTACATAATGGTTGCACTAGCTTATTGAACTTATCTAATATGTAATAAATGATTTGGATTTGAAATTTTGATGTAATAAATAATTGGCATAAGATACATAGCGTATACGCTATTGGCCTGGCTACCATAATTTGATTTCCACACAAAATATTGAGTACCACATGCTTCCCCTTTAGAAAATCAAATTGTTGTGGTTGTGTTCCATGCAGAAAGCTTGATGATACATTTCAACGAATGAGTATATGTTTTGAATGCCCAAGGATAAATAGTAATCACGTTATAATTATGTATGTATATAGTATTCATTCCCTAACGTTTGTGACGTCCTCGCATTAATTGTAAAGTCTTGGCCATTAAAGGTGCTTTCTTGGCGCGCATCGGAGCAGCTGCTGGGGAGGAGAAATAAAGAGAGAACACGTGCACTGATGAGAACACTGATGAGAATAACAAGAGATTAAGATTAAGGCTTACTTCGGCTAGCCGAAGCTTGTAGTACCTTTATAGATAAACACATACGAGTGGAGTTTAAAAAGCTTTCAAATAGAAAAGGAAAACTCAAAAGTAATGAAATCAAGAAATGAAGGCAACTTTGGGTATTTATTTCTTAGCTTTTTTATTTTTCATTGGAATTTCCACAAATTGGGTGATTATGTGCCAAATCTCTTATCTCTTATCCAAATCGAACTAAATTCCGTTTGTAATCATTTTAGAATCTTCATTCAGATCGGGCAGCTACATCATATAGCCCCCATAGAACTCTAGTTTTCCTTCAAATCGAGACAAATTTGGTTTGTATCCATTTAAGGAGAGACATTTACAGACAAAACTTTATTCAGATCAAACAACTACATCATCTCGGCCCCATATAACCAATTTTTCTGATTGAACACAAAATCTTTGTTTTTCATTCAATTCGAACCAAATTTGGTTTGTATTCATTTTAAGATATCCCACGTCTGTTGATCAAATTTGATCAGGATCGGGCAACTACATCATATAGCCCCCCTAGAACCAATTTTTTTTTGGAAATGAACCCAAAAAGTTTGTTTTGCATCCAAATTCAATTCAATTTGGTTTGTATCCATTTTAGGAGGCCCCAAGTCCGAATTTGCCCGAAGTTGATCAGCAGCGGCTTGCTATACTTTATAGCGAGATCTAGGTAACATCAGACGAACACGGCTAGATCAACTCGGCTGTTGCTCCTGCTCAAGGATATATAGACTCTTGGGGTCGGAAACGCTTCCATTTGTCCGTTACATACATCTGCACGAATACAATATATTCGTTTACTCTACTAGAGTACGAGTATAAAAATTAAAGTGTTGAGTATGCTGAATATTGAATAAATGCTGAGTACGAGTATCTAATTAATGGTTTATATTGTTAATCAAGTATGTAAATGTCGGAGTATTCAAATGTAAGATGAGAGAACTATCTCTCAATTAAGCTGTATTTTGCATAACATTGTGTTAACATCATCAGTAAAAGTGAGAGATTCATCGATCTATGAGAGGCTGTGCGAAGGCAAAATGGAAGAAGAAGACTAACAGGTGCTCCAGTTTACCCATCAATACATAAACTCTATTCAATTGGAAATGTTTCCTTTCCTTGTGAGGGTGAACTGCTTACCAACTTGAGCCGTATCACGAGCTGCAGCCAGTACACGCAGCCTTGTATCCCCCACCTTGGCTGCATTCGGCGTCACAAGGGACAATGATGCCACCCGGGCTGCAGGTGTGGCTATTAACTTGCTATTGGTGCCATATTGCTCCTGTTTGCGTTGAACGCTGCGCGGCGGCTTCACCATCGAATCAACGAAGGCCAATTGAGTCTTGCGCACCGGCGCCTCGCTGATTTTCTGGGACGCTTTAATGCTCTCGGCAAGCACGCTGAGTCTGCGTTCTTTCTCCTCCTGGCAGCGCTGTGGAAGAGTATCAGGAAAGTTCAAGGCTAACTTCAAATAACACCAAATTTTCCAAAGTTCACCTACCAAGAACATTTCACGCCACGTTTCCATCTCTTCCCTTCGCTGGCTGCGACAGTGGCGTTGGACATGCTGCTGCCAAAGCACATCACTGTCATCCATTATATACGGATTGAAGTGCTCGAAGTTTAATAGCTGTTCGGGCGTGGCACGCTCCAGTACCGGACGCAGCACCTCAAAGGGAACACCGCCCGTGTACTCGAGGGCTGGGGAGAAGGCACAAAAAATTAAATATAATTTAACTAGCGAGCATGTCGTCTGCTCCTCACCATCGATATTCTTTTGCAGGGTTCGGGTGCACAGATCAAAAAGCGTTGGCACCTGCAGTATTTGACCAGTCCTGACGCCAGAGTAAATCTTGGTGCTTCACGGGGGAGTGATATGAGCAGTTATTATAAATTATTGAAAAGCTTCGACTAATGACCAACCGCATTGTCTTTGACGATATGCCCTGGGCGAGTGCCTCCGACTCGTTGTAGATGCGTGGGGCCGGCTTGACGGGATTGCTGCTGCTGCCGCCCTGATTGAAGACCACATCCATAACAGTTTGATTGAGGGGCATGGGCTTGTAATTGTTTGATATTGTTGGCAGCTCCAAGGCAATGCTGGGATCCAACGGCTCCAACTTAGCCGTGGAGGCAAGCAGCTCCGGCTTCTGCAGAACACACACAAATATAACATAGAAAGTAAGTTGTCATATCATGATGAGCCTTATGGATGATGTATATATGCATACTCTTGTGCTGGTCGTTGCCTCCGTTGGTTTTTGCTTTGAGCCACCGGAAGATGTGAATGGTGTTGGCGTTGCCGTTGCCGTAGCTGCTGGCTTCGTCGTGGTAGTCTTCGTTTTGATGATGTTATTTTTCTTGCTGCTGCTCAGGGGCATGTTGAGCATGCCGAGGACATCGTCAAAATTGGCACCCATGCTGGAATCAAAACCATCGGGGTTGTCTGCCCCTTTTGGTTTGGTTTTTTTTGGTACTTTAGCCTTGGGCGAGTCATCATCATCACGTGGAGGGCTGCGTGGGCGTTTTGATGACTTAACGGCAGAGCCTGATGTTGAGGAAGATTTGTGTTTGTTGGATTTTTCTCTGTGGGACTTCTGTTCGCTGTGTTGAGCTTTGTCCTGCAAAGGGTTTAACTTATAAACAATTACCGATTAAGCAAAATCACTGGGAACAAACTTACCTTTTTACTACGCTCATGCCTGGACTTGGACTTGCCGTGGTCATCTGGTTTTCTGCTGCTGCTGTTGCTTTTGTGGCTCTGGTTTTGACTATGACTATGGGGTTTAGTTGATGATGATGCTGACGACTCTTTTTCCTTGATTTTGTTCAGTTCACCATCGCCCCTCTGTTCCTTGCGCTGCCTATCACTTTCACCATTCTTGGGTTTATCATGCCGGCTGCTTTTATGCTTCTGTTCGCTGTGGCTATGATTGTCTTTGTCCGACTTGCTTTTTGAGTGACTCTTGTTGCTGCTGCTTTTGCTGCTGTGATGGTGACTGCTACTGACTGACTTACTCTTAGGCTCGCTAGACTTGGAACTCTTCTCGTGCCTTGACCTGTGTCTGCTGTCGCTTTTGCTAGAGTTGCTGCCCTTGTTCTCCTGATCATCATCAGTTGACGGTCGTCCATTCGATCTGTTCGCATCGTCTTCATTGCTATTGAGCGCAGAGGCTGGCGCTGGCTCGTCGGGCTCCTCCGCAGCGGCCACCATTGCCTTCCATTTTGTGACTAGAGTTTTGGCAGCAACGCCCACCTCACCGTTAAACTTGCGGAGTGAATTGACAGTCTTGCCAATGCCCGTTTCCTGCAGGTGCTCGAATTTGATGGGCAGGTTGAACAGCTTTGAGATGCAGTGCAGCAGCTGCATTTGCAAGTAGAAAGAAACAACAAAACAATGCCATAAATACAAATCCCCTGCAGAACAATGCAGAACAGCTTCTAGGGATTAGGCAGCAGCTGGCAAGTGTTTCACGCTACGCGCTCTTTTACCCACTCTCTTTCAACAGCGCTGGTGAGAGAAAGAAGGTCAATGCACAACTCACACATGCAAAGGTGTATTTGTATTGCTTTTGGAAAATATCACGATAACGAACCACAATCACCTTGCGATTCGCAATATTTATGCAGAAATTATGGATATTTTATGTATATGCTTACAGATATATAAAGTGGGGACAGGTCAGGTTGGGGAATTACACAAGTCATAGTAACTGCCACTACCAGACACAGACAGCAGACGTGTTTGTAGTAGTGTGGTTGGAAAAACTTACGCGTGTCTCATCCTCGCCATGGCGTTCAATGCTGCGTTGATAGTGACGCACAACATCTGTCAGATTGCTGGTGGTGGACATGGCGACAATGGTTCTTAAGAAATGCTCAAGTTTTTATTAAATCACGTTGTCTGATCTGAGGTTGGAAATCCGAGTGGAACGGGTCAACGTTAACGCCACCAAGGCAAACTTAGAAAACAGAACAATTGATCACAGCCCGGACACACACACACACTACACGTAGGCCTCCTATTAAGGAGCACTAAATATTCCTTATTTTGCAGCAATTATACATTATTACTATCCTTATTATATGCGAAATTAATTTGCCTAGTTGCAGTTGTATCGATTAATCCATATTTGATAGCGATTTCAGTTTCATACGATTGTGCCAATAGCATGCGATAGATATTGTTTTCCAATTCAGAAATATGAGTGGTATTCCTTAGCACGATTTTGATTTTATTTTGTTGTATTTGGCTTTGATGACTGTGAAAGAATTTTCAAAACATTTAGATTCATCATTATTGTTACTGCCTTAACTTTGTATATTAAGATATAAAGAAAGCTTCTTTATTTGGAGTACATGAAATAAATTAATATATTTTTATGATTCGTGTTCTTTGCCGCGATCTTAGAAGCTAAAGATAGGCAGGCAGTGTATCGATAGTGTGAGCTCCTATCGATATATTGAATACGGTTTTATTGCATATATCGAGCATTGTGATTATTAAGAATTTGGCGGCTCTTACATACTACTACTTTAAATTTTAAATAATACATTGCTTACAAAGATTTTATTATCATCCATTCTTCTCGTATGTGGCTTTTATTCTATTATGAATAAAATGTGAATTCTTCGTCAAATCTTAAAACTTTCTATATGAGCAACAGCCGCAGTACGCGTTAATTGCTAAGTCCAACAAATACTACTATAGCTGCCAAAGAAAGGGTATATACCCGTATTAATGCAATATGTTCAGTTTTTCGCTAATTTTTTTATATTAATATAAATTATAATAAAATAAAAGATATGACAGTATATGTAATTAACAGGCAGGTGACCATAATTAGACGTCATCAACTTGAAATAAATGTAATTACATTAAAATGCATACATCGATTGGGATTGAATTATTTGTTCATTCTGCACTAAGCTGCCGTCTCTGCCTACGCACACATATGCAGCTTTGGACTTGTGGCGATAGAGTGTTTGTGTGCGAGTGAGTGCGTGCCCATCTCTGGTATATAGGTATATGTGCGTGAATGTACAAGTCGTTCATCTATGTATAGATTCTGAAATGTTTGCTGATATTTATTTATTATTATTTCATTAAAATCAAGTTAGTTGGGAAATCATCAGAATATCTATATCAATTTAAAAATTACAAATATCGGATAGTGAACCGCTCGCATCGCCATCGCACTAAACGAGCTAGTTCGATAACGATAGTGCCAGTTCGACAGCTGTTGCCATTATTCGGCTGTTATCGATACTAACCCATATCTATTGCTTAAATTCTCGGCGTCATAGTTTCTGGCGGCTAACTTGTTTACATTCATCACAAAGGAAACGTATACACAAATTTGCATTATCGCGTTGTTAAAATGTCGGACGATGATGATATATTTAGCTTAAAACCCGCCCAAGGTAAGAGTTTGAGTTCTGCTTATATATTTTTTGCGTGAATTTAAATTTGACAAAATACATCCTCCCTCTTCCACAGCCATACCAAAGAAACTTTTTAATGTGCCAGATTTGTCGATATCCAAGGAATCTGACAGTGAGGTAGACTATGACTTTATCAATTCCACTAGCAATAAACCATCGAAGGCGGCAAAGCAGAGGAATCAAAGACAAACCGGCAAGAAAGGTGTTTTAAAGAAGACGGACAAGGGCAAGGCGCGAGAGGATTCGGAGACAGAGAATATACTGCCACAAAGTACTCCACGGGCTCTGTCCCCCTTATCAAAATTAATATATGAAATGGAAAAAGAGCGTCCAGAATCAAAATGCACAACTCAAACGGACAACGCCAACGCCCCCATTGCTCGGCGTACACGTTCTTCTCAGAGTAAGCGTCAGTCCACACCGGAGAAGGCCGTGGTTGCAGCACCAGCACTGCCGAAGGCAACTGTTGTTTCGCCACCTAAAAAACGCAATACACGTGGAAAGAAGAAAGCTTCATCCGGCGTAGGAGTAATTCGGGGAGTAAATGTAATGGTAAGATGTAAGTTAAATTCTTATCAAAGTGGTTATTTTCAATAAGTTTATATTTAAAATAGGAACCGGGACTTGTTGTACATAACAGTCGGCGACAACAGGTGGCAGAGTTGGCGGCCCGTTCACAAGTTTTGGACAGCATCGATTTAGTTTCGGCTGTGATGCCGCGTGTTGAGGGATTCGTATGTTAACCTAAACCCATGACTGACTGGCGTCACGTTAAAGAATCATATATTTTTCCCCTAACTAGGTAAATCTAGACTCGGATGATGAAATTCCAGAGCCGATATACGGCAAAACAAACAAAGTGCAATCAAATGGTTTTGATTTAGATAATCCTGTCTTGGAGATCGACTTAAGTTGGTATGTAGATATGGAAACAGTTTAAATTAAATGAATATAAACGTAACGTTCCATCAGGCTCGGCGAAATGCAAATCTATAACTTGCGACTACATCAAAAGTTCCTGCACATGTTCAAAGAGGTTGCTGATCGCAACAACGTCGGCTTGGCTGATGTGGTCATAAATAATGAGGATCATTTTATAGACCATAACGAGTCGCCGCATAGCATTGGCTTGAAGCCTTTTCACATTTTAAGTAAGCATTGGCAAATGTTTAAATAATCAGAACTAGATTTATATATATAATCCCTAAATCATTTCAGGTGGTCGTGCCATGAAATCAAGCAACGAAATAATTACACAAAATGTCGACATGCCAGCTCCAAAGACATTTCAATTGCAAGTCCAAGCCGATAAATGGAAAAAGCCACTCGTAATATCCATGAAGAGAAAGGAGGCGTTCCGAATTCTTTACATCAAATGTGCCGAGGAGCTAAACATCGATGCCAAGGATATACAATTGTTGTAAGTGTTATTTTGCCCAAAATGCATTCATATATAATGAAACTAATATTTGTTATCAAACAGTTTTGATGGCGATCTCTTGGATCCAAATGATACGCCCAGAAATCAGGAAATGGAGGGCGATGACATAATTGATTTGCGTGTGAAAAGTTAAACCTAAATGGGAAACAAACAAACTGAAATTTAAATAGTATTTCTTTGCCGGCAACATTTAAAACTCTCAAAATCATTTATATTCATTTATTTATATTCTCGTGTCATTTATGTGTTCCTTTGTTGCTTAGTATTGTCGTAAATAATACCAAATTCAATAACAATCTTGTAAGTTTATAACGAATAGATTTAAGTAGCTATGTGGCTCCAAAGGTTACAGATCCTTTTTGAAAATTTAATTAATTTCGATCGGACTCCCACACTATAAAATTGGAAAACTTTTTTTGTTTTGGTTTTTAATTTTATTTAAATAAAAGTTCGAAAAGTTGTATCATAGTGAAGTTAATATATAATTAAAAAATATTCCAAATATATTCTTGGTTAGCAAACTCAAGATCCTGCAGTCATTTCGGCACGGTGTTTTCTTTATTTAACACTGGAATTCGCAACAGATTCTAGTAAAAAATAATAGCAGCTAAAAGGTGGCTGATCTCGAAACCGTACTGTCGTCTCCAATTTTTGGACATCTGAACAATTTCTGCGATTTATACCCTCCACCTATGGTACAAGGGTATATTAAAATTGTTGCAGTGGAAAACTACAGGAGATAGACTTTAAATTTGGGTTTTGATTTTCTATAAATATGTACGCAGATCAAGTTAAATTTATTTTTTGCCACGCCCCTTACGAACCCACAATCCACTTAAGAGTTTGTGTGTCATAGCTTTTTTGTTTTCATTGGAATTTAACCACATCTACGACTCGCCAAATTTTATCCGGATCGGGCAACTATATTATATATCCCCCATAGAACCGAATACTCTGGGAATAAGCACAAACTGTTTACTTTTCATCCAAATTGTTATTTTATCCAAATCTAACCAAATTTGGGTTGTATCAACTTTCTATCGATTTCTATCTATCGAAGGTCCCAAGTCCGCTGGCGGAAGTTGCTCAAGACCGATCTGCTATATTATGTAAGAGTTTATTAGCGACAGGGATTTTTACTGTAGAGCATGTAGCGCTCTTACATGTTTTACTCTTGTGTTAGATAGCGAACTGCACAGTTCCGTTATTCGGACGTGACATTGGCAAAGTAATGACGCGCTATCTAGTACAATATTGTGAGGGTCAGCCGAAAAACAATATTTTTTTGCACACTTCGATCTTAAGCCTGCTAACCAACAATGTAATTTGTATGAGATTTGATTTCGTTAATAAAAGATATCTTCCTTCCAAGTGTTGTTCCTGTGTGTAAAGTATGGGTATGATATGTGGGTGGCATCGTCTAGGTGAAAGCACGCATCGTGTATTTCTAGGTTTTGCAATTTAGGCATAGAGACATAGATTATCATGGCTGTGGGGGGAAAGACAACCCTGCCCCCCACTAGCTACGCCCTTGCATGTTGCTGCAATAAAGCGTTGATCATTTGCGAGGCGCTTGGTTGAAGAAACTAGAATTTTCCGAAAACTTAAATATTTTTTTAGGGGACACCCTTATATATATGTATATAAATACATATGACGATAAAAATATATATAATATTTGTGTTTACATTGAGTGGACTTTACAAAGGATGCTGTATTTGGGGTTCATTTTTTTTATTATTATTATTTGGTGGTTGGGTTTGAGCTTGGAATATGGTAGGTGGGTTCGCCTCATCCACCCAACACGCACACTCTAGCTCAGTTTCTCTCGCTTTCTCTCTCGTCCTTCCTCCCTTGTGCAGTTTTCCTTGGAATTTCATTGCACAAATTCTGACACAGGATTGAAAAGGAACATTTCCGCGAGAGCATCGAAGCTTTCGTGAGCGGTAATATAAAAGCGTTGCTCTGCTCCTCTCCGATTTGGCCAGCTGCCGCAGCCAGTTGTTTCATGACTATATTTTTTGTAACAGAAAGAGTTTATCCTCCGTACCGACAGGACGTGTTTTTGAAGTGCAGATGCTAGACATAAAATTTAATTGTGGCACAAAATCGACTTCCAACTCATTTTGTGTTTATTTATCAACAACAAAAGAAAAATACAAATAATTACATTTGCAATTGCAACAACCCCAAAGTGATAAATTTGTGTATTCTTGCGAAGGAATAACGTATTGCAATAAGAGGTATTGTACATATACATATAGTATATACGGATTTGTAATGTCGCCGTAACCATCGTATCTAGGCATACACACATACTGCTATTTAAATACATTTGGCGCCCAAATTGCGATTACAAGTGAATATAAAACTTCAGAAGAATTTTCGGAATTCGGTAAGAAACGCTGTTATAAATGTTTATTTGTTTTGTCTGTTGGCATGTTGTTTATGTTGTAGACATATGTCTGTTGTAGACATTCACACATTTGTTGAGCTGCAGTTGCTCCTGGCATTGGTAAATTTGTTCAAAGTGTTGACTTTGTGACTTAAACAAGTTAATTGCCAGACAGAAAAATTAGTCAGCAAGGCGAAAGGACTTTCAGGGGAGTCCAGTTTAACTGACATGCATGGGTTGTACCTGCTGCACATCAAACAACATATGTATGTGTGTATGTATGCATGTATGTAGGTACACAGGTACAGGTACAGGTACAGGTACAGGTACAGGTACATGTAGATGTTGTCATCAATTATTTATGTTGATTGCTGACATTAATATTTAAGTATTTGTTTGTGTGAGCAAGCGACCGACCAGCTACTCCATCATCAAATCCAACTCACTCGTAATCAGACCTTTTTACGATTCGGATATGTCACACCAGCAAAGCACAGGCTCTATAATGTTTTATGTATGTATGTTTATGTGTACATGTTGGTGTGCTTGTATGATGCCTAAAAATAAAGCATGACACCTGCAAAAGCGTTTCCCAATGCGTAGCTGCTATAGCTAGAGCCAAGTCCGAGGTCAGGCAGAGAGTGCTCTCCATTCCTTCCCCCTTTTTCTGGTAATGGCCTTGCCTGTCATAGAACCCATGTACTCTACATATATGTATGTCCGTATGTATATGTTCCTACAAGTAGTTAAGAGATTTCACAAATGGTACTCTAAGGGGTCACATCGACAGCTTTGATTGCAAGCAATCGAATCGGAACACATCCACATATGTATTTATATAAAAGTATGTGTGTGTGTGTGTGTGTATGCATTTGCATATGATGCATCTTGATTGACCTTCAGAGAATTTTCCTGCAATTGCATTTTTCATAATTGATAATAATTAAAAGCTGTAACCTCTTACATTTTCCTGTCATTTCCACATCTATCTTTTTCAACGCAAAGCGACAAACCGGAAGAAACGTAAACGTAACAAATGGCACTTTGGAGCATTATTTCCATACGTGCCGCAGCCACATATGCAACAACAGACAAATACAAATACAAACTTGCAACTGGCACCGCCAGCCATTTTGGTTTGCATTGCACTTTGTGTCATGTCCCACCCAGTTTGCAATGCAACATTTTTTACACAAAACCGGAAACAAAACAAATTCACGTTTTTTCTGTTTTCAGTTTTTTTTGTGTTCGCCATTAATCCTGGTCACTTGATGGCCTGGCCAAAACAAATTTGTACTCGCTAACTAGTAAACTTTGCATGCTCTTTCAAAGGCAAGAGAGCTATGCCAAATTGGTGTTTGGGAATGGCTTCCATATTAAATGTCATATTTGTCAGTAAGAGCAAGAAAAATGAATCATTAATGACAGCAATATTATGACATCAGCAGTATCATTATCGCGTTTCACTCCTTTGTAGTGGCGCAGTGGACTGCTCTCATTTGGCTGGCAATCAACTGTGCTGGAGTGCAATCTTCCTGTTGGCTGTCGTGCCTATACATCGAACGATTTCCCACACAAGATGAACAATTTGTCAGGGCCAGTTTGCGCTCACACAATTGGTTTGTGAAGGCCAAGAGGAGGTAGACCACAGATTCCGCAACAGTTTCCGGTGGCCTAGGAATTTTGCCCAAGCCCAGATTGCAGATTGGCGAATGGAAATCACCTAACAGATACAGCAGCCATAGCAGATCGAATGCGGACGCACATTTACCTGTTGAAAAAGTTTGAAATTGCTCTTCATTTGTCGCTCATCATTGAAACAAGCAGAAATTAACTTTAAAGTTCTTTCCAGTTTAACTTAATAAATCAAGGCAACATTTCTAAAATTGATATATCATTTGTGAGATAGTGCGGTATTTGTTAATTTTATATACATGCCATATACATATATCCTGCCTTGTAGTGTACATTCGCTTCGTCATATTAATTCCTTGAACTACATTGTTTGCTTTATTCATTTGGGGTGTTTCCCCATTTGTTCTGGTTTTGTTTGTTTAGCCTCGCTTGGCTTTACCAGTTTTTTGCTTCTTTTGAGGCCGGTTCTAGACGGGCTTATGGATATGGCTTTGGGAAGTGTTTTATTACTTTGTGTTTTTGCAAACAGCAAAAACAATTGCCTCGCCTCGACTTTTGTTTGAAGTGCCACCCATCAAATGGAGTGCTAGCTGCTGCTCCATTTAACTGCAACTGCCACTGCGAGTTGGCCTGGGGCGTGCATTGAACTGTTGCTGGGCGCACCTCATCGATTCGTGTCATTCTTGCACCAGTACATAGGTATGTACTACTTGCCAGGCACCACCCCATTAGAGCATACTCTTTGTGGTTCCAGCATGCAATTATTGTTACTTCCCAAGCTCCAGGTTCTCATCATCCCAGTTTGCATTTACATTTATGCCCCCTCAGGCTATCGAAGGCCTTTTAGCCAACGACATTGTCATTGTTGATGTTGGCGACGACGCTTCTTTGCTCTTTTACATCTCTTGCCCCAGGTTGCCACACAAAGGACTCTGGAGTGTTCTGCAACTGTTCTGGAAGTGGACTCAGAAGGCGTAGGAGTGGGAATCGCAGTCCTACTCCGAGTCTCTGGGTGCAATGGTCGAGCGAGAAGCGGCAAGTTCTTTTATTAAAGTTTCGTTTTGTTTGCTTTCAACAATGTGGCTAACAAAAGTTCCAGCGTCAGCTGCAGTTCCAGCAACAAGAACAACATTAACGAAAACTGTAAAAACACCAGCACAGCAGTTTCTGTTGCAAGAGGAGAAGAAAAAGTTACCCAACCTAGACAGGACAATGTTTTCAGATATCAGTTGCAGTTGTTGGCCCAGTTCGAATGGATTTTTAACAGAGAAGAAATTGCAATTTTATAAGATTCTCATGAACTAAGAAAGGACTAGAAAGGACTTCAATTATGGGCATACTTTTTAGATTGAAATCATAGAAACTTTGAAGGAGTGTCTCAATCTCTCCTTGTAAGTTGCCTATCCATATTTGAGACACTCAAACTTAACAATGGGTAACGATATGATCATGTCAGTCTGTTCATATTTGTCAATCTGGATATCTTAGGAGTCACAAGCAACCGGCTATAGAACAGTTTTCCGCTGTGAGCCAAACCATAGCCCAAACTAGGTGAATCTGAACCTGAACTTTGCCAACATTTCTAGTTGGATTGATATATCCTTTGAATATTTAGAACTTTTAGTAGGTATTTGATGGGTTTGCTCTCTTGAGTTTGACCAAGCTGCGAATACTGTGAGACGTTTGCAGCGCTGATTAAAATTTAGACGACTTTTATTCAACTCATTCTCCTTATTTTCTCAATCTGCTTTCAGTATCTTTCACATATATATACAACTTAATACCCGAAACTGGACCAATTTATATGAAATAAAAATACAATCAAAACAACAACAAATAAACAAAGAACACCTC
This sequence comes from Hirtodrosophila duncani, assembly GCA_037043425.1. Classification (NCBI taxonomy): domain Eukaryota; kingdom Metazoa; phylum Arthropoda; class Insecta; order Diptera; family Drosophilidae; genus Hirtodrosophila; species Hirtodrosophila duncani. Next base: position 2,092,774 of record JBAMBM010000820.1, on the reverse strand, counting down.
TCACCGATCTATTTACTCAAAGTTCTTATACATACACCTCCATCATTTACAAGGACCTAAACTAGACAACTTTTTGAATACGCATATCAGCAACAACAGCTCGAAGGGAGCTTTAAGAGATCACTCCCGCAACACACAACACTTCCAACTGCCCCCCCCGGAGACCCACTAAACCCATCCAAGACGGCGCCACTTAAGCCACAAGCTTACAAAATTGGGCGAATGTTATGTTGTGGGTTCTGCTGTGGCAACATGTCGAAACGGGATTACAAAGTGGCCACTACCGACGGCATCGAGCTGGAGCCACTGGGCGGCGAAAAGAGCGATAAGGAAAAGGATAAGGAAAAACAAACGAATGGTGTAACATTTGGTAAGTGTCTTCCAATTCCAAACATTGCCTGCATCCACAATTACGTCGCGTCTGCATCCGTATTGCAATTGCCTTTGCCTGAAGTGCGGGCGTGGCGCCGTCTCTTAACTTGATCAAAGGGTCCCCCTTAGGCCAATGCCGAACAAAGCAAAATGCATAATTGCACTTGTGCATAATTCGACGCTCCACGCAACTCAACTCCAGCCAACCCGCCTTTCAGGGTTCATCTTGCCGGCGTCTCGCCTTTTATCTGCCTCGTCATTTCCCTTGTGGGATTTATTCATCAAGTTGTTTTCTTAATTACGCCAAATGCAAAACAAAAGATTTAAAAATGCGCAAGATAAAAATAAAATAGAAGCTGCGGCGTTAAAATGTTTTGTATCCTGCAGGAAACCGTTAGTCATACGGGATGGGGATGTATGTGTGTATGTAGGCCTCATACGCCCCGCTGCCCAAACCCCATTTGCATGTTATGAATGTCGCCAGCTCAGCTCAGCTCAGCGGCAACGTCTCGGATTTGTGAAGCCCACAGCAGGTTAGACCGAATCTGTAGAATATTTTTTAACCGCACTTCTCCCATATAAGGGTATTCCTTAAAAGTATGCTATAATTTCTTAATGCCATAAAATAACAAAATCTTTTAGCAGAGACTTTTGGGAGTGTGTAATTATTGGGGGATTGTCCAGATTTGCCATCTGGAACACATAGTTGATACAAAGTTGATACATAGTTGATTCCAAATTTAAATGTGATCATTCTTCGTCCTCACATAGGAACTCTATAGAAACAATATAATTCCGGTTTCAAAACACTTATATGAAACTAGTATAATTTGAGGATGTGTGCAAGGATATGCAAACTACGGCTAGCTAAATACGGATATGTATAGATATAGAAACAATTATATATTTGGATAACACCTTAAATATCAGAGTAAACAGCTACCAACAGCTTTGGAAACTCCACTTAATTTTACAATTTATCCTTCCATCACAAATAGTTCTACTTATTATCTATCTGATAAGAGATAAAAGACTAAATATCATATTTGGTTTCTCCATCGAAAAGCGTATGAAAGCTTCGTCTGGCAGAAGTTATATCTTTTGTTTTTATTCTTATTGCATTTTGCCGGAGGCGACTTGGCGGCATATTCCGCCTGGTTGTTGCTTTGACAGATGTCCACCTCGTTGCCCTCTTACACCACTTCCTCTTCCCAAAGTTGCCATCGGCGACGCTTGAAATTGTGGAGACAGACTGAAAAAGGGAAAAGTAAAATGAAACCAAGATGAAGAAATGGGCAGCCAAATGCGACCAGCAGGCTGATGTAAAGGGCTCAGATTTCAGGCATTTTTAAAGATATACAAATTTTTTTCCTAATTTAAATTGTACAAGTGTTTGTGAGGGCGTATGACCAGAGCAGTGCTTCCCTGTGGAGTATTTTGTTTGGTATCATGAATGGTTAAAAACAGCTTGAAGAAGTCTCAACGAATCAGCTTGATTAAAGTCTAGCAGAGCCATCTTTGGATCTTTGGAGTTTCAGTGTATTTTGGACGAATGATTTTGTAGTAAATCAGGATGATACTGTAAGCCATAATTTCTTCATTGCCTTCCTTGTTAGTAATTAAGATCGAAGAGGCATGCATACAGCCATGCTCATTCGATAGAATGTGCTAATAATTCTGTGTCTGTCACTTCCACTTTGCCTCCTCGTATAAAAATAGCTTGGCGACGTAGGCTCTTTATCAATATTAGATTCACACATAGACGGGCGCCTACTACATGCACATGGAAGCCATCTTGCATTATCTGTGGGCGCCAAATCGCGACCTCTTGGGCACGCCGCTACTGAAGATGCAAACAAAATGTGTGGCACAGCTGTGGCGCCTTTCGCCTTCCCCAATGCCAAATCAGTGTCACGGGAACAGAGACATGGGCTTGTCACCGTCATCCAAGCAATTAAGGATGCATAAAGTGGAGTAACCACTTGACGACGCCCACTCACATCCCATTCAGAGACCAGCTACACACTCAAACGGCAGCCACGGTGGCACGAATGTTTACCTTTTACGTAATGCGCTTGGCTGTTGCTGATGATGATGACAAGCCGCAGCTCCGCCTCCAATCATGTAACTGTAAAAATGTTGCTGCTGTCGATGCTGTTGCTGATGTGTGGGCAGATGCTGTCGTTGCTGTCGTTGCTGCCGCTGCTGCTACTGATGTTGATAATTGCAGGATGCGTTGATGTTGATTGCATTCTGAATAGGCCTCCCACAAACACACATACGCCCACTCGAGGCGGCACTTGACTTAAATAAAGAAATCCTGCGCATCCTGGCAGCAGGAGCAGCAGCAGTAACAACAACAAAAATGGGACTATAAGAAACAATTGAAGCAACGGGAGCGTTGGATGCTGTCGAGTGCATGTGGCATATGACTGTGAAAGTGTGTTGCTGCTGCTGCAAGTGGACGAGTGAAGAGTGAAAGTAAAGATACATAGAAATAAAATGTGTTTTTGGGTCAACTTGGCAACTTCAAACTCGCTACTGAGAGCAACACCAGCAGCAGAAGCAACTGGAAAAACAGGAAAGCATGCAAACGGAAGGCAAATGCAAAATATAAATGGCAAGCGACAGACCGTCAGTGGAAGCAACAATTTATTGTTGCAAAATGGCGCAAGCGAAACACAATTAAATGCAACTACAAAGCCCACTTGAGCGTCCCCAAAGGCAACCGCCCATAATTAAATGGCAAATGGTGAATGCAGCCAACCCCAGATCCCCATGCCGATCCCATCTCGAACCCATGCAGATGCAGATGGTGCTGGAATTGGTGCAACTGGCTTGCGGCCTGGCATAGCATACATTTGGGCCACTTGAAACCATGCCAAGCCAAGCACATTTGGTTTTGCGGCTTTATGCAGGAGCAGGATTGCCATGGCTGAGTCTCCGCCCGCCGCCTGTTGGTTCTGTTTTCCCATTCATGTGTTTTTTTTTTTTTTTTGTGCTGAGCACAGCTAAATTTCTGCACAATTAGTTTTCCAACTCAATTCATATCGATTGCATTCCATATTGAATGCATTTTCCAAGCACTTGACTTCGATTCTCCTGCGCTTTACATTATTTGCCAGGATTGCGGATTGAAGTGGTGCTAGAACACGGTCTGGCAATTAATTAAATCATAGCAAAGCAAATGCCTCAAATTGAGTGTGTTGTACATACTTGTTGGAGTGCTGCTCTTGATTGTAAGGCAAGGTTCGAAAAGCATTCAACCTCAGCGGCTAAAGGAGATGATACAAGGAAGTCCTTAGTGTAAGTGAAGTACATATAATTGTTTTGTATTATGTAGAATGAAAAAGAAGGGATTACTAAGCAGTTGTCTTGAAAAAATATTTTACAATTCCTCCCAAAAGGATCAATTGTTTAGCTCCGATAATGACAAGCTGATCTACCAAATTTAATTACTAAATTTAGTGTGAATTCCTAACTTTGTATTGGCTGACTGTGGTATCTGACTGTGGTGCAGGTGCATTGATGACTATGATGATGAATATTTAGACAGTCAGTGTTTCTGCAAGTATGTGAAAGTTGAATATCCCGTCATCATGTAAGATTTGTTTTTTAAGGACAATAGAGGTGCTGTCTAAGGATTCTAAAGCCTATTTATTCACCAGATCAGCCACAAGCAAACTTTTTTGTTGAAGAATTCGGACTTCACAAAACAAATCTGACAGAACATGGCACATTTGAGACAGTTTTTACACGATGTTTAAAGACATTTTGTCTCGAGAAGTGTGATGCAAGTATGTACTCTTATTCCCTGATTATCAAACATATTGGTGTCTGTTAATCATAAACTCAGATGTCAGATACATCTCTAGCAAGCAAATACTGTAACAGAAGCTTCAAATGTTTCATGATTACCTGACCAAAGAAATGCTTTGCTGTTCACCAACATTGGGTGGAAACCAATTAGAGCTCTTGGTCATTTCAATGCCAATAATTGTCTGATAGCTACATATGTCCAACTGTTGCAGCTTGTTGGTCTGTCAGCTTCGAAATTAATATGAAATTACCACACAAACGTCGACATTGCCACACTTAACCCCAGAGAAGCCAGGCGGCAGCCATATGATGAAACGGGAACAGCAACAGCAGTAACAGCCAGCAGCTTAAATTTATTGATTGTTTCATAAACAGCGATTATTTAACCACCACATTTCGATCAGCAATTTTCCCCCATCGGACAATGGCAAGGATGACAACCATCGAGATTAAGTGTGGGGCCATGGAGATGTGCATGTTGAATATACACTTAGAGAAATTGCTGCACTAAGCTTTCGTACATTCGTTCATTTAAGGACAAAGTGTAAGGATTTTTGTTATGGAATCATTTTACTTAATGCTGTAGCTTCCTTTTCGTTAAACAGCTAAAACACTCGCAAGTAGAACTAATAATGGATCGCTTTATTTAACTGCCGCTCAGTTAGTGGCAGTAAAGGTTTTGTTGATGATATCGTTTTGTTTGCAGAGTTTTTGCCAAACCTTTTTCCGCAATATTACAAATGTTTATCATCTTTAGGTTGGCATAAGGCCTATTTCCAAGAATGTTTTCGGCTTTCTAGCAAATACACATTTTTCTACAAAACGCCCGAACCTAAGATCTTTTATCAAGGTTGTGAACTGCTGCGGGACTTGAACAATGTGAACTGCTGATTTAAAACAATATTTTGTTCCCTGTAGAGCTTGCACACAAGTAAATGGGCAGTGTTGGCTTTAGCTCGTTCATTTTTTCGAACTAGTTCAAGCCGGTTTCCGCCTATCAACTGAAGGCTGCAAGGGCTTAAGGCTTCAAAGGAAAGGAAAGACGAGCAATAAACTATTCACATTATCTACTTGCTAGATGAGCTAGTATAAGCCAGTAAAAACAGTAATGATGAATGCATGAATCTCTAAACCAGTTCATTATAACTAATTAGGCAATGTCGCATGAACCAGCCAACACTGCTGAACATAACACATACAAGTGTTCAGTCAATAGCTCTTTAGCCCTTGGCAAGTCACACGGGCTGTTTCATTTTGTGGGCAGTAAATTTGCATGCGACAGCAAATACTCAATGGACACAGTGGAATGGAATAGACAGCACCCACACAACACGTTATGTTCCAGCAGACATAGGGGGGGTTGCCTGGGCTTGGGATTTCGACATACAATTGAAAGCGAAACCCTTCGAATTGAAATGAACGTTGGTAAAGTGGAATAAAATGCCCCGTTAAGCAGTTTTTTTTTCAACTTTTGACAGGGTGGCGTGTCTTAAGTCAGTGCCACCCTACCAATAAACCACAAACTTTAAATATCACTGCCAGGATGCGGAACGTGACAAAGAATTTTATTGAGCTGAAGATACCATGAGATCAACCCCAGCTCTAACTTGTTGACAAATATTCGTGACCACACCAGGCTAAGTGGCAAGCTCTGACTTCTCATCTAGTTTTCAGTGAACTTTTTCGTTTTATTTAGGCTCAACTTTTCCAGGTTGGGTAAACAAAAACTGAACAAACTGGCAACTGGAGCATTCTGTTTGTGTTTGTGTGTGGTCGCAACTTTTGAACACTGCACTATATTAAATTACCCATTTCCATATATGGCTAGAAAAGTTTCGACTGCGATGGCCTAAACTTCTGTTTGGATTGTTGAAACAACAATTTCTGGTTTACTTGGTGAGTTTTCTCACCCACTTTTGGCTAATGAATAACGTCGAAAAGTAGGCAGAATAACAGATAGAATAGATATAAGGATCAGAGAACTGCAAAGTCACCGTTTATTCATGAGTTCAGTGAACGCCAACATTTTGCAACGTGTAATTTGAAATAGATAGAGGAATAGATGTATTTATTCTACCATCAAGCCAGCAATAACCTGTTGCCGATTCAGAATTGCCGAACGTTCAATAAGAATAGACGCGTGAAAAAGGAGGGGGGAGGTGAAGGAGTTTCTTCTGCTTCTCTGTGTTTTCAGGCAGCGACTGCCTGGAATCGTATGTAAAGGACATGAACACATTCAGAACGGGAGAGAGGGGAGAGCCGAAGAAGCTAGCTTCAAATATCTATTTTCTATTCAGGACTGTGCTTGACCATCTACTCTGGCTTTCCTTTAAAGTAGAGATTCCTGAACAAGTTGTAGGTACAAACACGTGTTCTTCTTCCTCTTTATCATCATCTCAAGAGTACAAAACTTGAGCACATAAATCTAAAGCGGAATTCATACACACGGGCTGTGAAACCAAACCAAATGAAATAGATGAACATAAAATGTTAAAGCCAGCATCCATCCCTTAAACCAGCATCTAGAACAAGAACAGCAATAACAACGACAACAAAAACGACAACAAAAACAAAAACAACCACAACAACAACCACAACAGCTACGACAACAACACGAACAGTTCTAATGATGGACATAAGGGGGGTCCCACTTCACAGATTGAACCTTTTGGCTAACACACGATAAAGAGGCAACAAAACCAACTGCATTGGGGGGTAATAGCACATACATGTAAGGGGGGATGTGTGTGGGTGGCTAAGGGTTGCTGCCTTTCGTTAGCCTGGCAACACTTCACTATACAGTTTTTGAAAACAAGTTTTCTATTTTCTTTTGCCGGCATAGGGGGCAACCATACAAATTTCATTTTCATTTCTGCAGGTGAGAGCTTGTTAAATAGAGAGCCTCACAGAGAGTGAGAGAGAAAGAGCATGCGTACATGTGCCCCACAGCAAGTGGCGAAGAGGGGCGAGGGCATGCCTTCACTTAGCAGGGTGGCTGCACAACCGGAGACCACGTTTCGGCTTCGCGGAACAGCATCCAGTTGGAAAATGAACGCGCTACCAAACGCAACCCAAAGCGCGTGTGAATCGAATCGTATCTAAAATCGTATCCTCAGTGTTGACAAAAAAGTCCTTAAACAGACACACACACACAGCTACCAATACCGACATCTCGCGTGCTGCCCCACACCACCACCACCACCCCCCAGAGTGCGTGCCTAGAACAAAAAACCGAAGACACACACAACATTCGGCAAAAGAAATAAATGTGTACAAAGCAAAGCAATGCAAAATAAAATTATTCAAAATTATTGCAAAACTTAATTTTTTTATATGTATTTAAGTGTTATATTTATCCATACGCGTGTGCTATATAAACACTGAAAAGAATTCATATACAAAGTGCTAGGAAAATATCAAATTTTCACCAAAAACTGAAAAATTGCACAGTCAAAGTAATTAATTTGGCTATGTGAAAGAAATCGTATTTCCACCTGTCATTTGCCTTGATTAATTGTTGCTATTTTGACCTTTAAGACCTCAGGCTAAGGTGGGAAAGGGGAGAGGAGAGGAGTAGGGGTACGGTCTGTGGGTTAGCCTTTAACCTATAGGCCAAATAACAGCAACAAGCTCTAGGCAAATTAGCCGACACTCACATTCACACTCAGCCAAAGCCAACCACATGAAATGCCAAAACTAATTGTGTTTTTGTAGCCAATAACAGAAACAGAAGAGCCGCTTTCTGGAGGCCAAATGCACTGAAGCCACAATTCAGTCAAGTGGCAAAAAGGGAGCAGCTGAAAATGAAAAAGGAGCCAAAGGACTGGAAAGCGCACTATTGACATATATACGCGCATTCACAAAGCAAAACGCAAAGTCAAAGGCAAACGCAAACGCAATGACTCTCACAAACACACACATACATAGGCAGGAACATAAGAAACGCCGCATAATCAACGGCAAGACAAAACAGGAAATTCACTTATACACTCACTCACTCACCCATACATAAACACACACAAACGCTGACAAAGCTAAGAATATACTTGGACGCGGCGCTGTTGAGCTTTTGCATTTTGACATTTCATGTTCAAAACACAGATTCCAATGCGAGCGACTAACATGACGGAGAGAGAGAGAGCTATAGAGAGAAGGGGAGAGACAGTTGGCTATTGCAAATACTCACACCTGCTCTCTAAGCCAAATCACTCTCACAAGCTCTCCCTGTCACAGGGGGTGTCCCCTCCCCCGCTTCTAATGGTTATAATGTTTGTTAGTTGACAACAATGACATGTATATGCGAATGTAAACAAATGCTGAAGAAGATGGCGATGGCTACAAAACAAAACAAAACAATGATCAACATGATTATTGCGTGTGCCTACCTACGGCAAGGTTTGGGGTATGAGAGAAAGGTTTACACATATGAAATTATACTTAAATGTCACGAAAGCAAACAAAGACAAAAGAGATTCACAATTGTCATACACGGAAAACGTTCTACGTGCAGTATTTGTATTAAAATGTTGACATTGACATTAATTGAAACAAGTGTGTGTGTGTGTGTGTGCGCGTCTGCATGTGTATGTGTTTGTGTACATTTGATGGCATAGAATGTTGGAGCTAAGGCTGAGGCAGCCAACTATTGTTTTTCCATAAATAGATGGGGGGTCAGGAGGTGTGAATTGTCTTTTGTATCCACGCAGCATTCAATATTAAATGCATATAGTAATGCAGCAGGAAAGAATAGTCTGCTTTTAAATACTTAATTATTTAATTATTTTTCCCAATTTTAATAGGAATGACTCAACTTTTACTATTTGAAAGTTATCCCCTATCTAACTGATATTTACCCACATGTCTTTTCTTTGAAGCTTATCAAAAATCCCTTTGTGTAGCGCAAAGTAATTCAGTAATCCTTATAAATTTATGCTGCATTTCAAATTTTATACAAAGTATGGATTTTTCTTATCTGTTTATAAGTTCTTGCTTTGGTCAAAGATTGCTCATGAATTTTTAAAGATTTCATTAAGCAAATTCAAGCCTTGTTTTCAAGTATTTTACTCAAAACCCTAACCGCAAATAATTGCCAGAGGATGCTCAATGCAACTTCAAAATCAAGTGCTGCTCAAAACCAGACACAGACACAGACACACAATCGCACAGAGGAGCACAGGGACATAAACACAGACGCCGGCTCGCACACTTACACATTCACACACACATATGCACAGCGGCACCGGCAAGTAACTATAAAAGCCGACAAGGCAGCCACGTACAATATTTTGGGGGTTGCTTTTTGGGCGTTGAAAGCGCTTTTCACTAATTCAATGCGACATTGAAAATGCGGGGGGAAAAATCTAAAAGTGCGACGCCGGCCGCAGATGGATGCAGACATAGGCATAGACGCAGACACAGAGACACAGACAGAGGCATAGCCAAAGCCAAATGGCCGGGCGATGGTGACTAGCCCAGCTGGGGGATGCGGCTGCCGAGACCGGAAGGGCGGCAACTTCTGGCGCTTAGCCCAAAAAATTGCGTTGGGCGCTGCAGACTGCGACAGACAGGCACGGGCGCAGCAAGTTATGGCAGCGCCATGTGGGTGTGGGAGGATTTCAGCTCCATCTACAAGTAACTAGTCTTCTTTGGGGGTGACTGCATAAATAACAAGAATTTCAGCGTCCGATTATCAGCTCGTCGAAGAGAGTTTCTGTGCTGTTTTGTGTTTCCTTCTTCAGCTCTCGCCATTTCCATTTATTTACGAGTGGAAGAGGCGCATAAAGAGTTAACTTAACTCCTGCTGATATTCTGAGGTTGGCTACCACATAAATATGGCTAGTTTGGTTGGCTTTGAATAAAATATGAAGTACACGTGTTGTGGCCGGCAAGGAAAAAAGGGTTCGATTTCAATTGGTCTCTGATTGCAGGCCGTAAACACAGTGATTTCATTTGTTGAGCATTTTGTGGAAGAAATAGCAGCAATTATTGCCGTACGTGGGCGTGGGTATCAGTCGAGTGGGCGGCGTTTTTGGAACGCAGTTAAACGTACGTATTGGCCGGAAGACAACGAGAAATCGGCCCCGTTAAGATTTCGGTCGTTGGCGGTGGTCAGAGAGGTGCGAAAATTTGGCGGCGCGAGCGCATCGAGATGACAAATGATCCGGATCTGGATGATTGTGCATTTCTATCAGGTAAAGTGACGGCCAACTCAACCCAATTTCACACTCACATATTTCATACTCCATATGAAGCCTCCGCTTTTAACTCCCAATAGCAGTGGAAGGCAAGCAAACATGACGACGACTGTGAGTGTGTGTGTGTGTGCAAGCAATCAGAAAGGCAAACATTTGCCTGCATATTTAAATTAATATGACTTTTCTCCCGCTTCTCCCGTTTCTCCTGTTCCCCATTTTAACCGGCTTTAATTACATTTACCCAGGTGGCGAATCGAGCGGTGGCCGCCAGACCCGCACCGGAGTTGCCGTCTGTTCGCAGCGTCGCGCCCTTCTTGTCGCCGGCATCGTCCTTGGATCCCTGCTGCTGACGGCCATTATCATTGCCTTCGCTGGACCACAAAATGGTAGGTTGCATTGTACATACATATCGTACATAATATTTGCATTTCGGCTGCAATTCTTTTTAGTTGTTTTTACCACCAAAACCAACCAAACGTATAAGCAGAATCTGGGACCAGGGAGGGTTTGCTATTCCTTGATTATATTATTTTGTGTCTGTTACGGTTTTGGGTTGCAAAGGCAGACAGATTCAAGTAGTAAGCAAAGGCAGATAATTTGAACTCTAGGACTGTAGGTATATATCCCATTTAGATGGCGGTATTTGCTTTGGGAAACGCAGGTTAATACCAAACTTTTATGGAATATAGGCAAAGAAGTTTGTGTTTTCCACTTATGAACTTATGACTTATAATAACTTCTTTCGCAAGGCAGCCATATAACTGCGATGCCCAATCCTGAGTATTGTTACATATAAATAAAGCAACCTATGGTTACATCTTGTTAGCCTTTAAGCTGCCCGAACATGTTGCTTAGCAATGGACTGATTATAGAAGGCTTTAAGAGAATATACTTATTCAAAAATTGCTCTTAGCTATGCATGCCACTTTCAAGTAATAATATTATATGTAATTGCATTTAGTCGAAGGACGTCCGAAGGCAAAGCATCCTAGCCACATGAGAAGCCAATTGACCTTTACAGCACATTTACTTGCTATTTGCTTATGTATCTATGTAGATGCCAAAGGGTGTAATATGCTTTTAACAATATTAACACAGACACCAAGTCAATGCAATTATAATCAGAGCATATATGCATATTTGCTTATATAATAGTATGTACGTACATACTAGAGGTATGGGTACCAGAACCATGCACCAGCAGCAACGCCCCTGCTGTGGTCCCATTACTTGCCTTTGATATGCAAGCTTGCTATTTTTACAGCGCACTCCATGTGAGAGGGGAGGGGTGATTAGAGAGGGAAGCATGGGCATGGGCCATATGCACAGACCACCGATGGCAGAATTATGCAAAGTACAAACACAAACTTTGTGTTGCATACTTAATAGGGCTAAATGCATTGCCAGACTAATTGTATCATGGCCGAGCTTGTGGGGGACTGTGAGTGCGAGTGGGAATGGGAGTGTCAGTGAGAGTATGCAATGGGAGGGTGAGGCTGCAATGTTGTTTGTGCAACATGACCTGGCCGATTGTAAGTTTGTGGCATATAAACTTAATTATTGCCTTTGCCTGCTAAGTTAAGTAATAACAATTAATGAATAATAACAAACTAATAAATACTCTGCTTCTTGCAATTGCGGTACTAATTAGCATTAACATTTTCAAGCGCTATACGCCCAAGTACAAACGGCCAGCTTTATAATATGTACTGCATTTGTTTTGCCAAAACTATCCAACATGTTAACTAACCCAAAAAAGTTGTTTTCTTTTGTAAATCTCAAGACCACCTTCTAACTATCTATATATATATATTTATTAATATAATATGCAATATATACCAAAGAAATATGTATGTATAATTTGTTTACCAAAGTTTTATATTCATATTGTTGTTTCTTTGTTTTTTTTTTCGTAAAAATAAAAAATGTTTTTTATATACGAGTAAATATCTGAAAAAAATATTTCTCTTAAATGCTTGTTTGATTGGTAAAAATGTGAGTAACAAATATTCCAATCCAAAAGTTCTAATGACCAAACCATATAAAACCTGTCGGCATGTTAATGTCATAATCATTTTCTATTTTCATACTATTATTCCCCTTAAATATCTATATAGACAGATATATATGTATGTTGGATTATTATTTTAATCGTTCGTTTCTGTTATGAGTTTAACTGAACTATATACAAATATTCATTGGAGGATATTAAATATTCATTTCATCAACATTTCCACATTTTCATCATTTCCTATGAGATATCATTGGAGTAAATACACAAGCACAATGGATATCCTTTCAGGGATAATGAAGTATTCATTGCAAAATAGAATATCTTTATTAACTTATCTATATTTTTCAACTACATAGTTAAGCCAATTGAAAGTCCCCTATGCATATCCTTAAAATGTGCTACAAATATACATATGAGTTAAGAAATCCTCATCAAACATGCAAGTCCTTAAAATTTGGCCCTAATTAGTGAAATCCTTAAATTTTAATACATACGCAGCAACATGTATATTTACAAATTAGCAAATTCAATTCTCATAAACTATATTTAACTAAGACTTAGTTTTCTGTTTGCCTTGTTGTTTTTGTAATCCGATTCTAATGCTAAACTGAATCATTTCTGATCAACCCTTCCATACGAACGCTTTTGCGAGAAACACCTCGTCTAATATATAAACACAGCATTATCAACGACAATATTTTTCAAACTTTTGTCTTTTATTTATATATAACATACTCACATTTCGATAAAACTGACATATTCATTAGCTAACAGTCTAAGACTAAAAATTTCAGATTATGATTTGTTCCTATATAAACTTATTAAGACCTATTTTAACATCTTCTTGTTATCGCTAACTGCCGCTTCAACTAGCAATGAAATAATGAAATTTCAATGTCACAAGTTAATTTCGGAACTTGCCTTAAAAGAAGGCTTACTTACCATTTTTAACTTTCATGTCCCACAGTAGATCTTGACATATCTGGCAGTGCCTTTTTCATTTCATTAACGATTCCGAAAGTTGAAGAAATACAACAGACGCCAACCAGCTTTTGTTAAAATAATGTTAAATGCAAGATGTGAAAACGAATTGTAATCAATGAGCTCTCCTGCCTAATAAATGCCGGCCCTTAGTGGTTCTACCTACTAGTTGAATATTACGTCTGTTCATTAAAGTATTTCTCTCATCTTATTAATTATTGTCTAAATATATTGTAGAAAAATAGGGAAATCATGTGAATATTGCAAAAAGACATTGATCATACCAAAACTAGTTTAAGCATTATATGTTACCAATTTAAGCATTAACTTTTTAGAAAAATTATTATTTATAACCAAAGCATGTTTATGTCTATGTTTAGGCTTGTAACTTTTTGGATACCCTTAGTACGTACACTCCGCATCACTTGGATAGGGACAGTGCGAATTTGTTGTTTAATCGATCGTAACTTTGTAATAAGCAGGAAAGCTGTTGACTTCTTATAAATTTGATTTCTTTCTTTCCTTGTAATGGATGAAAGCGAACTCTGTTTTTTAACAATTATTCCAAAGTAATGATAGCTCCAACATAAAATCTCCACTGTTCCTATATCCCTGTGGAGGACACATGCAAATTTAATACTCTTATTACTAACAATAAGTTAAACAAACAGGACTTACTAAAGCTATACAGGACTTCCTCCAACCCGTTTATCATTAGTCTTTTTGTTATAATCATTCCCATTATACTTTGCCTTGATTTGAACTCCCCCCTCTTTTTTGTATTAATTGTCCGTGTTAATTGTGTAAAACGCCAAATGCTTAACATTGAGCATCAATGTGCTTAGTCGCAATTCCAATTCCCAAACCCAATCAGAAAAGCATTCCGGCTCCACTGTATCTCAACACGGCGTTTGTGTGGACTTTTTGCAGACTGTTCGTGTGCGGGGAAAACGGCGTCTGGCTATGAAACGGATGAAGAGAACAACACACAGCCATTCAATCCGATTGCAACGAACGGGGAGCCATTCCCCTGGCTGGAGAAGACACTGCCCACCAGTGTGCGGCCGATGCGCTATATGGTGACGATACACCCCAATCTGACTACACTGGACGTAAAGGGTGAGTTGTCCTGTGCTGCTTGCCCTTCTCATACCTCGATTAATGGTTTCTGTTTTATGTTTTTTTTAAATTTTTTCATATTCCTTTTTGCGTTCGAGCAGGTCAAGTGACCATCGATCTGTTTGTGGAAAAGGAAACCAGCTTCATTGTGCTGCACATCCAGGACCTGAATGTCACTGAGAAGGTGAGTTGAACAATCAAATTATGCCAATTAACGTGGCTGTCCTGGAGGCATTCTCATTGCGTTTCCGTTCCCAGGCACTTGTCACCCCTGGTCCCAAGGGGTATGCCCTCAAGATTGTCAAGGTTCTGGAGTTTCCGCCGCGCCAGCAGTTTTACATTGAGGTGAAGGAGAAGTTGAAGAAGAAATCCAATTATACATTGAATTTGCGCTGGTATTCCAAGCTAAATCCAGAGCCGGAGGGTTTCTATGTGGATCAGTATGAGAGCTCTAATGGACTGGAACGGTAATTAGTAAAGCATTAAGCTCTAGACCTGCCACCAGACTAATACGGTTCCATTATAGTCTTCTAGCCGCCACTGTCTTCAGACCCAACGGAGCTCGTCGAGCTTTTCCCTGCTTCGATGAGCCGCACGTTCGAGCTCCGTTTCGCATCTCCGTGTTTCGTGATCGCTTCCACATAGGTCTTTCCAATTCCATTGTGCATACCACTGAGGATGTGGGCTTCTACATGGGCACTGGTCTGGTGGGTAGCCATCTCCATGTCATCTGGTTGAGCGAAACTGACACACTCCCTTTCTATCTTTTTAGCTACGCGATGACTTTATTGAGACTCCGCCACTGCCGGCCGATGCCGTTGCCTGGGTGGTCAGCGACTTCCAGCGTGAATCCCTACAGCCCTCCGCCGCCTATATACCAACCACAGTGGCTCCAGTCACCGCTGGCAGCGGCAAAAAATCAGCTCAGTTGAACAACTATACGCAGTTGAAGAGCAAAAATCCACCGGTGCGTAACATCACTGCCCTGACGCATTCGCTGAATGTGAACCTGACGCCACGCCAGAATACCAGCTCCACTACCACAGCGGTGCCCATGATAATCAATGGCAATGGGAACGGCAAGCTCTCCAACCTGACTGCCTTGTCCCAATCCACGGGATCATCCATCAAGCGGGCGCCCTCGTACACCTTCTATGCACCCAGGGATTTGCTGTCGCGCTCTTCCTTCATCCTTCACACATCACGGGATGTGCTGGAGTACTTGCAGACCTGGCTGGATATTAGCTATCCGCTAACAAAGGTGGATTTTGTGGCGCTGCCTTCGCTCGATCGCAATATGATATCTTCGTTGGGCCTGGTAACACTGAAGACCTCGTTCCTAACCGATCCGAGCTCCATTACCACAGAGCAGTATCAGTTTAGTGCCCTGCGCATTGCCGAGGCCATGGTGCGTCAGTTCTTCGGCGGCATCACGTCGCGCAAAGTGCTTAAGGATGTGTGGCTGTGGGAGGGCCTCATTCAGTATCTGGGCATACATGTGCTGGCGCCGCTCCAGGAGAGCTGGCCACTGCGTGAGATGTACCTGCTGAAGATGGCCACCGCGGCGCTGGACATCGATGCCATACAGGGCTGGGACAGCATCATGAACGGCACCAGTCACGATGGCAACAATGAAGAGTTCTTTGTACAGAAAACGGCAGCCATCTTCTCTATGCTGCACACCGCCATAGGCGAGGATCGATTCCGCGGCTGCCTGGGCACTTTCCTCAAGCTGAACCGGTTCAAGACCGCCGAACCCACAGATCTGTGGACGATATGCACAAAGAAAGCCAACGGATCGAAAAACATCAAGGACATGATGACGCTGTGGACCCACCAGCCCGGCTTCCCGCTGCTCACGGTAACCAAAATGGGCAACAGCATTTCCATAAGCCAGCGGCCCTTCAGGCCTGCTGATTTCCTGGCAATACACGACGACACCTACGATGGCAACAACTACAACCAGACTGCGTTAAATACCACGGACTCACCCAGCACAATGGCACCCACCACCCATGCCAGCAAGCACAAGACAGCGCCGCAGATGAAGTGGATCTTTCCGGTCACCTATGTCACCGATATTAACAATGTCAGCGAAACTTTGTGGATGCAGAACATCGATGGTGAGTGGTACTAATAGGATACGTTTCTATATCTTAGGTGGAGTTAGTTACCTTATAACAACATGGGTTCCATCTAATCCATCATGTTGCATTCAGAACAAATTGAAAATACTGCACAAAGCCAAAACCGATTTGACGAGAGATATTGCCATCACATTTTCACAGGCCGATCAGCAGCCTGACGACTACCTGAATACACACATAGTTATAGTCATTATCGGGTATCGCAAAAATCTTTTGAAAAGACAAGCTGAAACTTTGCTGCCTCTATCTCTCTGTTACTCTCTATAGTATGATGATAGCAGCCACTATATCTGTGTATGCTTGTTTGTCTGTGTGTATCTTTTCCCTTTATACGGTCTAACATAGATGTTTACAGTATAGTAATTTCGATCATGGGAAGGTCATAGGTCTCTTAGCTATAAACTAAGCTCGTCATATCTTTGCATCTTTTTAAGGTAAAGAGCTTAAGTTGGGCAAACATGTGATGTGAAATGCATCATAGGATAACAATTTCTTTTAGATAGATCAATGAAATGAAGAGCGGTTCTAATGTGAACTGCAAACTCGCAATTTTGTATTGGCATTCTCACACTTACATTTTTCTTCTGCTTCAGTTACTTTCAACGTGCCCGAGAATGTGAAATGGATCAAGGTGAATGCCATTCAAAACGGCTACTATCGCGTTGTCTACAATGATGATAACTGGGCTAATCTGATTGAGGAGCTTTCGAACAACCCCAAGCGTTTCAGTAGCGAGGTATGTTTCGGCTATATTATCTTGTGATGCATTTGCTGATGAAGATATGTTGCAGGATCGCCTTGGTTTACTCTCGGATGCATTTACGCTCTGCCATGCCAACCTGTTGCCCTGCGAAATAACCATGAACATGATTCAGTATTTGCCCAGTGAAACACATTATGGACCCATGGCCTTGGCTCTGCGTCATCTGGAGAAATGGCGGCGCATTCTCAAGTATTCCGAATGCTTTCTAATGCTTAGTGAGTTTAT
The DNA here is from genome assembly GCA_037043425.1 of Hirtodrosophila duncani. Lineage (NCBI taxonomy): Eukaryota > Metazoa > Arthropoda > Insecta > Diptera > Drosophilidae > Hirtodrosophila > Hirtodrosophila duncani. Next base: position 2,075,140 of record JBAMBM010000820.1, on the reverse strand, counting down.
AAAGATGAAAATATCAACGGTAATGGAGAAGGTGGGCTGGGCCGATGACGGCGATGTGGCTACCAGGTGAGGCAACTAATTGAGATTAGCTCTTTGTTACCATCAAATTATTCCCTCATATCGAATCACTTGCAGACTCATGCGTCCCGAGGTGCTGCTGTCCTCGGTGCTCTGGGAGGATATTGACAGCATAACGAAGGCCAAGAATATGCTGAACCAATATCTGTATTATAATGGCTCGGCCATACCACCAAACTTGAGAGAGGTAAGGTTGACCTGACATCGAACAACGTTGCTCTAGCTTCAGTTGACCATTAAACTGCGTTTTCAGGTCGTCTATACGGGCTCCATATTAAGTGGAGAGTACATCTACTGGCAGCATTGCTGGGAGCGCTTCATCACACTGCAGCGCAACTCGGAGACTTTTGTGGAGCGAATGCAACTACTGCGAGCATTGGGCCGTACTAAGGATGCTTGGCTGCAGAATCGTTTGCTCTCCCACGTCACCATGCTGCCCACCGTAGAGGTGGTGCAGGTGCTCAAAGCCATTGCTGGAACACCCACGGGCGGGGCCATGGCTTGTCGTTTCCTGCAGGCCAAATGGTTTGAGCTGGAGAAACGCTTGGGCCCTGGCACCATCAGCTTCGCCAAGGTGATATCGGCCATAACTCAATATGGCGCAACGAAGTTCGACTATGATGAGGTGAGAGTGGGTAAAATCATATCTTGAGATGATCTTAATACTTGACGCGTTTGCAGCTGAAATCTTTGGTGCATCGCTTTGGACGAGGTCACGGAATGTCCGTGCTGAACATGACGCTCAGCAGTGTGGCCTCCAATGTGGAATGGGTGGCCAGATCCCAGACAGCGCTTTACAAATGGGTGGAAAGTAACTTGCATTCGCATCGATAAAGCAATCGTGGCGGTTCATCTGATATCTAGCTGTTTTCCATTTTGGTTTAGTTGGTTTTATGGTGTTCGGGAAAGACACGATCTTAACTCATTTGTAATTATGTTCCTTGCATTCACACATACTCACACACACACAGAGAATATTGAAATGTAACTGTAATTTTTAAACTAAACAACATATGCAGTTCTTATACTTATAATATATATATATATATATATTTACCATATCATTGCCATACCCCTGTCAATATCCGGACAGGTTCTTGAGATCTCCAATAGTTGAGCCCTTATTTCTTATGTCTTAAAGCTTAAATTCCATTCAAACTGTAAATTACGATTAAAAATATATGAATTTGATTGCGAAATGGAAACAAAAATTAAGGGAAAATTGACGAAGCTCTTATCCTTAAAAGATACATAAATGAAACATTTTCTAATATGTATCTACAAACCAACAACAAAGAAATATCTATTTATTGTAAATGTATGTATGTATATTATACAGAAAAAAAAACCAAATAACATATTTAGAACAAAATAAATTAGTGTGTAAGACGCAAAGACAAAACATATTTTTTCAGAAGACATATTACGAAATACGATCGATCAGAACTAAAGAAGAAGAAGAAGAAGAAGAAGAAGAGCCCTTAAAGGCAAATACATACAAATTACGAATACGAATTACAAATAACTGTATAGCATATTAGATTAGTGATCCATCATCAGCCAATATGTATGTAAATTGTATGGTGCATGTAATGTATATGTATATGCGCATTGAAATATCACACAACTCTTCCTTTTCCAAACAAAAAAACCAAAAAACCTATTCCGAAATGAATATTTATGAGGTACACACATAAGATACGAATCATATACGAGTAGATCAACATACTCGACACTTTTTATTTGTGCACCATATAATATTATCAGTGAATTACATATTAATACACACACACACATACTCATACTATGCTTTCATACAAGTGGATTCGGTTTTCAGAACACTTTAATTGGCTACTGTGATTTCGGATTTGTGATTTCTGATTTGTGATTTGTTTTTCTTAGTCAAATATCGCTTTCAGTCAGTCAGATTAGGAGTGCGAGTGTCGGTTATGGTCTAACAAGTTCCGTGTTTGATTGCGTTGCTTACAAAACTTAGGAAACCCTCGTCGACTTTTAACACTTATCGGGGCCTTGTGTCTTTCAATGTTGATATACGACTCGCAATCAACTGATTGGGCCAAGTGAGCCCACATATCACTGAATATGCATACTGAATACGCCTTAAGAAAACGTTCCTTAAATATGACTTTCATATCCTTGGTTGGGTTTTGAGAGTATTTTTTATTGATTCCATCATGGAATCCCTAATGTTTTCTCTAAGTGTGTACATTCAGCACTCTGCCGCACTACACTGACTGACGGTCGCGCAACACGTTTTTGGTCAACCGAAACCTTCAAGTTCTTCAAATCTATATGATAATTTGTATTTACCTTTTTTGAAACTTCTATTGTAGTAACTTGTTTAGTCGCCATGCTGCTCGCTTGCTTTGATTTCGTTGCTGAAACCCAAGACTATCCATAAAGTTACTCGTAGCCACTACATTTTTGCAAACAATGTCAATCTGCTCAGATATAGTCATAGTAATATCTATATGGAAAAACATAAACAGCAACAAGAACAACAAAAACAGTGAAAATACGATACAAACCCCAATATGAGACACTTTAGTAGCTAACAACAGAAACAAGTTTTGGAGCGATATTTACTGTTTTCGACTAATGTTTGTATAAACCTACAGAATACAAATACTAATACAAATACTAATACAAATACGAATACATAAAATACTTACACTCAAAGTCAAAGATTTAGAAAGTTTTACACATAGTCTACACCGTGTACACCTTTTTAATATCTATATCTTACGAGTTTGTAGTTGCGAATTGGCTCGAATTGGCAGGAAACATTTATGTTCATTAATTTCCCCTTTCTTTGGCCCAATCAACCATCAATCGTCTACTTCTACTTGTAAAATGCATATCCGTCCACGAAATTCGTTAACAGCTCACATTTTTCTTGCTTAGTTTACAGATCTTCGTCTAACCCCCTTTCCCTTCACCCCACGCTTTGTCAACTTTGCTATACATTTCAGAAATGGCCTTTTATAATTTATAACCAAAATAATAAAGTCTAGTTAATTTTTTTAGATCAAATTTATTTGCCCAATGTCCTTAAAATTAAAGTATTATAAATATTGTATGTATTGTATCGACTTTGGCTTAGGAGAATATTGTTGATGGAAAGGCAGGCAAGAGCAACTTGAAAGACGTAAATCTAATTATATGAAAACAAATGTACTTACATTTTAAGTCAAATGGGAATATTAATAAATCGATAACTAATATGTAATATTGATGGTGGAAATTATTTATAACTTTCAGTCCCACACGCACGACAAATGTTTAGGCAAGGAAGGTGAGGAAGGGAATCTGCGATACCCTTAACGGGAACTGTGGCAAGTAGGCTGACTATTATAAGAGGACTGTTGCTACATAATGGATACAAAAACAGTTTAGACCAGGGCTCCACTGTTGGTAAGTTGGTCTTCCACTAACGGTAAAAAATATACATATATATATGCATATTTGACCCACTGTTCTTACCAATAAGCAGATGGTTTTGTTCTTTGTTGATATGTTTCAAAAATATACTTAAATGTCTTAAAACTCACATACTTGGTTCAAAGGCAAAAATAGTCTCAAATCTTGTTTTTGAGTTAAACTATTTTAATATCAAAATATATTTACAAACCAGTTTTAAGCAGTGGAAAGACATGCGAGAATAGCTTATATCAATAGAAATCGAAGTGCTCGGCTTCTGATCTTTTGGCAAACATAGAATACCCTATGGGACGAGTATATCAACAATCTACATAGCCTTAAACTGCGACGCATTCGTTGTTATTGTTTGTCAACGGCAACGTCAACGTCAACGCTTACTCTTCGTTTCTATTCTAGATAGAGTAATATGCCTCACAGCTCAATTAGGGTTCGCACACACACACACTCATCTTCACATGTACTCACATACAAAGTAAATATCAGCAGAGAGAGTAGTAATCGCAATCGCCCACTTGTCGGCTATCTGCTGTTTTTTTATCAACAAGCTTCGCTCGTGTCGTTTCGCCTCGCTCGTTCGGTCTTTTGGGGCCGAGGGGGTCAGTCTCCAAGCAAGCACATGCCAGCTGACAGTGGCAATCGCCAATGTCCGCCCCGCCGCTCAGTGTTTTGTGAACAGCCGTTCAGTGAAAACGCCAAACGTCAAACAAACGCTAGTTGCGTCTATGTGATTGTGCTCTCTTACTCTTAAATTTGCCAGTGGAATGTTGTTTTGATTCTGCCGTACAAGTATACGTATACGCAATTCTTGTATATTAAACGCTCTCTCTTATATTGTATGCAAAATACATATAAACAACTCTAGTGTGGCGCGCTTTTCAAAGGCCCAAACGGATACGAATATCCAAAGCAAAAGTGTTAAAAACACCATAAACATTTCAGAACATAGAAGGAGCAGTGACTATTGTTTATTAGTACGTATCGAAGCGACCTGCCAATATTAAGATAACTACTTTAATTACATGTAACGTACGGAAGGCGAATTGTATAAATGCGCCATTAATTTGTCTGTGTTTCCCCTACGTCTGGTATCCCCCAACTTTCCGTAGTTGTGGAAGCGCGTGTGCCAAACGTTTATATTGGTGTGTGTGCTAGTGTGTGTTTGGCAATCATAATCAACGTTTTAGTACTACTCAATTAGCTTTCATGTGAACAAAAAGTTTTATTTATACTTGTTAATATCCTATGTGGTACTTGGAATTTCTTTCGATGCCCATACTTATATAGATAGTTATCTGGAAATTTCAGAATTTGCCAATACGAAGAAAACAGATTGTTTTGTATAAATTACCGGCATGTATTTTAAGTGCATATGCGTTCTCTTGACCAGAGAGTGAGTCTCTTAGCTGAGTGTCTTAAAAAAGTAAAACAACAAAATGAGTGTGGTATAAATAAATATTTACATTTATTATTCAACGGAATTTTGAGCGAGTGTGCGTGTGTGTCTGTGCGAGTGTGTTTGTGGCATGTGTCTGTGATAATTATGCGTATGATATGCATAGACAGGCACTAGACAAAGTAGGGTTTGATCGGCTAATAGAATTCGCCTTACACAGATTACCGGAACATGTCATGATTTTTGACATATTAAACCCTAATCTTCAGATATCTGATGATTGGATTTGTCAAAATGTATCTTTTTGTTGAAAATATCTTGAAATTCCTCAGCTCCAAATTCGCATGTCTATAAGGTTATCGAAAATCTGTGTAACTTTACAAGCATCTGTGTAACTATACACATGTATATATTGCTTCATTCATACGAAATTTGCAAAGTATCTGCAATGCCATGCATTCTCTTAAAAATTTGAAGATCTTCGGGAAACGTAATTTCGGAATTCCGGAAGTTTGTCACAGGCTTTTATCTCTACCAAAAGCCATAGTTGTCTAGAAAAGAATTGATTCATTTATTAGAACTACTGTCAAACTTTGTTAGCTGGCAAAAATATTGCAACATTTACTTTTATCTTCACTTTGCAGAGGATATATCTATATCAGTGGTCGTGGTCGGCAGGGCATTATCTAATCTAATAATAAACGAGAAACTTTTGGTGTGACTTCGGCAATGCACAGTGTGGCTTTTTCATTACACAGCGTTAGCCTCGTCTAATGGTTCTACGTGGTTGTGTTTTATGCCGGCCGCTGATCTATAATAACAGGGTAGCCTCAAATGAATATAGTCTAGAGAGTTTTAATGGACAGCAAGATTGAGAGTTGACAGATTTGTATAATTGTTGCTATATTTTCGTTTCAATGCCATATGATTTTTTGCTCTGCTGATCACATGAAAATCATCTATAATAGACCCTCACTTATTTGCCCAGCCCCCTATTGTTTGGGAGTGATGATTATAATTTGGTTTTCTTTGATATTCCATTTGCTATTCAAGAAGGGTGTTCTGCAAATGTCACAATTCTTGTATTTCACAACATTTGGCAAATAGTAGTCCTAGATTGATGGACTGAAGCCATTAAATATATCAATTGAATAATTCAAATTAAAAATGCCTACTTAAAACTGAGAGGACTTGGGTGCCTGCTTTCCCTATCTATTTACAAATATATATTAGATATTAATTTATGCATATAGACATATTTTTCTACATTGTACAATTCGGTATTTCTAAATACTTTGAACCTTGCCCATCAGGCACTTATAAATGTGGGGATTTTTGTTTTTGTTGTTTACATATTTATTTAAATTATAATTTGCGCTTCTGCGACAGCCTCTGATTTTTAGAAACAACAACAATAAAATGTTGAATACAAACAAAAACAGGTTTCTCTCACTGAAGCTTAAGCTGAACTTGCATCGATTTTGACCATGCTTTGAGAAGCCGTCAACATCTTTTCGGTGTTGTTGACAATAATTTCACAATTTACATATGTACTATGGGGCAAAATTGGCAGGCTGTACTTCCACCAATTGGAATAACAATTGTTAAGACGGAGAATTACTGTGTTCATAAAAATAATCACAGATCGTTCTTTAATTGAGCTTACGTGATATTATTGCAAATCTCGCTAAAGTCGGTAATTTTCCTATAACTACCCAATAGTGTCATTTGAAAACAGAAAGCACTCTCCTTCAGCTGACGGCTTATCTTCTTTTTTCACTCTCTCTCTCTTATCTTGACTTTCGAGCCTCTCTATTTGGAGAGCTAAACAAAAGCTTTGCATACTCAAGTTAGCGGCTTATTTTTCACACATGACTCAGAAAGAAGCATTGTTTGCCATTTTTTGCAAGAGCACACGTACACCAAACTTACAGAGTGGAATTCATCGGCTTGTTGAAATTTTCGAAGAGTTTTCTTATAACGAACCTACCTCTGCCCTCGTTGGCTACGCCCTTGTATCGGGATAAATGTTTACATAGGCATGTAATTCTATTCTTGCAACTGTTTGAGGTAAAAAGTCTAGGGGCCGTTTTCATCCCTTTGCTTGCCATTTCAAACGCAATGTTGTATTGACTTCGACAGAAGAAGCGAAGGCAAAGTGAACTTCAGCGCTAACGAAAAGATGTGAAAGCGGCCCTAAATTTCAAATACACACATGTAAATTAGATCGAGAAGAGTGCTCTCTTTTCTCTCCTCTTTTCTAAGTAACAACAAGAATATGCACATTTGTTAGTGATCTTGTAAAGTAGAATAAGAAAGTTGGTATACTGCAAGGGGATAGATTTCATGCATGTCTCTGGAAAGGTAACAAAAAGAGTACCTGAGAATGCCGGTACTTCAAAATGGAACTGATTGATAGCTATATACATATATAGGATTGAAAACACGGGTTGCTGACTAAGAGTTCCATAAGTTCTTTGGGGTCAGCACGTTCCTTCTTGGGGATTTAAATATTGTGACCAAATCATGACCGAAATGTTAAAGGATATTTCAATAAAAGATTGTTGTTCGCTTTGCTTTAAAGTTTAAGCAAATGCTGGTAATAATTTTTTATTATTTGCCGTTAATATAAAATTAATTTCGGTTCGATACGTTAGTAAGTATGTATGTATGGCATGTACATATGTGTGTATTTCTACGGCTGCCGTCTAATCAAACATGCTCTTTATTTGCTTTTATAGCTACTAACTTATCAGTTCATGTTGATAAGTAAATTGCCTGACGCCAACGCCGCTCTTATCACAAGATGATAATTATATGCTTGTGTGAATGTATTATGTGGTCGTAAATTTGTGCAGACAATCAGGATCTTAAACATTTGTCTTCTGCTTCATCAGCAAAAACGTCGTTAATAACTTGCTATGCATTTAGATCTCTATATACTCGTTCATTAATCTTGTCCTTGCTGACTGATTGGAAAACAACACACAGCTAGAACCATAAAGCTAGGGAGTTGTAAATTTCACGCGAGTTCGATTTTATGGCGTATGTGAGCACTAAGAAGCCGTTTTGGTAAATTCCAACTGTCAGCGGCTTGAAAGCGATGCCAAAGTTGGAAAAGAAATTTGCCATGTCTTTGCATCTATTTGCATCCATTGAAAGTATGAATCCGGCAAATTTAACGACAAAATTAAAAAAAAAACAAATTTTACTGAAAAACAGAATACTTATCGCATTGGGTACAAATTAATAGCAGGGCTATGGCTATCTGATTCCAAGTCACATATAATGGAACCAGTGGGAGTGTAACTCAATGTGTGTGTGTGTATGCGGGTGGCTAGCACTCCAATATTGGCAAAGCACTGATAACGATACTGCGCACACCCTCAAGAACCCGAAAAGAGTGCAAATCAAAGGCCTTCACAATTCTGATCAAAAGAGGAAATAGTACCAGGCTGAATCACAAAAACCTGAAATTTGATAAAACAAATTCTAACGATACTTATTAATGTATATTTATAGCTATTTATTGGTAACAGTGAATGCTAAAGCACCATTATGATCGATTTCGAAGATTTACCCAGAATGCAATCGCTATCTCCTGATAAGGATATTGTGGACACGTTTGACAAGACCAAACCAGGGGCAACACAAGTTGATCCTAAGAAGATAGTCAAGCTAAAGATCATGAAACAACCGAAATTGATTAAGCCAACTGTGGCAAAGTTTCCAGCAACGATTGAGTCGCTAGATACGCCAGAGCCGCCGACTCCTACAGCTGGTCCAGTGAAACCCGCTTTCCAGTACACGCACACCACTACATTAGCTGACGGCTTCAGTTACACTTTGCTGGTAAGGCATATATAAAATATGTATACATAGTATTTTTTTTAAATTTGATCTTTAAATTTGAAATTGTTTTAATAGTAACAGTTCTTATTATTATTTAGAAATTGCAAGCACAAAATGTTTAGCATTCGATTTTCTATTATTTAAATATTTAGCATGACAAACCAACCATCATGCAGGCTTGATGGGTATATCTGTAAGCCTAAAGCTTTTGCTTACAAATAGCTTACGAAATACGGCCCTCTCAAAGCTTTTTAGCATTTGAGTGAGGCACAGGCGAGTTAACATTTAGTTAACATAACATTTTGCCCGCAAAATGGTGGTGTGCCCTTGCTCGCGCAAGCCGAAATATAATATAAATATACTAAATAATTTGATCAACATTTGGCGTTTTTGGCTAAAGTCCGTGCAAATACTATAACCAAAAGCTTGTGCTTTCAAAAGCTTGAAGCTTAGACGTGCGAACAGACGTAGTCGTGGAGAAATTGTTATTAAAACAAAAGAGAGAAAGAGCAAAAACAGCAATAGCAACAAAATCGTGTTAAAGTGAACATCAGAGCAAACACGTTTTCTAACGTCTGTGCCTGTGCCATGTCAATAATAAAACAAAATCGGTACGAACGGCGAAAGCAAAACGCGTAAAGTACGAAGTACGAGAGAACACGTTAGCAGAAAAACAGTTTGCTTTGTTAGTGTGTGTGTGCGTGTATCTTCTTTTGCCGGAATAACAAATTGAAACTATATCAGTGCGTTTTATATGCTGTTTAATTACATTGCCTATGCATGTGCCACCAAAATAAAATGCAACTCATTGTTGGTGGTAGAATGGTTGGATGGGGGTGGGGAAACCAACAGGCAGCAACAAAAGTTATTCAGCAATGGAATCACACGCTCTCCTCTCTATTTCTCTCTGGCTGTCACGCGTGCTCAGCTGACATGTTGCAAGCTGCAAGCATGTCAACGAAATTGCTGAGACAATTATTTTGAGATACAAAGTGCAAACCTCTGATTGGGGTTCAGATTCTGATTTTCTAACTGGTCTGTAGCTATTCCACACACACACCAAGTAGTTCTGGAAATTTCGAAATGTGTTATTTTTTATCATTGACATGAGGCTTACATTTACATTTGCTCCGCAGTTTTAGTTTTGTTGTTTTTTTTTTTGGTTTGCTCAACTGTGTAAGTGTATGAGTGAGAGTTTATGTTTTGCGATCTGACATTTGTGACTACTAAATAGCTTGCGTTTGCTATAAAAAGTTAAATTATTGAGCCATTTTAATGCAAATGCATAAATGAATTGCCATGTTTGTGTAGCAATCGCACTTGTGTACTGCAATGGTATTTGTGTTAGGCAGCAAAACAGTGCAATGAGAGAATTGGCAAATAAAAACAGCAGTTGTGTTTGTGCTAGTGCTGCCATTTCGGCGTGAGTCAGGCGAGAAAATGGAGATAAAAGCAAAACGAGCAAAATAAATAAATGTTGATTTGCATTCAAAAAGCATATTAATAATATCACACATACATTTAGACCTTGTAAAGGAAAACAAAATATAAAGCCAAAAATATGACTATTAACAATGCCGATTTCACCATAAGCGAGACACACACACGCACAGCCAAGAGTGCGTACCAGAGAGCGAGAGTAGACGTAGCAGCTGTCACACATTTAGCTAACAAATTTAACTGTTTAAAACAAATTGACAAATACAATAAATCAGTTGAAAATTTAACACAAATACATAGAAATGCGCAAATGCATGCAAATGTGTTAAACTGAGCAGGTTTCTTCAATATTTTTTGCTTCGGCATTTGAATAATAAAGAAAGTACATTGGCCAAGTTCAAGGACGTAAACAAAGCCGACAAAACGCACACACATAGCAATGCCTACCAGTGTGTCGGTACAATCAATCGCGTTTAAATAAAAAAAAAAAACCTTTTTTACAGCTAACAAAATTAACAATTTCAAAGAGAACAAAATTAACTCAAAATTATACAAAACGCAAACATCAGTGTACTGAAAATTAATGTGTGGGGGGTTGGCGGTCATTCAGCAACAGTAACAGCAGCAACAATACAACAACAAGAATCTCCAAACACCGTACAGCATTTACTGCGCCGTAGCTTTTACCGTTGGCATGCGGTTCTCTTCTTCTAGCCGAAAACTTTTTTGTGGAAGAAAAAAGGTGAGTGCACTGCAACACGAACGCACACATATACACATTGAAAGAACACTCTCGCCCACACAAGCATGCATTCACAGACATCTTCTCATTATATACGCGCTTTGGAAAAGGGCATTCGCAGTTTTAATTAGATATTTTTCACACTTATTAATAATTGCATTGGTATTTATATTGTCTGCTCTTATCGAATTTGTATTTTTGATATTTTATTAATACAATTTGATTTTAACAAAGAAAGTTGGCCGTAAACATTTTGGTATTTTGGGGCATTTTGTTTGACTGTCCTTGAACCAGAGGCGGGGTGGATTGTTTTCGATGTCTGCGCACACAGACCTTGGCACAAGTTCAAGTTCACAGCGCCTTCAATTTAGGTTGGGGTTTAACAGCGTCGGCCGGCCAGGCATGGCCAATGTCAAGGTCAATGCCAAGGCTGAGGCTAAGGTGTGGCCAAAGCAGCATTCTAAAGTGCGTAATTCGCAGCAAGAGCATTGTTATTTGTATAATAAATAAACTGTGAGTGTTTGCATTGAATAAAAACATTCACAGTTTACCTTACATGCAATTGTTGAATTCCAAATCTTTTCAACAAGGTTGCTTTATATTTGAATATAATTTTTACTTCCCTGCTTGATATATTCAACTCATATATTCCCTGGCTACGATCTTGCCCTCTCTTATCTATCTTCTATAGATGCCCTTTTTCTCCTTATACTCTTCTGCGTTTCATATACTCTTTTCCCCGTTCGCTTTGCACATCGCATGCTTCCTTCATCTGCATCCGGCAAGAACTTTTGTACATTTAAGTATATTATACATATTTAAACATACTATGTTCGCACATTATAGGCCAATTCAAACGGAAAACATCGTATGCTATTGGCCACTCTAAAGACTTCCTTAATTCACTCACGCAGTGCAATTGCATGGCATTCAGATCTATCCATATCTCATCACAAAGCATTTCGCATTTAACATTCGCACATCTATTCCATTTATCTATAAATTATGTGACTTGCTTACTAATTTCCATATGCCCCCTTCTCTGCCTCTTCTTACAGAACAAACACGAGGACACTCATTAATTAAATGCACAACATATTTTAAACAAAAAGAAAAGCATCATCTTTGATCGGGCTTTTAACAGATCACTGCTGGCTGGCAGAGATCAGAGGCGAAACGGTCAGGGAGAATTTGCGCTTTAAACAAATAAGAAATTGTTTTTACGCCGCCTTTATTGGATACATACGGCAATCACACTCGCAGGCATACATCCATACGTTAAACAGAGATCTGGCAAGGAAACGTCATTGAACGCACGGACGGCGCAGCCATCGTGCTGTCAGCTGGCCGGGTGGGTGGAGGAGGAGCAGCAGTAGCAGCAACAGTCACAGCAGCTTGTCAACACCCACACAATCACTGGTAACCTCAGCACAAGCACAACAACAAGAGGAACAACAATAACAAAATGATCTCAAACAAGAAAGCGTATGCGATGAAAATGCTTCAACTGGCGCTGGCCTTGAGCCTGATCCATGTTGATCCGGATTACCTGCTGCAACAGCATTTACGCCGTTGGGACTGCCAATTGGAATTGCCCCATGGCCATGGATGGGAGCTGGAAATGCTGCGCACAGTGCCCATGATTGAATCACAGCATCCCTATGGCAATCGCAAGTCGATGATGCCACGGATCGAGGATTTTCTCAACCTGGATGATCATGGGGGTGGAGATGTAGGCGTGGGCGAGTACAAGCTGACCACCAGTTTTAATGCCAGCGCCTTTGTGATGAATCTGCACAATACGACTGTCAACAGCAGCGTTCAAACAGCAGCACTGCAGGATCTGCAGAGCAGTGCAGTTGGATCATCATCCAGTGCGGTAGGGGGCGGAACAGGAACCGCCTCTCCAGTTGGTTCAAATGTCGCTGCAAGTGCCGCCAGCCTGGGAGAAATCCACATTGACACTTCATCGCTGGCATCTGGCAATAATAGTTTTCAACCCACGCCAGAATTGGACATTTTTCTGTCACCCGATCAGCAGCAGGATCAGCGTTCGATTTGGGAACAGAATCTGGCCGATTTGCATGACTATGGAGATCTGCCAATCGCCAGTCCCTATGCCAATTTGCCCATGAAGGATGGCCAGCAGCAGGCACACAATCACTCACAGTTGGATCTCAGCCTAGCTGCCTTTCTGCACGGCTTCACTGGCAGCGGGATGGCACAACGGAGCCGAAATGAAGGAGCAGCAGCTCTCAATGACAGTACCCCACACCCAAGCAACACGGGCAGCCTGACTGTGGAGCAATTCGGACCTGATGATGGTGATGATGATGAGGATCTGTTATTGGGCCGCCTATTTGCCCAGGATAATGACGACAACGAGGCAGTTATAGCCACGGGCGTGGCAAATGCCTGCGCAGTGGAGGGCCTCACCAGCAACGAGCCCTTCATCAACGAGGTAGTAGTTGGCGACGAGGAGGTGGAGGAGGAGGTAACTTAATTGTAACTACAAATTTAATTATTTGCCAGTGGTTTTCTATATATATATATATATATATATATATGAATATGTATCTATTTGTATCTTCCTACCTATGGAAGAGTGCGGGTTTCTTGCTCAATATCGCTCTCTCTCTCTCTCTCTCTCTCTGTCTGTCTCTATAAACATTTGCGAATAGTGTCACATTTCGAATTTTAGCAATGCAAATGACAAGTGAGACCCAAACGCTTGACCTATTCAAGTCAGCAATGCCCATATGGAAGCATATAGTATACCGATATCCACAACTATGTAATTTACTACGTACAGCCTGAACAGAAAACCATCAGATGAGTCGATTTCTAACTGATTTCCTAACTGATTTACTGTCTGGCTTATCTGTAGATAGTGTTAAACTTCGGATGTTTATTCGTACATTTCAGCATGACTTTTAGTTCCCCTTTAATATGAGACAGCGACAGTGTGTGTGTTTTAAGTGTGCGATTCCCGAAGACCGGGTTTCAAGTTTCAATGCTTTATCAGCAATTTGTTTAGCAGAACGATTTGTTTTCCGCCATAAGGGTACATTAGCTAATCAGAACTCATCACTTTCCTAATTGCTTACTTTCAATATTGCTTTCAGACCCACGATTTTACCAATACCAAACAAACGTATCGATTATAGAAATGAAATAAGTTTATTTTCGATTTCAAGGGTTTGGGCTCTGAGAATTTTATATGCAAGGTGGTTGTTTACGGACCCAACAATTTGAATACCAAATCAATAAATGCACTTGTAAATTGTTATACCCTCTACATGCAGACAAAGCACAGAAGCAATTTCAACCTTATGAGTACACAAATATACTAGTGGCTATGCTTATAAGAAGAGTTCCCCTGTACAAATGAGTGTGTTTATTATCAGGCATTCCCAAATACATAACAAATCAAATTGATCAAATTTAATCAAATTTGTTTGTGTTCATATTTTGATTTGAGGACCTATGACAAACTTTCAAGCATAGCCTAACTAGTCAGTAGGTCATTACACAGTCGACGTTGTTTGTCGTTTGTCACAGTTCTTCATAGATTGTTAACAACTTTCACCCTCATGGACTTACACACCACTAAATAAACACACACATTTAGCAATTTTCATTAAAAAAAGAAAACAACATTGGAGTCATTAAAAACACGCGCAAAAAATTGAACTGCGAATTATAAATGCACAAACAACCCGATTTATTTGCATATGTGCGTTAAATGGTTCTTGCAATGTTTATAAGTTGCAAATGTGTATGGTATATCTGTACGTACATTTAGCAAATTGGATTCAAGCTGATGATTGTGTTTGTTTTTTATTTTCATTTTTATACTCGCACTCCAGTAGGGTAAACGAGCAGGCAAAAGGAAGCGCTTCCTACCTCATAAAGTACATATATTCTTGATCATAATAAACAGCCGAGTTGATCTCGCCGTGTCCGTCTGTCCGTACGTCCTCAGAGACTAAAAGCTTAAGTCATACTAAATTAGTATGTAGACTCAACAAACCTAGTGTACACGCAGATAAAGTATGTTTTGGAATTTCGGCACGCCACCTCCCGCCCCCACAAATCGAAGAAAACCCATATATTTCGCACCACTTTTGACACATTAAGTATAAACTCGGTTTTTTATATGTACAAGCAGATTATCTACCGATTTGCCAAATTTCATCACAAAACCAAAATCAATATGTATTGCATACTTTTAAGTGTGTCAAATATTAAAAAAATTATGAGTATCTTAGAGTCGGAATTCCCTCCATAGCGTTCTTATTTGTTAAAAATCGAATTTTGAATGTTGTCGGTGAAAATGTTCAGTTTGTGTTTTTGTGCTTCAGCAAATTGCAATTCAAATATGCAAATAAATACATATTTCATTCTCGCATGGAGGTGACTAACGCAATTTAATTTTAAAATTTTTAAATGCATATATAATTTTGAACGGGTCACGAAGTGTTCTCCATTTTGACTTGGCTGCTTTTGATTTTCTATTCTGAATGTGCTCTTGAGCAGCCAACATTATGCACATACATATGTTGTATGCACTAACATATGCATTTATGTACATAAATGCATACGTAATTGCATAAGAAAATAGGTCAATTAGCTTCAATTTGTCATCGTCTCACACATGGATATATGTATCTTTTGTTTGGATTTGAAATTTGTTGCTCTTACTGCAGTGCACTGTGTTGTGCAACAATTTTGTTGCTTGTGTTGCCATTTCCTTGGTTTTTGTTAAAGAATTTTCTTTATCACTTTCCCAATGTATCGCTTTTCTAGCCACATGGAACGCCGTAGTCCCCGTCCAATTTATGTAAATACCGATTATATATGACGATTTGAGGTTTTCCTTTAAAATGAATGGGTGGTTCAAAAGTATAATCTGTGAATGAATAAATTTCCACTCCGAGTGACGAGGGCTCTATATGTATTTATCCATATTGAAGGAGTTCCTCAAGTGTCCCGTTTCTCAAGTGGTATTTGCTCACACCTGCAAACTAAAGCAATCCATCAATCTGTCGAGGTACATACATGCATAGGTGTATCTGTGTGACCTCATCAAACACTCATACTGAAACTGAAACGGTTGAATGTCATCTACCTCTAAATCTATGTTGCTGCTCTGTTCAACTCTCCAGCTCTCCGGTAATTGTAAGCGTCTGTTCAAAAGAAAAAGACAAGCAAAAATAAAAAGAAAAAAAATAAGCTTGTCGCCGCTGCTTTTTTCGCATACATTGTCAGCGGTGATGTTGTTGTTGGCTGTTCAGCTTTAGCTTTTATTTTTGGGTCTCGGTCTCGCATTAATTTCGAAAGAATAAAAAAAAACTTGGCAAAATCTGAGCAAGATGTACGCACGGGTTTCGTTGAACTTCAGTTTTTGTGGCTCTCGCTCTCGTTTTGTAATCCACTCATGAGATCACTCATGCTTTTGTTTTTGTTCTCTCGTGAAATTTATGACATTGTTTTGTTTGCTTTTGAAACGCAAAATAGATACATGCTTACATACATGCACACATATGTATATGTATAATTTGCATTGGTAATTTTAATTGCGTTTGCAACTTCATGAAAGAAAATTCACGAGTAACTTTAATTATATATGCTTCGATTTATGTATATTTTCTACCATGCATATGTATTTTCGGCAATTACGAGATGGGGATGCATTTTTACTCACACAACAGCTGATTTGCCGGCATTTTTTTACACCACACGTTATGCTCTTTGCTTCTGATTCAGCGCGAGTGAGTTTCCAGTTGTGAGATAATTTGCCTCTCTCAAAGTTTCACCCAAAGCTTTGTGAAAAGTTTTAAAAGACTAGTGAGTGGGACACTTGCAAAGCTTTAGTCTAGACACAAACCAAACACAGCAGAGACATTTCATAGTACAAATGACAGTTGGTTTTAAAATCTTGAGAATTTGATTTTATGCTCTTTTTGTGATACTTATCTAGTCGTTTATTGTCATTCGAATTTTAAAGTATATAAATTTAAACGCGAGTGCCTGCCTTTGTTATGATTTTTAATATATATGTATATATGTTTGCCTTTGTTATGGTTTTAAATATATATAATATATATGGAAGAATGGTCTCTCCTTACATAGGCTCAATGTAAATATCACGTACAAACAAGTGGCAAACAAAATTCTATAAATAAATATCGGCTTGCATGTATATGTATACGAACGATTTTATTAGTGCTCCTAATAATGCTCATGTCACGAAATTCGTTTATGTGATATGAAATCGTGAACTCTCGATTTTGCTTTCATTTGATTTTTCGATTGAAGTAGAGTTATAATGTACAATTTTACCAAGATGCACCATGATACCACTTGAATACGCAACTGCCGTTGCGAACTAGTTCGATCGAACTTGTATTTTCAGTAGTTCTGATTGTAGTTCTTTTAGTTCAATTGTCTGGTTTCGCCACCACCGCCATCTCATCGAACTAAGCGATCGATGCGAACTAAATCGACGAACTAATGAACTAAAATGCATGACTTCAAACTAAAATTGTATGCCTAAAGTAAAGTTAAGCTCTAAATTTGAACCCAAATTTGAATTTCGGGCGTTTCAGAATTCACGAATGCAGCACAGCATAAACGTTTAGTACGGCAATCTAATTGATACTCAGACGCACGCTTATCAGTTGAGTAACGGGCGATTTTTGTTTTGTTGAAGTACAATTTCAATTTAGAAATGTGAAATGAACGAAAACAAACTTTATCTATTTTTATAATCAAGTGTTTTATGAGCTCCAGTCCAGCCGTCCGTTCGGCAGCTAATCAGTTGAGACGGCGACAAAAACTGAAATTTCAGTGCTTTGCATTTCGTGCTGGCGTTTTCAGTCTGCGCTGTGTTGCTTCATAGTGAATACACACAATCTGAATTGTGTCACAAACAACGGAAATCAATTGGTTTTTTACTAAATTAAATACTTTACTCTGGAGCAAATACAAGCCTCATAATGTGCCTCAACGAGGAATACAAGCATATGCATATACACCTAGCGGTCGGTAACATTGCCACGTTTTACTCACAGTTACAGCTTTCTATTCACATGGTCAGGGCAAACACGAAATAAAAAACGAATGAAAAAAAGGAAAAACCCTAACGAAACGCGGTTGCAAATTGAAAAATCATTTGCCTGTAATTACACTGCATTTCCACTTAATTGCCTGTCAAGCGAAAAAAAAAAACGAAAAAAGAAAAAGCAAGTGTAAATAATAATACTGCAAAAAAAATGTATACTGCTGTTTTTTCGTGTGTGCTGGCTGTCGCGATTCTCACAGTGCTTGGCCGTTCGAAATCAACAATTTGCATAATTAAATACCGTTAATTACGGTTTTTGGTGCTCAAGACCGAATACTACGCTAATGTGTAATTCAACAGTTTAAAAACTTGGACAAACAACGCCCCCTATCGGCAATTGCGGGTAACTAGCAGTAACACCAACCCGCCATGGCAACGGCAACCGATTGAGGCTACTGAATGTGTGTGTGTGTTGTGTTGTGTGTGCGGTGTGCAAAAGTTCAGATGTCAAATCGATTATGGGGCGTCGATTGTGAGGAATTATGAGTTCAAACCAGGACGCAAGTGATAATTATAGCTGACCAAAACGAAACGTAGTGATGACACAAAAATGAACTGTTATTAGGTTGTTTTTTTTGCATGTGGAAAACCGCCAATATCAACCCAACAGGATACATATACATATGCAAGCCATCTATCCGTCAGATACACTTGCCCACTTCAGTTTTGTGGCTATGTTGGTGGCACACCACAGCGACACAGCCACGGGCCGGGGCTGCCTGCATGAAGGCGAAGGCTTGACGAGCACATGATTAATATGCGCCACACTTGCTCACTGCGGCTGTCTGATGCTGAGACTGTCTGCAAATGTATCCCAGCACAGATATTGTGAAGTGATCTTGCCCGGCTCGTTCGAGGCGCTGTCAGTTCAGGTGTCATCAAAATCTTGCCAGGCTTTATTAATGACGTTCGCCAACCTTTTTGGCCTACAACTGAGAGTTGCCATCGAAATCGAAGTCGTTGTTTGAGACTGCTGGCTGGATGCTGCTTGCCTTTCCCTTCCTTAACCGAGTATGCCTTTTTCCTGTGCATTCTATACTCGTATCGTTCCTTTGCACTTTCTACATTTGCCGCCGTTGCTTTCACTTGTGTGATTTGCCGACCATAGAATATATATCGTCGTAGGATCAAAAACACATTTATCTTTCGTAACAAATCTCTCCCACCATTCGGTTTGCATTTTGCGGCGGCGTTTTGTGGTCAGTAAGCGGTTCACTGGACTAATTGTTGGGACAAAGCGTTACAAGTGTCAATATATTTTGATGCAATGTGGGGGACCACACGTTGATTGATGGAGGGCCACCCAATCGGAGACACATGGCCCATATCATTAGCAAGCATTAGCTGTAAGACACAAATCGGTTTATACGAGTATTCGTAGATCCTTCCATTGTTGCTAATAGTTCGCCTTAATGATGTGTTGTGGTGTGTAAATACTTTTCCATATGCCTGCATACATATATATAGTCTGGCTCTTATCGCCCTTATCAATGACGAGCTCTGCTTATTTGTCCAGACAATATGCGAAATACTCGTTCTAACTCGCCAGGAGGGGCACGTGCGAGTCTCCCGGATCGTAAAAGTTCAAAAAACTTATTTGTTAGCCATAAATTTTATGTATTTGTATTGTATAATAACTAAAAGTCAAGGGCATTCAAAGATCCACTTCATTTTCTATAACTATAATACTTGGGCTTTTCCGCCTGATAAACAAATGCGGGGGGACGGAGGTTAATGGTAACTATATCTTATCAGCATGTTATTTGTTTATCGCCAGACATTTTTGTGATGAAATTTGTTCCACCTGGGATTGGTTTACAAGAAGTTTACTTCTCGAAATCGCTTTTACACTTTAAAAAAAGTGTAAATCTCTAAAGTCAACAAGAACAATTAAGAACGCTATAGTCGATATTCTGACTATAAGATACTCGTACTCAGCATTTGCATTATATGTGACACTCTCAAAGGAAGAGGGTTCTCAAACAAAAAGTTTGCAGTTTTGTCTACAAATATAATCTGATCTTTATGTAATTTGGCCCCGGGCCTCCGAGATGTAGATGTTCATACGGAAAAGCAGGGCTTAATCGGCTCGCCTGTTGATGCTGATCAAGAATATACACCTTATAGGGTTGGAAACGCTTTCTCTTGCGCGTTACATACTTATACACGAATACAAAATATATCCAAAATATATAGAGTACGAGTATAAAAAGTATGTTGTGTTATAAGATCTACTAAAGAGTATCTTAAAGTCCAATTTGCCGAAATGAGATCTCTTTCCTTTTGACATAAGTAACTTGCATATTTGACATCTCTATTCTCATGTTCTCTATTCACCACATAGCTCAAATCTCAATTGCATTATTCTATATATTTCAGAATTTTGTTCTACAATAAATCAGAACATCAAAACAGAAAGGATATCTAGTTCTAAATGGATTTTCTAATTTTAACAGTCCATAATGGCTTTGCTTAGCTTTTTTTTATATATTGCACATAATGTTTCTTTTAAAATTATAGATTTAATGGAATTCTAAATTTAAGGCATCTATTCTGATTCTTCTTGGGGCTTACAAAATGGAATTACCTAGATTACTGAAGACTTTGTTCAACTTTATCTTAGAAAATAGTTCATTTTAGACATAGAATATGTATTAAATATTAGGGGTGGGCGTATAACGGTGATTGTTTTTCTACAGCCTTTAAAATTTATTAGAAAACCCATAGAAAATTCTTAAGCCCCAGTTCATCAGCTACAAAGTTTTTAAGTGGGTTTGAAAGTTATGCTTCTAATGTATTGCTGCCAGCCGAAATCCCCCTGCACAAAGTTTAATTAAAATTTGCTCTTCCAATCACACCAAATATCACGGTCTATAGTATTGGTATATATATAATCTTGACTCTGCAACCCCCAAAAAGCAGCAGGAGGGTTTTGGGAACCTCTGAAGACGAACCCCATAAACTCAATTTAATTGCTCATTTTTACCGAACATGCGCGCAACTCGCAAAGCCCAGCATGTGCAACATCAAGGGTCCAACACACGTACACACTAACACACACACATTTCCCTAGGGTGCTGGTGGCTGCAGTGCTGCGGCGCTGCTTGCGTTGCTGCCGGCTTTAGCGTTGCGCGGCAGCAATTGATTGGGCTCACAACGGCGGCCCTTTTTGTGGCCATAGAGCCAGGCGTGCCAGAGACCAATGATGCCGCCGCCATATTCTGCTGAGTAATCCAGGAGATAGGCGTGGTTCCAATGCACAATGATTGATTGCTTTTTGTTTCACACACACAAACACATAGATGCCCGGAGAAAAGTTCAAGAAAGCCTCTCAGTGCTCCCCGGGCAATTTCATTAAAAAAAGGAACATTTTTCAGCGGAGGGGGAAGAAAAAATGTCGCTTGACATTTGAAAATACAGAAGAGAATTGTAAATATGTCGGATGTCTGCTCGTTGAAACATTTTAATTAAGCCGTCAATGGCCCGGTAGCAGTCACAGTTACAGTGACTGTCACTGTTGTGGACACTGTGACTGTGACGCTGTCATGATGTTCGGGCCATGGTTGAAATTGTGCTGCGTTGTGTCATTCAAAAGTCGAAGACCAAGACTTGTTGTACATTTTGGAATGATTTGGTTTACAAAGCAGTTTTTCGCCACAAACGACTTTTAGCTACTGTGCGCACACATTAGTGCTCGATTATCCTGTGATTATCCATACTGCCTTGTCGCTGTTGGCTTGGTTCTACCTGTTTCAGTCGAAATTTCCTTCTGGCTTTGTCTCGGCTTAAGACGCCCATTTTTCTGGCCGGCGGCTCGACTCACCTTCACATTGTTGTCCAAGAACCAAAAAAAAAAGTTGTTGACTTGCTGGCTAAAGGATTAAAGTGGTTCTACGGGACACGGGCAGCGTTAATAATGCATCATTAACGCTATAATTTGAGGTCAGTCGAACTCTTTTCATCCGTCTGCATGAATTTGCAAAAATATTGAAGTCTGTGTAAATGCATCCGACTCGAACAGAACTGAATTGGAGTCTTGAATATTGCTAGTCTTATATATGACTATATATATATATGTATTCTCTCTTTAGTCAGGTGCTATTTCGGCCAGTGTATGACACTGGACTCTTCCAAAGTACTCGACCAGGCTACAGCACGTAGCTCTTAAGCAAAGTAAAAGCGAATTTATAGCTAAATATAGATAATTCTTTGCAGTGTTGCCGCAACTGATAAGAGACTTGTTTTTGTTGTTATTGTATGTATATACTTAAGTACACATATATATATATGTATGTGCACGATTGCCGTAAACAAACCACACCATAAGAGAGTGTTCGAGAGCTTTGGACGCTCTGATTTGCTTCGTAGGGTAAAACAGGTCTGTCCATATGCGGACTCTTTGCTGCTCGTTGGTCGTTGGTCGCTGATAAGCCTTGGATGGACTATCGGTTGATGATTACGTTAGGTAAAGAGTGTCATGCATTTGACACTCTTAATGGTGACTGCGTATATAGTGTAATATAGGGTGGTTCGCTTAATCCACCTACTCGCTACTAATTTAAATCAAACTGAATGCCCCTTGAGGTGATATTCTGTAGAATAGATACAATGCCCCCGACAGCTGACGTAGTTTTTATCTAGAGCCAGGACTTATCAGCAACAGCAACACTAAGAGCAAATATCATAGAGCATACTCGTGTGCTTTGCCCGTGTCACTCGTAAACGCTTCAGTCTCTCTTTAGTCACAGTCAAATGTGGATGACGAACTGAACTAAGTGAATTCGGAGGGCGGGATCTTTAAGAGAGAAATCAAAACATATACTAATATTAGATCATACAACAAGTGCATTTAAAAACATATCACATTGAACTGAAGTGATTGTGGTTTGTTTGTTTTTAATGTTTCGCCATATCGTATATTCAAACAAGAAATCGGAAAATTGTATTATGAAGATGCTCAAGTTGGAAGTATGAGTTCTGCAAATGTTCAAATTGTGCTTGCAATTCCTAAACACGTTCTCCTGCGGAATTTCTTGTAATTAATTCACTTTCTTTACAGGAAAATGAAATCGCTGAGGTACTGTACAAGCAGGATGTCGATTTGGGCTTTAGTCTTAATCAGGAGCATATCATCAATGCCTCCTATGCCAGTGGCAATAGCGGCTCGATTACCAATGCCGCCAAGCCCCTTATTGAAAACGACAAGGACAAGGATGCCGATGCTTCGACCTCGACTGCAGCTGATCGTAATTCCGACATCTCTATTGATGATATTGAGAAGCTGAAAGCTTTGGAAGAGCTTCAGCAAGATAAGGCAAGTAGTAGTAGTGTTTTGAGTACAAACAAACAAAGGTTTTACACTCACGACCCACATGCTTTACATTTGAATTTCACAATATTTACATACTATGTAGAGATAAGTAAGACATGGACTATACGAAGAGGTATACTGTGACGTGCTATCTGTGTCTTATTATGTATTTAACTAGCAGTTTAGTCATAAAAACCAAAAAAAAAAAAACAGACACTTCGATAAATTACAGTTATCGATTTGGGTAAGGTATAGGATATTATCAAACTGAATGGCTTTGCCACAAAAATGTAGCTTTCAAATGATCGTTAAAACTTTTACATTGGACGCAATTCAGACATTTTCTAAGGAAAAGAGTATTAATACTTGTTCCTATTTGTTAACAGATAAAAATCTGAAAAACTTTCCCTAAACCTCTCTTGCACAGTGTTCGTATTATATTTAATTCAGCAAGAAAATAGTATTTGCCTTAAACATTTGTTAGGTTTTCAATTTATGGGAATTTAATTTTAGTACTCCATTATTAAAGTTGATCTCTTTCTGACTACTATATCATTCAAGTATTGAAATACCTCTGTGATCTCTGATGGAAGTATGCGTACTGTGACTTTGAAATAAACTGAATTTGACGTCTTCTAATCTTTGTTAACATCTTCTATATAGCTGAAGGATGACGAGAAGAATGCGGATCCTCTAGATGAAATGACCCCGGAATGGGAAGGCATACCCTTTACTATTGATAATGAAACTGGTAAGCTCATTACGACATTACTTTTATGATTTTTAGGTTATGATATAATAACAGATTCTTATAGATATATAATCTTATCTAAATAGGATTAGGTACAAGTTTGATCTCAACTTACACACATCTATAGCATTACATTTCCCTTTCAAAAGAAAAATTAAGATAAAACCACTATTTTTACCATTTATATCTAATTCGTTGTAGTACAGTTATATCAGATGTTGACTCGAGTATTCCTTGATGTGGAGCTGAAAATTGATTAATAAAATCAAATTGTTACTAATCTCATTAACAAACGCTGCCTTCGAATCTCATCTAAAATACAAATTTGTCCTTAATGCAACACATTAGAATTTGGTCTTTCATCAAAATGGCCTTTCAAATATGGCCGCCCCCAAACTTGTGCCATTCCAGATATTTAACGAAAATGTATTATCCCGAAAGGGGACGCCATTGTGCGTGTATTTTCGAGACGTTTATAAATGAATGTAGGCATTTTGAGTTGACAGGCACGAAAATTAAAAGAAAAATGAGCTTTTTTTCGTCTTTGCTTTTCTTTGACCCCCGCTCCCCTCCCATTCCCCTTTGCTGCTCCAGTTGCTTGATATCGATAAAGCCGTGCTGCTGCTGCTAATCTGCTTGGAACCGCGCCCAATTTCATATCCAAACGGCTGCTTTCAAACAAACTTTGACACGCACACGAACTTTTATTATTACGAGTAACAGAAGGGGGGACACAGGGACAGGGGCAGCAGGAGGCCTGACTCTGATGGCGGTGGCTGGTGGCAGTGGCACTGCCAGTGGCAGTAAAAGTAGCAGCCGCCGTCGCATGCAACATTTTTCTTTTGAAAAATGAATGAAACATGATTCGCCAAAAACACACACAAGCTAGCGATATGTGCTATATATTATGTATGTGTGTATGTATGTATGCATGTATATATGTATGTGAGCACTTTGGTGTATAAGCTGTACATAAGGCTCAGGGAACACTAGGCCGGGGCCGTTCTCCATCCATTTCTCACACTCTTCCCATACCGCCTACCCACCCAAACATTTTTCTTTTGCTGTTTGCTGTTACGGAACAGGCTCATTGAGCGAAGGAATGAGGTTGTGATGGTGGTGGTGGTGGTGGAGCCGTAAATCCAGGCAGCCATTTTGAAGGGCGTCAGAAAACTACCCTAACCACCGCAATCCAACCCACCAGGACAGGACGCACCACTGCCTCTATCTGTGTGTTTGTATTTGTTCATCGCTTCGTAAGCTATTCATAGGCATTTATGCTGCTTATTATGTGTTTTTTTTTCGATTCGTGGCTATTTATTAAAAGTCCATTGATGATGCCCCAGGCCCGAGATTAATATCGCATTCGAGACACGCATTCACACGCTTTTGTCTATGCCTGTGCGTATCCAAATTCCCCATAGACCGAACCGTTCGAACCGTCGAGAGAGACCCTTTGCTCTATTCCGATGTACGCTACGGCTTATCTATTGTTTCATGCGTTTGGCAATCAAAATGAAAGTCATTTTACCATCTTTAATTTTATTTCACTTACATTGCCTTAGGAGAACTATTCTGTTCGAACCGCCCATATATGAAATACACGTACATCGAATAGCTGCAGTTGCCGTTTCCAAGCTAAAATGCAGAAGAAAAGTATTGATTTGTTCTATGATATTTACCGAGCACGTAGCCAAACAGCAGCCACTGCGATCTATACAGATCCGTACGGATCTTTTGAAATTCTTGCAGTAGTCAGCAGTTTTATCATTAATTTTAAACTTTTGTTCGCATTGGCTGGAATCCTGTCGCAAATGAAGCTGTAAGGCGGCACATTGTCCTGACACATAACGCCTTGTCATTGGCATAGCATATGTCTAGCGATCTATTGTCATAATTAAGTTGCCCAGAGAGAAACCTACAGAAGATACAGATAGGTACTCGGAGCATAACCGTGTTCGAGTTCGTTTCGCTCTTCTTTTGTCTGAATGTTGTCTCGTAATCAATACTCTCATCAGTTCAATCAATGTTTGTTTTCATCAATACAATTTTTTGGCTCACAAATCTGATTACATTGATGCTTTGAATTCGTTTGATATTATTTCTACTTCTTAGGGCTCTCTATATGGTTGACAAACTTTTAGTGGCATGACTAGACGAAAGAACGTAAAGGAATAAACAAAAAATGCTCTTATTCTCAATTATGTTATAGATCTTTCGTTTTCTTGTAGACGAGCACAATACACAGTGGCTTTAAGTCCCTTATGCAATCAGTCAGGCTGCCAAGCTACGCAAGTTTATTGACCATTGGCACGGCACACAGTTCTAGGTGTGGAATCTTACGTATTCTTAGTGACAGTTTTCAATCACAAGTTCTTAAAGAACTACTGTTAGGATGGCTTGGCTTTCAGTTATTAACAATATTTCTCAAGAAGCACTTACTTAATTGACCATTTTCGAAAGTTCTTAGTTTAAATGGAATCTTTTGAAATAAATGGAAAAGTGTAACTAATGTGCGAAGATCGTTGAGTTGAATTGAAGGAAATGTTGTTGAATGGAAATATGTTATGCTTATTTCCGTGTTCCGTTTAGCTCTCTGCTCATTGCCTGAATTTTACTTCGGGAAATAATTTGACAGTATTGAATATCCAGAAAGGTTACGCAACACTATACTACTTCTTTCTGTTAGAGCTAATAACCACTTAAACAAGCAGTCATTTTGGTTTTCACAAATTAATTTAAACGAAGGCTCAGGCTCACCTACCAATTTTACATTTCATATGCCACAATATAACTTTTCACATCTGGAAATGAAGGATTTGAAAACGTAATTGAAACGTAATCCATATGCCAGGCTAGCGAGCGAAAGCGACCCTTAATTCTTGTTTAATATTTTTCGGTTTGAAAAATAATCGCCGGCTTATTGAGCATATAGATATTTTGAGCCATTTGAGCTAAATAGAATATCATCATATTGGGCTTCCTACAATCTTCAATGTTTTTTTGACGATTCTGCTGTGCTCCGCCACCATTTTTCCAGAATGTTTCAAATGATTCCCTAAACAAAAGACGATTCTCATTGATTGCATCGACCTCACCCGCTATGCTTTATAAAAAATAGATGTTGAAAATTATTATAAAACAGCTGGTGTCTCGACCGGCATCTGAGGATCTCGCCCGTTCTATCCGTCCCTGCGTTTCCTCTCCCTCTGCCTTCTGTCTGTGGCCAGCGCAGCGTAGAAATTGTTTAAATTCTACATGGTCAGCATTACGATACAAAATTTTTCAAAAACAAAAAATTGTACATGTTAACAGAGGAAATTGGAGGCAGAGGTGGAGAAAATGTAGGCGACTGCGTCTTTACCTAAACTGGTGGGTGCAGAGCAGGCTGGTCAGGGCACACACACACACACGCACGCATTCATTTGTGCTGCATAATCGTATCGGTTTCAAGTGTTTTTGGTCTGGCCGTTGGGTCTTACATATGTGTTGCGCCATTGCCAAAACTAGTTGAGAATTGCATAATTCAAATGGCAATTTAATTAGCCGCCTGTGAGCCTGCTTGACCTAATGAGTGCATGATGCAGCTTTCGGGATTAAAGAAAACTTATTCAAATGAAGGCACATCTGTATGAAAACATACTTCACACCGCAAAATGACGAGGAATAGGAGTGTTAACTCATTCATAAAGTTCATTCATCAAAAGCGTTAGCTTCTTGAATTTGTGGCGACTCATTATAAAAAATAAGAAAAGTAAATGAGAAATGAATAACCAACGGTGGACAGTCGAAGATATGGATACCCTTGGAGTCTATGTGAGGTGAATAGAATATATGAGAATATGTTAATCAACAAATGTGAGAAGAAGCATCGAAGTTCAAGTTAATCTTTGGTAACGATATTGATAATATTGGTATAATATTGATACAAATAAGCTTGATATAAATAACATGAAATGCTTTAAGATGTTGAAGTCCAAACGTGTTTGTGTAATATCAAAGTTTAGATCAGTGGTGGAAATGTGAAAAGCATCGCTTAGTACTTGCCATCAAGAAATGCAATCTGCAATGTGCAATCTGCTATATGCACATATGTATATATAATGGCGTCTTTCACCGGAAATGGCTTAAGACAATGCGAAGGCATATATATATCTATGTATCCCTATCTTTCTGTATATGGGTATACCCTTTCCAGTCATTTCACTCGGCAATGGCCACCAAATTATACTCATATATAAATGGCGGCATTGC
This sequence comes from Hirtodrosophila duncani, assembly GCA_037043425.1. Taxonomy (NCBI): domain Eukaryota; kingdom Metazoa; phylum Arthropoda; class Insecta; order Diptera; family Drosophilidae; genus Hirtodrosophila; species Hirtodrosophila duncani. The sequence continues at coordinate 2,046,731 of JBAMBM010000820.1, read as the reverse complement.
TCTTTGAGCATTGGCTTCCTCGTCTTTGCGTCGGCAACAATTTAAACTAATTAAGTTGTAATGGCGCACTCAAGAAGCAATCCAAAAGCCAGTCGGCTGCCGCCAGCCAAGTCCATTTCAAGCTTGGCCTGGCCCGTTCAATATATCTATACTGTTTCTACTGTTTGGAATGAAATCCAAATTATCGGAGCATCCATTCCAATTCGTATGCGAGCCGAGTGTCTGGCGAACATCGTTCGCTTGTTGATGATGCTGCTAATTTTTTGAACAGTATTCGAATCGTTTTTTTTTTTAAGATTACCAAAAAAATAGCGTTGGTTGGTTTTTTATTACTTTTCCTATTTCTGGCCATTGCCGCTTGGACTCGGCTCGGCTACTCTTTGTGTATTAGTTCAGTGGCCCATTAATGTGCATATTGCCTAGCTTTTTGTGGCGCTCGTTTGATTGCGGTAATTGTGTTAATTTTTTTTGGGTAAACAAGTTTATGGTTTTTATTTGGGAAAACTTTGCTGGCTGAGCTTTATGTGGGTCAGTTGGAAGTGCATTAATTGGCCGGGTAGAAAAGGCCAATGAATGTGTTAATGAATGAGTTTGTCAGAGATCCAAAAAAAAAGCTAGTTTTCTTGAATAGTTCGATGAATTATATTCAAAACATTTTCCAGCCACAATAATTCATGCCTTGACTTTAAGCTCTACTATATATAACATACATCTACTGAAATCGGCATATAAAATATTCGAGAAAATATATTTTGTACATTATCAAATATGGCTGCAGTTCTTACAACCCGATCATCCACCAAACTCAGTGACTTTGTCGCAGCCAAGTTGGATTTACAAAACATATACCAAGACATAGCCACTTTTCTGGATCAGATCTTAGTGCATTTAGAAGCCGTTCCCATTGAAACAGACCTACTCGTTGCCCCAATTGTGCAGCAGCTGCAGGATTACCTGACCAAAATCAATGCCATCGGTCATATCCTTAAACGTAAGCGCATGAAAGTTGCTTTCTTTGGACGTACCTCCAATGGCAAGAGTGCGGTCATCAATGCCATGTTACATGAAAGGATCCTGCCCAGTGCCATGGGACACACAACCAGCTGCTTTTGCCAAGTGGAGGGTGAAAAGGAAAGCCAGGATACGGCTCATGTGATGGTCGATGATAGCGAAGAAAAACTGGACATTGGCTGTTTAAGGCACTTGGCCAGTGCTCACTCAAGCCAGGCACTTGAATCCCGCACCCTGCTGCATGTGAGGTGGCCCAGCAGCAACTGCGCCCTGCTTGAAAATGATGTGGTGCTGCTGGACACTCCCGGTGTGGATGTCACTGCCCAGCTGGACGATTGCATCGATCGGCATTGCCTCAATGCGGATGTATTTGTGCTGGTCCTTAATGCCGAGTCTACCATGTCACGGGTGGAACGACAATTCTTTCATGCAGTAAGCCAGAAGCTGTCGCGACCTAACCTCTTTATATTGAACAATCGTTGGGATGCAGCGGCTGGCCAAGAGCCAGAAATGGAGCAGCTGGTGAGGCGCCAGCACACAGAACGCTGCGTTCAACTATTAGTGGATGAGCTGGGGGTCTACCCAACTGAAGAGCAGGCAATGAAGCGCATTTTCTATGTCTCTGCCTTGGAGACGCTTCGCATTAGACAAAAGGGAAGTGTTAGTGCTAGTGGCACACCCTTGGCATCTGGTTCAGATCAGCGCTACGATGAGTTTCTGAACTTTGAGCGTGAGTTTGCCGCCTGCATAACCCAAAGCGCACTGCGCACCAAATTCGAGCAGCACTGCACCGGCGCATCGGATTTGCTGCTGGGGCTACTAGAGGTCTTGGAGAGACAGCAACAGACCATTTCTGAGAAGTGTGCCGAGAAGACCGTTTTGAGAAACTTGCTAACAGCCAGCCTCGAGAGCCGACAAGTGCAAATCATGCAGCGGCAGCAAGAGCTCGCCCTGAATGTGGAGCAGCTCGGGCTCGAAACAGAGCAGCTTGGAGTCCAGGTGCTAAATGAACAAATCTCTCGGCTGCCGGCGGCAATACAAGAATTTCACCAGCCCTTCCGCCCGCAATCATGGCGCGAACTGAGGCACTACCAGCGCTCTCTGGGCGTTCATTTGGAGCACTTGCTGATGGGCCAAGTGCAAACGAATATTTCTGGCCCGCTGCAGCAGAAAGTGAGCCAGCTGGAAAGTGAAATGGCAGTTGCTGCTGCAGAGCCTTGGGAACTGCTCTACTTCGTGGATTGTCAGGCGCTGACTGCCGACTTCCAAGCGGATTTGCAGTTTCGCTTCTCCTGGGGCATCGCAGCCATTTGGCAGCGGCTTCAAGGGAAAATCTTGCTGCCCATAGTACCAGCTACAGATCCTACAAGACAACTGAATGGTGTAAGGGATGTGAATGGTCGAGTCCACTCCACCTGCATGAATATAGATGAACTCAAGATATTGAGCAAATTCCTCTTCAATTCCCTTGGCTCAGATGGTTCAGTTGGAGCGCTGCTATTGGGTGGTTTTCTAGTTCGTTCCGTGGGCTGGCGCCTGATCCTCGCCCTGGGCAGCCTAATGGGATCAATTTACCTCTACGAGCTGCTCAGTTGGACAAGGACAGCCCAAGAGCAGTGTTTCAAGGCTCAGTATTCGAAATATTTGATGCGAAGGCTGCGCGCACATATTCCACAAACGGCAAGTGGATTTGGTATGCAGATGAGACAACACTTGACCCTGACTCTAAGGGATTTTAATATGGAGATGGAGCAGGACAGTGGGAATATCAAAGCCGAGCTGAAGCAGTTGCTCATACAAGAAGAAGAGCTAAAGAAAAGTAGGCAGCAACTGCGAGGGTTTCAACTTATTGGCGAGGCGCTCAGGCAACGTTTAAAGGCATTTCAGGAAACTTATCTTGTTGGCAAATGATCTGAACTTTTGGTATTTATTTACACAAATTTGTTGTTTCTTATTGAAAATTGTTAGATATTTGAGGTTGCGTTATTGTTCAATTAAATTGTATTGTAATTGTCAGTTATAAAGTTTAGTTTGTGCTGGAAATGTAGAGCTCTCTGATTAGATAGATACCCGTAATATGTATTGTATTCATAACAGGCAAGAGGAAGAGTTTCCAGCCAGATTGTGTTCATAGATATATATATTCTTGAGGAGAATCAACCGACGAGTCTATTTCGCGGACAATAAGAATGGGACTCTTCGAATTTGGTATCAAGACTCACCCATCTGATCAATTTAATAATAATCTCAAGAAGAAATGTGCCTACTTTTGGAATTTTCCAATATATTTTCTTTAGTTTTTTATCAAATATGAAATAAATGCTGATTACGGGTTTAGTTCACATTTCGACCATAGCGTTCTTGTTTTCATTTGTAAAATGTAGTTTTCGCTGCAATTTGAATGTCTTTGGCAATTACCGTTGCACTGAAAACTTAACTAACTTGATGATTAGATTGTTTTTTATGCTCGCCTAAAGAACAGCAAAAAACCAGTTTTCATGCTGAAGAAGTCAAGCCAGCGTCCATGTTGAAACGTGTGTGTGTGCTCACATACATAGCAGCAACAGCAGTAAAAAGCGGCCAAAAGCAACATATAAACAGCTAAAACGTGGCTTAGGCTCCGCCTACAGTGGCTCTGCGCATGAACAAAGCCCCGCTGCTTTTAGATAGAGGAAGTCCATATAGTTGTCCCGCTTGCACTCAGGCTGGCCTCGCTCGCTTGTCGGGCAGCGCCATTTCTCTTTTTGTAGTCCGGCGGTGACTGCGCTGTTGACGTTGACTGCTACGCTGCCGTCTCTGCGCTGCGTCCGCCATCGTTGCCGTCTGAGGCCTTTAGAATCGTATTTGAATTTATAAATGAACTAACGCGCGCGCAGAGCAGATGGATTACCGATTACCGATTACAATTCGTGGGCGTGAAGCAAACTAAGGACTCTTCTGCAGAAGCACTGCATCACCCAGAGCATCGCAAGTGACATTCACATTTCGCGTTTGAGGAAAAACGCAAGTTGTGCTCCTAGACTCGAAAGTCAAGTGCGCTCACCGCCAATTAGATGAGTTTGACATTCTCAAATTTTGAAGTTCAACACATTGAATTGGAAAAATAAAGAAAAAAATAAAACTGTGTCACCGCAAATCAACAACAATAATATTAAACAATTGTTTAACAACAACTACAACTATTACGCGTCGTGTGTGTTTTTGTATGCTTGGCAAAAAAGTGAAAGTCTGCGAAAATTAACTCCAAGTTACCAAATAAAACACAAATTCAAATACTACAACTCAGTTAATGCCATCAAAGCCTAAAAATAATTCAAATACAAAAACCAAAAACCGACGCGAAGTGGCCATTGTGCGATTCTAAAAGCGTCGAGGTGTCCAACAAAAGCCGCTGCTAAAAACCATTTCAAATATCATACGAATATACAATCGAAATTGTGCAAAAATCGTCTGCAGCGGAAACAACTGTGTCTTGTTGTTATTGGTATTGTTGATTCTGCAACTTTGGCGCTGCCAGTCAAAACGTTACATAATTGTCAAAGTGTTGTAAAAATACGTATCAACAACAATCAACATTTTATTGCAACAATTTGTGTTCAATCTTTTGACAAAAGGCCCAACACAACGAACTCCATTTCTTGACTTTACCATTTGTTTGGATTATATGTACAAATGTACAAAGACAACACAGACAACACCATCACTGTTGCTGCTGTCTAGTTGCTGCCAGCATTGCCTGAAAGAGGTTTGTATGATTTGTATGATTATGATTGTAGGTGCCGCCAGGTCTAGGCATTGTTCGGTTGTACTGTACGAGCACATAACTTTGACCGCATTCATTGGGGGCTTTGGATATGTTAGCTCGACTTCGAGTTGTTTTTATTTTTCGCAAGCCATTTCAGTGAGTTGCATTTGCTGGTTTACGTTTTACACCTACATTTTGGCACTAGACTTGGACGTATTTCAGTTTAAATTGCAGGCATAAGTTAAGTTGCAACACCATCAACTACATCCATTAACACAGACTTTCAGTGTAAATGATTATTGAATTCGTTTTTCAGTTAAGTAAAAGCATAATTTCAAACCACATGAAATGTTTTGAACTCCACAGTTGTATAGATTTTCACATTGATTGTCAATTCGGCTCTCTTCTAGACACGCATTTGCATATTGTGACATATTCTTTCACGTTAAGCCCTCCATTCACCACATAGCTCAGCTCCCGATTCCATAAAATTTACACATAGAATCAAAACTGATTTGGAAACAGAATGAAGTAACAACTTATATGTATTCACACGTTCATTATGAATTTTAAATATTTAACTAGTACAAATCTGTGCTCAGCCATCTTTTTATTCGTTTTATTTGCTCGAAATACAAGGGTTTATTAGAATGGATGGGCAGAAAAGTAAAAGTATGCATACGTTGAACGAATCTGCGATTAGATGTTTGTTTGCAGCGTTAAAAACTTTTGGTCAGATCACACCTTCAGACACAATGTTTAGTTGCCAGCATTCTGCTCACGATTCCCTTCTTAAAGATAATCCTCGTTCTGAATATATGAAACTTGCCCTGGAATTAAAAGCATGTACTTTATTAACATGTGTGTTTTATTCTGCAATGGGTTCAGTTTCCGGACATTGAGATAAATTGATAAAAAAAAAACCCTCAAAAATCATAAGATAAGGATTAGGTAGAAAAATGCATCTGTGTATATCAGCTATAGGCAAATGAGTAGTAAATGAATGTGGCTCGCCTAAATCGCGACCCTGAGTAATTCATATTCATTTATAGTTTTCGTCGTACCATCCAAGGACCTCCTAATCATGACTGATTAATAGAGATCGGATTAAATCAAAATAAACTAAGGGAAAACTAAAGACACAAACACCTTTCAGAAGGAACTAAAGAACTTTCAAGAATTTAATTTAATTTAAGAAATTTGAAACATTTACCCCATGTTGTAGTTCTTTGGTATCGAGTGCCTTAAACGATGCCCATTAGCCCAGCCAGCCACTCAATTATTTATAACTCCCATAGAAATGGGTAATTCAGTCGCTTACAACATGTTTCCTGAAATGTAACCAAAAATCGTTTGCCGTGCAAACAAAAGCTGTCCTATCAACGCCTTTTACCCAACTTGACGGAAGTATTATTAAGCCGAATGCACACACACACACACTCGCTGCTGCTGCTGCTGCTGCACACCTTTTTCTGTGTTTTTGGGGGACCGGGAACAGAGTTGCCTAATTGCTGGTGACAGAATGCAGACAACATTCCACACACAGACAAACAACGCACTGCGAATCGAATAATATTTTTGTAGACATTTACAACAATGCGACAAGCCAAGAAAAACAACAACAACCACTGCTGAGGGGTAGGGGGTAACTGAACAACGACAAAAAAGCAGCAAAAGACAAACAACAAGCCCAAAAACGATAAGTAAACAACAGCCAACGAGCCGGACAACGACAACCCACACATATACAAATTACTGGACTCCGTTTATATATATGTGTATGTATATAGATATATCCCCTGACCACAAACTGTTACCAAAAAAGAACGAATTAACGGACTGTAAAGGCCTGCAACGGCTGGACGGTGGAACCTAAAATAACAGGCTCTGCGACTACTCGGCGGCTACAAAAACATGGCCAACACAGAAAAGAACAAAACTAAACTGAACCGAACCGAACTAAACCGAACAGTTGTGGCTCACAAAATGGTCGCAGGCAAAGCATAATGAAATCGAATTGGGAAACGGGAATGTGGTTTGTAACCAATCGTAAGAATAACACACTGGTAGAGACAACAAAAGAAACGGCCCAAAGAATTGTTCCAAACGCTGTGGCATGTTTATTCTAATTTTCTACCCAACTCAAGTGGCCAAGCAAAGGTCGTGAGCGTCCTCAGCACTTGAGCCGCACACAATACGTATTTCTTCTCCTCCTCCGTCGCCGTCCTCGTCGTCGACTCTTGGCCAAGTTGCGCCCTGCTTGGCTTGGCTTACACTTATCTAGATATGTTTGCCCACAGTATGAATGCGCCCACATTTTCGTTTCGGTCATCTTTGCTTTGGTTTCCTTTTCGTGGAATTTTCGGCGATGTTAAGTAGTAATTTTCTGATAACACCTCCGCGCGCACAGTATGTCTGCGTGTTCCCTCTTCTGGATCGCTCACTTCAATCGCCCTTTCCATGAATTCCTAATGCAAATATTTGACTTTTGTAAATATTGGCCCAACAGGAATCAGGAGCCCAAAATCATTTGTAAGCGATACACATGAGCTTTCCTTTCTGTAAGAATCAAACATGGTTTGCACTGCGATGTCAACGGGGCGATTTTAGTGGCTGTCAAAATCAAACATCATAAATTAAACAATTTAACTAGAATAAACATTTATTGCGATTTTCAGCTGCTGCTGCTTCCGTCTGTTCGTGAGATCGGCAGGTCGTCAGATCTTTCTTATGTACTTTCAGTTATGACTTTGATTAATGATGCCCCAAAATTTGTTTTCTTTTTAATCTATTGACCATTGCTGGGACTCACGAATCTTAAGCAGAGTCGTCTCCCAGAGGAAAGTGATATTGCTACTGTTTATCCTGTCCATATTATTTGCATTGTATTGCTTGTGAATGTGTGTGTGCGGGTGTGCCTGTTCGTGAGTGTCTCGAGGGATGGGTCCGAATCTTTAAATATGGTCTATTGGGCATACTTGAAGGGATCAAAATATATGCATGTTGGGGGTAACTATGTGCTCGTATATATATTTGTCCAAGCAATAATTGATCGTACACTGGAGAATATACAATTCTTATGCATTTTCCATGTGATCAAAATATTGTTGTACATTTTTCTATGCTATGACACACTTTTATGGTAGAAAAAGAGAACTAAATTACAATTACATAGTTATGTAAAAGTTAGAGGATAAAAAACCTACATTTCACTTATCTAATCAATTCTCATCTTCAACTCTCTTCAAATCACAGGTGAATACATTCGCTTACCTTTAGATGAATTGCTAAACGACGTTCTCCAACTCGCGGATTATTCTTTTGATAACGAGGCAAGTCCAACCAGAACTCATACAGACGAACCAAAAGCAAAGCTAACCAATGTTCCTCCTCCTCCGAAACAGCTACCAAACGATTCAGTTGCTTCGACCTCTCAGGCCGCTGCTGCCTTGAATCAAAATCAAGGAAAAGGTGTTCTCTCGGAAACCGGTGAAGATTTGTTAGACTTGGACAACATTGCCGCCAACCAACCTAGGACCGAAGATAAGAACAAGGACAAGGATCAGGATCAGAACGCGGAAAGCCTATTTGAAAGCGATTTCGAAGATCTGCAAGACTCTGTGGGCTCGCCCCTGTTTGATTTAGATGAGGAGGCCAAGAAAGAACTAGACGAGATGTTGCAATCAACGGCACCGCCTTACCACCATCCCCATCCGCATCACCATCCGGCTGCCCATCATCATCATCATCATGCCCATGCTCATGCCCATGCCCAACATGCGGCGGCTGCTGCAGCTGCTCATCAGCGTGCTGTTCAGGCGTCTGCCAACTACGCCAGCAGCGTGGGCAGCGCTACGGGCAGCGCCTTCCAACGCCAGCCAGCCGCTGGAGGTTTCCATCATGGCCATCAGGTAAGCCATTGTGATCTTGATCCTTTATACAAGTTGTTATACTTATAATTTGAGGCTGCAATCGAATGAATCGGATGCTGATCGCTTCAAGTGGAGTGCTGGCATCCGTTGTTCGACCAGGCCATGTACGGGTATATAAATATGTATATGGCCCCATATATGTAGGTGTATATGTACATAATATGTACTACATATACATATATATATATATATATAAGCGCATTCAAGGATCATTTGCACGTCTTTTTTGAGTGCTTTCATCATCTCTGCGCGTTGTTAACTTTTCTTTTTGTTTCTTTCGTTTTTTTTACGCGGTCCATTCTCAAGCACTTGATCTTGGGCTGCTCTCATGATTGTTGTTCTTGTTGTTTGTACAAAGCTTCAAATCTGGTAACACATTTGCCCATCCCCTCCCACCAGTCTCTTTCCCCCCCATCATTCGCTGCTTCTTTCGCTCCAGCTATACATACAGGTTCGTCAATCACCTCCAAGTCTGGTTGCGGGGCAACAGGCTCCGGGCTGTGTTGGTTTTTTTTTCTTTTTTTGTAACTGCTCATCAAAAAGATTGGGGCGAAATTGTACATGTCCCCTCCTCCCTCCCTCCAACTGCCGCTGTTCCTACTTTACCTAACGTTCGTCTCCCAACTGCCATCTTGGGATTCTTTGGCTTTTGTGTAGCTGCTTCCTCCACTGCTCTTCAGCACGAAAAAGCTGGCTTCAACTGTGGCTTCTTCTGTTGGACTTGGCTGACTGACTGTTTGCTTAACTTGTCTGCTATCTGTGTGCGTGTGTGTCTGTGTGTTGCTGTTGTTATTGTTGTTTTTTTTTTCAAGCCTTTTAACATTTCTGATACGTTTTCGATTAAATATTATGCCAGCAAGCTGCTTTATTATAAATGCAATACGGCTGTGAGTCAGATGCTTATAAAAAGTGATTGGATTTTTGTTTTTAAAATGGCAACCTAAAGAATCACATCTGCCTGAAGAAGTTTCCAAATATTGACTTATGAACATATGTGTTCTTATAAATATTCTTATTTCACTACACGGAGTTGAGAATTGACAATTATAATTTCGATAACAAAGAGTATCTAAATTTGGAACCATACTTAGGAAAATATTGGTGTTGATATCCTTTAACAATTAATATGAGGTTGCTGTGAATGTCTGCGTGCCTGCCTTTCTATATAGCTTGATCTGATCCACCACAAAACTGGCCGAGCAAACATAGCACTTACACACACATGCCTTGTGTTGAATGAACCACTTGCCGCAGCATTCAAATATGACCTGATGTCAATTCAATGACATTGCGCATGCGTATGCATCTAATGAATCGAACAATGGATGCGGATGCGACACAGATCCATCTCACACAACAAAACACCAACGCACACAAAGTAGTCATGAAGTCAACGGCAATTACCGTAAAGTCTTTTCTGGCCGGTAGCCGCCGCACGCTGAGGTCAGCCAGAGGATTAGCTGTGTGGTGCCGTCTTCGGTCCTTAACCCGTGTAGAAGTTTCATGTTTGATGAGTCCTTTGTGAATGCCTGGCAGGTTGCTGTGCCAGTGCTGCACTTGCAGGAACAGCATAAGCGTAAAGCCATTTAATGAGCCAGATGATCTGTTTTGGTTTCACTGGAAGCCGCAAATCCTTTTTGGGATTTCTTCCTTCTACAACTCTAAGCCAGCCAGAAAGTGTCATTAAGTGTGTGCGCTGTGGCGGCTTTAAAGTATTTGCCTAGACTTGCGATCTGATGGTGCTGCGGTGCTTGGCTCTTGGCTGATCTGATGGATCATTATGTAATCTGTGAAGTGCCAACTTCCTGATAACATTTAATTTGCCATTTGTATTCCTTTACCTCTAGGTCTCTCTGGCTTGCTAATTGCAAAGCTCAGCGCAAAAAAAGAAGAAAAAATACAAAAAAAAACTTGAGCTGGGCGCCTGAGTTCATTAGTGCTGTTGTTGCTGTTGTTTTTGTCTCTGCAATGCTCTGCCACTTGACTTTTCCGCGTGGCCCAAGTGTTTATTGAATTCGGTGGCAGTTGCCACGTCGTCTTTGTCATCATCATCATCACCACCATCGGTCCAGTCCACCACCACTTCACTCCACTGGATTCCGCTGCGGCCTTAGTGTCGCTGCTTGATTGCATCTTGGAGTCGGCCGGCAGTAGCCCCCTGCAATTAAATCTCCATTTAGTGCGCGCGAATAAAAAAAGTACCTTTTAATGCCGCCGATCCCCCTCCCTTCATGGCCTTACCCACCGCGACCCTCCTTAATCGTCGCGCGCAGCTTTAATTATGTGAATTTTAAATATTTACAAAAAGCTTAACGCAAAAATCAGCGCAAAAAACTTTATTAATTATTTTACAGCATCTCTCTCTCGTCTCCTCTTCTGCGATTTTGCAGTTTGTAATTCAATTTATGTAAACAGTCTGCAGTTTGTGGACTGAGGGAGGGGGCAGGCTGTCATGAGACTCGTTTTTCGCGCACATAAATCAAATTAATGACAAAAAAATCAACAGCTTAGCCACCTCAGCTCAGACTCTTCAGGCTATCATATATCTATAATGGGATTTGGTATTGGGAACACATACCTACTACCAGGTGATTTCCCTTTGTGGCAAATGTAGAAAGCCAAATGAATTAGAAACTAATCGAAAGAGATGAGTTTAGCTAAACTTTTGCTTCGGATGTCTGAATTTCATTCAAGAACTATAAGAAAAACGGCTTGACACACTCCAACTGGATATTTCAGGCGATATGTAGGTATTCTTGTACATATATTAATCTTGCCACGACTTTCTGAGCAGATCCAAAAACATATTGTTCCCGTATGTGATCAATATTAAGAAGGTATTAGAATTTAGGCATATGCTTACATAAGTATAGATGATTTTCAAAGCTCTGAGTTAACATAGCCTAGAACAACTCCATTCGTAGACTAACTGGAAACTGTGTTCCTTCAACAATGTATCTCTAACTCTGTCCGCGGGAATCTTCTAGACGAGTGTTTCGTTCTATCTCTTTTAACAATCTCTTTCGATGAGTCTCCATTGGTAACTCTCTTTATACTAATAAAACATGAATACGATCTCACTAAGATAATGACAATGTTTATTTTATCTCTGCTTTAAAAGTGAGCGATCGAGCGAATCCGCTTTTTTGTTATCCGTTTCCGGGGTTCGTGTCACACGTTATAAGATGGCCGGTATTCGGTTGCTTTGAGCCTGATTTTCGCTCGTAACAGAAGTATGTAACAGGCAAAAGGAGGAAGCTTTTCCGACCTCATAAAGTATATGTATTCTTGATATATATATATAACTTATAAGTTTCTGCAGTGATTGTCAAACAGATTTGTGTTCACTTCAGATATAACAGAAATGTTAATATCATAACCAAAGGCATCGGTAAATGCATCGAAATATCGTAATTCAACTCATCAATATAAGCATCACAGCAGGAATACATTGCAACAAATTCAGAAGTAAATTTAGAATATATTTTTAATAAAAGCAATATCAATACACTTGTAGCTATGGATGTTCTTATGGTAGACACCTACACGTACATACGATGAGTATGTATGTTTATATATGATGTATATGTGTATATGTTATTGCTACCGTGTCTAAGTTGGACAACAGAGGCGGCGGCGGATTTCTTTGCGTGTGAAACGCAACAAACAATGCCCAGTGGCTGCTGTGGTTGGCAAACTAACACCAGAAGTTAATGACAAGACAGTGACAATTGAAATTGTACATACTTTTGTACACATGTGTGTGTATGTGTGTGTTCACATATTGTCGCACACAAATACATCATACATACGCATGTGCAACTGGCAAACGTAAACGCCCATGTCGCGCCGTCTCAGACTCGGCTTACCTGATGTGCTGGTGGCTTTGACTGTATTACCTGTTTGCTCAGGAGCGTGCTAAGGCATTCATTAGTCACACACACACACACTATGGCTGTTTGTACAGCCTCTCAGTATCACATATGTGTGTGTGTGCATGCTGCAGGCAAGGCATTTTTTGTTGCTTTTGCTCCTACTGTCAGTCATTGCTAGTCACCGTCGCCGCGAGCCTCAATCTCTCGCCAACGCGTCACACGGCAACTCAACGTCAATGCACCAAGGAGTCAGAGTCAGTGTCGTTCGCCAGTTTGCTTCTTTCAAAATCGTACAATAAAAATATCGGAATTTTTGATTTACACCTACTTTTTGAGTTGCCTTTTTGGTCGGTTTGCCGCTTTACGATTTCAATGATTTTTATCTCAATGTCAATGTCGTCTGCCGTCGCGCCGCTCGTGAGTGCATCAACATCGACATCCACATCAATAACATCCTCATCAATGTCATTTTTCGGTTGAACGCCTTGGACTGGACCCGGCTTTTAGCTGCTCCTAATTGCAGCATTTTGCATTAACAAATTGTTGGTTTTTTTTTTTTGGGCAGAGGAAGAAGAAACCAGCAGCAGCTATTGCTCCGAGCCTGGTGTATATGGTTTGAGGTAAACCATAAGATATGTGCATATTTTAACTAGAAAGACCGCTGGTTAGGAGGGGGTCGCCTACGCCTACGACTATGCACAGAGTATTCAGTTTGTGGTAGCTGGAATTAGTTGTACAAATAAATAAACCATGCGATAATTAAGAATAACAAAAGGCTGCCTAATGAAGTCGTACGTACCACAATAGGCATAAGCCCGTCCTCTGGGCCTCTCACGATCTGTCGATCACCAAATGTATGTATCAGTATCTATACATACATACATAACCAAGAGATACAAGTACAAAGCGCGGCGATGCCAAAGATTTACAGAAAACCTTTTTTACAACAACGCCAAATCAAAATAATAAAAATAAATCAACGACGACCGCTGAGCGGGCTTGACCACTTGTCAAATTGAGCGATACGAAATTTATTTCAATTTCATATTGATCGATCTGGGCTTGAGATCCAGCCATAGCAGCAAACAACAACAACGACAAGTCGTCGCACCAAGTCGAGTTTCAAATCGCCAGATTGATACATTGTGCACGTTTTTTAGCTTACCGGACACATCGGGGGCTCAGACAAACAAGACAGCCGAGATCGTTACTTGCAGCGCAATTTGAATTTTTCGGTTTGGTATATGTATACTCTGTAGCTCTTTAGATGTAATAGAGTCTATAAGTGCTGTCCCTATTGTCCCACAGAGGCTCTTTACGATTACTTTGAGGAACTAAAATCAAACAGAACATCTAAAATCTTGCAACGGGTACATTTGTTGTCCTTAAGCCATCACTTTCCCAACACAGTTTTCCTTGGTGTTTCTTCAAATATTGAAAATACAGAGAATCTTATAGTCGAGCTACATAATTTTTAACATTTTGGTTCGCCTCGTGATCTTGCGCGAAGTCTTATTGTGGCGCATTTCTACAGAATTCCAAAATCGAACGAGGCTCTGGCATGATTGATCGCTTATTTATTATATATATTTCATAATTCCTGCCGCCGCAAATGTGGAAATATGGCTTCGGCGAGGGGGACGCTTAAACCCTTCTCACCTTGTTAATACATCAACAACAGTTTAAGGTTTTTACAAATTAATCATCTTTCTTTCTTTTTTTGTAATACTTTTTACTTCAGAGCCGCATGCCTCGCCTGAATCGTAGTGTTTCCATGGAGCGTCTGCAGGACTTTGCCACGTATTTCAGCCCCATACCCAGCATGGGCGTTGTCGGTGGCGTATCGGAGATGCCACCCTATCCGCATTATCCCAGTTACTCCTACCAGAGTCCGGCAGCCGCCGCTGCGGGTATGTCGCCCGCCGCCCAGCACGCCGCCCAGTATGGACATGGTGCAGGTGCTCCCTTGCCGCCACCGCCGCCACACCATGCGGCCATGCTGCACGCCAATCCCTCTGCCCTGGGTGACATTTGCTCGGCCAGTGGCCAGCCCCATTATGGTCACAACCTGGGCTCAGCTGTCTCCTCCAGCATGCACTTAACCAACTCCAGCCACGAGTCGGATGGCGCAGCTGCAGCCGCCGCCGCTGCCGGCAATGCCTATAAGATGGAGCACGACATGATGTATTATGCGGTGAGTGATTGCCTTGAGATGAGGTGGTGAGAAATGTGTTTATAATCGATTTGTCCATATTGCAGAACACTTCCTCGGATATGAATCACTCGGATGGTTTTATCAATTCCATTTTGAATGACGAAGATCTGCATTTGATGGATATGAATGAAAGTAAGTGGCCATTTTGATTTCACATATAAAATTCAGTTATCTCACACTACTTGAGAGACCATATTCTTAACATTTTCCTAGTATATATATATATTTCCAACATGGATATTGGGGACTATTGAAAATAAAGGCAGATAGTAACTTGATATTGCTTCCAAAATCGAACATAGTTTCTTCACAGATAAAAGAATAATGATTTTAATAAGTAGTTAAATATAGAATCTCTATATATGATATTCATATAAATATCATATTCTAAATAATTAGATTTAATATATTGTCTTTCTTTGACTGATATAACTGCTGATCGTTAAAATCATAGTAAATGGCTCTTTAATACATACATATTCAGTGTCGAATATATCGATATTGGCCCCCTTCCCGCTTCGGACAAAGCTACCCTACGCCTCTGTACAAATTTAAAACAAAAAGAACACAAAGCTTTGATAGGAACATTAAAGCTAACACAGGTGCCACAATCAAATCAATGGCATGAAATCTGTATCATTGAAATTGTCTTCCCAAGTTGGTAACAAAATTGAATTATCTACGTATGTATATATACGTATTGAAATTGTGTAATTGATTAACTGCAATTGTCTTATGCAAAACTGCGTTTTGTTTGTATGCTTTCAACAACAATTGTCCCCATTGCTGAGTTAAACACGCACACACACACACAACAGACGCGGGCGAAATTCGTCTCATGCTCAATTCAGTCACACCTACCACATTGGAGCTTTTACTCGAGAATATCACTCAAAGCGCCTGCGCAAGCTACTTTAATAACAATTCCAACTGGAGCAATGACAAAGTGTTAAGCTTTTTTTTTGCGTTCTTGGCTTTTTGATGTTGTCAATGTCGTGTGATTAGCATAAAATTCGTGCAATTAATTTAAGCTTGAGCAGGCAACGCGTTGCTCGCCTTCGCACACAGAACTCACTCGCATAACTCACTCACATTTTAGCTCACTCGATTGGGTTCGGTAGCAGGCGCTCGTTTCGCGGTCACAGTCGGAGCAATACGCACGAGCACGGGGCTTCCATTCCGAGTCGAATCGTCGAAAACGAACAATCGAATACGATATGTTAAGCGAAATAGAATAGCAAACAAAAATACATAAAGAAAATTTCGACTATAAGTCGAAAACCAACGTGATACTTAAAAGCACAACTATCTAATATAATTAGCATAAACTAAAACCCACGAAACAATGACGCATTTGGCACATAATCAAACAAAATAAGCACAACACACAATATATGTACGACCAAGCATATGCAAGTGAGCATTACGAATTTAGAACAGTGGTTTTTGATGACGCGTGAGCAACACTATTAACCATAACGAGGCCCAGATAAAGAGACAGTGAGATTGGCGATATTAACAGCTCCAAAAACGGAAATCAACAGGTGAGAGTCGCAAAGTAATGATTCGCTCGGGTGGGTGGATGCTGCTGCTGGTGTCTGTATGGTCGTGTGTGTGCATATTATTTTCATGCTAATAACGGGGGCAAAGAATTTCAGAGGCAAAAAGCCCACAGCCCATTTAAATATATTGGCCGCGTAACAATTTTTATTTAATTTTATTTTTTCATTAGTCATGCCGCGCAGGCAGGCAGTGATCTCGGTCGTCGTTGCTTGCTTTTGCTGATATCAGCAGAAAACAACGTCGTCGCTTTACGTTTGCGTCGTGTCGCCGTCGCGTCGTTCTAAAAAGCGCTCTCCTCTCTTGTATACCTATCTCGCTCTGTCTTCCACGCTGCGTCTAATGCGAGTTCAGCATTTTTCGTTGCCGTTGCCGTTGCCGTTCATCGCTGTTTACTATTTTTAAACTGCTGAGTCATCGCGTTCCAAACAATAACGTTCAAAAAAGCTCATAGTTGAACATAACACTTGCTAGTGATATCTTATATCTTCAACTAGAAATCCTGTTATCTATGTATTGCAGAATTCTTACGTTGATTGTTATCTTTGGTCCAAAAGAAAGTACGTTAGTGGGTTACGTGTTAACGTACACGTTTCGAAATAAAGGCGTGCCCTCACCCCACTCGTAAAGCATGCAGTGACATTCAATGTTATCATGTTCCGCACTTTGCTTACGTTATAACGTATTCCGGGGTATATTCGGACCAGACACCGCTGCTGCTGATAGCGAGCTATTTGGGGACTACAAAGTATCACAAATGTACATGCGATTTAAAAAAATATAAATATGTACTGCATTTTGTCAAGTCATCAATGTTTATGGTCTTGGCCTTGCCAAGCCCAAGCCGGCTGAACAACAGACAACAGTACACGTTTTCACTACATATGTACATGTACATGTGCATATGTGTCTATAAGGTATTAGGCATCTTAATCAGCTAACGATTTTTCTAATTAAGCGAAAAGTCGCTTTTAATGCCAAACTGCCAATGAGATTATCATTAATGATAGCTCCATAGTCCGTGTTAGTTTTGGAATTCCGGCAAAGGTTGACAACGATCTGCTCGTATGATTTTCGATTTTCCACGAGTCAAAGTTCTGCAATTCCTTCATGCGTTGCCTTATGCCTTGATATTTTGTCCTCATTGTTTATATGTTCATGCCAAATCATGATGTCGCATTCAATTCGATGCTTTTCCGGTCTGTTACCACTATCAGACCTATCTGGGTAATCAAATGTTAAAACGCGCACGGGCGCGATAAGATAAAGCAAACCTCATCGCCACCAGCATTGGTCGACCCGTCAGACATCCAAGACATCTGCGTAGGCTACTTATGGGTTGGCAGAAATACATACACAAGTGCGTAATACTTTTAATCATTTCATAATACCAGAAAGCCAGATAAAATAATACACAACTCGAAAGTGAGAGCCAGCCTAGACGAGCACATTCAACTGACGAACGCAATGCCACGACGAAACAGGTATTATTATCGCTATATATAAGATAAGCGCATGCGAAGTGTGATAACCGATGTGCATATGGGCGATGACAGTACAGTTTTTCATGATTGGGATTTTCGCCTAACGCAATGAGTTTATAGGTAAACTATGGCAGACTCCCTACGAAAGATAGCATTGCGTGTGGCAAAGGAAATAAAAAGCTCAGCAGAAGACATAGTCGATTTAGCGGACCTGCTCGGCTCTTGATCTTGATCAGCAATATGCTATGGGGGGTCGGAAACCTGCGTTCTTCGATCGCAATACGAGATCTATCTTATAAATTAGTAATATATACAATTATGCAATAAATAAACCCAATTTATAGATTGATCGATGGACTCATCTAAACATGTTACCCATGTGTCTTGCAGGCTTCTGTCGCATGGTGGACAACAGCACTAGCAACAACTCATCGGTTCTTGGTCTGCCCAATAGTGGACATGTGGGCAGCGCTGGCGGCTCAGCCGTAGTTTCGGTCACTGGTAGCCATGGTGCCGGTGCAGGTACTGGAAGTGTCCCATCTATGAGCGGTGCAACTGTGGGCGCTTCGGTGGGCATGACTGCCGATCTTCTTGCTAGTGGTGGCGGCGCTCAGGGCGGTGCCGATCGTTTGGACGCATCTAGCGATAGTGCCGTCAGCTCCATGGGCTCCGAACGAGTTCCTTCGCTCTCTGACGGTGAATGGGGTGAGGGCAGCGATTCGGCCCAGGATTATCACCAGGCCAAGTATGGAGGACCCTACGATTTTAGCTACAATAACTCGCGGATCAGCGCAGCCACACGACAGCCGCCAGTGGCGCAGAAGAAGCACCAGCTGTATGGTAAACGCGATCCACACAAGCAAACTCCAAGCGCTCTGCCCCCGACAGCGCCGCCGCCTGCTGTCACAGCGCAAGCGCAAAGCATCAAGTATGAGTACGAGGCGGACTACTCGAGCATGGTCAGCGGTGGGGCCGGACTGCAGCACAGTGGAGGAGAGGCGGGCGCCATGGGACACTCAGCCACTCCCGCCCTGTCCAAGGAATATCATCATCAGGCCTATGGCATGGGGGCAAGCAGTGGCTTCTCCGAAAACTATACGGTCCGCCCACCACCACGCACTTCCCAGGATCTTGTGCAGCTAAATCACACATACTCACTACCCCAGGGCAGTGGCTCGCTCCCCAGACCCCAGGCTCGCGATAAGAAGCCTGCTGTGGCAACTAAGCATTCATCGAAGGGGTCAGAAGCGGCAGCTGGTGGCAGCAATGCCAGTATCTCGGAGGACGAGCATCTGACGCGCGACGAGAAACGCGCGCGTTCATTAAATATACCCATCCCAGTGGCGGACATCATTAACTTGCCCATGGACGAGTTCAACGAGCGATTATCTAAATACGATCTGAGCGAGAATCAGTTGTCCCTCATTCGCGACATACGTCGGCGCGGCAAAAACAAGGTGGCCGCCCAGAACTGCCGCAAGCGCAAGCTGGACCAGATACTTACGCTGGAGGACGAGGTGAACACAGTGGTGAAGCGCAAGTCGCAGCTGAATCAGGATCGCGACAACTTAGAGGCCGAACGTAAGCGCATCTCCAACAAATTCTCCTTGTTGCATCGCCATGTGTTCCAGGTAAGCCACTATTGTATAATGGTCACCGTCCCATGAATACTCATAATTTTCTGTCTTCCAGTATCTGCGCGATCCCGAGGGTAATCCGTGCTCCCCGAGCGAGTACAGCTTGCAGCAGGCGGCCGATGGTTCCGTCTACCTGTTGCCACGCGATAAGTCCGATAAT
This sequence comes from Hirtodrosophila duncani, assembly GCA_037043425.1. NCBI lineage: Eukaryota > Metazoa > Arthropoda > Insecta > Diptera > Drosophilidae > Hirtodrosophila > Hirtodrosophila duncani. The sequence continues at coordinate 2,027,112 of JBAMBM010000820.1, read as the reverse complement.
AGCAGTAGCACCGCGACTTCAGCCTCTAGCTCTGTGGCTGCCGGCGGCGGTGGAGCTACCGGAGGAAGCTTGAATGGACATGCTCCAGCGCCAGCTCCACTCCACAGCCACCTGGGAGTAGGTCAGGGCCAGCATCAGCATGTGAGCGCGGGCATGTCACAGCATCAGCAGCCAACGCGATTGCCACCGCATCATCATCATCAGCAGCAACCACAGCCGCCACACCACCATCAGCAGCCAACGGGACCCGGACAGCAGCAGCAGCCGCCACACCAGCAGCAGCACCACAAGGAATGAAAGTACCTGTTGCGAATCGCCGCGACAACGAGTTGGTTGACTAATTTGCAGCAGCAGCAGGAGCACAAACAGCAGCATGCCCAGCAGCAATACGATTACCGTTATGATTTCTATAACAACAACAACAACAGTTACATGTATTACTGAAGCGGTCCATCGTTGACGTTGCTGCGGGAGCGGCAGGCAGGCATATTCATTGTTTCCACTTCTTACGTTTCTTTCGCCTGCTGTGGCGCTATCGGTGCTCGTGCTGTCTGCTTGCAACATGTTGCGGGCAACATTTGTTGCCGACGAGCAAAAAACAAACTGGGAAGCTCTATTCCGAGCAAGCCAATTAGAGTCGCCTTTGAACCCCGACGGATTAGTCAACACGATTGTTATTTATTTTTTAATTTATTAGTTCATTGCGTCGCTATCTTAAATTCTTTACGTTGCATTTCAAATTGTTAAGTTCTTCCAACTTGCTCGCCTTTGATTTGGTACTAGGAACTACGAAAATATTCGAGACTGTTCTGATTTCAGTACGTTTCTATTTCTGCATGAGCAACGCCCCAATTGTGGCTTAGAGGCATTGGTGGCATTTCTAGAATCAACTACGTTCGGAAGTGAGAACAGTCCGATTACTTGTGATACATAATTTGCATAATTTGGAAAAAGTTCTTGAAACAACAAAATGAAATGAAATAAAATGGAGTAAGAATATTCTAAACATTTTAAAAGCTTGGATTTGTTAATCAATTAAATAACCCCTCCGCCCCACATCTCTGTCACACACTAACACTTACACTTATCCAAGCGTCGTCCAACAACATATGCTAATACCATTTACACTTACATTAGCTTGTAATATACATAATAATAATGATAATATTTAAGGCACGCTATGTAAAATATAGTTTTTAATCGCAATGCTTTTGTAAAGTTTTCGATAAAAATATTGCTGGACATTTTATAAGACACTCAGCTTTTAAGGTTAGTCAAGCCCAAGTCTATCCTGAACTACCACAGACGCACCGTTAAGCGTCGTTGGTTAGACTTGTAAGGTATTTTAAATCCCATAACAAACAAAACACACAAATCAAGTTAGCTCCTAAGACTTGTAAATACAGCTATACATTTTAACTAATTTCGTTAGGTTAATGTTAATTATGTAAATTTAAACTAAACTTAAAACTAAAAACAAAAATACAAAAAAAAAAAACAAACAGTAACTGAAAAGTAAAATACAATTTATGGTTAATGGAATCGTGTCACTGGGGAGGGCTGCCCTGGTGGCAATGGTAGTTCTTCGTAATATCTAAGCAAAATCTGAAATATTAATATTTAATATTCTATACAAATGTCCTATTGCATAAAGAGTTGTAACTATATTACTATATTATACTAAGTGAAAGCTATTCATAACTATAAACTACCATACATACCCAATACATGTTCTATATACACCCATACACTGATCAGCCACAAATTCGAAAACAAAACAAACAAACAAATAACCAAACTACTTATTGTTAAATACAAACACGTCAATAAATTGTTGTAATTGATTTCGCGCACTCCAAATGAAATGATATGAATGAAACAATGTGCGCAAACTCAAAATACGAAATTATTTGTTGTAAATTGTAATGCTAAATTAGTTCAATACTATAAACATTTTAATAAAAACATACATAAATGTAACAAAACAAAACACAGAATATAATGCGTACATACTATTTATAATAGTATTAACTCGAAATGTTTAAAACGAATTTGTGTGTGTGTGTGTGTGTTCAGTTTCAACAAGTCACGGCACATGTCAGCTTATGTTGATCGATTTTCCGTGCTTTTCTTACATGTCGCCGCCTCTGGCAAATGACTTAAATGTGTCTGTAAACTGAACAAACCAACACAACCGTCTTTGTACCCTCGTATTTTTGCATGTATGTATGTATGTTGCTATATATTTGTGTATATGTATTTGTGTTTATCATGGACATTTAAAATTGTGCATAACTAAGAAATAAATTTTCCTCAACAAAAAATAAAAAAGAAACCAAAAAAATACGTAAATGCAATTGCTTTATTTTTTCACTATGATCCCAATAAACCTAAGGAATATCTTAACTACGATAAATTATAATGTTCTCAGCAAGGACATGAAACAACACAAAGAGAATCTCTCCTATTCAAAAACAAGAAAGGAAGGCCATTGACATTGTAAATATGGTCGGCGGCAGTGTGGCTAAAGTGGATGCAAGGCGGATTTGGTTTGATTTGGATGAAAAACAGGGATGTTATGCTCATTCCGGAACAATCGGTTATATGGTAGCAATATGATACAGTTGTGTGTGCAGACAAAAGAAGCATCTGCATCGAATCCCCTCGTTATGCTGATCAGGAATATATATGTACTTCATATGGTCGGAAGCACTTATAAATACAAAACAGGAGAGGAAGGATATCTTCGGTTAAACGAAACGTATATACCCTTGCAGGTTAGTACTATAATAAGCCTAAAAACTTTGTTGGCGGTTCAGGTTGAAATTCGGTCAGCACACTTGGAGGCTTCTAAGACTGACAGTTACCAAATTTGGTTCAATTCGGATAAAAAAAAATCCGGTATAATAAGAGTTATAATAAACTCTGCAAAAGTAGAACAAAAGAGGAAGGCTAACTTCGGGTACCCGAAGCATTCACACCTTTTCAAAAATGCCTTATGGTATATGATGAGAGTCTGATCTTTGGGTTTTGACATGCGACGAGCAGGTTATAACCGAAAGAAGCTGTTGCAAATACCAAATACATCTCCACTCGATAATGTGTTTATATAAATAATAGAGTAAAAGATCGATCTGATGCGGGCAGCGAAGAAGCGATATTTGTGTTGTTTTCCAACGATTGGTTAACATACTGAATTAATTAGGCATTGCTTAACACACATACATATAAGTCATTAGTATCGACGGAGAGACGGCTGAGATATTACAATTTCCACAAATCAGAAAGAAAAGAAAGCTAGCTTCAGCTTGCCAAAGCTTATAAGCCAAGAAAATATATCTTGTTCAATTTTGATAGAAACCAAAAACAATTACAATAATAGGCAGACCGGTTTAAACCAAACCGGCAGCTATGTGAAATAGTTCCTCGATCTGGATGAAAAATTACTTTATCAGCGTAAGGCATCTTTAAATCCTGTACCTCCTCAAACTGCTGGGTTATCCAGGTTGACACACAGAGATGGACGGACGCACGTAAGAAAATAAGCTAAATAAGAATAACATTCACAATATATTTCTGTAATCATTCTAAAGCAGTCGGTCCCAGTATAACAGCTATTGAACTTACCAGGTTGCAGATAGAGGAAGCTCTGTGGCTCTTAAGATTTTGAGATCTGGAATTCGCCTCCGAACAAATTTGAATACCAAAAACCACATCTCCGGCTGATTAATTTCTCAAAAACAAAGCTCTGACCAGGCCTAGAGTGTGAACTTAGATCAGCATATTAAAGAAAGTACAATTTCTTGTAGTTGTATAGCGTACGTATGTGTACTCGTATATTCTCGGTCTTTCATTTTCACAATATTCATGACACTTATTGATAAAATACAACAAACAATCAATCAATCAATTCACATTCATATACATATACATTTTATTGTCAACACACTTTTACAATTGAAGCTCATTTATAATTTATTCATTTATAATATTTTAAAATTTGGAATATCTAGTGTTAATCATTGAGTAATCCATCTATTCACTATAGTATATAAGGTAAAAGGTTTACAGTTTTTGGAACAGGTTCAAGCATGTTGTACTTATACGCAATGCATTCCAATTAATAATGAGCTTTACTTCAATCTCTACATAAAATTCTTCATCTTCATTTCAATATTTTCAAACAGCTACAGTTCCTCATTGAGTAATCGACATAACAATTAAGTGTTCTAAAACTGTGGTACACGCCTGAACTAACTAGATATTGTAGATATTGTATCGTACTTTGTGAGCGAGCATTAAACACATTTATCTACTGACTTTAAGCTAACGAGGAATTTGCAGCATTTTGGTTTCAACATTTTGTGTTTGTGATTTGTGTTTTGTTTGCTTTTGCTTTTGTTTTTGTTTTAATATCATTTTGTTGCTTAATTATAATAAATTCATTAAAGCTATAACTAAAATGTAGGGCCCATTCATCAACTTAATTTAAGCTACACGAACAAGCAATAAATTGAGGACGGGGGAGCGGGTGTTATTGGAATACAATCAAATTGCCTGCTATATAGGGTGTTCTGGTTGAGCCGGGTTCAGCCTCAAAGCAAAGCTAAGCCCTTGGAGCTGCACCTGCCCCGATGAATGGTTTTCAACTAATATTAAATTACAATTATGCAGCCTAACGCTTAGAATACAACAGCAGTTGGGGGCGGCTTTGGTGGAGCCAACTCCAAGCTGCACCTCAATGGTTAAGATTAATATCAACAAATGGAATCTATGGGCAGCTGATCCTGCTTGATGCTAAGTCGCCGCGGATTTGATTGTTTGACTCGGCTGCTGCTGCTGCCGTTGCCAGAACTGGGCATGATGGTGATGCCTCCGCCAACGCTACCGCCTCCCCCGCCTGCAATGTTGAGTGTGCTGAGGCTGTTGTTGTTGCTGTTGTAGCTGCTGCTGTTTATGGAATTACCGGAGTTGGTTCGCTCATTAATACTTGACAGGTTGGGTATGCTGGGGGCGGTCGTCGTGATGGTCAGACCGCCCATCGTGAAGGATGCGCCGTGCTTGTTGTTGTTCAGCGGCTCCAGCTCACTGGCCAGGGCGCCGTTGGGTATGGAATGAGAACGTATTTGCAGTCGACCCGAATCCAGTGACTCATCACTGGCCGGATCCAGATGGTCTACCGAGGCGGCCGAAGCTATGCGTTGGAACATGCTAGTGTGCGACAGTGTGCGGTCTGCAAAAGGAACTGCATGGATATTAGCGGGGACCAAGTCAAGTGTCGTCGTTACACCTCACCTAGGCCGCTCTTGACGTTCTTCGTATACTCGGACTTGAGCTCGTCCAGCTGCTTGGCACTGCACAGTGGCGTGTCCACGTCGTAAGTGTTGTTGAAGAGCGTGTAATCGACCTCATACTCGCCGGTCTCCTTGCGGAAGGACACGACATTCACGAATCGGTGGCCCCACAAAATCTCCGAGGGCAGATAGCTGCTCCTCGCCTGCGTCGTCATGCCAGTTGACTCGATGACGCCCTCTGCAAGGGAATACAAATGAGTTCGGTTGCCAAATAAAGAAGCATTCCGCGAAGGGAGCTTACCCAACATGACCACCACCTCGAAACGCTCCTTGAGCATATCCGAGGCTGAGAGCATATACAGCGGGCTATTCCGATCGATTTTGTGCACTATGGTTGTGGGCCAGATGAACATTAGGCGCTCCTCGCCACCATCTGCACCTATATGCAGCTCCTGCTGATAGAAGGGAAGCACTTCGCCCTCCTTGGTCACCTTCTTGCGGATGATCTGAGCGCGCACGTGAGCCTCGATGATGTGCGACTTGCGCATATCGCCCACGCGGAACATTAGACATGGCACGCCATCTCTGTGGCAAATGACCGCATTTCTGGAGAAGAGCAGCGTCTGGGCGCGCTTCTTAGGACGCGACAACTTGGCAAACACTATGCCCACCATGAAGGCCTGGATGAAGACGCCTGTTATGCACTGTATGCACATGGTGAAGATGGCCTCCGGGCACTCCTCCGTCACATAGCGGTTACCATAGCCGATGGTCGTCTGTGTCTCGACGGAGTAGAGGAAGGCCGTCATCATGCTCTTGACCTCTTTAACGCACACCGTATGCGTCATATTGGCCACCAGCTCCGGCTGCGTGTTGTACAAATTAATGTACTCCAGGTCATTGTGCGCATAGGCAATTATCCACCAGATGAAGGCAAAGAAGGCCCACGAGATAACAAAACTTGCGGCAAACACCAGCAGCGTCCAGCGCCACTGAGCATCCACCAGGGTAGTGAAGATATCCTGCAAAGAAGCGTAATCACACCGATACCAGGATTAGACAAAATGCCATAACCACCAAATCCATGCATCCGCACAGAGCGTCCCTTTTTACATTTACATTTATGTAAATTGGGCCACCAACTCAGATCTAAATATAAAAGTGTCTCTCTTTCTTATTCTGGTTCTCCCTTGCGGTGTTATGCAAGCACATGGCTAAATATAAAGCGGAGAAGCGGATAAACATACACCATGCGTGGACACATACATATGCCGGTAAATCGAGGCACTCTTCCTTGCACTCACAACTCACCTGAAGGTATCGACGTCTTCGTTTTGCTACGTTCCCCTGAACAACATTACATTCGCCGTGTTTGAACACCACACGTTTTCGGACACGCCGCGAGCTAAAACGTGTTTGCCGGTACCTATTGAAAGAGACAAAACAAGAGAGAAATCATTGTATTAGAGAGAAAGCGCTAAACATTACACAGTTCGAAGTGAAGAAGTGAAATCTATTCTACTTCTAACAATTTTGATGATCATTCTGTTCTCTTAACAGCTAGTTGGGCCGTTCTCTTTATGGCCTGGCTAGGTAAATACAGGCGTACTCATATTTCTATTTATTTAGTGTATGTCGTATATTAGGTAATTAAGCACACACCAAGTATTGTATATAAATAACACTTAAGCTCCGCGCTCTTTGTTTCATAAGTTGTTTCTTCGCCGTATCACATTTGTTGATAACACAGCGTATTTACATGGCCCACAATTGGTACAAACATACCAAATACAATATATATTAGAATTTCTATGTGCGAAAGCAGTTATCACTTGTCTCCCATATGATATAGTTACTCGATCCAGTTAATTTAACATACAATCCCTGCCACACTCATTTGACCACTGCTCTTAAACCAAGCGTACGAGAGACTTAATTATATTTTTAAATTGAAGATAATTTAATGGTTTTAATTGTGCCAAAGGTAAGACTAAATGCTAAAACTATAGGTATTTTTAAAAAATTATTAAACAAAATTAAAAACAAAATGATTAAAAAGTTAACATCAAAGCATATTTCACAACCCTCAGTGCACGTGTAATAAAAAATTGTAACTTACAGGTGCCACAGTATGAAGGGACCCCCCACATCATCCATCACTCTAAATAATGAGTTTGTTTACGGAATTCATGGATATGTTAGCTAAGGCCATTGGGGACTTCATAGTATAACGATTTTCTATCCCAAAAGATCATAGGATGCCACACCGAAGTCCAGATTACTCTGATGCTGATCTAGCCATGTTCGTCCTTCCCTCCTTATGAAATGTCATTAAGATCGGATAATAATTGTAGACGAATATAAAGTAAATAAAGAGTACAAGAATCTTATAGTCGGAATATCGACTATATCGTTCTTACTGGTTTTATTTTAAGTGGATATGTGGCTTACAGCTTAAACGAAAAAGAGGGCTTTCCAGTCTCATACAAATACAATTGATCTTTGATGAAAACATACTGTTAGCTTTGATGTCTCTGGAGCACAGATTAAATACATTTGTGATAAAATTCAACTATTTTTTGCATGTGTTAATAGTCTTATTGGCTATTTTCATATTCCCAAATAATCTGCTTTAAAAGGAAGTTCAAAAGTGTGTCCTTAAAAGCGTTTGTACAACGAATCTCAAATTTACTCTATTTGGAACTCTTTTTTTTATAAACATGTTGGAAACGTTTTCAAGATTTATTGAGATTATACATTTTCTCCGTTTTTTCACATTATCTTCCATTGCACTGAATAAAAGCCAGATGGCTGGCAAAAAAACAGAGAGAAGATGAATATAGTAACAAAGAGGGCACCAGCAGATTGTGCGTTGCTTTTGTGATTGATAAACTCGTATAGAAAAACAGGAAGTATTCTTATCGCCTTATTTTATATATTTAAGACACAAAAAGGTGCGCCCATTGTTGACTAACTGCTTAATATAGAGAGATAACCGTGAATTCATTTTAAATACCAAATCAAAGTCTGCAGCGAAACACTGATGAAGCACACAGCAAACACAAAACCGATGAAGAACAGCATTAAAGCGCCCGATTCGATTTAAGGAGCATTGAAGCCGGTGCAAACAATATTTATTAAAATATGTGCTAAAAAAAACTGTTCACAGATTTCACGCCGACAGCTGATCTCTTATCTGACTCTTATCTCTGTACACAGTTGCCTCCTCATTGGATTGCGAGTAGTTTTGATTTTTGAGGAGCTACAGCCACCGCCACTAATTAGTTTAATCACAGCCCGGAGTCGAGTTGGCACTGAACACAAGTTGGCCTGGCACGCGGTCGCAAAGCCGCGCTCTTTAACATTAACTGTAAATGAAATCGCGAAAACAACAGCTGACTTTTCATTATGTTTTTATTGTTGTCAATGCAGTTTTGTTTCACTTTATATTTCAATGCATTTTCACGCTTTATCAGTGAGCTTTGCATTGAGTTTGAGCGCATAATTTTGCTACATATGCAAAGTGTCCCCAACACAATGGCACATGACGATGGGGTTTGAGTTTCAACTCAAATCGCACTCACAATTGATGTGACAGACAGATCAGCCTGAGTATTTCAACCATGTAAACCGTATCCTGAACCGGAGCATCAAGCTTCATAGAAGATATAAAATAATTATTATACCCTTCACAAGCAATTGTGTTGCCATCAGCACGGCAAGGGAAATCGATATAGCCATGTCAGTTAGTGTGTTTTAAGCCCAAGATCTCAATAGTCGCACAGCATAGAGAGCTGAAGTATTTACCAGCTGCTTCATTTACCCGCACGCTGGTTCAAGATTTATTAGGATCGAACGACTGTATTATATAGCTTCCATACATCCGATTGGTCCGGAATGAACCCTTAGTAGCAGAACTTCTGTTTTTCAACCAAATCAAACCAAATTCGGTTAGTTTCCATTTGAAGAGGCTTCCCATAGAATATCTAACTTCTAAGATAAGTTGGGTTTGAGACGATTACGTTATGGGTCTAAATACTTATATATGGGGGTTAAGTTCGCTTTAACATATCACAATGCTTCAACTGAGGATTATTTATAACTTGTTTAATTTCCCATAATCTAGCATATTTTGCATATTTAACATAAACATTCAACTAATTCTCTACTTTTTTGTAAGATATTTGCCCAACACTGATCTTTCTACCTCTGGCAATACATATAATCACAAACGACAAAGGCTATATGATGATTTTACAGATATATATATGAACACAAAAACACTTGACAACAGATCATTATAATTTACTCTCGTGTCAGTCATTTCCATGAAAAATGAGATCCCATGCGATGCTCTGACGTCTTGCCGCGCTTCTCTTACCAAAGCAAAATTCTTAGAAACCATAAGCCACATTGACATCAGAGTTTGAGTTTGAGAATTCGCAAAACAATAAGAAGAAGCGAAGATACGTTGCTTGTATAGGTATGCAAATAAACCGGCTTTTGAAAGCGTTGTTTTGTTTTGATTTCTTCCCCTCCTTTTGGCAAATGCCAATTGGTTTAATGAGTAATTGTTAATACATTGATCTGCTGTGTTGTGGCGGACAAAAACAAGTTCACACTGAGTCATTAGATAATGACTTTATGTGCTAAAATGTCAGACATTCCCAACCATAAACATATTCTACAGATAAACTCTCTAAAAATATACTTGCCTGACTAATTTCAAATTATGCCAAGGCGGACGGTCAACAGATAAGTGGCCTACAGATACAGAAGCTATGGCCCCCAATAAAGCTTACAGATAAAAAGAAAAACAAATCCATAAAACTGACCTTCCATAATTTTTGCAGTAAGTTTTGCGGTTTCTGATTCTGGAAGTGCAAGTTATTGGCCCAACTGAATTATCGGAATATTTTCCTTACAACAGGTTGACCATGGTCGTGTTCACAGACAGAATCAGAAGGCGATACCAATTATCTACAGCAATTGACGTCAGCCAAATTCGATTCTTTTTTGTTTTACATAAGTGCATAATTATTAACCTTTCAAAATGCAACAAATATTGTCTGTTTTGCATTTGCAGAGTGTGATTCTGATATTCTACATATATAGAAACGGAAAATGCAGACAGCAAATATGGCAGACAATAAATGAGCCATAAGAAAGTGCAAATGTAATAGCACGAGACATGTATATGATCTTTTTGTTCGTGCATTTATGCATTGCCAAGTCCAAATGGCAAAAGTCGGCATAGCTACTTTGATAGAATGTTGCCCGACAGCGAGATACTCTGATATGTCAGGTCTATTTGAACTACACAGTTTCATAGCTTTTCATTTTAGTTATCAGTGTCAATTTGCTAAACTCCAATTCAGCACTATAAGATCTCTTCTAGACGCTCATATACATGCGACATCTGTCTCACTCTATAGAGATGGATGGAAATTCAGTACTCAGCACTTATTTCATATTTAATACACTATGAGAAGCTAAGTGGACTTAATTTGTTGTTATTGTCTTAACTATGTCCATGGTAAAATCAACCCATACATAATGTAATATCGCATTAGATTTTCAAGGTGTACTTTGCTATGGCTATTAGTTAATTCTCGTACAAAGATTGGTACTTTCAGCTCTAAGGTGTTGCCCAAGGCCTCAATGTACTCTCTAACCCCTTGGCAACAGGGTATCGATATGCATATATCGTTGAAAACTAAAACTGCCTTAGGCTAATAGCAAAAGACACCTTTGGTCAATGGCCAACACAGTGTAAACACAACTTGGAAAACAAAAAAGGCCTTAAGAACAACATCCTTGCTGTTGATCTGGCGTAAACTTTCACAAAACAGATGTTATATATGTAGAATACTACATTTATATGTGCAATTCCTATATGGAAGCAGAAATGGCAAATAAACATAGCTAATATTTGTGTGGCATTTAAATTAAACAACTTTTAATTAAAACCATATCTATATACCCAACTGTCTCTATGTACTTATACAAAAGGTATACATTGTGTATGTGAGGATGTCATTGAGAACAGCTGTTTCAACAGCATAGTTAAACAGTTTGAAATGGCTTAACTATAAACATATAGGTAAGCTAATAATTCAATAGGATCATGCGATATAGTCGTACTTAAGTAGAGATGGTTCAAACATTTACCGCAACAACTCCTCGCGCCAGGATTGCTCACTGGAATGCGTGGCCCGATAGACAATCATCGATAAACGACTGAAGCTGCGCCGCAACTCAGACATTTTGGACACCTTTATGACAATCTTAAGTTATGTAGATTCAACACTTAACAACATACAATACTCGTTCACGTTCACTTGTGCAGGGGAGGGCGAGGGCAATACTGTTTGCTGAGATATAAATGTGTTTTGGTTTTTTAACGAGGTTTTTTCTTCTGTCTTTTTTTGTATTTTATATTTCTTGTTCTAGTTTGTCATTGTTATAAAAATAAAGCACAGGCAATGTTTTTGCAAAAGGCGACGACGGGCTGAGCAGCCCACCAAGTCATTTAAACAATTCCTGAGCATTTTGCTTGGGTCAATATACTTTGGCTATACGAATACGGTTTTATAACACACTTTCTGGCAATGGGCGTTAAGGTCTACGCGTTAAACAACAAAATGTTAATTTTCTCGTGCATTTAACGCAACGAGAATTGCCCGGGTTTTTGCTTTGTTTTTTTTTTTATGTATTTTAAAAATCGAACTGAGCGATCGAGCAACTTTTTGCCAACTGCCAGCTGCCGCAGAGCAAATTGAAATTCGCTGCCGATGCCTGCCTCTGCCTCTGCCTTCGTTTTGTTGTCGTCGTCGTCGTCGGCAGAGCTACAAACAAATTCAGTGTTGATATTACCACCAGCCCCTAGCCACCCAAACCCCTCCTGCCACACTGTGCTACACTAGCTGACAGCAAAATTGAATAGTACAAAATAATTTTGTTGTTGCTGTTGTTGTTGTTGGTGTTGCTCATTTCACCTAATTACATTTGTATGTCTGTACATATGTAGGATCGGGCTATAAACAATGAAAATACTGCCTATATATGCATAAGTCTCTGCGTATATTTATCAGTAATGAGTTGCTTCCACACACATACAAACATGCATGCATACATATGTACATACACATATACAAGTGTCTGTCTGAAGTACTCTCTTCATATCTATCTAAGTATCAACCTTTGCTTTGACACACGTCAAATTTCGATGGCATTATGATATACATAAACCAATTTGATTGGAAACCTAAAACTTTGGTGAATTCTGCATAATTCTCATAGGACTTGTAGCATGTCGTCATGAGGTTTTATCGCTCGCCAGCGTCAATCATATAATATTGAAATTATTCTATGCTGCCTCTTATTGTCAAGGCTTATTTTGAAACGCAGAAAGATCGCCATATACATATACATATACGAATACAATATATTTCGTTTTGCTCTGTGGAAAATCCCCCTTGAACCGGTTTATGCCGCCCCCCAACAGTCTATGCAACAGTTTAGCCGAATCGAGCAACTTTTGCCGATTGGGGTGTATATAAATAGCTAAAAGTGCCCCAGTTGGCTTTATGCATGATTCTCTTCTTTGTATCCTGTTTGGGGGCGGAAGAGCTTCTTTGAATGTGGATGTGAGTAGGTTTGTATGCTTGCTTCGGATAGGTATCTAACAAGTGAATCAGTCTACAAGAAATTCCTCACAGTATGCTAATGTCGATCAGGAAAATATAAGTATATTTTATATTGACGTCATAAACAGATTCGTGAGTGATATGATTATTTAAATTGTATTTATTTAATAGCAATTCCTACTAACCGGTTTCTCCATTTGATAGTTCTCTGGCCCCCTTTCCCAATTGAACAGAATTTTCCTAGTCCAATGATACTTAATACGAATTTCCATTGTTTAACAATTGAAAGTCACAATGAATTTTGACAAATTTTCTTTATTATAAAAATTTAATAGTATCGCTTATTTTTACATTGGATCCGAGTTTTTAGAATTCCATTAACATACTTAAATAAGTGCAAAGATATGACGACTTTCCTTATTATCCAATACACACTCTGAACCCCATTTTGATCCACTTTTGATTACAATTCGACCATTCAAATTTATGATCTCCTCAGAGCTGAGAATAAGGTGATGGATAAGTACGAGCGAAACCGGGTGTGCTGCCAGCTCTGACTATACACAAATACATAGATGGGATGCTTTGAAGGTTCAAGTTCAATGAACTAACAAGCAAAGGGGAAATGTTAGTAGAGCACATGAGAAATCGCTGTAGCGAGCCATAGCGAAATCCATTTCTAAACAACCAAAGCAAACTCTAATTTATTCATCTATAATCACAAATCAACGCTTCACGTGTCATTAGGCTAACCCTATCAATCAATAACCATAGCTGACCCATATGGCGCTTGATTTCTATCAGTCAAGAACAATTTCAAGTGGCTTTCAAACAAAAATCAAATCGCATAAAATGTATCATGAGCTAAAAATTGCCCGCAAAAGCATTGGGGCAATAAGGGAGTGCCAGTAAAGTACCGCATTGCATGGCTATGGGGGCTTTGATACCGATGAGTAATTTTACATACAACCTGGGTGAACTAATGTTTTTCAACTTTCCCAGTTGTTGATAAATTGTTATCAGGGCATTTGGTCAGATTTTGTAAGTGTTGTGATGTCAGTTAAGTGACGCAAAAGGCGGACACTTGAGTTCCCAAGCGCCATAACTTGTAGCCAAGTGTTGATAGCGAACCATGAAGTCAGAGAGGGGAGATATGATGATAGATATACTTATGTATGACTATGACTAAACGTGCTGGCAACTCTAAGACGCCATGATTAGAAGCCACACATACACGATAGCCTCATGGAATTTTATGGACTTTCTGGCCATAAACGACCGAGTGGCATTCTTTCCAGTGAATATGTATATATAGGTAATGTTTGCACATAAATATACATAAGTATGCATGTATTCTTTGACTTGGGGCAGGTATGTAGCCTTGTAATGTGTTCAAGTTCAGCGACCTGGCTTAGTTCTAGAAAACTGTTATCAAAACTAGTTTGATTTTTATTTGAAGAGCTGCCAGTTGAGCAATTCAACAGTTGGGACATTTTGAAATGTCAGCTACACTAAAGCTATCTTAAGCAAATGATATATATGCTTGGGCATTTATTATTTGTCATTCAAATTCTTGAAAAGATTACCAGAAATATGAGCCATAAACTTAGAGTTCAAGTCTTATAGCATGACGAACTAGCAAATCAACTGGCTTAGCTTGTTTGTAGTTCGCAAACATCAATTCTACTTTCAAATGTATTTCGGCTAATTTTTGACAAAAAACAAAGCATTACTCAGAGTCTGAAATTTCAATAAATTATGTGTGTCATCGCAGCATAGCATTGCGAACTTTATCTGCATATTAACAAGATATGGCTTGACTAATGTTTGCATAGTTTTGGAACAGCCCTGCAGACATATTACACCTTCTTCCTTAACTCAACAATTGTGGAGATATGGGATATGTTGGACATAAAAATGTATCTTAACTAGGGCTTATCATCTATGTATATCCCCAGGGACCGAGCAAGATCGGTGTTCGTGGAAATCCCTGATCTAAGCAGACTATTATATCCAGCATTAAATGTTCAAGCGAAAGTTATATTTGAAAACGAAATTCTAAAATAATATAATCTGGCAGTAGAATTTCTTAAGATATTTGGCAAGCCCAGTTAAATTAGAGCTCATCGTATTCCCTTTCCCATGGGATCAAAGTCAGCTTCTTGATTTCAAGATATACACATTTCTTATATGATTCACACTCAATTTAAAAGCTTGGCCAAAATCGTGGCCTGTCAAACCAGAGCAAATAGTGTTTAGCCACAAAATTAGCAGAGATATTTCGAACATATGCTTAAATTTGAATTTTCATTGTGTCTAGTAAGTTTCCACTAAAACATATATAAACACATAATTCGACAAATTGCAGCAGCCAATTAGAGTATAAATAACAAATGGTTTGTCTAGGGATTCGCTCACGACGGAACCCGAATTATCAAGCATATGTCTCATCGTACAATAAATATTCAAATTTTGTATAATATTTGCATATAAAATTATCAGCAAAACCGATATTCCAAAAACTGTTAAACTTTCCACATAAAAAAACTGGAAGGGTAAAAACCACAAACAAACAAGATATCTGTATAAGCTTCTTTTGCTCTTGCCGTCTGAATATATTTGTATGCTAAATATATATATATATATATATATATGACGAATGACATGCTCAATAAGCGTGTCCCTCATCGGCGTCTTAAATGAGTCATTGTCAATGGGATTATACTTGCGAATATATAAGCCAGCTAGCTATCCAAAGCTTCACCAAGCTTTCAATCCCCCCACTACAACGTTTGGAGACGGGGAGAGGTGCTAATAATGCGCAGTATTGAGCAGACAACTAACTTATTGCCTTGTCAAGATGAGATATAGATATGCTCTTGACTGGGCTGTTTCGTTTTATCTACTATTTTTAATCGTCTTGGACTTGGGCACACTTGTAAATAATGCCAGAAAAGTACACAAGCTCAGCTAAGAAATAAACCGGGTAAATATTATGGCCATGTGACAGTGGCGGCAATGGCGAGCTTGTCTGTCAGCTGGTTTCAAAATTGCGAAAAATGGAAATGAACATGTGCCGCTTTGTTAAGCTAATGACTGTCTGTCTCTACACGCTTTCTGCATCGACAAATGTCAGGTGAAAACCAATGGGAAGACTCTCTCAAACTGTATAAATTTAAGTACAGTTGGCTCCAAAGCACCTCTGTTGTTATGGAGTGGCAATAATACCAAAAAAAACTTATATAGCATGAGTTGAAAATGAAATGACATTGAGACTTTTACTTATTAGTTCAAGCAAGTACAGCTTGCACGAACGCCAAGCCATTGTAAAGAGAGATTATGTCAATGTATATATGGCAAGAGTTTTGTATGTTAAATACAAATATAGTTAACAAGTTTGAAACATACAAACATATGTATACGACATTTACATACATATATATATATACGTGCAAATTGCAATGTCTTGTCTTTGCCTTTCTGTGAACAAGCAAAGGCGTTTTATGGAACCACAGGGGTACAGTTTATACAAAAGCTTCAGTGTCTGCTGGCAAGTACTTTATGAACTACTTATGGATTGCTGCTACTTATATGGCAATGGTTAATGTGTTACGGAAACAGCAATACTTAATTATTTACACATTTCATACACCTACAATCCAGCCCATGTATGTAAATGGTATGAATATGTCTGTACATATACTCCCCCCCCCCCCCACCTGTATACAGTGTGAGTCATTTACATACTCTCGAATTACATGTCAAAGTCGCGAACTTTATTATAAACTCAAGCTTGGGGCTTAGCAAGAGGCGGGTTAGGGGACGCAGAAAGCTTTAAAGGCAAAATTTAGCACAATATCATCATTAAATCTCATCTCTTGACCCACATTCACACATTCACGACAACTTTTGCTTTTAAATGAGTATCTTGAGGTATTAAAATTTATTGCTGAAATTTATTTACATATTCCAATTTAAGGAATCTAGTCTAGCTTACTAATTTATGGATATGTAAATAAAAAAGCCTCTTAAATATTAAGTTTGCAAACAAGTTAAGCACGAAAAAGCCATTCCAAGAATCCCCTGCTTTTATATGTATGCCTGTGTGTGTGTGTGTGTGTGTGTGTGCTTTGGCCATATCGCAGAAAACAGCTTAACAAAATTGGTAACAAAGTGCACGTTAAGCATTTCTACCGGCCTCTAACTTATTTATAAAGGTAAAGACCGGCATTTAAATTCCACACAAGCGCTATAAAAATAGCGCCTTGCCTGGCCTGCCATTGCCCCCCTCTCCCTTGGTGCTCTCTTCAGGTTTGGCATGAAATGCGTGCGGCTCGCATGCATGCGTGGGAGAGTAACTGCGCGTAAGGCTTAAGAGAAGACTGCTCTGGAAGAGCTCTTATAAACAGAGGCAGCGATCGGCAGCCACAACGATGGCGATAGTGCAGCAGCTGTTGCAACACAAATATAGTATAGTATATAAGAGTTGGCAGCTATAGCTATAGTCTGTGGCGGATCCAAGGGATAGGCTATGGAATGTATGAGAATGACATTTAGAATTGCAAAATGAAGAGTTTCCTCAACTAATTGTCAGAAATTCGACTACATAGTTGCAAAGACAGTGCTTGTTGGATGCTTATATGGTGTTAGTTTCGATACATTATCGATCTATATTACTTTTGAAGAGATTGTGTATATTTGAGCTAAGCTCACCAGGCCTTACATATACATTTTGCCAGTCGATAAATAACTCGTACTTTGAAAAATGAAACTCTTCCAAATTGAAAACTGCTTAGGCTAATGGATTCTGTAAGGTTGATTAATTGACCACAAATTTTCAAGTTTTACTTCTGATATATAGATCGATTTGGAAAGCAGCTTACGCACGGTTACATGAGCTGAGGCTGAGGATGCCACAGGGCGGCATTCTGTTGAGAACCACAAAAAGATCACTAACTTCAAACGTTGGTGAAATGAAATTTTAGATGCGCCCCTGAAGCCGTTTGCTGACGATGACGATGATGTTGCTAATGTGGTTGCCATGCCATGCTTGGCTCTACATAACATATATACACCGATGTTGGTATATGTACATATATAAATATGAATACAGCATATGTCACTGGCTACATAGATTTCGGCATCGGCATTTGTGGCATATACACAGCCGTACTGTACTTCTGTTTTGTGGCTATTTGTTGGTGACTCTTGGGTCTTTGTTACAAGTTCACCTGTTCGAGTTCAATGCAATTGAAACAAGTTTTGTGTGTGTGCGTTGCCGCAACTGCAGCAGCAACAACAATGCAACACGTGCGTTGCCAAGCCAAAACAATGACAATGCGCTTGAAAACCTGAACAACAACTACTTGGTATGTGTTATAGTGCGAGTATGATAAATGAAATCGTTTAGCAAAAAGCGCACGGGTCAGCACACATAACAGGCCTTATATATACATACTAAGCTCTGTGTGTGTGTGCGTGTGCAACTTACTCGTACATTGCATCGACAAGATCACGCTCCCAGGTCATCAGACGCTTCATGTTGCCCAAAAGGAATTGAGTGCAAATTTTGAGGCAGTTGAAATTCCAAACACACACACACGCGTGCGTTGTTGTATAATTTTGCAAGTGTTTATTCGCTTGGCCTTTATTTTTTAGTGATGAATGTTTACACTCGCGTCCGTCTATGTATTAGTTTTAGCTATCAATGCGACAGCCACAGTGGCGACAACCCGCGGCGTCGCTAACGCGGCAGCGACTAAAATGTAACAGCAGCAGCAGCAACAGCAGCAGCGGCGACACAAAAGCACAACAGTGTATAAAATAAATGTTGACAGCGGCGACACAGACACTGGTGGCCCTGGTGGTGGTGGGGCACAGCAGCTCCTTCTCGCTCGAGCGGCTAAAGCTAAAGCTCTCAGCCTTTGGCTCAATGCTCCTGTGCTGCTTTACAACCTTGGACGCTGGCGTTGACGTAGACGTTGAAAGTGATGCCGCGCGTTGTCAATACGAGGAGAAGGTGACGCGGCGACGGGAAGTGACGTGACGTGACAGCACCGAGGGTATAACAATTAAAATAATTGAAATTTTGGTTTTAGTAACACACTAAAAAACAGATTCGAGCTTTTTTTTGCATAGCAATATACAAATATAATTATAATACTGAATGGAACTTCGAGAGGCACAAACGGGGTGACGTTATCGTTGGTTGGTTGGGAACGGGAACTGCGGAAACTGGTACTGCCAATGAGTGGTGCTGCGATCTTGCTGATTTTGTTGTTGATATTCTTCCACAAACTCGCTCTCACACAACACGCCAGAACACTGGATACTATATATAAATTTGATATAGGTATTGTGTTGTTGTGTTGTTCTTTATCAGAAATGCGTTCTTTTTGTGGTTGGAAAGGCAAAGATGGTTTTGATTTTGAAATAAACAAAAACGCGCATTATTTTCACAGAGTATTTTACTGCCAACACTTTGAAACTGTCGCGGCCGAGCGGAACGTGTAACGGTTAATGTTATTATGCTATTATTTAGCTAATTGCACGCTTGTAAACGTTTCAACGGCGTTGCATTTACAACTGAACGATGCGGGGCATAGAAAATGCCTTTTAAGTGTGTTATGTTAACTCTGCTGCGGCACAAGCACAACGTGGACACGGCGATCCGGATCGTGCCACGAGCAACAAGAGCACGTAAGAGAAACGCAGAGGCAGACAAACACAAACTGAGAAGAGAGACTGAGCGAGGCTAGCCCGTGCGCGTGCGCGTGAGACTTTAGCTACAGCTACACAGAGCAGCGGCAACGGCAGCGTCAGGTGTGGTACGGCGGACGGGTACAAGTACTACTTGCTGCAGAGACGACGGCTGAATCCAAACTGAAACGCTCAGTTGACAGCTTTGTTGCTTTTTATTTTAAGTTTAAAGTGGAAGACGCGATAGCAGCAAATACCCGGCGTCGCCGCCTCTGCCGGCACAAGCACCAGCACAATCACACAACAGATTGCCAACGACAACGACAACCAACCAACCGACTACGACAACAACATGTTGCTAAACACAAGCACACACAGTCGGACAACAACAACAGCAGCACCTAAAGCAGGCGACGCAAAAAGCCCAAATATTTAAAATGAAATACAACAGCTGATAATTATAATTTTAAGTCATTTCTCATTTCAGACTTTTTGCTGCTTTTGTTTGCAAAGAGAAAAGGAAGAAAAGAAAACAAACAACCAAAAGCCGGCATGCGGCAGCAACAACAAATTAACCGTAAATTTCAACACTATGTCGGAGGACTTACAGGAAACCATTGTCATTGCATACGAGTGCCGCTGATATAGTCTCATTCGCATTAACATTCGCATTCCAATTCGCATTCACAGCGAGTCTACAGCGCGTATACGTAATATGTTCATAAAGTCAAGCGCTGTAAAGCTGTAAACGCCGACTGTTTCAATAAATTGCTGCGACACGATAAAGCCCAAAGTAAAGAGAGGTTAGAGGTGGGGTAGGTGGCTGCGGCAGGCTGAAACCAATTAGCGCACGCTTGCGCATTAAACTCAATTTACAACTCAATATATATATAAGCGATTCCAAGCCCACGATTTATGTTAATTAAATCAGTATCGCCTACTTAGTGATAAGACAAGTCATGATAAATACATATGTACTTATGTTCGAAAACACACACACACACACATATACACAAGTATGAGTATAAGAACTTTGGCCAATTAAGGCTGTCTGCAGTTTCCTTGAAATGCATGTGACTAAGTTCTTAAGATTCACATAGCCATATTTATAACCTGGCAGTGACAAGAGGGTATTATTATACTGTTATGAGTTTTGATTGAGGCTTCTTTGATTTCGTATATTATGTACTTTCTTGATGGGCATAACTAACCGTAGTGACAGAGTCTTATCTTTTTAAATTTTCTGTTTTCGCCCCTCTGTTTGTTCAATCAAAATGCTAGAGGTGTCAATCATTGATCAGAAAATAAATGCAGCTACTATTCCAATATTCCTACTAGTTACCAATATGCACACCACTTTAAAGTAAATATGTATTGTATAGAATAACTAGGAATGCTCATAGTTGGGTAGAACAATCTGAACACATTTGAATATTTCATTCGACCCCCGAATCCATATGAATGTGCGAGATAGAAAGACTAGACTAGACTTTCTCTCAGAATGCTCTCAGGTCTGCAGTGGCAGACAATGACTAATTGTCTCACAATATGCAGGGCGCTCAATATCGTGTCCCAGACAAGTCATTCCGAATGTTAAGCGTTCTAGGATTCCAATGTAACTTGCGAAAGTAATTTGAATCACTATAGAAAGTTGTACCATCATGATGGGTTTTATATTATATTATCCAAACTAAGAGTGCCTAAGGAACCATCTTCATACTATCTGTCTCTCTCTCTCTCTCTCTCTCTCTCTGCTTCTTTTCTAATTCACATTTGATCGTAAATATAAATCCCTAAGAGTATATAAGCTTCGGCTAGCCAAAGATGGGTTCGTTTCTTGCCAATTTTGTTTGCCTTTTTTCATTCAAAATTTACAACCATTTTTGCACTTATCAGAAACAATTGTTTGCAAGCAAAATAATATTTTTCATTTTGCACACGAACTAGAATTTTCCATATATTTTCGATTACGATATTGCGACTTGCCGATGTCTCATAATCACATGGTGGATGCATGCGAAGACCGTGTGCTAAACTGAACCTTCAATAGTTACTAAACAAATTAATTGCTATAAAGACAACATGAAATTATCAAAGTAATTAGCCAAAATCATTCAAAGCTGAGCTTGTAAGCTTTGGAGAAGTCAAAGTTGAAGTTATGAAAACGTGTTTCTATTTGAATGCATATAGAAACGATCGAGTTAAGTGCGGTAATTGCCTATGGTCATTCTGAATAGTTCGAACATCCTTTTGAAAATCCAAAGAAACTAATAATTTAATGTTTAAACAAATTCTTTCACATTTTTCGTTTGTGAATTCATCCAATTGATGGCAAATATGGCCGTTAATTAAAAAATCCATCAAGGCAAATATTTCATTTCAATCGATTCGCGAACGAACAATCGTAAATAGACAAGCTATCAATATCAGCGTTAACTGTACACGTACGATTATTTGCGAGTTCAATTGCCAGCGGAAATTAATCAAACGCGCCGTGTGACGACAAACAATCAACGACCAAGATTATGCGAAACTCTGTAGAAAGAAAGTGTGCCGCAGACGAAAAAGGCAAACAAATAATGGCATGATCATGAAATATAGGCAAAACCAATACGAATCTCAGGAACTGCCTTAGGGCTCTTGTCTAGATTTATACGAGTGGCTATATTTAGCATTGAGTAATTTGTATTTGACATTAGCACAATACAATGTGCGAGGGTCGTTCAGGCTTCTCACAAATGCTATCTTTTACAACGGAGCTATATATATTTATCGATTAAGGCAGGCCCCAGACTATTTTCTGTCGCTAAATATGAAATAGAGACTCCCACTGGTGAACTAACAGTCATAAAGTGGCTTTCTTTGTGGCGAAGCACGCAGATTTATCTAAATTAACTATTAAATTAACTATTAACTATGAATATTGAAAACTGGAATAAGTCAGCCCTTTGGCCCAGGAAGAAACAGGTCTTCTATTAAGACATTGAACGGGGAAATAAACTCATATGAAAATTGCATTTAAGCGTGCATGTTTTCCTCTCTAAAGTATTCACCCACCTATTTTCATTGTTCCCAAATTTATGGAACATACAACATGAAATAGAATTTGAACAAAAATGAAGTCTTTGACATACCCTCGTTCATCATTAACTAAGAGGTGGACGAAAAGACAAAGTAACACGAAGCATAACCGTAATCTCAGCCTGCCTGGCAACAGCTTCCGAACAACTTGAGGAAATCCCCAACATTTGGCAATCAGCCAGAATGAACTGACAATACGAGTACGAGCAAGCCTCGAGAATTTGCGGTTCGAGTATTTTTCTTTTTTACAGGTTTTTAATTAAATTATGAGTAAATAGATTGCGAAATTGTAATAAACACTTTATGCGCATTAAGATAAAGAGCAATGTGTATATTGTATTATACAATGTTTGAGAATTTGTACGAATATACCTTTTGGCTCAGCCGATATATTTGCTTTTCGCTTTCGTATTTACACTTGTTTGTTGCCTTACTTATGCAAAATTCATGCCAAGGTGCAAGCATGTCGTTGACTTCTAGATTATATTGGGCACACAGCAGTGTTCTCATAAACGCCAACATCTGCGCAGACCTGATATGTTCTGTAAATAGCTAACGCCAGCATAAGCAGATAGTGTGCAATGCTGATGTCAGGGGCGTTCGAGTTGCTCCTAAAATGCTCTACAGAAATGTGTCTAAGACTAAGCCCAATTAAGGCTGATCTCTTATTGCTACTGTTGTTATTGTTTTCGTTGGGTAAGCAAAAAAGCATGCCTGCTGAGCAGCAAGCGGAAATAATATTTAATTGTCCACCCACCGTCGGCTTTAAATCAAAATAATTTAATTTTGTCATTCAGCCAATCAACTCAAAAAGTTTATCTCTCTCGCGTGGCGTTAAGCAAAAACGCTGACATACGACTGTCCGAGAATGCTCACAAAAGACTTTGACACTGATTCTGATTACAATATCAAACACAGCCAGACACATACACATGTTTAAGCAATGTGTGTGTGTATATATGTGTGTGTGTCAGTATGATATGTATTTGCATAATACAATAGAATATACTGACGTATCAATAGAGATATAAGACACAATTGTAGATGCAACTGCAGTGCTCTTAAAAAAATTGTTGAAAAGATCGAAAATAATGGCTTCTTTATAATTTAAATATGCATTGCAAAGGATGACTCTGAGAATACATATATTTATTCTTAAACTTAGATATGAGCTAACAATAAATGTGCGTTCCATGTATTTGGATAATTGAAATAAATCAAGAGCAAAGGACAAATATTTGAAAGACGTTTTTCTAATTTACTTAGAACTTCGATTGACAAATAAAATTAACTTAAGCAAGAGAGGAAGGAACATACAGTATAAGAGCAGTTTGAAGTGAATGGTGTGAACCCCTATTTGTGAATGAGACATATGAAATAGCAACGATGGCAAACCTGTTCTTTCCTGTTTTATAAATTAGAATATTAAATTAAGTATTATTTTAATGATTTTGGTGTAAAAGATCGAAGTTCAAAAGCTTTTTAGCCGCTGCATTTTCAGCTTAAAATCAATTAAATATATATATATATATATATTATTAAGCGGACTATAAAATTCCTCGAAAATGCCATAATAAATAAACTTCTTTGAATATTCGAATATGTGTTTCTTTGCAGATTTGATTGATTTGTTCATTTATAAACCAACAAGGCGTATGAGTGACATAATGCGACGTGCAAGAACAGAAGCCACACTCACCTTGTTAATGGTCCTGGAGATTCGCTTACTGCCTTTATGGATCGCCTTAAATGCCTATGGAATGTGCCGAGAATGGATTCCTTGCGGGAGAATTGTGTGCCGCTGCCACTGGACTCTCCGCCAGTGCTGTTGATGCCCGAGGCATAAGTGGCATTGCGCGTTGGCTTGTCTCCAATACCACTGGTGGGCACACCTGCAACGGCTGCCAGCTGCTCCACATTTAGCGGAGTTGTCTCCTTCTCATTGTTTGCCGTCATTTTGACAATCACAGCCCCTGCGCTCTTGTCCTCGGTGAGCAACTTTGTCCAGGCAGTCTCACCCATATTGTCCGACTTATCCATTATCATTTGGTTAATATTTACTAATTTCTACTAATTATTTGATATTTCAATCTTTGTTTTAGCGTGTCGCTGACTTTGGTTTAGCGGCTGGGGCCGTTTGTAGTTAAGTTGGGTTGCTTTTGCGGAGAGTATTCGTTATAAGGGAAAGTTATCTAGACTATTGGTTGCAGTTTTCCGCTTCACTTGCAGCACGCTTGAGCCAATCATCGAGACTGTTTTGCTGTTCAACACGTTGAGCTCTGCAAACCAAATGGGAAAAGGTCGGGAATCAAATTAGATGTGGGATTCATAGAGGTGTTAATATAGGGGATTATCAACGCTTGCCAATAAATACCACCCACACATAGTGTTAAGACACTCTGTGTCTTGATCCACTAAAGGTTTATAACATTTAGCACAGTTTTAAATATATTTAGCGTATTTATAATGCCATTTGCTAATTTAATAATTATTTTTATTATACATCTCTTTATTATCGTTATCAGTCTGGGCCTGAGTGTGCTGGAAGGCGGCTGTGTTACGCACATTGGTACAAGAATTATGCAAATCAGACTAAAGTAACATTTGCAATTTCAAAAAATTAAATTTCGAGACGAATGTAAATTCTATAAAATTCTATAAAACCTGAGTTTGTAATTATGAAATTCAGCTAGGTTTTCGAGTGGCAGGAAGCCCGCATAGGATCTTGCTTGCTCTCAATCTCAAGATGTCGGATTTCGTAAAATTCGTCAGAGAGAAGCTAGATTTGTTATCGTTTGACATGAATACGATTTGGCTTACTCCGTGCCAGTTGACAAAATGGGATAACAATCAGACTACAATATATATAAACTTTGACCAGCCGATGTTAGCTTTCCGTCCTTGCTTCAGATTTTGATAAGCGCAACAGGACTCGAAATTGTCATTCGAAAACTATAAATTTTTTAAGTCGTATTCCAATCTGGCATTTATGACTCTCTCAGCTAGTTTCAGCAATAATATTATTTTCAGAACATTTTTCCTCAAAATAGACACAATTTGTAAACAAAAGATTTTAGCATCTTGGAAATTATAAAAAAGAAAATACATTTCAATAACGAATGAAATAAGTGAAAATAAATTGATTCCTATGGCGCTTGCAGCTTAAAATCATGCGGTTCACAGTTGTCCATTTATGTATATGTATATGTATATAAATATGTATGTTTATATATCAACACGTACATAAACATTCTATCGTTAATTATTAATTTTGCGCTGATTTTTCTTAGGTTTTCACAAAATTCGTCTTCAAAATATGTATTAAATGCAGACGTACTCGCTCTGGTAATAAACTTGAGCAACATTGTTTATAAATCGGCGAAAATGATGATCGTAAATCATTTTAAAAATAATTTCACGTTTTTATTTTGGTTGGAATCATTCCATAATTTCATATTTTTGAATAATCGCATGTTAATTTTATGCAAATTAGATGCCGTCGATAGTAAAATATACGCAGATGACAAAAGTCAACGCAGATCTCATGCTCATATGCTGGCTGGGCTACGGCCAGCCACGCCGATGTGAACAGCGTCAAAACATCAGATCATTTTTATTTGAGTAGTTGGCTTACTTTTGACCGACAAGTTTTCACTTTGGAACGTGGAGACATTTAATCAGCGACATTCGCAAACAAATCATTATAATTTTGATTGGTATTATTATGTTTTTTCATTATGTTGATTTAGTGAATGTGTTTTCATTTACAAATGCTGTTGCTTTGTTTATTTTTTGGCCTTCGCACTTGTTGCGGCGCTACGATATGAAACCGTTTGACGGCAAAAAGGAAGTGCGCGGGAATTCGCGACATCCGCGGCTGAATTTAGAAAATTGCAAAAGCGACGCTCCGAAATGTTTTCGAAAAAATGACTTACTAGGAACGACACGAGATGAAGACTGACACGGACCACGGGCAATGACTACGGCTACGCAAATGGTGCTGGTGCTGGCGCTGGCGTTTGTTTTGGTTCTGGCCAAATGGACGGGAACGCTACCGCTGCTGCTGCTGCTGCTACTGTTGCTGCTGCTACTTGTGGCTATTGCTATTGCTGTTGCTGTTGCTGTTGCTGTTGCTGTTGTGGGCTGTGTGGCAGCAATGGCAGAGCACGCGTGCGCGCTGGCTACTTGGTTTGGATTGTGATTGTGGAACGCTGGGAACTGCTGTGAACTGGGAATTGAAAACGGTGGCCGTTGGCGTCGCTTTTTGGAGCCGTTTTATATATACTTTTTGTAGCCTCCGCAGCGTATGAGCAGCGTTTGCAAATTGACTTGGCGCTCGAGTGCGCGTTGCCAGTTTTATTATCCAAAAGCAAGCTGGCAAAGTATGTATCAGTAACAACAATAACAAAAACCACAATCACGACCGGTAGCCTGCTATAGCCGCTGGCTCTGGCAGTAGCGTCATCTAGCACACATTTTTTTTATCGAGTTATTAGTAAACGAGGCGTCTGCGTCTGCGTCGGCTTCGGCTTCGGCGTTCGGCTTTGAATTCGTTTTGGCATCGTTGAGTTGTCGGCAACGTGTTCGTTCTTGTTATTTGTTTTGCTGCTGTTGTTGTTGTATTTTGAACATGCCAAATCTGGAACTGTCAGAACGCCGCCACAGCCGCCGGGCAACTGAATTGGCACAGTCATCCGGCTCCAACATCGGGTCTGTGATTTCTGCGAAAAAGCTTACACAAGCCCCCACATAGTGACAGACAACAAACTGTTGCTTGATGCCCAACTCTGGCTGAAGCTTTGCATTCCCAAATCCGCCAATTCCTTTCTGGCGCCCGCTAAGTATGCAACACTTGGTTTTTGCTAAAACAGCGCTTACCCTTTGTGCTAGAGCAGTGTGCAAAATTCAGTCACTAAGTCCCTGATTCCACATGACAAAAGATTACCCTAGAGCATCAATCAAAAAGTCAAAATTCATAAATTGATCAAGCCATCACAAACGAAAATTCCCCCCCAAAAAACAAAGTCCTTAAGCTCAATAATATTTACTATACGGCCAATGTAAGCTGATAAAATGTTGACAGCTGTCAGCGACAGATAAAAGTGTGTATAGTGATATATATATAAATTTATCGCCCACTGACCACCAGCCATCATCCTCGTCATCGCTCTGCTCTCAAACGTGCTTTAATATCAATCTAGTGCTTCTTTTGCTCTATATGAATCTATGTGTTCTCAACTATAGTAAAACTTGAAGCTTGTTGAGCTTCCTTCACAGTCTGTGTTCACCTTAACATACTGCTCGACTATTGCCATTACACTGCGAGTATTTCCGTGTAATAACAATGCAAACACAATCAGTGCAAAGTGCAATATGTCACATGTTCTGTACACAAAATCATTTTCTAGTAAAAACACAGAAATAAACACACTCCGCTGCGATTGAATGGCAACTGCAACTGCCGTGGTTGTGATTCATTCAAGATTCGTGACTCTCGCTTAGAGAACAAATACAATAATAAATGAAAATGTTATGCAAATTGATGGAGATACGTACGTAATATGCCAATGCGGCGATTACTTTAATTGGAATACATGATATTGAAAAAAACTCTCGCATTATAAGTTTGTACGTTCGTTGTACATTATGCATGTGGGCACTATTACAAGCACGTTTCTTTTACAACACAAATAGGCTGTCCATTTGAAAAGGTTGGCAATTCGTTCCTAATTATTTAAAGTCACTTATAAGCATGACAATGCTCACCATTTCAGCGAATCATGCATATGAATGAAGCAACATGACAACTTTAAGGGATCTAACTTATAAGGATCTACAACTGAAAAATGAGTAAAATCAGACAAATTGAATGATGCTGCATCTTCTTGTTATACCATTCGCACAATGGTCAATTAATTTTGTCAGGAAGCTTGCAACGTATAGAAGGAAGCGTTTCCGACTGTGTGAAGTATATATATTCTTGATCAGCTGCACAAGGGGAGTCGATATAGGGGAGTCCGTCCATCCTTCTGTTTCAACCCCATGGTCTCAGAAGTCTTCAGAAGTATAGAGTTGAAATTTGTACCACATGGTTCTTTTGTCTGCACGTTGGTTAAGTTCGAGATTCATCTTGATCAGACAACTATATCATAGAGCTAGCATATAACCATTGGTTTCGCAGTGGACATTTAGTGGCATTACTTTTCTGTTTTTCATCAGAATCAAACTAAACTCGGTTTGTATCCATTTGAGGAGGCTCCACGTCCCGCCGAGTTTTCTGTGATACCCCCGCACTTGGAGTACAGTATGAATACGCACACTGAGACATCCTGAGTATTTTTTGCATACTCAACTCAAGCATAAGTTGAATGGAGTGATGAAAGTCAGTATTGTCGAATTTTATACAATGTATATTCATAATAAGCCCGAACCATCTTAAAGTTGTAGGCATAAACATGTTTAGGCTCTTTGAATGATGTCTTTGCCAAATGAGCTACGTAAATAATCTGGTTGTGTGGGCGTTCTTAAGTAAACGTGAACCAGTTTCCATTACTCAATTAAGTGCACGCCGCTTATCCACAGTCAAGCATACAAGCTAGTCATATATAAAGAAATCTAAGGCAAAAATCAGCGTGTAAATACTCACTTGGGGTAGCTGTCATGTCTATCGAACAATTTAGATATGCTCGGCATTCTGTTGGCTTTTCAAAACTCATCTTAAGGCTGACTAAACGAGTACTTTGTGTCACGCTTAGCCTTGCCAAGGGCAGCGCAAGCTGTTCATGTTTCCCCCCCAATTTTTCAAATGGCTGCATGCGCTGTCGTTTAATAAGCTTTAAGTGGATACTAGACAAAATGCGAAGCGCGTGAGGGATATGTATGGAAATCCATATGTATTTATGTAAATCAATTGCAAGAGGGCGAAAACAATTCACAAAAATCTACACACGTGGATTTTACACGAGCGCCGTCGACAAACTGTGGCATGGAAAATGAAAATAAAAGTGGCATGTGCATGTTCTTAATGGCATTACAGTTCATGTTCATGCTTATAGCTGTATGCTTGTGGTTGTGCGAAACTTTAAAATATACCACAAAACGTTGCATACTTTCGGCGACCCACTTTGAGGAGCTATTTTTAGCCAGTCGGAGGGAGGCACCCTGGACTGGACAAACCTTGAGGCTATTTGAGCAATGCTTTGCCAAAGTGGAGCAACAACTGCAGCAAATTAGCGTTAAAGCCATGAAGGGCCATAAATAAGTACGGGCACGTAATACGGCTCAACAGCTCGCAGCTCAAGCAAAACAAGCACACGAAGGAAGCAGAAGAAGGAGAAAGGCTGGCAAGTGCAGGTGTTTGTATTTTGCATTGTGCGAGCCTTGGTTTGCGTGCCTTGCATTGTGATAAGAAGGTAGCAGCTCCAGCACCAGGCAGCAGCAGTAACAGCAACCTTGCAGACTGCTGATGACGTCCGTGGTGATGACCTCCTCTCCAAGTTGTCGGGCATTGAACCTGATTTGCGATTGTCCTTTGTGCCCAGACATGCAAGTGGCTTCACCAATGGCATTGAATTGCGAAACTGGGGCAATTTCTTGCATTTGCATGGCAAACAGTGTTGATACTGGCCTACGCTAAGCTTGGTCATATGGCGATCAAGCATATCCTTCGGCAGTGCGTATACGTGATGTTGAATACTTATCGTTGCATAGGAAAAGGGTGTGATTTTCATATTCACCCCATTATGAAAGTCTGGTACATCGAGAGCAGTCACGTTTGTCTTTTGCTCAAGGACAAATTTCATGACGGTCGTCTGAAAACGGCTGCTGTACCACAAACACTTGATGCTGTGAGTGAATTGATTATCCTAGATCAACGTATGAGATATCGATAGATTAAGACATCCTTGGGGGATCGGGGGATCGTGGGATCGGTTTCATTATTGTAGTTAGCAATAGTACACCATCGGGAATCCGACAATGCCAATATTTGTTTGGTATGAATGCCCCATCTACTGTTTTTATTGGATTCCACCAGGAGAGGTATCTTATACGGTAGGCTTACAGAATGCTCTGAAAAGTATACTATATCAACAATTATATAAAATAAATATTCTCCACAGACAGAGGACATTGCCATCGAACCGATGTTAGGTTCATAAATTCTATATTTCATTTACAATTTACAACATTTGCTAAAGGCGCAGCCAAAAAACGAAGTCAACTGCGAGATAACTTAAATTGTATAAAACCCAAAAGAGTCGTATGAGCTAAGAGTTAGCTAAGGTATGCATATATGTCTAGGTTATAATTATGCAATCAAAAATATGCATTTACCTTTCAACAACACCAAAACCAAAAAAAAAAAGAATTTACAATGGCGCCCATTTCCCTTGTTTGCCCTACAAAATCCAGTCATAAATTTAGACTCGTGCCTGTCGCATATCGCCGTCGCCGTCGACGTTTCCATATCTTTCTTGTTACCGCATGACAATTGTTGACTCTTAATTTTCTGCCCTGACCAGCGTGTGAGTTTTGTAAATATTTGTAGCGAATGCAGGCAAAAAATTACGACAGTTATCTTTGTGCTGTTCCGAACACATTTAGCATGAGACAGCAGCAGAGACGGTAGAGGTACTGTACCCCGATTTGGGTTGGTTATCTTTCTCCCTAGTATTAATCATCATTTTAGACGAAGCTACAAACTTTTATATTTACTTGGAAGTCAGAAAGTAAGCTCGTGCTTTGATTCCAAAATTGTTGAGCAAAGCAGACATGTGATGGGATGGGATTTGTGTGTGTCTACAAAGCATCTGAGAGTTAGTTGGACATATAATGGTGATATTTAAGTTGATATCTAAAAATCCTTAATATATAAATTATCCAAACAAGCATTACACCAGCATCATTTGTAGCCCCTGGCATGCCATTGGACTCTATCTACCCGGCAGTGTTTGTGGGAGCAAATCGTTTGTCTATTGCTGTACATCAACATCATTAACACGGCCATTACTTTAACGACGAACAACATTGACCCTGCACATTACACATGTCATGCTCACACCCACACCCACAGCCTAGAGCCGAGACGAAGAACAATGGCAATCATTGTGGCAATCATCCATCACATGTCGCCAAATACGTTTGTGCGTCTGTTGACCGCCATTTGGAACAAGGATGCACATGAAACGTTTCGTCAAAAGCTTTTGAAGGCATCATTTCGACAGCAGGGGGCGGCTGTGCGAAGGTCAAGCAAAAAGGTCAAAAATAGTTTACAAATTTTTATAGCTCTTTCGGCTATGGGTTTGGTTCAAAGTTGAGCGCTCTCAGCTGGGCAGTGGCAATAAATTTACGTTGATTGTCCAAAATTGATGTAGCGTATGAAGACTGTGGACTAAAACTGAAACTGACCTGTCCCAACAATGTGAACTAAGCAAGAGCTGACACAGCCAGCCTTCAATTCGATGTCCTGTTGAAAGTGCGTTAAACTCGTTGGGCGTGCTGATGTCTATGACCCTTGTTATGGCTGGATTTTAGAGAATTTCGTGTTCATGTACGTTAATCTATAAATACAAGTGGCTCAAGTTGAACTCTATGCAAATCTAAATGTAAACAAATGATGAATGGCGAATGTTCATCTCATTGTTTACTTGGCCAAACGGTGTGCGAATGTAGTAAGATTTGTTTGTTCTGCTTAAACTTTGGCGCAGACAAACTAGTTTAAATAAATTTCAACATTTATAATGTTAATATTAGTTAACTGTCTCTCACAAGTGAGCTATGTTGATAAAAGAATATAAGTTCGTAAGTATCTAAAACGAAGGAAAGACTGTATTTATGTTGCAGATCGAGTGTTGTCCGGCTTGGGTCACTTCTTGAACAGGCTTTGGTTTCCAATCGATGTCCTTTTTTTAATATTTTAAATGGTTCAAAGCTGCGATTAAATCTTCTTTGATATTCATTCACTCTTATGAAAGCCATATCATTAACGCGAACCTTTCTTTGTTTTGATTTAGTTGTTGTCGCTGTGCCTCGATCTGATTCTCCCTGATCTACATTGTACTAATTTAGTGTAGAAATTTCTTAACCCAAAGCAGGCAGGTGTACATACAGACTGATAGAAACAGTTATCCCTTTATATATACAGATATATTAAATATGTATGGTTAAAGATTTGCACTTAACAATGGCAAAACAGGATATAATATATATATGTACATACTCATACATCCAGATCAAGTTCAAGGCACACTCCTATTACGTGGGCATATCCTGCTGCATGGCGAAAAAAGTTTCCACTACAACCATGGCGAGTGTAACTATGTTGTACGATTACATGCCTCATCGAACCAATCAAGAAATGTAATAAAACTTGGTCAACTTTCAATGGTTAACATCACGTTTCAAGGTTGATTTAAACGGAAAAAGTTGTGAGCTAAGCCAGCAAAGAAAGGCAGGCAGGCAGGCATCCGAGCAGAAGGACGCACTGTCAAGGGCGACAGCATACTGAAGCCATAGTCAGGAGAGAAGGCTGCGAAGATGCCAAGCAATTACCATAATTGGCCCAACGTCTCTATGGAAGTGCAAAGCCAGCTATGATGTGCAAACAAATGCATGAATAAATATCGCAAAGTATGCAAATAGACAACCTGTCCACACCTCAAGGACATATCGACTATAGTGAAAGCAAGAAACCACTTTAGCTCGAGGGTAGCACAGTTCCAAATTGTACACGGGTGTATAAGTACTGTGAACTGTGCAGTGGATCAGAATCGTATACTTATATGCTGCGGCTCACCTCTACGCCGTCGTTGCAACGAAGAGGTTAGCCACAGCCAGCGTCTGGTAGGTATAAATCTTAGCATATTCCACATGTTGCTCTCTGGTAGCAACACCTTTTCGCGGGTCTAATGAGCTATCAGAGGAACACTTGTCAGCCTGTCAGAGTTCGGCAAAACAATGTGGTTCCTTTAATTGCTGCGACTCATGGCTATTTGTGGACTTCGACCTGGTTTTTGTATGTACTTGGCACAATTAAATCTTTTTTGGGCACAGCTGTTTGCAGTTTTTAGGTGCCGCAAGTGCGATTATTTTGGATGCGGGCCAAAAACGCGGCTAGACCATAAAATATTGAGACAACAGGAGAACAAAAGTGCCAAACATTAATTTTCTTGGATATTTTCAGTGGTCACATATATTGATACTCTATTCCGAAAGGCAAAACAAGTTCAATAGATTTGTGGATTTTAATCCCGTCAGGATCATAGATAGGCACACACGTACTATCCAGACAAAGCAATACTGCAAATGTGAGGGTACAGGCAGAACACGAAGTTGAGTGTCGTTTTGTTGGTTTACATAGAGAAAAAAGCATGAACCGAACTACATTCAACGAGCACAACACGACTACACCTATGCTGGCTGCGCTGCCGTTTATTTCATTCCTATCCCACGGGATACACTTTTTGAAAGTTGCCCACCTCTCTTATTGATCATTTCGACACTATTACAGCTATAGAAATAATCTATATTTTATAGTGCTGCTGGGAATTCTCAAATCTTACTGTTCTACGCCCAAACTTTCAAGTCTAACAAATCTTATTGACGTGTCAGTATACTTGATTTTACTTCAAGTCATTCAGTGTTTTTCGAAATGGCCCATAAATCTACAAATCAGAATGCCAATGGCACAGCCACTCAAACCATTGGTGAAACAGAAGATGCTGATGCTCAAGCGATGACAACGATGCCAGGGGCATTGCCAAATCCACCCATATTGCAGTTGCGCTTGGAACAGCCACCCAATCAACGCCGTCGGGTCGCCTTTCATCCTGGAGTCATCGACAATGAGCATATGAATCGCAAGAAATCAAAATGTAAGACGGCATCGAGTAAATTATGCACGGTCCACTCAACAACACATTGCTTATTATTTTAGGCTGCTGTATATATAAGAAACCCCGGGTCTTCGGTGAGAGCTCCTCAGATGATGATGGAGAGTGTGAACATTGCTTTGGTCATCCCGAGCAGCGTAAAAAGAAACCTCAACATGATCATGGGGCCGGTGAGCCCTCCAATTTGGCTGAAGAAACGCAGCAGACAGAGGTGACAGCAGCACCAGCTGCCACATCGGTGGCTGCAGAACCTGAAGCACTTCAAGGTATGCCTAAGGAGATTCAAGAGCCTGCTCCACAGCCCTCTTCCAACAAGGAGTCCCCATCCTCAGAGAATTCTTAAAAGGACGCAATACGGGGTTTTTAATCATATAAATTAGTCAGTGTGAGAATGGATTTGCTTATGTCTTTGAGATTTAAAATGGGGCGGATTTGTTTATGTATTGGAAATTTTCTATATTCGGATTGTAATTAAATTTGGAGAGTATTAACTTGGTTTAAGATGATTTTAAATTGAATTTGAAGAGGTATTTGAAAGATGTATCAACCTACAGTATAAAGCTGACGGCATTCCAATTGAGAGTCGAGTTATGTGAATACATTGCACAATTGAATTAAATTAATGTTTAAAAGAGTTTATTATTTTGGTGGCTAGAGAAGAGATTAGGGCAGTCGAGATAATGTGAATTTGAATCTTCTGAAATGTTTAGGCTAAATTTTCCATCTATTTAAGTCAAAACTAAATTCGAGTCTTCATACAATTTACAAGTTAACTTAAAAAGTAAACTGAGCTGCTATTCCACATTTCATTGACCAAAATGGCTTGCATTGCTTAGTCATTTGTTTTCAATAAAACCAAATGTTTAATCAATAAAACAAAGAATATTCATTCAACACAGTTCCATATAACGACTACGAAAATAAATATAATTACTTAAAAATAGCAATATATATGGCTGATAAGTTCATAGTAAAGCCAACGTCAATGGGATAATCCCATCAGGCCTAATTATCTATAATGCTAAATTTAGATATTGAAAACGAACTGGCAACATGGCGTATGCTCAATGGCCAACAACTCAATTGTGTACTTTTTCTTTCAACATAAACTAAAAGTAACGTCTCGAATGCCTAACAAATTGATTCACTGCTGCTTAGATAATTTATAATTAAATCAAATCATAATCAAAACTGTCACAGAGTTGTCTATAAGCTGTAAAAATTGAGCCCACAAATAAGATTGTTGATATACTGAATTTATTGCTATCCGTCGCATTTTGAATTCTACAGAATTCAAAGGTGAATCTCCCAATCTCCCAATCTAAGAGGACGCGTGTGTACACCACGCAATTGTGGAAACACTGAGTCACTACTGAGGGAGTCAGCTGACCGCTAAGAAAGTGCTACCAAGCCCTAATCATGGCCAATAAATTCTTCATACCACGTTTATCTCAAGTGAGCTCGTAAAAATCACGACATTGATTTGAGAGCTTTATCGGGCAGGGAACAGGCAGGCAGACTGAGAGTCATAGCCAGACATGTGTGTGCCTCCATTGCAGTATGTATGTCCATCCAGCTGTCCAGCTGGCAAGCTCTGCAATTGTCTGTTTAATTAATCGCTGAAAATATTCAAGAGCCGGCCAGAGTTGATGTGCTTATTAGTCGTATCTTATCTGAGAAGTGCTGTCCAAACGTAGAAGATTGCCAAATGGCAGAGGTAGCCCACGGCTGCATAAGCCGACTGACAGATACGCTATTACGGTAAGATCTTGACTGTATAGGCAAATTTTAAATTCATTGAAACTTCTTCAGGTTTCAGGAGAAGAAATGTTCAGCTAATTTGTTACTTAAAACCAAGTAAGTACCATATATGCAGCAGTACGACCTCTATTCGATCGCTATAAAAATTGTCAGATACAAAACTTTATTAAATTTCAATGAAGAAATTAAAAAATGGTGGAAATCTATCAAATCTTGTTCAACAATACTTTCACTTACTGAAACATTTTTGGAATTCATTAGTCGTTCCAGTGGGTTAAGCAAAAAGCCTCTGAAAATGGGATCCGTGGCTGAATCTGAAGCAGTCGTTTACCAAAACTCCATTTTTTGGATTTTTGTTATTTTTGCTAAACCCTAATTAGCTTGTCCGACGGATGTCGAACTTTATGCGATTGTGGGCAGCCTCTCTTACACTTTTATCGATGTATATGGGGGAGAAGAGTGCGACAACAAATTGAAACAAACTTAACCAGCGTGTATACCCAATAGAGTCCTGTTACCATACATTCTGACTCTGCCTCTTATGGTCTCTGAGATCTAAATCTACTAGGCTGTTGACCTGATCATGATCATATACTTCACCTGAATACAAAATATTCTCGAGTGGAGGTATAACCAACTAAATCACAGATCAAATTTGTGGGAAACGTCTTATGTGAAATGGGTTTAGTTCAAATATGAGCTAAGCCTCCGTACAACACTTTAAGCTTTTATATCGTGTCACACTTTTCTTTAATAATTTTATGAGCTCCTGCTGTGTCACAAAGCTTAAGTGCCTGCTCGTATAGCTTCTAATAAATTTGATTTTTTACGAGCATGTAGACAGAGTAAGAAATCGCTTTAATTTAGAGCAGAGTATAACATTTTGACGCCTGGTCATGGGACCGGCAATTCCTGCTTTAATATACAAATTCATATATTTGGCTCGCTCTTGTCAAGCTGCTATCTATCTTTAGACGTGCACTTGAATATTTATAATAATAAATGCAAGTTTGAAGTGTTTATATATTTTTAATGACATATTTGTAGCTATAAGAATTGAAAATTTAAAAACCAGTAGAAAAACCAGCCCAGATTTCTATGTCAATATCAATGTCAAAGCAATTATAAAATCCTACAAAAAATGCAAAAAGTCCGCAAAGTAAAGAACAATTTAGGAAACAATGTGACTAATGGCAGATCGTCGTGCTGTTCACAAAACTTGGCCAACTTGGAAATGGCCAATGTGGCTCTTGGGCAGGTTGTAAATGTTCAACTTAATCTACATATATTATGTGTCTCTTTATCCTTGCCACAATCTTAGAAATCAAAATATCAGAATTTGGTGAAATATATGCGGAAGATGATATATAATCTTATATTCTTTGTGTTCTGCCCAGTGGTTATTTTTGGGGCTCTCAAATTGTACATATTCAAGCGGCTGCTGGACATAACTGATCTGAACGATAATATAGGATCGGCGGTGGGAACGCTGATTGTGATGCATGTCATCATCGCAGGCTATATATTTCGCCTCATAGTTCTGCAGGAGATAACAAAATTCCAGGAGCAAGATGTGCTACGTGAGTGGTGCGGAGAGGGCAACGAAATGGTAAGTAGAAGTCAAATTTAAGTCTCTGAAAATTATGTCATCTTAACTTTTATGCCGCCACAGCATCCACCAGATCATGGCGCTGCGCTGATTACCTTGAGGCCAATGTTTTACAGCTCACTGATTGTCATCGTGCCAATTTTCACTTTCCTTGTGCTGAAATTTATCATATTGGAAAATCTTTTTTCAGTCAGTATTATAAGTGCTGATATAATATCTGCCATAGGAGCGGTGGTTGCGATGCATGTGGCCTTCGCACTATATGTCTATCGAGTCTATTATGGGAGTTTAGCAAAAAATCTGAGCATAAAGACAACCTGAAACGGGCGAATTTTATAGGATATGAATTTTGAACATTTTAAGAATATGTTCCTATACGTATGTTGTGATAGTATATAGTATTAATCTTTCAAGCTGTCACATGACATTTCAATCATTTAATAAATATAATTCTAGTATTATACATTCCATTATTGTTTATCAATAATTCCATGACAAACTGCTGACACAACAGGCGAGAAGTTCTCATATATTTTCCTCAAGCTGTTATTAATTTATTGTCCTCATGTCTTACACCCAAATTGACAGTAAGAGTCGCCTGCCAGTGGCTTTAGCTATCATCTGTTAATAGATTACCGTCACCATTGCTGGCGCCCCACGTGGAAGCCCCTGGTGGCTAGGGGAAATTGCTTAAACGAAGACATTCCCAGAAGACTGTCAGGAAAATTTAAGCAATCTTTAATTTCTCTAGTAAGCTTAAGTTGCCAATACAAATTCGGAAAATAAAGCAAATCACTTCATTTATTTTTAATACACATGACCCATGCTTGTGACCTAATTATATAAACAGTTTTAAAAATAAAGCTAATGACGAAAACGTGAACTGGAAATACGAGAATTTTGTATTTGCTGGCGTAAATAATTATAGTTTTAGATGTATGAAACTCATCAATGAACTTAGAATATAATGAATGGATTTAATATTAATTTAATTTAATGAAAAATACAATTAGTAAAATGTATGATTTCGAATATTTAAAAGATATGCACAAACTTTAAAAAATTACACTAAATTGCACTAAAATTATCACATCCACTTCAGCCCTCAAAATTATCTATTGATTTAGATTTTCCTCATGTTTGGCTTTTATATACATGTACATATATGAATAATTGTCGGTAGTCGCCATTATATTTAATCATATGGAAGCAGAGTGTCACACACTCGGTCACTTCGACTTGTTTTCCATTAGTTTTCTTAATATTTTTACACCTTTAAGTGCTTGTAAAATATCAAGAGCAACTCACCTGCGCAATCGTCTCTGACTTTGCGTTCTGCAACTCAAACAGTTAACAACAATTGCCAATGCTACACTAACAACATACTGTTCCGCACAATCTGTGATTGTTTCTGTTTAAACAGATTGGATGTCTGTCTTTGGCCTGGCTCTTTCCATATGCATTGACGCCTCTGTCAACGTTAATTAAACACATCAGTGCGCTGCAGAGCGGCAAGAACTATTTGATTCGCACATAATATATTTCTTATTTGCTATAACATTTTGCTAAACATTTATGAAACACACGCGCAATGCACAATTTGACAGCAGTTTTCCAAGTTCAGGAAACCCTATACATATACATGTTTATATGCATTGAATATAATTCAAGACGAAAATTTGAAATTATTTTATGAAATCTTAATTGTTGCCAAAGTAATAAAGTTGCGAGCACGAGCGCATTGAATAAACTAAAGGCGCAAGTAAACAGTAGCCAAGAGCAACAGTTGCAGATGCCGGCCCGCTCTTTTGTTTGCCATCGACCCCCGCCACAGCTTCCAATTTTGTCCAGAAAAGCAGCCAAAGGAAAGCGCATGTGCAAAAACAACACAAGAGATGCAAGATGAAGGCGGATAACCGTTGTAACCATTGTACTTTCAATTTGATGTGTGCCATTTCATATATCCTGCTGCATATCTGCACATTTGTAAACATAATTAGAAACTTGATAGTTTTAAACCATATAAATTCGTAACAGCCAAACGAAATTTCAGTTCTATTTCGAATTGTCATTGCCACCTTGTATGGCTTTGCCGGTTGCCGTATGTTCAAACAAACTGCCATGTGGCAACGCTGTTCGTTTAGTTGTGCCTGCGCGTGACAACTCTAATACGGCGCTAAATTTGAATTCAAGCTAACGTCGAATTTAAGTTCAATGTTCACAACAGTACAAAACTGTAACAAAAACTGACTGTGTTTGAGCATACAAAAAAAATAAAAGTCGGAAAAATCTAACATTTATATATTCA
The DNA here is from genome assembly GCA_037043425.1 of Hirtodrosophila duncani. Lineage (NCBI taxonomy): Eukaryota > Metazoa > Arthropoda > Insecta > Diptera > Drosophilidae > Hirtodrosophila > Hirtodrosophila duncani. Next base: position 1,986,820 of record JBAMBM010000820.1, on the reverse strand, counting down.
AAAAGTTGACTGACCGCAAAATGTCCTTCAGTTTCCAATTCAATACCGAATATGGCTATTTGGAGGGACTTACACGTGGCTTCAAGAACGGCATGCTGAAGCACGCGGACTACCTAAGCCTAACGCAATGTGAAACTCTGGAGGATTTTGTAGCGAACCTTCAGGGCACCGAGTACAGCTATATATTGAGCAGCGACCGTGTGCCCAGTGTGAATGGCATTGAAAGACGTATGCATAAGAAACTAGTGATTGAATATAACTATATACGTGATCACTCCACTGAGCCATTAAGCAATTTCTTGGAGTACTTGCGCTATCCGTACATGATAGACAATGTGGCGCTGCTCATTTCGGGCCTGAAGAATGAGCGCCCCATGAAGAAATTGCTGGCAGTTTGCCATCCACTTGGGCTTTTCGAGCAACTGGCAGCCATTGGAGTGGTCAGCAATACCTATGAGCTCTTTAATGCTGTGCTCATCGATACACCATTATCCCGATTCGTTCCTACGTCGTTTACTGGGTCAAGCTTTGCCAATATCGACGTGGAGATTGTGAGATGCACGCTCTATAAGGCCTATCTGGAGGATTTTTACAAGTTGTGTGAGAGTTTAGGTGGCACCACAGCCGATGTAATGTGCAATCTTCTGAGTTTCGAGGCGGATCGTCGGGCCATAACCATCACAGTGAACTCACTATATAGTGAAATGACTCCCAAAGAACGACTTGCGCTGTTTCCAAGATGTGGCAGTCTTGGTGAAGACGCTTTAACAGGCCTGGCCGAGTCCACGGATGATGATGAAGTGCGCTTGGCCATCAACTATTTCATGGAGTATGCCGCCATGTTTACAAACATTGAGAGAGATACAGATGGTCTGATCACGTTAGAGGATCGCTTCCTTATTGCCGAGGCCAAGAAGAATGTGTATTCATTTCTACAGCAATTTCATTTTGGTGTCTTCTACTCCTTTGTGAAGTTGAAAGAGCTGGAATGCCGCAATGTCATCTGGATAGCCGAGTGCATTGCGCAGCGTCAGATGGACAAGATAAATGCTTATATACCCATACCGTTAGAGTGATTCATTGATGTGTGTTTATGTAGGAAATCTTTTAACTTTAATTTAACTCAAGCAAGATGTAATTGTGATAGAAATATGTTTTTAATTAAGTATTGGAATTGTAGATGTTATTTATAAAATAAATACGATGTGCATGAATGAATGAAAGGCCTTCAGGGATTTGTCAACGAAATTGATCAACACAAGCCCATCACTCTGATTTTTTGATCGTAAAGAAATGAGAGAAAAAATGTCGGATCTGAGCAATGTTTGAAAAGGGAATATTTGTGTTATAACATGTAATATGAGAGGAATTTATGCGAGTTAATAATCGTTAACTGAAAGTAGAACTTGAGTCGCATGATCTGGGCAGTCAAATTTTGTTCATTAAAATTGGATTTCATCTCTCATGTGGCATGTGTCTTGTTTCAGTCAGTTATGCTCTACATCAATACATATTTTACATAAGGGCTCTAGTCGCGATTTCGTCTGAGCACCAAACAGTGACACCGTAGTCAATACATTTGCTAATTGAAACTCATTTGCAAACATTTTGAAGAAACCATCAAGATATGCCTCATGATTATGTTTGAAAAATTCTTGCTCAGCTATGCAAACGCGTTGCTTTCAACTGACACGATGTCATGCTTGTATATTGGCTTACTTTTCTCCTTTCATGTTACATAACATGTACATACATATATTCTATTTTTTTTTAAATTTTGGCAGAGCTTAATGTACACAGTTACTTGGCCAAACCTTGCAAAAACTCAAATCAGCTGCCGCGACTGTGGAAACGTAAACCTTCCCGCTGAGCTAATTCGGGCAACAGCTACCAGCAACAACAGCAATGGGTTTCGATTCTGGTTTTTCTTTTTCGCAAACTCAGTTTCAATTCGCGATTCTAGCTCGTCAGTTGTGGAAATAGAAGAAAATACTCGATTCCGAAACCGAATGAACATGAATCATCTTCGTTTTTAGCTGTCGTGAGTGTGTTTTATATATATGTAGATTTTTCTCTCTCTGTCTGTGCTTGTGTGTGACTTTTTTTTTATCAACCAAACTATTTATTCGAAGCTCAATATTATATATACTTACTGACACTGGCTGGTACATATATTTCAGCTTGTACTTGCAGTATGTACGTAGATATGTATATGAAGTTGATAAAATATCTCAGTTGCACGTATACTTTCCATACAAATACAAAAGTTTTTCTGCATTTTCCAGACTTGCAGCGACTGCTGCTGCGCTACTGCTACTTTTTTCAACAAGTTTAAGTTTCCTGTTCTAACAATTGGCCCTGCCACCCCCTCCCACTGCTGTGATGCTTGCCTAGGTACGAAGCATTCTTTTTGCGTTACTTCTGTTAAGAACACTTGTAAATTTCGATCCGGTTTCGATATACATACATACATACATATATACAATATGTATCTTCATACCATTCGAGCATAAGTAGACCGTACAAATTTAGTTTCAAAGGTTTTTGCAAATAATAAGGGCAGATCTTTTTATACAAAGTTCTTTCAAAAAATTATTATTTAGATAAGAGATAATTACACAGTTAACAAGATTATTATATCAATCCATTTAAAGCAGTTTCTCAGCCTTCTAGGGTTTTCCCTGAAGCCCAATCCAAACACATAGTTCTTCAATTGAATTTGCTTAAGGTCACAGACTACCAATGACGCCTATAAGTCTTGCTGACGTCACAATAATATGCTTTTACATTTTCACAAGGAGAAGAGAAAGGTGATTTTGCCATAACAAGTGTAAGTCTATCAACTGTACAAAAGAATTATATTGTATATTATTTGTATATAAGCCAAGGGTATATCTTTTCAAAATACACAAATATTTGCACTTTTAATTAACCTCCTTAAATTTTCGAAGACAAACGTACCCCTTTCTTACTCTCTATTAAAAGGCATAAAGAGTATATCAAGCTTATCCAAGGCAATAAAAACTTATCAAAGATTATATTTATTACTTCAAAGAACTTACTATATCCCAGCTTCTTGTGTTTTTCAAAGCTTTCATACGTCTCCGAAAATCGGGATTTGCCTACCTCCAGAATTTTAGAGCTAGATTACTGAGATCTCACTTGGAGAACTTTATAAATTGTGACTGTGATTTTCAGAAAGTTTGAATAATTAGTATAGTAATAAGCATCTATCTTCATTTCACATAGCAAGAACCTCAGTACAAAACGGCAAATGAGCAAGGAGAGCAAAGGATATAATGTTTTCCTGTAGATATGTATGTAACAGTCAAAATGAAGCTTTGTAGAGCTCATATTTAAGGTCGAAGTAAATAAAATCGGGATGTTTTAGGAGTCCATCGGACAATGTAATTAGGGTAAATCCAAAAAGTAGAGCTTGGAAATCCTGGCGGACTGTTTCAGTTTCAGGTACGACGGATGTATATTGAATACCCTCGTCATGCTGTTCAATATATTCTTGAATATGTTATATGTTATATGTTCGGAAACACTTTCTGCTGTGTGGCAAACTTTATGACAAAAGTAATAATATACATTAACATATTTTGTGAATGGTATTCCGCTATCATAACAAAATATACGATTTTTCGGATGCCAGTACGTACATCTGTATATACATATGTAATATGTAGTTTTAATAATCTGAAATACAATCCCATTAATTTTCCTGATAAAATGCCACAGCTCTAAACATTTACTGTCGCTCAATCTCAATCTCAAAATACAATTACTGCTACCATTAACCATCGCAACGCACATAATATACCTACTGCACATACATAAAAAAATGTCTATGTGTATGTATAGCACGTATATATGCATATATATATATATACATATAGTCTGTTTTTGTAGGCTTTCGAGTTTGAGTTTTGAAATCGCAATTCAGTATTGAAAAAATCGCCGTTAGCTACGGTGGTTGTTTGCTGTTGCTGAAATTCTGGTTATCTGCCGCTGCTGACAGTTTGTGCTCTCTCTCTCTTTCTGACTATAGGTATGTGTGTGTGTTGTTCGGCAAGGTGTTTTGCTTCTGTTGCTGTGTTGAAAAATAGTTAATATTTAAATAAATAAAGTAATGAAGCTAAAGCGTGCATGATACACAGAGAGTGTTGGCTAATACTCTACTTGTCAGCCACAAAGTGGTTAGTGTTAGTGTTGTTTTACAAATTTCTTAATTATGATTGTGAATATAATCATATTTATTACATTTCCTATTCTTTTTCTTGAAAAATTCTCAACAGCGCATAATAAGCGTAAATTGGTATGTTTTGTGTGTGTGTGCGTTGAGTTTCTTGAATGACAGAGAGCGAGCGACACAGAGCTGGCAAGTCGCTCACATTTCTCATATGACGCTCTTGCTCTCGCTGTGGCTTCGTTTTTCTGTTGCCTGCTTTCGTACATTTCCCCCAATTCCCAACACAGTGCTTTAAAATCTATTTGAATTTGACAATGTGAAGACAGACCACCACGTTTCCGTTTTGGCAAAACAGCTCCAAAACAACAATAACAGAAAAACCCCATCTATAATCTAAAAAATTTGTATTTATGTTCAAGCATTTTAAAAATTGTGTTGTTGACGCCTCTTAAAATTGTGAGCTATTTTTCGACTAGCGCTGAGAATTAGTCAGCTTTTTCAACCAAATGTGTGTGTGATTCGGGTTTCGTTTTTGAATGCTGGCAGCTTCAGCTTTACCCCCCTCCTCCTCCCGTTACGAAATATGAAATTAAATCAGAGCCCATGAAAAAGTTTTTCTCTTATTCTTCTACGATTCTGAACAAAATGTTAGTGTCGTGGCTAGTTGCCGCTGCTTAGTGTAGTTAATAATTTTGTATGTGCTTTTCTTCGAAAATGATTACGCATCAGACGGGAATCGGAATTGAGAACTGGTACACACATACATATACCTGTATACCTGTGAGCTTGTATAGGTGTAATAGTTCTAAAATCGTAATAACAACCGCAACACAACACTTCAGTTATAGTTATATTTATTAAAGTGACGGAATATTTGACTCTGTGCTCAAGGTGCCCCAATTGTGTTGATATGTACTCGGAATGTTTATGAACATTTGAAAATCGTTTACTCGCTATCTGTAAAAATATAACTTGCTATATGCTATATTGTGTGCCTATGTGTGAATGTATTTGTATGTGTGCTGATACTTTTTTTCATATTCGTTTTGAAATTTATAATCAAAATCGATAAAAATACATATGTATATGCTATTTTTTGTTTGTTTGCTCGTAAGCTCAATTCGCATGCCTGTATCTCTGTATAGTTATGAGTAAATGGATACGGATGTATGTGTGTGTCTTTGTAGATTGGTTTCGGAAGTTGCAAAGCTGTTATGTAATCGGCATTCATTAAAAAGTTTTTAGAAAAGAAGAACAAGGAAATATAAGAAACTAAACATGCATGCTGGTTTGAGAAGAGGCAGTTTTGTGACGTCATAGCAACATATGACAAATTATACAAGGTGTCAAAACCGTGTTTTTTAAAGTATTTTCTATTAGAGAATCAAATATTGTCAGCAGCCTGTCGACTTAAAAAGGAAAGAATATTGACTTCATAGTGTGTACGAAAACATTTGTGCATTTATTTTTTCAAGTTTATTGTTAAGATACAAATATATTTGTTCAACATAGAACTACTAATTAATGCCGTCAGAACTAAAACTAGATATTCTTTATATTTCAGTTCTTCCTTAATATAATACTGCAATTGTATCATAGAAAGCTCCATGTTGATGTCGCCATATCCAGCCTCGGGTAGCCATAACGAGACCAGCTCTTCCGGCAAGCTTGGCCACGCCTCCACCACTACCACCGTGGCGGCCCATACGAAAATGCGCTTGTTAAGCAAAGTGGAGCACAACATGCGATTGAATCAAAACCAGAATCATCATCACCATCAGCAGATGCCGAATCAATTTCAAAATCACAATCCGATTCCGAGTCACAATCAAAACATTAACAAACTAATCAACACGGCGGCCATAGGCAATGGTGTTGTGGGTGATGTGGATGGTCATGGGCTGCTGACGCCCATGCGCATCAAAGGAGACCCATATCCAGCCGAACAGTCTCTTTCATCTTGCAGCTATAGTAACAACGGCAAGGAGTCACATTCGAATTCAAACTCGTGTACGCCCTCGTCGCGGCCAGAGCGCAACCTGTGGAGTCGCGCCGAAATGCTCGAGATGCTGTCCATTATGCAGCGGATAAATGCATTGGACCAGCTCAATGATCGGAATGTGAAGAGTGATCAAGTGTTCCGCCAGATTGAGGAGATGATGCGCAGTAAGGGCTATGTAAAGAAGTCCAGCGTACAAATCTGGACCAAGTGGAAGTTCCTGAAATCCACGTACAATACGACAACGCGTCATAACGCCGGCATACCGAAGGTGGTGCCCGAGGAAGTGTATCGGGTGCTCTGCAGAATGCTGCGTGCCAGTAATTACAATAACGATAGCATAAGCAGCGAGTGTGGCAACTCCATGGACAGCTCCAATCCAGAGCTGAGCAAAGCATTGGGCAACAGCGAGGATATCAAAGAGGAAATGGGCGTAGAGCATCCCATATTCGGATTTCGTTTGGGACTCATCAAACCAGAACCGATGGATACAGGTGGGTGAAGCAAAATGGGTGAATAATTTGCAACGCAATGTGAAATTGTTAATTAATCTTTCTAATCCTTCTTTACAGGCTATGAATCAATGCTGGGCCAGGACAGTATCTCCGAACAGACAACTAATTCGATGACCCTCGAAGCGAGTGTAGAAACAACTCCTGATGAAGGTCTGGCTCCAAATCACATGCCTTTCGTTGTGCCAGTGAAGCACGAGCCCGAAATGGATCTGGGCGTGGATGGCACTAATACACCACCTCCCACGGCGCCTGCTTCGCCTACGCCGCCGCCAACAGCGTTGGAGGAGCAAACGTATGATGATGGTTTTGCAGATAATGGTCTTATGTACACATCGAGTCCTCAGCCGATGCCCATGCCACCTCTTCGCGTGGCAGCGTTCGCCAAGGATGAGCTGCATCGACCGACTCACGGTGTGATGCAGATTGATCGGCCGCCACCTATGCTTACCAAAGCTGGACCTGGTGCCGGCAAGTTCAATGGTAATCGCTCCATGTCGCTGCACAGCACGAGCAACATAAACTTTGTGCATCCCACCAGCAAGCTAATATTGCCTCGGAAACAGATGCCTGTGCGGATTCCACGTGAGATCAGTGTTCAGCCAGCTGGGACGGGTATGCGCCTAAAGACGGTGCCCACTCGTGACACCGGCTACTCGTTACGTCCGGAGCGCAAAATACCAGATTTGGATCAGTCTATATCACCACCTCTGTCACCCTCGCCCACTCATGGTCTATCTCCTTCTGCGATGCCAAGCAGAGTGCACCACTCTACGCCCCTGAAGTATGCCATGGCTCCCTACGCCTCTACGAGCCGGCATGCGCAAATGTTGTCGCAACATCAACAGCAACAGCATCAGTTGCTGCAACGCAAGCGGCGTCTACTCCAGAGCCCTCCCGTGCCCGTCAAGCTGCAGCGAAGCTCAGCGCTTCCGAGTGGATCCAATCTTGGGAATGATGATGAGGCCGAAAGCAAGCACACATTGGCCGCTGAAGAGATGCAGCGCCGCAAGAAACAGCAGGATGAGCTCTTTTCGAAGGAGCTCAGCCAGCTGGCCAGTGCGATACATGCGGCTCAACGGGAAATGCTCGAAGATTTCTTTCAACAGCAGAAAGAGTTTGCCCGCCGCGAGCACGAGTTCCAAATGAAGCAGGATACGCTAGTTATGCGTGCTCTACGCAAACAGACGGATGCACTGCTTCGCACCGCCAATCAGTTGGTGCAACAGGTGGAAGAAGATAGTCCAAATGACAAACCAGATGATATCAGCCTTGAATGTCCCTTAGTAGAGCCAGACATTGAGCTGCAAGAGACTACGCCAGTCTTATACTTGGAGAAGCCTGAAAAGAGCCAGCACGATTTGGGTCATGACAGCCAAGAAAATGACCAGGACACGGCTAGCGGCGTTGAGAGTAACCTGGATTCGTCCATGTCCGCCAGCAATCCAAGCGATGCTCAATAGCGTACATTTTATTTCCCTAGTTTCAAGTATTATCAAGATATATAAAAATATTGTTATTCCTAATTCTACAATGTATATCCTAAAACATTCCAAACACATTCCTTAAGTTCCACTAAAAGAAGACGAACTCAAAAATATTTAGATACATATATATAACATTCCTAGCGCAAGACCCCATTGTTAAAAGACTTGATTATGTTTAAGCATATAATCATTAGGAAAACATTTTAATAATTTAATTAGAATATATTTATTGTATTTTTTTAAACTCCGAAGGGCTTGGCTATAATATCTGTGTTACTACAGGCATAGGCATTTCTGCTCTTTCGGGCTGTAAATTAATTGAAACAACAAAATAAATACATACATATTTAAATAACATAAATGAACAATCAAGAAAAGGCGGTGTTGAATGTTCAGTTTTTGTTTAAGTTTTACATTCGCAAAGTAAACTATACTTTATTAGCGTTTACAACTGTCGCAGGAAGGGAAGATCTTTTGGACTAGTATTTTATATACTCATGTCTCCATTTGCTTTGGGGAATCTGATATGTAAACTTTAACCAAATGTAAAAACCATGGCATGAACCTTGGATACAATAATCAGCTAGCGACCTTGGTGCTTAGATGCAGCTAATCAAAAGAAATGCGCAAGATTGGAACAACTGGGAACGACAGAATACTTGACCAAGGAATGAACCATACTTGTGAGTGTACTCTTTAATTTTGATCTTCAATAAGGCCTGTTTGATAAGATATTGACTTATGTATATGTATTTGAATTCTATATTTTCCGATGAGTTTAAAAGAGTTCAAAGTTAGCAAGCGGAAATTGTATCCAGAAGGGATAGTATGGAAATGGTGATTAATTTGTAGTTAATCGAACCAATCTTTTGCCCCAAATTGCTTGCAACAGATCATAGTGATCGACTTAACATACTTTTGAAAATAAGCCTTTATGCGACGATATGTGCGCTTCGGGTTGCAGCGGTTTAATTCATTTTGGAATTTGACATAGGAACAATCGGCCCATTGCGGCTAAGCTAGCTTCATTTCTAATGGCATTAAATAGTTGCCAAATCATTTCTGAAATCTATATCTACAAAAATGCCTGAGTACGATATGAAAGTGCCTCATCAAAATTACAAATTTGTTGAATATTGAATTTAAAAAAGTTTTGTATTATATTGGTATACTATGGATCGTATGGAATTACCTTTTCAACATTATTAAAATATTCTACAAAAATTAATGCAAAACTACAGAATTTGTTCTATTAGTTTCACTCAATGCAAATACGCAAGATGCAAAAAAAGTTAGATTTTGCTGTCCAACTTTAAGGTCTATTATGTGAAATTTTCTTTATTTGCACAAAGGACTTTTCTTATTAGGGCAGGCAATCGTTGAGCAACATGCTGATCAAATTTATTTTTCCAGTCAACCGATTTGTGAAGTTTGTTTATAATTTACAGGACTAATCTGTTGGAAAATTTAAGAAATTTCAAGTCTCCGTTAGAAAAAACAAAGATTGTGTTCTAACTAATAATTTCTAGAGAATTATAATAGATCATCATGCAAAATAAGAACAGATAAGAACCCTACACGTTCAGTTGAGATGATTACAACCTCAGACACCTCACTTACTTTCGTTATCCAAACATTCAATATCTTTCCTTAGTTTTTAGGGTAAAACAGAACTCTTAGTTTTCTTTATTTATTGTTTTTATTTAGCAAGCTCGAGGTCAAGTGAGTGAGGAAACGCCGATATAGTTAAGCCCAATGTATGTTAAAGTCCAAAGGACAACCAAACTTGAGCCACTATGTAACAGCTCTTTGACTGGTTAGACAGAGCGCCGTGTTTCGGGGAAGCCAATGCATTTGATTAGTAACCTATTGAAGAGGCTTGCTCAAACCTCGACAGTAGTCCATTCACAGATGATAGTTAACACGAGAAGTGTTGTAGGTGAAAAATGCACTAACCGGGAAATACAAAGTCACTGGCTTATCAAACAACCCTCGTACCATCTTTTTCAACAAACTGGCAATGAGAGTGTATTTACAAATACAAAATATTTATATCTTTTTTTTTGCAATTTCTTAACAAGAAATGTATTTTAAAATTGCATTATTTAAAAAAAAAACATTGTATTTAAAACTAAAGCAATAAGGTAAGCGCGTTCCTAAACATACGAGAAATCAATTCTTTTTCTTATAATCTATATACATAAGTATGTTTCTCTCAAAAAATTTGTTTAAACTAAAAGCCACATACATACATTTGATGTACCAGTTAGCTTAAAGAGACGACATCCTTGCGATTGCACTAAACTATCTAGTTTATGCTTCTCTGCTGTTAGTTTTGCAGAAAGTAAACAATGCCTAAAGCCAAATGATTATTAGCAGCTAATTATGTATTTTATATTACAATTACGATTACGATTATGACCCCCGAATTACCGTGCAAATTGCATATTCGTGAAATACCCCACCTAGTCGGGCCGATAGATGGGCGTTTTGGGTATAAATTCAATTAAAATAACATATTCCATCATGGAATTGGAATCACATTGTTGCTTATGCAGTCGCCAATGCAGGCCCAGCTTATGATACAGATGACTATTCTCCCATTCGAACAGTTTGTCCAGCGTGAGCTGTGTCTGCAAGTCAGAATAAAATCGAGAACAAAAAATTAGATTGAAACGGATGCGGGTTAGTAGGGGCGGACTACTTACGCGTTTGCTGAGACATATCACGGGCCAAAGGGAGCAGCCGAGCGTACAGCAGCAGCAAACGCAGCCACAGAACAGCCACTTGACATTAACGGGCAGGGTCTTCTTTAGTACGCCATTGATGCGACCAATCGTCGCCTTGAATTCCTCGGGAGCCACGCGCGACAGCAATCCGCAGGGGAATTCCGTATTAAAGCGATTGCTGAGGCCAAAGCTGTAAGCAGAATGAATGATAAATCCCCGAATAAATAATACATAATGCGTGATAGTGATTGTGATATACACAATACAAATGCAATATGTACATATGTACGAGGGTAGTTCCAGCAGTTCTTTACATAGCTTGTAGTCAAATGCTCAACAGGTCAAACTACAATAGCTAGAAGACTGCAAGTGGGTCTAAATCAGTGTAAAGCATATCGGACTATAATTATTATATATTCTCGATCAGGGGCCATCAACTTTGACTTGGGCCGGAGCTAGCCTGCCTTCCATGGTTTTATACCATTTTGCAGGTTTGCAGAAGGAAGCGATTTCGACTATATAAAGATCAGCATGACAAGGGCAATCTATACAACCATGCCCGCCTGTTTCAACACAAAGATCTCAGAAGTCTTAATGGCTGAAATTTACCAGATGCTACTTTTCTCTGCACGCTGGTTAAGTTTGAGAGTAATCCAGATCGGACAAATATATCATATAGCTACCATATAGCCGATTGTTTATAGGAGGATGTTTTCTGTTTTTCATCCAAATGAAAACAAATTCGACTTGTCTAGATCTAGATCGGTTACATATTTACAATATGAATGGTCTATAAGATTCGGCAAGCCGAAGCTAGCCCTAGGTATAAAGGTACATTGGTCAGGGCAAAAAATTATCCATTGCACAAAAGAAGAGTACCAAACAATAAATACTCGGGGAAAAACTTGTCACTACATATGTAAATCTCTCTTTATATTTGATATTTTGCAACTTTATATTGCAACTAAACTTTAACTAAATTAAACGGAACTCGATTAAGCAACCCAGTCTATTTTTGGCAACTGGGCGCCCAAATGCATTTACCACCATCCCCACCTATTAACGAGGTCAGCGGCATAGAAACGGACAGATGGACACAGACAAGAGTCGTGGCGGAAGCTCTCAATGTTCAAAGCCTAAATACAGAATTAGGTGGGCTGGGAAAAACCTTGAACTACATTTATGCACGATGTGTCTGATGGATACTTACACAGTCATGTTGCCAGCACCGCGTATAATAATAGGCTCCGGAACTGGCGCCACTGTTTGATCCTGGAAATGTTCCAAGTCCTCCAGTTGTTCATCCTCATAGATGGCATCAAAGTCCGAGAAAGACATTGTTGGATAGTGGACGTCGATTGATGTTTACTTGCTTGTGGTTGCCGTTGCTGATAATGGGCGGAAGGAGACGGAGACGCGGAAACGCGGAAGGCGAGGCGAGGCGACAGTGGCGAGACGTTACCGAGACACAGAGAGACAGTGGAGAGCAACAGACGCCCCAACGTTCCAATAGGGGTTGGGGGGTCAAAACATCTTTAATGCTAGATTTGCTGTCTTGCTAATTATGGCAGTCACAGCTATTGCTATTGCTGGCTCTGCTCACTCCGCTGTCGTTGCTGTTGGGACTTTCGTTACTTTTCTGTAGTGGATTGTGTTGTAAATAAAAGCGCTTGCCTCTGCTTTTGCTGGTGCTGTCTTTGTTGACTGCTGCTTCCGCCATACGCAGCAGCGTTGGTGTTGTACGTCGATACTTTGAGAGGACGTTGTCTCGAGCTTTATGGCGCTGGCACTGGCACTACAGTCAAATTGAATGTAATAAATGCATTTTAATTTAAGGAACAATAAACCTAGAGTTCTTGTTGATGATATAAAACGGTGCGTTTGTGTGTCCGCCAATGCATGTTGTGCAACACTGGCGCATGCCTGGTTGTTGTTGTTGCAAACTCTAATACAAAGACAATGCAAGTGTTTTTACACTTACAAGAAAACAACAAATGCTGACGCACTTCAACATACTATATATGTTAGCACAGAAATATTAATTAAACCCATGCTATATTTCCCATACGTCTAACGTAATTGCACAGTTGTTATGGCCTACATTAAAAGCAGAATCAGAATGCTTTAAATACGCACCTTCAATACAGTTATACTTTGTCTCTTTCGCAATCACAATTTCATTGTTCACAATATCAGCAATAGCATTGGCTTTAGTTGAAATTTGCATTTGTTTTTATCACTCGATGTTAACAGCCAGTTTTTTTTCTGATTATTAGTTGAACACAAATTTTACAATTTCGAAACACGCTTTCTACGTTTTGTAATAGTTTGCTGCTGCTCCGTTGTGTTGTTGTTGCTTGCGAGAATAGCAGCTGTTAAAGCAGGGTTGTCAAATCTCCATAAAAATGCCATTATTCAAGCGGGGTTAATATTGATTTATTAACTATATGAATAAATATATGTAATAAATGTATATGTAAATTGCAAGCTTACGTCTCTAACTAATTATTAATAATAATATTGTGCACAAATTCGAGAATTAGCAAAACAATAACATTGCGTTACATTTTATACTAAGCATTCATATTTTGTTGTTTTCTGTGGGTATTTATCATTATCCATATGAATGAAAAGGCATAGTAGATAGTGAGTGGTTGTAGGTATCCTTTGGGTTAAAGCTTCCTTACTTCTTTTTCGTTGAACTTGGGCTAGTCGACTGGAACACCGAAGACGCAGACATTAGGTTCTCTATGTATTGGCCGAGCACTTGGTTTTCGGAACGCAATTTTAGATTCTCCTCCTTCACAGAATCTACGCGCTGCGACAGATCATCAAGTGTGTTTTGCAATTCCAGGACCTGCGTAATTAGACGCGCCTTCTCTTCCCTATCATCTTGTACCATTTCAAGGGTTTCCAAAGAATTGTGGGAGGAGTCGGGAGTTGAGCTGCGATTAGTAAACGAAGAGCGCAGCGAGTCCATGGATCGACCATTTGGAATGTTATGTGTAGTTGATGGCTCATCGTCATTGATGACAACTGTTAGAAAAGTGAAGGAATAGAATGTTAATCGAAAACGACAAGGACAACTCCCACGGTCTGTGGATATCTACACACCTTGTGGGTCTTCGTCAATAGGCATTATGCTGTCGTCGTTGCTGATTAGAGACATGGTAGCTATGGTTATTTGTAATAATGCGTAGATTTTGATTTATTTTCAGAAACTAATTTAATTTAGATGACGGGGCTGGGCGACGGCTACGGATAACGAAAACTACCACTACATCAATCATCACAGCCCAACACTGGAATATTTAATTTTACAACACTGTTTTAATTGTAGCCGCAAATTTTATTTTGAACTTTAGCGTCGACAGGCTTGATAGACTTGATGGTATATTCTATGCAATTTAAAACAACAATACAAAAGATAAATATATATGTTGAATGTTTAGTTCATTTCGTCTCTTCCATTTCTTTCCCAAGTGGCCAATACTATCGATTGAGCTCGAGAACCATCGATTAAATGACTGCAAAAAATTCGGTCACACTATCATTGAGTTTTCTTCGCAACTTGCCGATTTTGTTTTCCTAATTTAATTATAAAAGTGCACAAACCATGGCGAATGCAAATCCAAAGCATATCAAAGAGGAGATTAACGACGAGCCACATTCGGAAGTCATTGAGATACGAGAGGATGATGTAAGTAATCGCCGACGGAAATGAAAAATTGCCCCCTGCTTCCTCTTGCTTTCGGCTTTTGGAGGTGGCGGTGTCTCATAATTCTGACACATGTACTTTTTTTTTTTTTTGCTTGTTTTGCCTTAAATCTCAACGTGCTCTGCGAAAATCAACCCTTGAAATAGGACATATGCGAATTGGAGCACTTGCGTAAGTTGTTCATTGGCGGCTTGGCACCTTACACCACAGAGGAGGGTCTGAAAGTGTTTTACGGCCAGTGGGGTAAGGTGGTGGACGTTGTTGTGATGCGCGACTCCACCACGAAGCGTTCGCGTGGCTTTGGCTTTATTACCTACACAAAGTCCGCTATGGTAGACAAGGCGCAAGAGAATAGGCCACACATCATCGACGGGAAGTACGTGTGAACAGCTATTTTTATAGCTATTTGTGTCTCTGTGTGTGCATGTGTGTGAGTGCGTACTTTCTTTCTTTCGTATCTGCAGAACGGTGGAGGCAAAACGGGCCCTGCCACGGCCGGAGCGGGAATCACGCGAGACAAACATATCCGTGAAGAAGCTATTCGTGGGCGGACTGAAGGACAACCACGATGAGGAATGCCTTCGCGAGTATTTTATTCAGTTTGGCCACGTTGTATCCGTCAAGCTGCTCACGGATAAGACCACCGGGAAGCGCCGGGGCTTCGCCTTCGTCGAGTTCGATGACTACGATGCCGTGGATAAGGCAACACGTAAGTGAACGTGCAACAAATCTATTCGTAATTCGTAATCTCTAACAATTTGTAACATTAAATTAGTTCAAAAGCAGCACTCCATCAAATACGTGCTGGTTGATGTAAAGAAATCCATTTACAATCTGGAAAAGAAAGACAAAATGGCCGCGGGTCAGCTAGCTAGTGGCATTAAGCAACAGCAACAGCAGCAGCAGCAGCCGCCGCCGCCCAACAATAACATGACTGCACCTGGCTACCGTCCGCCCGTGCCGCCATCGCAAGCCATGCCGCCCTATCAGCATCAGCCTCCTCCGCCTATCAACGCTCCTCCGCCCAATTACAATTACTGGGGCCCACCACCACCCATGCAGCCTTACTACCAGCAGCCGCCGCCGCCTCAAATGAATGCCTGGAATGCCTATCCGCAAAACGGCTGGAATGCACCACCGCCCCCACCGCCTGGGTCCCAGCAATGGCATGGAAATCAGTGGGGATGCCCGCCACCAGTGCAGCCACCCACACCAGTGCCGCCCATGGATCATCATCACAATGGGCCGCCGCCGCCGATTGGCAATTGGAATATGGCGCCGGCTGCTCCACCACCTGTGCCCGGTGTTCAGGGTAATGGCGGCATGCCACCCGTTCAGGGCCCGCCACCACCACATCAGCCGCCACTACAACAGCAAACTCAGCAGCCGCCACCCAATTTTGGCAGCGGCTATCAACAGAGCTATGGCGGTGGCCCGACCAAGCACAATAACATGAATGCCAATCGCATGAATCCCTACGCCGCAGCGCCGCCGAACAGCTATCGTGAGTGGTTCGCGAACACACTTGTTAAACAATATTAGAGGCGCCTTTCTTAATTGCAGACAATGCCCAGCCTCCTGCTCCTGGCTATGCTCCCTACAATACAGCTGCTCCGCCGCCCACTTCAGGATCTGGACCTGTGCCCAAGAGTGTCTCCAACGGCTCTGTGGCAACCGGGGCCAGTGCCAATAGTAAATATCGTCGTTAGAGCGGGTGAGTTGACTATGTAAGGGTGCCCCAGCCCCCGATCCGTCCACTCCTTATTTTCATTGGTGTTGTTTGTTGTCGTTGTCGCACGCCCCTATTCCATAGTCAGTCCAGTTGCGGGAGGGGGGTCTGCTTGAAGCTTGCTTCGGTTTACTACAAATGACATCCACCATCCACCCCACTACGTCTTGCCTCCATCTGTACCTACAGCCAGAAAAATAACCCCCTTAAAGTTTAAAATTCAAATCGCCGCAAATATAAGAAATAATTTATTTGTTTACAGAACAAATTTCTAATTTTAAGAAATATATATCTCAAAATTAATAAGATTTTTTTTCTTGGAACATATTTCTGATTCTACGAAATATTTTTCTAAAAAGTAGAGCACATTTTTTCTAAAATACGTTTTTCTGCTTTAAAGAAAAACTCATATTTAGAAAAATAAATCTTATAGCTAAGAAATTATGTTTCTATTTTCAGAAAATTTGCCTTCCTTTTTAGAAATTGTTCTGCCTTTGAGAAATAAAATTCTTAATTTTAAGAAATATTTTTCTAAAATTCGAAAAATATTACCCTGAAAAAAACTTTCTAAATATTAAGACGAACTTCCTTGGCGGCATTCTTAAGTCCAATTTCTAAAATTTAAGGCGGTTATTTTTCTTTGTGTAGGATAATTATGTCAATGTAATATCACTAATATTTAAAATTCTTTTTAATTTAGATACCATTTGCAAGGTACAGATACAGATAAACAGAAAGAAACAGATACAGATACATAAATAGACTTGCAATAAGCTAGAACACAGTCGCTTAGTAAACTAACGAGCAGGACACATTTTAAGGCGTCACAACTTCTACTTCTCTTTAACCATAGGACAACTAACTACGGTTTTTACACTAAACTTAAGCTATAATAACACAGTTTATTATTTAAGCTAACCGAAGAATACATATGCCTAAGATACGGAATACCACTGAATACAACTCGGTGTTTATTGTAAACATATATATTTTCATTTCATTTGATTTGATTTCAAAAGAAAACAACAACAAGAGAGGAAAGCTGACTTCGGCCAACCGAAGTTTACATATCCTTGCAGATTAGTACTATAATATTTGGTTCAATTCGGACATTGTCAATCGGTCAATTATGTAGGACCTATAAGATACAGTGCAGACAACTGCAGCGATGTACCACAACCAGTTGTCCAGCACTAGTTGACTGAGCTGAGTAGTTGCATATTTAGACGGACATGGCTATATCTACTCGGCTTGTCTGGCTGATCAAGAATATATATATTTACTAAATGGGATCAGAGATGCTTCTTTCTATGCGCTAAAATTATAATATCCTCTGCAAGGTTATAAAAATACATACAGACAACGTTTGCATGTCCATTGAGAATACATATGTATTTGTAAGCTTACACATTCTACATCAGCTCTCTACATCTACATCTCTCTATCCCCTAATCGTTACAACCTTATGTATGTATGTGAATCGAGACAAGAGCATCCGTGCAAAATGCGGCTTCTTCTTGGCTTCTTCTTTATTTAGTGAATGATATTTATTTTTTATAAGCATCAACTTGAAGCAATAAATAATTATAATAATCAATTAAAATATGTATTATACATAGAAATTAGATAAAAACAAAAACAACAACATTTTGAAGCTTTAGCCCAGAGCTTATTGGCCTAGTTCGTATAGCCTAAAAAATATATATACATACATATGTAGATGTGTATGTATTACAACCGACCTATAAACAAGATGATGCTCCTTAGAGTGCTGCAAAAGTAACGTCCAAGCAACAAGAAACATAATAGAAATTACATATATAAACAAAACACTAATCATATGCTAAGCTGGCTGGCCCTTGCACGGATGTGCGGCCTTAACTATAATTAAAAAAATTAGATATATATATACGCGAGTTGATATCAAAATAACAACACTATTGTCAATTTTGCTATAAAGCTAGCAGCAACTGGGAACCAAAAATTTTAAAGGTTTCTTCTCTCTGTTAAAAAAAAAACTTCACTTTTTGTAAATGTGCAGTTGCCCAAATGGTAATGCAAATTTGAACTATGTATATGTTTATGTATAAGTGCATATGCATACATATGGTCTATATTATCTACATATGCATTAGAGGTCTACAGGGCTTCACTCATAGTTTGAGCCTCAATAGAATTAAATTTGAATGTTGTCAAATTGAGTTAGTGCAATGAATTTGTATGATTATGAGTGACATAGACTTTGACAGTGACAATGAGTAAGAAAGAAGGAAAGAACAAAGCATAATTTTCATTGACGAAATCTTCAGAATGCTTGCAAATTTTCTGTGCAGAGTTACTTTGTTTCTTGTTTCGTGGCGGTCAATTCTCTTATTGTCTCCGATATCTAGGTCTTCATAGGGACACACGAACGCAGATCTACACGAATACATTATAATACTCTATTCTTGCATTCTCACTTATTAGCCTTCATGCAACTTCGTAAGAATGTAATGTGACTCAGTCTTACACCCACACCCACATCCATTCGAACTCGTTCAGTTTCGCCTTCGATTTCACTCAATTCATTTTGAGCATGACTGCTGCTTCGAACGTCGTTTTGAGCGCATTCATGCAGACCTCTAATATGTATGTATATATAGATATATATGTGTGTATATGGCATTGCCAGGCAATTGCATTAAATGATCTTTTGAAAGCTTTGCTTGCTTTGCTTTGCTTGAATTTTGTGTGACAAAATATAAAGTTAAAACACACTTGTCAAAGGCAAAATTTCTCCACCTATATATGTTTAAAAGCCACGACATGAACTCTAAGTTTAGGATAACAATATTTATATACCTATATAGTACATACCTATGTATACCTACTCTTATGTATTTATATTCACTTGATACTGATACAAATGTAGTTAAGTTTTGTAGCACACGCCAAAGGCTTTTCCAACAAACCAATTAAAGCTATTTATTTTACTATGTATTATGTATTTCATTGGGCGATTGATGAAACTCGCCATGCATTATGTATTGAGGAAAGAATTTACGAAACACGAGTTTAGTCCCTAATTCGCCAGCTTAATTACGTAAGCTCTTTCTAGAGTTATATAAATTTATTATCTACATATATGATATCTATTTATATTTATTTAAAATAAATAAAACATAAACAAGAAATCAAACCAATGCTGCTTATGTATCTAAATATTTATTTCTCAGCTTCTAAACGAGTATGTAAGTCTATGTTATCTATGAATGCCTTTCTAAGTAGTGCTAAAATAAATTTATCAGTTATATTAAATTAACGATTAATTAACTATTTAGTTAATCATATGCAAGGGCGAATTTTGGTTTATGTATTTGAAAAAGTCCCTCCTGCTTTGAGAAACAACCCACAAAATATTAGTACGCATTTCAGCCAAGCCGTAAGGTAAGTTAGTTAGTTTCTGTACGCTGACATTTCGCCAAACGATATTTTCTAGAGCTGCTTAAGTAGTCCGGTCCCGCTTTTTATGTATCATATACACAGGTTATACAATATAATTCAGTATTTTTAAAAGTCATAATCCATATTTCTTTTCCAAACAACACAACCAACCTGAGCATGGCTGGAGAGGGGAGCCCCTAAAGTGGACTTTCCTTCGGTGAAGCTATAAGGTAAGCTTACAATATCTTTGATTTTTAAATATATGTACTGAAAGGCGAAATAAAGCTCAACTACATTTGAAATAATCAAAATCTTGCATTTTTTATAACGACTGAACCAACGTGTTGCTGCTACATGTTGCCTTATATATGCAAATATATGCAGGGGATTCACACATATGAAGCTATATGCTTTTGATGTTTTGAAAGCACCATGAAGCTCTGTAAGCAAATATTAAGAAACATCGTTTATTCGATGCAAAATTCTGACCTGCGAAGATACGACTTAAGCCCAAATCAACGGCAATGGCAGCCATTGAAGAAGGAGTAAGAAGTTCTCTGCAAAAAGCAAAGAACGAAACAAATATCTGTCAATTTTAGAGTTTGCTATTTGAGTCGCCAATCTTCGCTCAATTTGGTTTTTTTTTTTAACCAAATAAATCAATAAGTTAAGTTAATGCAAAAGGTTGTTTTTTATACGAATTGAACCAAATTTCATACGTGTCAGTCTTGAAGCCTCCACGTCCACGTGAGTTTGCCAAATTTCAACCGGAACGGGCACCTAAGTTTGTAGGTTTATTATAGTACCAATCTCCAAGGTTATGCGAGCTTCGCTTCCACTAAGTTAGCCTTCCTCTCTTGTTGCTATTCTGCTTTGCGTTTTGCATTAGATGTCTTTTGTATCCGAGTGCCGTCCCTTGTACTTAAAATTGTATTTATAATTATGGACTTTCATCAAATATATTACACATGATTAGAAACTTTGTATATTACACAATCTACATACATAAATCAGTTCGTAAACACCCTCAATCCGTGTGTGGCTCACTTTAACGCTATGTGGCCAGCCGATCCATAATCATTGTGTAGCTTTCGAGCAGCCAAACAGTCGTTCCTGAGCAGCCGAAGCGCTTGGACACATACAGTATATATTTCAGTTGAAGGAAAGCGTCGGGCAACTTTATATATATTCATATCTATACAGTAAGTACATAATTAATAAGCAAGGAACGGATTAGCATAGCTGGAGCAAACATAAGAAATGGGGTTGATTCATCAAAAGTGAATTTCTGCAAGATCAGCTTGAAAATTGAGCTCCAAAATACCCGCAAAATCAAGTTCAATGTTCTGCGCATATGGCAAATAGTTATTGGCATTGGCTTCAAGTTAATTGAACTCAATTTTTGGGCAAATGGACCCAATTTAATGGTATTGTGGTGGAATTCTAAAGAGATTTCCTCCAAGCTACGTATGGCAAGGTCAACTAAAACTAGTGTGATCATTAAAGTGCAGTGTGTCCGCAGCAAATTTAAAGCAATTGTTTTTGTCAGACAGATTAAATGTGTATGTGGTTGCTTATGTCTTTATAATATATATAAACTGTGCTAGGAATGATGAAAGTTATAATACTTTTCAATATGGAGGTCTGAAGAATAGTACCAAAAGCTATAAAATCTGAAATACTCCGCATAATATAGTTAACCCCATTGTGTGCAGCTTTATATCTCCCCTCCCTCCAAGCATTGTGTCCATGCTATTTGCGGCTGGATCACGTCATTCTCGTTCTTCATTCATTTGTCGGTATAATTAAACTGCAGCTACAACAAATATTGCGCGCCAGCACATGAACTCAAATTCAGTGCAGCATCCAACTACAACTATTCCTGGAAAAATGGAAAACGTTGCAATGCGCTTTGATCTACATGCATAGTATAAACATATACACATTCATTCGTATATACTGTGGCTGTTGAAAGTTTCGTTTGTGCCACTTTTTAAAGCAACATTGCTATTGCGTATTTCTTCAGATTTTGCTCGGTCTGTTTGAAATCTTTTCGAAAGCCCCAAAAGCGGAAGTCCCTGATAAGCAGCTACTCTTGCCCTCTGGCAAGCCTGGCGATAAGCCGAGCCCATATGTATGTCGTTGTGCAACTAGTCCTATACCATATATTCATATAAATTTGTACATAAATCGAGCCGGAGACGAAGACTAACGACACTGGCGACAATGTGTACTGATTATTAAGATCGGACATATGCTTTGGATTTTATTTAAGGTCAGTTTTAATCGGACAAAAAATATATATACATATAATATGTATGTACATATGTCACATACATATACCGAAATGATTTCAGCAAAAACAATTATAAACAAATGAACGAGAAAACTATGCGCCATGTGTTCAACATGCCATGCAAAGATTTGCAAGTCTCCTGAAATGTATTGCTGAGATCCGTATTCACTCAGTGTGGTAAAGAACGTCGAAGGCAAATGGTGAGAGTGTAGTAGACGACTTTTTCTAAAACTCTTTTGTAACTACTAGATCAGATCAAAGAAAAATCGAAAATATTTTGCAGATGGAAAGTGAATTTAAATGAGAACTGCTCCTAAACTGTGAATGTCCCTTAGAACAAAGTTGTTGTTTATATAAAAGAGCTATTCAATCCCTAATCCCTTTCAGTTTTTAGCCTGAATAAGCTGGTAATATATTATAATCCAAAAGATCGGACTATTAAGTCATATAGCTTCTTTCGGAATGCACACTTGAGTGTGAAATCTAATTTGTTTTGGCAAATTCCGGTGTACATTCTTGTCAGAACCCTCTATCTATCATCGACCAAATATGGACCTCACTGAAACACTTACTCGATACCATTTTGAGTCGATCGTTGCTATTGCAATGCTAAGGAGTTTCAAAAGAAGTAGCCTCAACTCTAAATATGAGTTACGATAAATGTCAAAGAGGACAGGGAACTTTAGACTAAAATTCATGTTTTAGTGGTGTCCTAAACATAAACAGTAGTCTAAAGAGGCTACCCACAATAACATCAAATAGACGTGTCTAGAGTCATTTTGTCATAATAGCTTTACCGAGAGTGTGATAGGGTACTTTTTTAGATAAAATCATAGATATGGTTTCAATTCTAACTGCACTGCAGCTATATGATATAAGAGTGCGATTGGACCGAAAATGCATTGGAACATAGTAAGCTTACGGTGAAGAATAAATCTTAATAATTTATAAGCCAAGAGACTACATACTTCGTTTAAAAACAACATTCTTATACGCCTGTGCAATCTTCTATGCATTGCACACATCGTCGTCAAGTTATAAACTCTCCGCAAGGGTAAGGGTATCATGAAAGATTGCGTTTACTTAGCAATTGTGCTTCTTGGAAACAAAGCATCTGCTTTGTTTTTGCGGTCATTTAGGTACGTTTCGTTTCCTGGTAAATAATTTCCGGCAACTGCAATTTCTATTTGACCTTTTGAACTCTGTAACACTCGATTTATGCGATTTATGCGAACCATCTTCATCTTCAATTGTCTTGATTGAAGAAAAAGGCGCCGTCAGCGTTTTTTTGCCGTCCTATAAGGGTTGCTCTTTAGAACATTAACGGTTACAGCTACTGTTGCTGTATGGTTAAGAATTTGTAACGGAATCTTGGTACAGTTGAACGCTTAATGTGCGTAGCTAAGATTAGTTTCAAATCTGCTTAATATGATGGGGCAAACCTAATCATTGACACCTTTGACCCGCTCTTGACCCAGATTAGGATTTGAAAATTGGTGGCTCATATAGTGCCGCGAGCCCCATTTCGACAAAGCCCTTTCTATACATGTACTATATGAAACAAGATCCTTATATATTTATATTTAGTTTGAGATGCGTTCCGTTTGGCTGTTGCTCGGCCTGGGTCTGCTCGCGCTGTCCCAGGTGCACGCCGAGGAGGTCCTGGACGATTTAGATTTGTCCGATGAGTTCGATGAAAATGACGAGGAGTTCCTGCGCCTGCTGGAGGAGAAGGCTAAGGTGAGCTATAGTAGATCTTAAAATCATTTAGTCCAAATTCATATATTGCCACCTTGAACTTGCAGATTCAAGATGTTGAGCGTGAGAACGAGATTGTCAGTAAGCTGGCCGCTGTGCAGCACAACTTACTCAATCCGGTGGTTGAGGACGATCCCTGTGAGACCATGCATTGCGGAGCCGGTCGCATTTGCCAGTTGAACGAGAACAAGCCAGAGTGCATTTGCATACCTGAGTGCCCTGAGGAGACGGATCAACGCCGGCATGTCTGCACAAATAAGAACGAGACTTGGCCGTCGGACTGTGCCGTGTATCAGCAGCGTTGCTGGTGTGACATTAAGGATCCTGGCTGCCGCGACCCAGACAATGCTCACATGCATATTGATTACTATGGCGCCTGCCACGAGCCGCGCACCTGCGATGGCGAGGATCTGAAGGACTTCCCGCGCCGCATGCGCGACTGGCTGTTCAACGTGATGCGGGATCTGGCCGAGCGTGACGAGCTCACCGAGCACTATATGCAAATGGAGCTAGAGGCAGAGACAAACAACTCGCGCCGCTGGTCTAATGCTGCTGTGTGGAAGTGGTGCGATCTGGATGGTGATACCGATCGCTCTGTCTCACGGCACGAACTGTTCCCCATACGTGCGCCCCTGGTCAGCCTAGAACATTGCATTGCACCATTCCTGGAGTCCTGTGATTCCAACAATGATCATCGCATCACCCTGGTAGAGTGGGGCGGCTGTCTGGAGCTGGACGCCGATGACCTCAAGGAGCGATGTGACGATGTTCAGAAGGCCGCGCCCCATCTGCTGGGCTAGAAACTGCCTAGTTCCAAGTACCAGTTCCGTTTATGCTTAACACATTTTTCAATACTTATATTTGCGCTCAAATTTTTATTGCAACAATTGTAAATTGTCTAATAAATTTACCAATAACATCAATTACGGTTGCCTCTCGTTTTATTTAAACTTTTATTAAATTTATTTGTATAATTCCTTTGCTCTAAATTAGGTTTTCTTTTTTTTGTTTTTATATATTTTGTTTTCGTTAACATTGTTTTACATATTTACTCGACATAAATTGTTTTATATGATTGCGTGCGAGTGTGATTGGAGTGGAGGAGGGGTGAAGGTTGCGTGCGGTGTGTATGTTTGTTGCCATACAGCAGACATTGGGAACTGGAGGTTAAAATAATTACATATTTGCGTATTTGTTAAAAATACAGTTCGCGTCCTGATTTTGTTACAACGCGCCGTTTGTTTAAGTTTATTTTTATGGTTTAGGTGTATAAAATTTGATATCCAAAATGATCAAAATAAGGTATGCTATGAAATTAGTAAGCCTGTGACAGGATCACATTGCCCTTCCGCTGAGGGTCCTGGGCAGTGTCTTCCTTCTTTCCGATGAGCGACTTGTGAATATGCGGAATGACGCCACCGCCGGCAATGGTTGCCTTGATCAGACTGTCCAACTCTTCGTCTCCGCGAATGGCGAGTTGCAAGTGACGCGGCGTAATACGCTTCACTTTCAGATCTTTCGATGCATTGCCAGCCAATTCCAGAACCTGCATGAGGAACAACGCCAAAATGCATTAATTATTTACTTTTTAAGATTTGGGTTTAAAACGTATAAGGGAAATTCCCTTCAGTAGCAGATTCTGTTAAACTTAACAGACCCACTCTAGTGTATACAGCCAATGTATACAATTGCCGTTATCGTAATGCTGTAAATGCACGTTCAACGGTTCGGCAGACAGATTGAGCGGGAAAATTACAAAAACAACAACCACAACAGCAGGCATTTTACCTCAGCAGTCAAGTATTCCAATATGGCTGCAGAATAGACGGCGGCGGTGGCACCAACGCGTCCGTGAGATGTCGTACGGCTCTTTAGGTGACGATGAATACGACCAACGGGAAACTGTTTGGGCAAAACGTACATTATATATAGTAAGCGCATAATTCTTATTTAAATATGCATGCAAATGTTCCCTTGTTTATGTTTTGCTACCCCCAAAAGCATCGACAATTTCCCAAACACACATACACGCACGCACACACATACAAGCCGCACCGGCGACCGAAGCGCACCCTGTATTTGTATGTATATTATGTATGCCTGTATGCGCTTGGTGAAAAGGCGCCAAAACTTTGGTTGGTACAGACAACAACAATCACTAAGCATCGACTCACCTGAAGACCCGCGCGAGCCGAGCGGGAAACTGCCTTCGCCTTAGCTTTGCCAGAATCTTTGCCTGCTTTGCCACCAGCCTGTAGATAATATTCGATTTCGTTGAATTAGTAAAACAGGAAAATCCAAAAAGAATACGCCACACAAAATGGTGGCGGCAACAAGAGTTTAGCGCTCGCAGTAAAGTGAGGTTAAATGTGATCATTTTACCGCTCGCCGCTATGTTATTCACTAGCCGATTTTTCACAATTTAAATTTAAATGCAGACAAGAGTAATTGTCAAATTTCGCGCTACGTGGTCTTTTCCTCATGCATACATATATTGCACGGCGCTCGACAAGGCACGCGCAATAAAATGTAAAAAGTGAACTGCTGCTGGAAAAGCAACTTGCGCTGTCGCATCTAGCCACCGACATTTACGTGTTTTTTGTATTTACCATTTTTTTTTAATAGATTTTCGTTGTGGAAATTTACTGTATAAATGCCCAAGACACACGACGGTTGTTTATATCCGCGGAATGATAATTAAAATTAACTCGAAATTGTAATTGTAATTGCTTGCTTCATCAAACGTCAATGTCTTCTTCTGCTTTACGCGTCTGTACTAGTGCTGGAAAAAACATCGATGTTACATCGATACATCGGTGTCGCTCAAACTTTTTCAAACATCGATTATTTTTCTCCGATATTCGATGTTTTTGAATACTTGCCTGCCTGGACGACGCTCAAATTGCGTTGGTTGGCTCATTTCAATACAATTTTGAGTGAACAGTAGCAATGAGCCAAATATGAATGCTACAAAAAAAAAAAGAAAATGACTGGCGGTTCACGCTAAAAATACTAGAATTATAAAGGAAAATATGGGCGGCCAACGGCCGTCACGACTTCTCATACTAAACAAGTCTTCAGTATTTTGTTAGCTCTATAATAACAGAGTCTCTTATTATTCAAATTCCTTGTTACAAACTTTGTATATATGTTAGTAAATATTTTTTAATTATTAGCAAGGGATGCCAGTTATCGTTATCATTGACAGCAAGCAACTGTGTTACCGATGACATATCTGTGAATGGCAATTTTGAATGTGTGTGTTGCCCGCGACTTGATATTGAGAATGCGTCTGCGTTTTGTGGCGGCATTTGCGAGATAAAGTTGTTTTGAATTTTGTTATTTTCCTAATTTCTCCTACTAACGCTCCGGTCGGAGAATGCCTCGCGTCGCCAAACCAAAAACTGCTGCCGCCGCGCCGGCAAAGAAGCCGAAGCCCAAAAGCAAGCTTTATGCCATGCCGGAGAAGATCAAGGAGGGCACCGTCTTCACAGATCTGGCCAAGGGACAGTGGCGCATCGGTCCCTCCATTGGCATTGGTGGCTTCGGTGAGATCTATGCAGCGTGTCGCGTCGGCGAGAAGAACTACGACGCAGTGGTGAAATGCGTAAGATGTGCTGTAGCCGCAGGGCAAAGCCAAAGGTTGTGTTTTAAATTACATCTCTGTTTATGCAGGAGCCCCATGGCAATGGTCCATTGTTTGTTGAAATGCATTTCTACTTGCGCAATGCCAAGCTGGACGACATCAAGCAGTTTAAGGCGAATCGTGGCCTGAAATCTCTGGGCATGCCCTACATCTTGGCCAACGGCTCGGCGGATGTGAACGGGCAAAAGCATCGGTTCATCGTGATGCCACGCTATGGCACAGACATATCCAAGTTTTATGCAGGGAACAACAAGAGGCTGCCGGAGGGCACGGTGTATCGCTTGGCCATACAGATGCTGGATGTGTACGAGTTTATGCACAACACTGGGTATGTCCATGCGGATCTAAAGGCGGCCAACATACTGCTGGGCCTGGGCAAGGGCGGTGGCGCTCAGGCCTATTTGGTGGACTTCGGCCTGGCCTCACACTATGTGACGGGTGACTTCAAACCGGATCCCAAGAAGATGCACAACGGCACCATTGAGTACACCTCGCGAGATGCTCACCTAGGTGTGGCTACTCGGAGAGCCGATTTAGAAATACTTGGATACAATCTCATTGAATGGCTGGGCGTGGAGCTGCCCTGGATCAGGGACAAATTGCTGGCCGTGCCGCTCAAGGTGCAAAAGGCTAAGGAGGAGTTCATGAATAACGTGGGCGCTGCTCTCAAGCCACTTTTTCCCAAGGGTGTGCCAGCTTGTATGGGGGAATATATGAAATATGTGGCCAAATTGTCGCACAATGAGGCGCCCGATTATGAGAAGTGCCGCAATTGGTTCCTCAATGCCTTGAAGCAAATGAAGGTGTCTAATTCGGGTGACTTGGATTTCAGTCTGAAGCGTCAGATCAACAACAATAACAACAGTCCGCCAGCCACCAGCAAGGCGGCAACCGTAGGTCGTGGTAGGGCCAAAAAGGACACCTCACTGATCCACTCTTCCTCAGATGAAGTAATAAGCGATAGTGATGAAGAGATGGCGCTAGCCAAATCCTCGCCCAAAAAGATGAAGGCCACACCGGCGACCAAACCTACACTAAAGGTGGAACGTATGAGGCCGGCTTCCGTGTCACCCAGGAAACGCACTGCTGTGCCTTCTCCTGCGCAGACCAGGATCAGTCCCAATCAGAAGCGCGCTAAGTATGAGTCCCAGGCCACGCCAAAGCCCAAAGCTGACCAGACCCCAAGCAAGGCTAGTGCAAGTGCCAAGATCAACTTCAGCCCAGCCGTTTCACTGCGCGGCAAACCCGGCCGGACTGTGGTCAACGATGATCTGACTCCTAATCCACGCTCCAAGAAAACCTACGAGTTCAACTTTGAGCTGGACGTGAGCATGGATGCAAATGTTATTGTGAACGTCAAACGCAAGAAGAAAGCAGGTAAGGATCATGCCACAGGCGAAGCCAGCACGCCTGCGTCAAGCAGTGTCGCATCCTCTAAAGGGGGGGTCTCCCCCGTAACTCGCGTTAATTTGCGCAAGATGAACGGCACGAATGGATCGCCGATAGCTTCTCCGCCGTCTGCCGGTCGCAGTCCCCGCACGCCAGCGGTCACTGTCCGCAAGTACAGGCGCTAGCCATTCCACAACCATTTATACACCTTTGTTTTTACATAATCTAATCTCTACTTTTAAATGTAATAAAACAAATTTCCCATATACAAAGGGTTTCCATGGGCTATTTGGAGCGCCGCTTGCTGCTGCTGCTGCTATGGCTGTGGCTGCTCTCGTGGTGTTTGGAGGAGCTGCTGCGGCTGGAGCTCGATTTCGCATTGGAGCTGCTGCGCCGTGAGCTGCTGCTGCCACTACTGTGCTTCTCCAGGGTGTGCAGGGCGCTTAGGGTAGGTCCTAGGGTCTTGCTCGAGCGCTCTTCTTTGTGCGACTTGGACGACGAAGAGGAGGACGACTTGTGTCCCTGTTTGCTGCTACTGCTACTGCTCACATTGGTGGAACTGCTGGGCTCGGGCCTGTAGAAAGGCGACGACGAGTTAGACGATGTCGATGAGCGCGACGAGGCTACCGAGGATTTGGTCTTGGCAGCTATCGGCATAGGCTCGTCGGGCAAGAACACTGTTGGTGTAATGGCTGCCGAGGAAGCGGCAGCCCTACTGGTCGTAGGTTTGTTGTAGCAACTGTCGCACTGCCAGTTGTGTTCCTGATCGTCGGCTGCCTCCTCTTTGGTGATGGGTGGCTTGTGGCATTCCTGGTGGTATAATGTGGAGCATTTGGAGCACTCAATCAGGCGATTGGTGGCCGTGAAAACCATTTCGCCGCAAACACAGCAATTCAGATCGCCAAAGTCGCCGGTGTCGCCTGTGTTCACAAGGCCACTAGCACTCAGTCCATCCTCGGAGTCGACTATTGTGTCCACCGAATCCGAGGGCTCTTTGTCCGGTGAATTGGTCAAATTAATGATTTCATCAGTGTTGATGGGCTGCGGCGGTGTGGCGGCCCGTCCTGGAAAGTTGGCTTCATCTTCTATCATGCGTGGCGTCATGTTGCTCGAGATAATTTTCTCCTGGCCATAGCGTAACTTCAGCGCTTCGTCGA
Source organism: Hirtodrosophila duncani (assembly GCA_037043425.1). Lineage (NCBI taxonomy): Eukaryota > Metazoa > Arthropoda > Insecta > Diptera > Drosophilidae > Hirtodrosophila > Hirtodrosophila duncani. The sequence goes on along the minus strand of JBAMBM010000820.1, from coordinate 1,956,782 downwards.
GCAGCATGCGCAACTCACCAACAGATGTGGCATTGCTTGAATGCAACAGTTTAATAGCCTTTTTAAGCAAAGGATCTACTTCTTGAGCGGCGGCAGCTAGATTGGCAGCCATTTCGTGCCGGTCGAAAAAAAAACAGACCAAACAAATATTAAATGCACAATTTCAAAACAGCTGTTTATGCGAGCAGGGTTGTCGTCTGCCCGTTGCACTGTTTTCCAGCACTGGTGCTGTAAACACGCTTGTTCTTCCTCATTGCGCTCTGTTGCTGTGTTTATATTTTATTCCAATACCTTTTGCGGTTTTTGGCCCGTATCACTTAACCGAATTCGCTTGGCCCCTTAGGAATTGTTGAATTTCAATTCGCATTATATAGTGGTCATTGCTTATTTCTACAATATATGATTCATTTAGTGCGGTTATCGCGTGTGCATTCAAGATAAGCCTTTGAAAAATCGAAGCCGAGCGAGCGACCATAGCAATAACAATAGCATTAGCCGTGTCTAAATAAACAGTTAACGAGCGAGGCGATAAGCCGATTTAAAAACTGCTTGGTGCGCAAAAGCTTTAAAGACAATAAACAGAAGTCAACGATTTCGAATTCTTTGTGGAAATTTTGCAAAAAGATCAATTTTGAATTGTCGTGCGTATTGGCCATAAACTTGTGGTGCATCAGGACCGCCAAGTTTGTATGCAGCAGTGATTATAAAATGCGTAATAAGCAAAAAATCGGTATTTCTGGCGCCACAGTGTCGGTGTCGCAGGGTCTACTTGTAGTCCTTGCACTTGTTTGCAGCGGAGGAGGTGCAAGTGCGGATGACGCACAGAATGATCAGCTGGTAAGCTGGTGGTGGTTGTGGTTTTGATTAAACTTGTAGGTGGTGGGTGGGGGTGGTGTTGGGCGCCTATTTGTTTTCGTCACGTCCATTTTTCGACCCTGTTATGTTTTCACAGCTGGCGCCTTAACAGCTGTTGCACTTGTTGCCATGTTAGCCAAAAAAGAACAACTTTGGAAACTCACTAAAATTCAGATTCTGTATTTATTAAAATATATGTACTTAGTTTTATACATACATATATATTCACATTCTCTAGCCTTTGTTAGCCAAATCAGCAATAAATTGTGCTAATTGCCAAGCGATAACAACCAGCACTGTTAATCAACATTACACTGTTAACGGGATGCAAATGGTGCCGTTAAATTTGTTTTTTCTGTTATTTGCTTGTAGACATTTTCTACGCAGGAATGCATCATTACGGATCCTGTTTATGGACACAAACTTGACTTTAATGGTCTGCGCTCGGACCTGGGTCATGTAGTCCAAAGTTTGACCAGCAATGGCGATGCATTTCAGTTTAATATTTGTGGCAATTTGACGCGCAGCTGCAACAATGAGAGCAATGTGGCTGCTTGCCTGAAAAGAGACAACAAGGAGTATGTTTTGGGTAAGTAGAAATACAAATACTAATACTACACGATTTAAATGGCCTTCCATTCTGCCTCACCAGGTCGCCAGCATGAGCTTTACTATCGCAATGGCAACATGTATTTAAAATATTTAAATGGCGCCAAGTGTCCAAATGGCACCGCCGATAATCCCAACTACCAGTTGCACATTATCCTCAGCTGCGACTACACAATAGATGACAATCCCATACATGTTACGCCACATGTGAGTAGCGTATCAAGTTTTCGGGCATCAATTCGAATTGATTTTTAATTCTTTTATGAACACAGTCCAATGGTGGCTGCTCCTTTTACATTACGTATGAGACACCGCTGGCCTGCCTGCCAATACCAGATGCACTGCAATCGAACAGTTGCAGTGTACGAGATCCTCAATCCTCAATGAATGGCATTTTTGATCTGCTGCCACTGAGCGAATCCAACTATCGAACCAGCGATCGTCAGGGCTCCTTCTTTTTGATCAATGTATGCAAGCCGGTGCTCTACGGCAGGAATTCCATGTGTCCACCAGGCAGCAGTATATGCCTCTTCTCGCCCAAAGCAACGGATTTAAAAAAACGGTGCGTTTTATACTCAAAGGTGAGGTCTTAGTAAAATTTAATTATTCCCGCAGATATCTCAATTTTGGTACTACCAATACCAAGCCCGTAGTGGAGAATGGCCGTCTTCTGCTGCGTCATGAGTCCCCGACACAATGCTCTGCGAATGCCACCGTCAACTATACAAGCATTGTCTACTTCGTCTGTGACAGGACTGTGAGGGTGAGTAAACGTGGCCCCAATATCAACTCATCCCCTGACTTACTTACTCCCTCTACTCACCAGAATGTCCATCCCGATTTCCTGGGCCTTAGCGCGGATGGCTGCACTTATCAATTCAACTTCGTCACTCCGCTGGCCTGCGGCGACATGAAAGCCTGCACGGCCGTCACCTCCGCCAATGAGATGTGAGTTGTGGCCACACAAGCTGTTTCGTTCGCGTTTAATGCAAATATTCGTTTGCTTTCAGACTGGATCTCAGCGAACTCAGTCAACGGGCTCCGCACAAATTCAGCAAGGATGGCAAAACGTATACACTAGCTGTGTGCAAAGGCGCCGGCGAGCCGTGCCTGGAAAAGGGCGGTAAGTCGGTCATTTGTTGACTGAAATATTAATGAAGATTTTAAGTGCAGGCAGAAACAGACTGAAGCAGCATCAGCTGCACTGCGAGCTTGTGTGTGGCATTTTAAAATGCCCGGTTAGGGATAGTCGTCCTTCCCATATTCGTTGCCCGAACAAACACACCGACAAATATCCAATATTATCATTCAAAGCAAAGCGTTCAAACATTTTGGCTTTAATGATTTGACTGCGTCTCCCACTCGTTCAGCATTTGAAGCCACAATCTAGCTGCTGAAAAAAAGAAAGAAAACCACAAAAGATATGCGTTGACCATTTCATCCATTTCACATTGAAGCACTCAAGCGTGTTTATTTGCTGCTTCATTCATATGCGATGTTTAAGAGGAGATGATGATTTGGATTTTGGATTTGGTTTTCCTTTATTTTGTTTGATGTGGATTGTATATGCGAATGAGTATTGTACATGCTTGACGGAGATTAGTAAATTAATATGAGATTATGTTGTACGGTCTGTCTGTTAAAGACATTTTTTTTTACCCTTGCAGAGTGTATTATAATTTTGTCACGCTATTTGTAACACATAGAAGGAAGCATTTCCGATCCTATAAAGTATATATATTCTTGATTAGCATGACAAGCCGAGCCAAGCAATGTTCGTCTGTCTGTCCGTCCGTCTGTTTCTATTCCAGCTGGTCTCTCAGTTTTAGAGCTGTGGAGTTGAAATTCTTAGCGTAGACTTCTTTCTGCTGTAAGCTGCTCATATGCAAAAATCGTCCAGATCGGACCACTATATCAGATAGATCCCATATAACTGCCCGATTCGGAATGAATTCTTAGTACAGCACAACTAGTTGTTTTTTATCCAAATTGCACCAAATGTAGTAAATGTCAGATATAGAAACTTCTACGATTGTTCCGGTTGGATTACTATATCATGCAGCTCTGCCCGATTCGGAATGAACTCTTGGTCTAACGGATTTAATTTTATTTTTTTAGCTGAATTAAACCAAATTAGAAACGTGTCAGTTTTAGAAGCCTCCACTTATGCTGATAGAATTTGAAACCGCTGTTTCGATTGTCTCTCTTCAGATGGGAGGTTGAGGGATGCTGCATGTATCAAGACAATCGCCATCGTTCCGTAGCAAGTCGTCGGCCTTTCGTCAATACAATTCGTCAATAATATGTGACGTCTGTGGTCACTCGCTTCCTCCATAAATGAATTCTACTATCTACCTGGTTACACATCGGTAACAATCCCAATGTTTAATTCGTGTGTCAAACGCATTGCTAGTAGATTGGGCGAAAATGATGGTGGTTACCGAGGCACCATCAAATCTTTCTCATGCTTATTATTTATGCTGACAGAAAAATATCAAATGCAATTCAGTACTTATGGAATCCAATAACAAAATGTGAGAGCTCCTAATTTTCAAGATATATTGATTGTGGTACCCAATATGACACTGTATATGCAGAACCTGACCCAGCAATCGCATATTGCATGCCGTTTGGATTGTTTTTGTTTTGCTCGCGAGCTTTTTGTATTTTCGAAAGATAGGGATAGCTAACAGTGTGGTTGAGCGGGGGCGGGTGTGAGATACGGGATCGGGGGCACTAGCTGTTGTCTGTACAAAAACAAATAATGCCTTGCTTGCCCTTTTTGCAACTGATGTCCAGGCATATAGGCATCAGCCATTGTGGGTGGGCGCTCCGCGACTCTATATGAAAGTTTCATTTGTTAGGCAAATATAGCCAGGCACGAAACGCGCAATGCCCTTTTGTAAACATCCGAAAACATTCACACACACACATATACGTAGGGTAGGCCGGCATATATTCGCAATCCTGTGCATTTCTAATGCAACTCTGTTATCTGGCGTTCAACTGACGCTGTCATGCGCCATATTGTCTGCGCCCGACTTTGGCTCGTTGCTGTTATTGCTTCCCATTACATTTTGCATGGGTGAACTTGGAAATCAGTTGTTGTTGTTGTTTTTGTCGTTTGTTCTTTGCTGTGTTGTTGCGCGTTTTGTTTTGTTAAATTCAATATTTTGAAGGCATTTCGCAGCTACATATTCCGGCATGTGGCCTGTATGTGAGTTATGGCTCGCATCGCCTACAAACACAAACACAACCACACATGCACACACATATCGAACGATAAAATTCTGTTGTTAATTGGTTCTGCCGTATGCGTCCCGCTGTTGCTGAGCCTTCTGTTGTTGTAGTTTGCTGCTATTATATTCTTATTTTCATTTTGCGATACAACATGAAATGGTTTGGGCATTGTGTTGCCTACTTTTTTGGGCATCATTTTAGATTTTTTAATTGACTTTCAAGTTTAATACCCCTGCAAAAGGCATTATAATTTGGTAAAGCATAGAAGCAAGCATCTCCAACGCCATAAAGTATATATATTCTTGATCAGCATGACAAGCCGAATCGATATAGCCATGTCCGTGTGCCTGTCGCATCTGTTTCTATGCGAACTTCTCTCTTAGTTTTCCAGCTAAAGTAATTTTATAATATAAATAAAACAGAGACATTTTAAATATCTGGAAATTAAACAATGATATCGAAATTGTAAATAACAGCACCTCAAAACGATATACTCAAATACTCAAAGAGTAATTGACTGATTTAAGCCCTTAAATCATCTACGTATGTCTATATAATTATGGCCTCCAGCGTGTGCATATTATGGCCGTAATTTCAATTGCTTTTGCGGTATTGTTCTCTGTTGGGTCAATTGCACAGGTGTCATCATCATTCATCTACCCAGCCAATCAGCAGTTTATCCTTTGGCCTGGTGTTATCATCCATTAAATGGATACCTTTTGTTATTACTGTGTTGCCGTTGGCGAATTGTAAATAGCGTTTGTTAAACCTTCATTGACCAACGGCGCTTATGATGAACCAATGAGAGCTGCAACAGCTCAAATTTGCCTGCATTTTCATATCCTTCACATTTATAATTTATATATGTGTAGATTTTATGTATGTACTGAATATATTTTGTTACTCCTTTTTATGTGTTTTCCTCGATTTTTCCTGTTGCCTTCTACCGTTGGGCCAGATTCAATTTAGACAGATTCCACACCATGCTCTCTCTCTCTGCCTCATCACTAACTCTGGCTGCCAGCTGTTTTTTTTTGTGTGCCAGGATGCGCCAGCAAGGACCAAGTGGCATGGCAGCAGGAGCATCAGCTACTAAATCGTTTATATTTGTTTTTCTCATTTCTCTCATGGTTGTTTTTTGTTGCTGTTGCTGTTGTTGTGCTGGCCAATGTTTTAAGGATTTTACGCCCTCTCCTTGGCTGTTTTCTTATTGAAATTCAATTTGCTTAAGTTTTCTTTCGCATCGCATTTTCATTTTTGCTTGGCAATTTTTATGCAATTTATTGCGGCATACATTCTTTTTGCGCTTGTGTCTTATCAATGGCAGCAAGTCAACTTGTTATATTTAAACCCTTTTCTTGCAATTCCAAGAATTTCAAGAATTTCAACAATGTATTGTTTTTGGCCCACAATGTGAGATAGAAACAGGGGACCGGAGATTCCCCCTAGGCTCAGGATAAGCTCAGATTGCATTGAAATTGAATTTCTGAGAGTCTCACTGTGTGTGTGTGTGTGGGTTTGTTGTTTGTGTGTGTGTTTGTGTTTGTTGGCAGGCCAATCTCATTGTATAATCTCGGACAAGGAAATGATTTTCACCATCTCAAAAAAGGAAGTCCTGTGTTTTAGTTGTGGTTTGTCCACAAACAATTCAATTGCAGGCTGCCCCCGCTCCAGCTCCAGCACTCACATGGTTATATTGCCGTGCAGTTGCTCAGCAATGTCATTTATCAATTTAGTTGACAGTCGATTTCTTTTCGATTTGAAATGTCACTTCAATTGGCCCTTTTTTTTGGCTCTTGCTCGTTTTCGTTTTTGTTTTTTTTGTGCCGTGCCATGGCTTCAGGCTTCACTGAATGGAGTGACCTGTGTAAGGATATCTCGTACATATCATAAAATTGAACCAAAATGAAGCAATCCATGTTACGTATATGTCTGCGTGTGTGTTTCTGTGTGTGTGTTGAGCTGCTCGCTGCTTCTGTTTTGGCATCTGCAATAAAACAGGAAAATGGATAGCATAGAGATAAGCCAGAAGTTGGGAAACGGAATTACCATATTCTAGTCAAATCACAATCACACTGCAGTCCTTGGCTCCAGGGTTTTCAATCAAACTCACTTCAGAAATGTGAATGATGAGTTGAAAGATAACGAACTTTGGTGGAGCAATTTTAATACCAAAGCGTACACGACGTTGTTCACTAACACTTACTCTGAGAGGGTATGCTTATAGCTGTTGGTGTTAAATATAGAAACAGAAAATGGTTTCAATTAATTTGATATTTTGAAATATGGTCTAATTTGAGCTCACTATTTCTTCCATTCCGATCCAACTTCAAATTCGTGCTCGCGTTTAGCTGTGAAATTGGTTTGAACCTAACATGGAATTGTTCTTACATAATTTCATTAAATACGCATTAAATAAGCAAAACATTTTATGTTCGACATATATTTGCGATGTGACTACAAACCGTACAGTTTCGGTGAGCAACAAACCCGAATCGGATTCATTTCAATATTTTTGTAAAAAATATTTAACAATCATATACATGTGAGGCATATCAATTAACGTTTACAACTCATCGTAATGAATTGAAAATTGTCATGAAACAAGAAAGAAGGCAAATATACCATTCACATTGAACATATATTACCGATCTAGATCCAATCTCGTCGCCAGGAGTGGGGCTTCATACAAACCAATATTTGTTTTTGATTTGGATGTAAAACAGAAAAGTTATGCTAGTAAGTGTTCATTCCGGAACAATCTGTTATATTGTAGCTATATGATATAGTTGTCCGACCTTGATCAGATCAAGCCAGCGGACCATGGGACCTCCTCAAATGAACCAGCTTACAGACAAAAGAAGCATCTACTAAAATTTTCAGCTCTCTAGCTGTAGCTCTTAAACTTCAGAAATCTATTGGATTGAAACAGTCGGACGGACGGACATGGGCAACGCCAATAGGACTCAATGACTTCGAAAGACATATGTTTCGGCATATGTTTTGATAATAAGCTCCACGTTCAACGTCAATCTTTTTCACTGCAGCCATCATGTCCTTTCACAATTTAGCTGATCTTGGTTTATTTGTTAAACAAATTGCTTCACTGTGTTAATATAACTATTTTCTGGACGCTTATAGTACACCATCTATGCACCTTTGCCCAACATGTTATGGTCAAGGGTCTAAGGGTCAAGGGTTTCATAAATTTTACTTGTTTTTTCAATAGGAATATGGAATTGTTGCACTTGCTCAATTTGCCACTTTGCACACAAGGCCGACATTATGATCTCCCTAAAATTACATATTAGCTTGCCAAGACTTGTTGATATAGTCTCGCCTTATACACATATTTCCTTACTTTTATATTTTGCCTGTGAGTCACTGTGCCTTTGATTTGTAACGATTTTCAAATCAATCTCAATAACTGTCTGAAATCCCTGTTTGAAGTCCTTTAACGTTCGCTTTTGTTAGGCACCACTGCTTAGTCTCAAATCATCAGATCTGTTAAAAGGAGCTTTGAGAGTTAGCAAACAGCAGCGACAATTAATTGATTGCTTCTTTGATGTCCAAATGGATGATGCTTCGCAAAGCAAACCAAAGCAAAGCGTGCGGCATTTGTCTCTAACTGGTTTCCAGAGACGGATGCTGTTCACATTGCACCCGTAGCGTTTTATTCGAAGCCCTAACGCTCTCAAAACACCCACACACACACTCTCACACACTGAACTGATTCTGACTTGCTCACTTGGCTACCAATTGCAGGCGCTTGCTATGAACAGAACGCCGAGACCATCAGCCTGGGAAATTTCAATTCGCATTTGCGTTTCAATCAGAGCGGCTCGCCTTATTTGCTGTATGAGGATGGCGCCAATTGTGGATCTGGACCGAACACAACGCGCTGGTCGACGAAAATCGAATTTGTCTGTGCGAACAATGCGACGAAGGACAATGGGAACAGCTCCGGCGCTGGGTCTGGGTCCGGCTCCGGCTCCACTGCCACAGACACCGTGCAAATAATTGAAGATTCGAATTGCCAGCTGTTAATTCAGTATCAGACGCCGTATGCCTGCCAGGGGCAGATTAGATGCAAGGACACTGCATACGACGCCGACAGCGAGGATGAACAGCTGGTTGATTTGACGCCTTTGATTAGCGCCAACGAGAACTACGAGGCTCGAGTGGAGCTGCCGGCAAACATGGCCCAACTGGTGCCCAAATCGACGAAGGTGAGTACTTGATTTCCCTGAGGGCCACCCAGCATCGACATGCAGCTGTAGCAGGCGCCTCTGCCTCACTCTAATTTGTGCTGGCTTTTATCCTTGAAGCATCTTTTCCCCTCAACCATCCCACCTCTCGTTGCAGTTCTTTTTGAATGTCTGCCGTCCATTAGTGCCCAAATACCAATTAGGCTGCGCTGGTGGATCAGGGGCCTGTATGGCCAAAGTGACAGCAGCTGGCGCCCCCGAAGAGGAGCATGTAAGTACTGGTTGAATGAGATGAAGTTCGCCCCAAAAGAAAGCAGCTTATGTGCTTAGAAATGGCTATGGATGGCAGTCGCTCGTAATTTGCGCCATTTGTGTGGCTTTCCCATATGCGCCTCGTCGCTTGGCCAAATGCCCAAAAACTGTGGCGCCGCTCATGCATTAAATATGCAGCAATTTAATTGCTAAGCTCTACTCACGTTCTCGACCCAATCCAGTAAGACACTAAGGAGTGACCAGTGGATTGGCTTGCTTCATTAAGAGCGACTCCCCGTCTGGCTGCCGTTGACAGCCCTGCAAATGTCCGACTCCTACTGCGGCAGCAGATAAAACTTGCCCAATGCCAACAATTTTGTGGCACTCCCCAGTTGGGGCTCGTGTGTCCGTGTCCTGGCTGACCCCCAACTGTCCAAACTGATTTTGGCCTCGGCTTAAATACTTAATCCCACAAAAGTATGCAATGAAATTTGCTTGAAATGGGATTTATGCTCAACCGACAAAAGTGTCGCAAACGATGTCGACATGTGAAAACATTTCTGATGATGGAATTTTCTTGATATGTTGGCTTCGCTATTGACTATTCTCTCTTTGTTGCCTGTGTCTGAGCTAGCTGCTGCTGTTTCTCCCTCCCATTCTCTTTCTGTCTTTCTGCCTGCTCACTGCAATAAAACGTCAACTTTTCTAGTTTAGGTTCTTCAGCATCATTCCGTAAGCCAAAAAGTTATATGGATTATAATGCCTGATTCTCTTGAAATAAGCCGCCAATTATCACATGCGACAATGTATGCATATTGTGGGAGGCCATCTACTTATGTTACCCTTCCATTCTCCCGTTTACGCTTCTAGTTTTATCAGCTTCAACAAAAAAAGAAGCACGTACGCTATGGAAATTGGGGCGATGTTCGCGACAAACGCGACTAAAATATATTATACCGTTACGTAAGGTCAACTAACGTAACCATAACGTAAAGTAACGAATCGTAACGGAAGGAAATGGCAAAATGTGGCTCTGGGATAGCGCAAAAATATGTGTAAAAGCTGCTTTTAGCGGCCAGCAGCATCGCCAACAACAGCAGCAACAACAGCCACTCTCATATGAAGAGAATGATGGTTGGCAGGGGATGGAGGAATGGGGGTAGAGGTTGCGTAGTGAGAGAAGCTGCCTCTGGCGACGTGCTGTGCAAAACATTTCCGCCTGCGTTGGCCGTATGGGGAAGTGGAGCTAAAACAGCTCCCAGTCACCACCGACTGGGGGCGCCATTTTGTGGAGGATTGGGCAAGTGCCGTCGGCTTTGTTTGCATGCCGTTGGCCTAGAAATAACGCTATATATTTTTATAAAATTTTATATTGCTGTATTTTGTTCGCTTCCTTTCTCTATCTCGCACTGTTGACATTTGTGCGCCACGTTTTGCATTTTGAAAATACTCCGTTTTCAGCGCATTTCGTGTGCGGAAACGGAAATGTGCTTCTAGCTGCTAACGCTCACTTGAACTGAACCCTCTCCCTGTACACCCTGGGCGCGCTGCCTGTCAGCCACGCCCGCTTATTGACAGTTGTCGAACGTCGCCACCAGCTCCTGCTTGTGCTGCCGATGCTGTCGTTTGCACATATTTTAATGTGCCAGCTATTGCATTATCCTTGAGGCTATATCCTTCGCCTGGCTTATACAAATTTTCATTCGCTGTCGGAGACCTCGCTTGGCTTGGCACGCTTGATTTTTGACTCTGACTGTGACTCCAAGCCGAGTGCTCATTGGAATGCAGCGTCTCGATTTTCAACTTTGCTTGACTTGTGCAGCTGCAAATTCGACTTGGGCATGTGCCCGGCATGCCAATCTGCATCCTGTCGCATTGAGTCGCTTCCTGTTAACCGACGCCGACAGATTGTTGCCGCACCTCTCTTGGAATGGCAAGCGAATTATTAAACGAAATTGATGAAACTGTTTGGTAAACAGCGTTATTCCCTTGGGGCGGAGCTGGCCAAACTAAGCGCCAAACTCATTCCCATGTTATGCTCACCATTGTGCCCATTATTATCCTTAGTTATTGTGCTGCTGTTCATCGTCTCCATTGTTATCACATCTGAGCGTCTGTCCTGGCGTGGGACTAGTCTGTGTGTCGCCAATTCCTATGTCCGGACATGTTGCCGACAAGTCAAACGCTGAACTTGCAGAAATCTTTATTGCTTTTGAACTTAAGCTTTTTGTTCTTCGTTTCTACGAATCTTACCAAGAAATACACCCTAAGGGACGCTTTGATTTGAGCGCTAAGATCTTGGGGAGGCTGCCTTAGCTAGGTCAAGTACTTTGGACACAATTAATTTGCGAAGCGAAGCGCCTAGCTAAGTACTTTGCCATAGTGAGAAGCGCATAGCCATTCGTTAATGATGTTATATAGAAACCCTTTCTCTTTAAGGCAAAGTATGACTTTTAAACATAAAGAAGTCAGATTGCAGATATAAGAAGCGTTTGGCTTTGTAGCTCTTAAGACTTCTAAGATATCGAGGCATTTCTATAGCGATTTCACAAGTTATGCTGATCAATAATATATATGTTTTAGATAAATCGCCGAGCACAACAAAATACGTCTATTTTTATCTGGCAAAAACAAGCTAAGCGTGCTATGTACGTGAAACTATGAACATATATTCGGGAAATGTGTACCAACACTACAACAAAAACAAAAATTGATAATCGAATCGTACGTTGTCCAGGAAACTTGAAAAGTCTCCTTAATTTTTCAACACACCTCTTATACGTGTGCTTTGGTCACTTTATGACAATATTAATGTACCATTTTGTATAATATATCACACGCCTTGAGCATTTCGACAGCTTAGTAGACAAAGCAAAGCTGGATTACACTGGATTTCCCATTCAGACCACATCAATTCTATTTTGAAGCCTCATTAGCACTATTCGTAGCTACGAGTATCTGATGCCTATGTCGTCTGACCTCGCTGTGTTAGAGTTTAAGTCAACTTATAAGATAAACTATTAAAGGACCTTCAATTAATGCATCCAAATGCATGAATTCGAGTGCTGGGTTTTTCTTAATTAAAACTTTCATGTCGCTTGAAGAACACTTTCCCACAACAAATCCACTTTGTTGTATTTATTTTTGTATCTTGTAGTTTTTGTGCTTTGCTTTTATCTTTGCTCTTGCTGTGTCTGCTGCTATTGCTGCCTTTGCTGTTTGTTTTCTTCTCACATTTTATTTATTTGTATCTGCAAACAATTAAGTAATTTTTTCTTGCCCAGGCTTGTGTTTTGTGCTGGCAAAACTTAAAAAAATCCACTCAACCATCCACTACATACACACACTTACATATCCGAACACAGAACAGACACAGACACAAATACAAATACAAAACTTGCTTGCTTGTTTTAATGCGATAAGAAAGTTTTTCAATAAATTTTCGCCGGCAAGTTACTAAAAACTTGCTTGCGTTGCTCAAAGCTGGCTAAGCTGGCGCCCCAGAGCAGACAAGGCATCCGTTTAAACTTCCTCCCCCCAATCCTCTGCGTCCATTTTCCATTGAAATCCCCAAAATCATTAGCATTGCTCGGCTGAAGGTCAGAGACAACGCCTGTATTATGTCCCTAGTTTCTGTTGTCTGTTTGCTGTTGCGACATTAGCTTAGATTTTTTAGCTTAGGTTTTTTTTCACAATGATTTGTTGATGGAGGAAAAAAGGAAACTGCCTGCAAACGAAACGGTTAGCAATAAATAATAGAGAAAACTGCTAAAACATTGCCCGAGCTGCATACGAAATGAGCTTCGCAACGGCTTTGCAGTTACTAATACGTTTAAGATGAGACGACAACATGTGCAACGTTTGCTGCCATCGCCATCGTCATCGACATTGCTGACCCGGGCATAAATCTTGGGCCACTTGAGCGCCAGTGCACTCGATGGCTTTGGCCCTGGCTCTGGTTCTGGCTTCGACTGCGATTGCTTTTTGCGCATTAAGCTCACGTATCTGCCTGGACTAGTAGGGTTGTGGATGTCTGGATGTCTGTTGGACTGGCTGCCAATAGCAGCAGTTCGCGTGTGCTGCTGCATTCAAGTGGCTGGCAGAATCCATGTGCCCATGTTTCTTGATCGACTTTGCCTTGCGATGTATCTGTCCAGGCGACGAAAGGGCAGAAGGCTAAATGGTGATTTGATGTATTAAATCAGCGATGAGCATGAAATTCTCACTAAAAAAATATCAACAACAAACAAAAAGCACTGTTAGAGTCACGGCTCAATGATCGGTGAAAGTCAAGCGTGCAGTATGCATCTAAGTGCAGCTGTCAGCCGACGAATACCAAACAGCTGCCATATGTGCTAAAGGTCACTGATAAAGGGGAGTTTGTGGCGACCCAGAAACATAGCGCTCTGTCTGACCATATCCTTCGAAGAGCATTGGGAGTCAAAAGAGCCACTCCATGCCCACCACTGCACTGCATTAACTTAGAATTTGTGAAATTTTTTTCATTTATTCCTGGTTTACAGAATTAACGCTGGGTTATCGTTAAAAATTATGTGAAATTTGAAATTTTCAGTATTCACTTTAGGTCAATTATCATTTATATTGCGACAATTTTGTCGCCTGGCTCACGTATGTATTGTGGGCTCCCGCTAAACTGTCGTTTGTGCCGACTAACTGGCTGGCTGGTCACTCCAATCCGTCGTCCCACCGCCCTGAAACATTCGCCAGGCAGTTATCATCGCATCGATATGTTGGTCACTCGAAGCGCTTATCCTGTCTGGCTGTCCTGGCAGCAATGCCAACAACTACAGCCGCAACAGCAATAAGAACAACAAGAACAAACCAAAGCAAACAACAAGTGTGTGCGTGGCTCAGGCAGAGATTTTTAGATTTTCAGTTATTTGCCACAATCAAAGATATTAAGTTTTAACATTCGTCTCTCTCTCTATCTCTCTCATTGCAGAGTCTTGGTTTTCCGATGGTTTCCTTGGTACTCATCAATCGCACTGACGCCGAACTCTACTATGCCAACGGAGATCGTTGTCCCACTGATAAAAACACGAATTTGTCCACACGAATTCACTTCAGTTGCAATATGCACTCCGGCCGTGTAAGTATTGAATATGCTGTATTTTAGAAAATTTGGTTTGGATGTTGTCTATAGGGAAAGCCATGGTATACATTGAAAGCATCAAAGTAATTGGCAATATTTAAGAACTTGCAATAGTCTTCAAATCACAGGATTGTCCTTCTTTCTTTGCAACACCTGTAAGCGAGGACCTGCCAGATCCATAAGCGACTTACATCGCAAGGCTTGAGTGGGAGGAGTTCTCACGTTGCCATTCTCTAGCTTTCATTTCAGTTTTCCAGTTGGCAGTTCAAGGCTGCCTGCGGTGTTGTGATGTGGTCGGCAGTTACGTGATTTGGAGGAGTTTTTCATGCCGTTGCTGTTGATGTGCAGCAGATGTACTGCAAATTGCTTTTATGTTGCATCGATTGTTAACCTTTGATTTCTCGTTGTTTTTCCTGCCATGTGATGCAGGGCCAGCCTGTGTTGCGTTCAATCGAGGACTGCGTGTATGGCTTTGTATGGGAGACCAGCGTCATTTGTCCGCCACATGAATGCACCTTCAATGCGGACACCTGCGACATAATGCACGATGAGCTGGGCATGCGTTTTAATTTTAAGAAGGCCAGCTTTACCAACGATGGCAAAATCGAGGTGAGTTGGCACTCCACATCTTTGAGTAATGATTGCTGAAACAAAAAATGATCACACTCCTTATTAAACAACAATGTTTATATAGAAGAGAGATTTCATGGAATTACCTTCTTTAACAGATCGATTACAACAAGACCAAGCTATCGGTGAATATTTGTGGAATACACCGCAAGGCAGTTACGGACTACTCGCAGGATTTGGTCAACTTATACTTCACACATGACTCGCCCGTTTGTGGCAAGGAGGGTGAGTAGTCATGAGTAAGCCGCTGCCGCAGCCGTCTCTTGGTGGTTTGGCTAATTCGATTTCCATATCCGTGCACTTGCTCTTGTTTCGAGTAGTGCATGCATAATGTTGTCGCTTGTCGCTTCCGTTTCCGCTTCCACTTCCACTTCCCCATCCGCTGGTGCCACACGCCCATTTCCGTTCGTTGTACGCCATTTTGTTTGCAGTTTTTCCCTTATTTTTTTCGGTGGAAAATGACAAAATCGCATTAGAATTGGCGCACAGCCCAATGCACTTCACGGGTGCTTATCTGCCAGAAGCTGCCGGTCCGCTCTCCGTGCCGCTATTTTCCCTTTCCTGGCGTTTTATCGCGACACTTTTGGCGTTGCATTTTTTGTATTGCCTGCTTTTGGGAGCCAAGGCAGCTGCCTACTGCGACATTTTCATGTTTTCTTTATGCCAGCGTACAGTTTTTTAACTAACATTCTTTTGTGTCTGCGCCTTCCTGCGGATAAAAAAAAACCCGCCAAGTGCTTGAGATTATACAAAATAGAACAAAATAAATAAGAATACAAAAAAAATTGTCTATGAGATAATGCGGTAAAATAATCCTGCTGCCTCTGTAAGTTTTTTTTTGCATAAAGGCCATGAATATATTATGCGACAGCGACTACCACATTGACAACCAGCAAGGTCATGTTAGCCTTCATCTTCAACAATCAGTTTTATCAAATCCACTAAAAAAGTTTGCTAGTAAAGAAACTTTTGTTGCTCTTGTTTATGTGACAAATTGCGAATAAAACTGACGATTTAATTATGACACATATCTGGCTGGCTCTTCCTTACCCTATCTGTCTGTCAAAAGAGGCGCCAAATGAAAATGTTCTAAAAACTAGTTTCAAAAACATAATCTGCAAGCGATCAGACAAGTTTAATATGTCCACTGACAGGCGCTGCTAGCTACCAAAGCATGGTCATGCCAGAGTGGTAGAGGAAGTTTTAAATTGCTGCCCTGCAGACATTTTCTATGGCGAAATATCGTGAGCTCCATGAATGCAAGTCAAAGTAGACATAAGAAAGCGATTTAACTATCCTAACCCTGACTATCGCCATACTATCTTCCCAACTTTCGTCAAGCTATCTTCTAAATATTTTTACTTAGCATGTGTTGGTATTGTAATAAGTGAAAAATGCTGATTGGTTTTCGGCTAAGCCCTTATTTATAGTCTGACGCGGACGACAGTAAGAATAACTAAAATTCAAAAAGTGGAGCTTGGCAAGCCCTGACTTTCTGCTTTTCTGATTCAATCATGAATCCATCTTCAGTGGCGTTTTTGCTCAACCCACTGCATCTCTTATTGCCATCCAAATGATTTCAACGATGCATAACGAAGGACACGAATGTGAATGGTATATAAGCTTCGGCAAGTCGAAGCTGGCCTTCCTTTCTTGTTTATTAGTAAATGGTTATTTTATAGTTTTGTAATTATTTGTGCATTATTTTTAATATGACAAACTTCAAAATGTTGGCAAGGTTCATCTACCTACTTCCTGTAGACTGTTGACTAAACAAATTTTCTGTGGCTTTGGCTTTGTGACTATTCACAAACACAGACAGCACACACATGCTCAACCAACATATTACGCTGCTCATTTGGATAGACCAGCTATGCTCCGTGCTCTCATACTCCCTCTACGTCTATTGTTCTAGTCTGCAGTGATAATTATTTTTAGCTTTTATTTGATAACTTTGCTGTGGCAGAAAGGCAACCTTCTTGACCTGCTCTCTCAATGCCAGGCATTTTGAAATTTGATAAGGATTCATTCGGGCATTGTTTTTGTGTTATTGTTGTTTATGTTGGGCAATTAAAATAAAATGTTCTCGGCCCGGTCCGGTCTGGTGTGGTTCGGGTTTGGTTTCGTCTGGCATCGTCTGTATGTGCTTTAACATAATTTTTTATTAGGGTTAAGTTTTGTGTTGTATGTGGGTCCATTTTAACTAATTAAACTGCTTGCTTTTGGTTTGGTTAGTAGCTAAGCTTAAGCTTTCTTTCAAGTACTTACATAATATGTGGGTTGTTATTCTAATTACAGGCCGAATGAATGTCCAGATGCGTTTGATATGCAGCGACAAAACAATGAACTCCAGCACTGTATCTGATGTAAGTAATCAATGTGATTTTAATTGTAATTTAATTTAACAACTGGAATGTAATAGTTTTAATGAAGTCCTTAAGCTTTTCTACTATTCAGCAAATTCATTCCATAAGAATGTAAAGTTGAGTAAAGTTTGTCAGCCATTAAAAACGATAGACTACATAGAGAAATATAGAAATTAATTTAAAGAACTAAAATCGATAAATGATTTCTTAGTAAACAAACAAAGGTTCTCATGCAAATCCCCAAATCTCATAATATAAAAGCCCGAATCCTTTAAGCTAGCCCAGCCTATTTTCCGAAATTATCTCAAGAACTGTATCTAAAAAGAACGCCTACGTGAGGTACATTATGAATAAGCTGCTCATTTCATAAAATTTAAAGTGTTACTTTCACAAAATGAGCAATATTTTCCAGCTTAGCATAAATAATAGTAACAGATATCAACATTGAAACTTTACATATAATTGAAAATTCAAGGCGAGAATTCAATTCAAAACAATAGCATACTTTTATGCGCACTTGCAACGAGCGCGAGAAAAAGCAAACAATAAGATGACGACCTAAAAACATAACTTTTTGCACGTGTGCACCTCTTAACCTGCAACCCAACCCCAGCACCGGCTCTGTCCGCTCCTGGCCTCCCTGCTCCCTTCGCTTTCTTGTTCTTTATGCCGGCGAGTTTCTTTTTACAAAGTCTCGCCACAGGCGGCAGAACAGGCTGAGAGAGTTCAAAGCGAAAATGTAAGAAATGAGCACAAAAAGGCGGCTGCCTAGAAAGCTCAGTCGCAGAGGTGGCAGTAGCAGCACAGGAGAAGTGGCGAAGGTGTCCTTTGTTATGCTTACCACTTGGCAATCCGCTTTGCTTCCACATTTCCCCCTATGTTCCCTTGCCCTTGCTTGTCAAAGTTGTTTTTGGCGACTTTCTGCCACGCCACCTCATCCTCTTTATTCTTTACTCATTCTCATTTGTGTGCGTTTTGTTGTTGTTGCTGTTGCTGTTGTTTTTTTGCGGCTCCTGCTTTGCATTTGTTCGCTTCTTTTGTTGTTTCCCTAAGCCTTTGTTGTCTTAACAATCGCAGCTAGAAAATGCAGGTGCCTGTGTTTTGCTGTACTTACAGAATGTACTGGTCCATTTTGGTGTCCTGACCCTGTAGTCTGTGATTAAAAGATAGCCGCGGAAGGCCCATTGTTCTACCATTATTGAATACGGCCGCCACTCTGCGAATTCCATAGCTTGCGTTATTACTAAATATCTTGTTACTCAGTAGTAGACGAGAGGCATACCTCTGCCCCGACATTAACAGCCAGCTGAAAAAGGTGAAAGCATTGTGTGGGAATATTAAAATCGTAATAATATAAATATGCAAAACGTAATTAGAATATGTAAGCTATGCTTAAACAAACATACAATGTAACAATCTAAGTTTCGATATAAAATCTGTTCTGTATCAATCCCAAGAGCAACCTGCACTTTTAACTAGCGCGTTCTGCAATAGAAACCACAGGATTTAATAAAAACTACTAGATTATGCTCATAGATTATAAATATCTAACAGGTTATGGGCTCAGATTATAAAATCTAACAGGTTATAGGCCCAGATTATAAAACTAACAGATTGTCTATCAACAAATTTTACTCAGTCTTTCGCTAAACTATCTTTCTGGTGATGGAACAACTTTCTGAAAGATTGGACATTGTAACTCCATAACATTGTTTGGATATGTTTGGATAACCAATACACAATATACTGTATATATCTATGTATGCACTTCATGTGCGAGTGTGTGAATGTGTGTGTGTGTGTGTGTGGTAAGCGTTATAATTTAATGTAGTTTCGTTAGCCTGCAGCGTACTGCCTGAGTGAAAATTGGACCTTTGTTGTGGTTGTACACCGCTTGACACGTTCACCCTCACATTGTCTGTACTTGTATGTACGTAGATACTCGTACATTCATATGTATATGTGTGAATAATTATGAAACAATCAACCGCAGTCGCATGCAGATGTAGATGCAGATACAGAATGTGGGCAATTTGCACCAAAATTGCAATCAGGAGGCAATTAGTGCCATATTTGCTGTATGAATTTCTATCTATTTGCTTCTAAAAAGGCTATAAATAGCAAAATCAATAAATTCAACTTGTATACAATAAGAAATGCTAAGCAAATGAAGTAAGGATAGGTAGTTTAGGTCAGGCAGAACGACTCGATTAAATGCTGAGTTTAAAGATAATTTACATGCATTTTAGAACTTCTCTTTCTCTTTTGTTTTTTTTATCTTTTTGATGAAAATGTAGACTTTCTTTCTTCTGCGAGGTATCCTTGTTATCTCCTCTGTAAAGTAATTGTCCTCCAGTCTGTTGAAATTATTATTTGATAGATTCCGGGTCACGGGATCAAACCAAGTTTCATCTATCGGTTACAGTTCGAAAATTTGAGTTTGGTTTAGAGATCGAACCGTGGCTAAACTAAATATACATTTCATGAAAACTTTGATCGGCTTGATGGATGGGGATACGTTTTGCTCTTGCTAATCACATACGCCTCCTTTTCAGCTGCTGAAGTGAGCATGAATAGCGTGTTTTTGAAAAATTGTTTCAATCGCTGAGAAGAGCTGAAAATGTTGATTAGGTTCAGCTTCACCCGACTCACTTTATGATTGCATTCACAAAGTCGAATATCCTGTTTGGAATGGGTTCGGTTGCCATAGAATACCATATGAAATCTTAAATTATAATAGGTTATAATCATTTATATGCAATGTTTATATTGGGTAGCTCTGAACTTATCATAATTTATAGTCATCTCAAAACCGCATTAGCAAAAGCAACCGCATAAATTGGTCACATAAAATGTGAGCACGTTTTAACCCTTGAACTGCAAAGCGGAAAAACACAACACAGAACACACAGCACAGCCACATCCAGAGCACGGCGACAATATATATTTTTGGTTTGGCTAGCAAGAGCAACAAAATAAGCGTCTAGTACAACTTCTCCGGCGGCTGGGAAGCTGTCGGAAAATTAGCGATTCAATGAAATGGGATTTTAAATGCCTGCAAACTTTTTAATGCGACGCGTCCTCCGCTCTGCTGCCGCCCGAACTAGATGTTTCGTTTATTTCGTGTCTGGCGCGGCGCCTTGGCTGCGACCCGGAATGGAAGTTGTCCACAGTTGTTGTGGATGGGCATGGCGGCGGCAAAGTTATTCGTAGTTTTCGCTGTTTGGCTCGCTCCGCTTGCTTGCGTTTTTGCCACTTGCAGTTGCAAGTTGCAAGTTGCCAGTTGCCAGTTACAGCAGCCGGCGTGGCAAAAGTTTTTAAATTATGCGCACATTTGCCGAGCGCCACTCTTGTTTCAGTTGGCTGTTACGGCGACGGAAATGGTCTACGGGTGAAAGTGTTGCAAGCAGGCAACGGCGTTGTTAGCCGGAAACGAGCTGCTAGCAAAAGGAACAACTCTTGCTGGACGGCGTGCGGCGATGGCCATCGGGCCACGTAACAAGTCTCGTATTTTATACGGAATTTATGCATTTCTTTCGTATCAATTTATTTATTTATTTCTTCTTCTTGGTCTTCTTGCTTAATGAAGAAAGTTTCTAATTACAAGAATCTGCTGCTGTGGTTGTTCTTCCAGGGCACGCAGTGCAATTTGCTGTATGTGCAGCGGACGCCGAGCATCTGCCAATTCCTGGGTCTCAGCGTGCCCTCGTCCCAGGATACCGAAGATGGCAGCACCACCACCACCACCACAACGCAGCCATCGGCAACGGGTAAGCCAAGTGCTGCAACAGCAACAACAGCAACAGCGCCCACAACTCATCCGGCAGTTGCTCCCCCGCCCATCGGCCCATCGACTTATGTGGGCAGTAAGTGCGGTTAGTCAACAATTTTGTCACCTAATATCGAATCCTTCAATTGCAGCTATACTGGCCGCTATTCTATCGGTAACTTCGTGTGTGTCCTGTCTAGGCTTGTTTGCCTTCTCGCCGGCGCGACGACAGCGTGTGCGTCGTCTCTTCCGACGCAGCAGCTCTGCCGTGAGATATTCCAGGGTAGGTCAACAATATTCCCCTTCAAACACCAATCATTTTATTGTTTGCCTAAACCAGGTTCAATCTAACGAGGAGGCCAATCTGTTGCTTGATCCAAACGGCGAGTTCACCGAGAGCGATGATGACATGCTGCTCTAGGACGAGGAGGAGATGGAGGTGGTCGACGACGTGTTGCAACAGGCATGGCATGCATACCTGCTAAGGAACACCCATCCAGTGCAGTGGCCAGCCTTGGAGCGTATCGAGTATTATGCAAAGTTGCGTAACAGGCGTCCTGGAAATTGAAAATAGCGGAGAGGCAAACCATAACCCTAAAGTCTATAGAATGTGTAACACCAAAGACAAAACTATAAACTGATTGTAGGCTAAAGCATAACAGAAAACAAATTAGATAAAAAACAGTATGGATGAGTTGGAAATGAATGAGTATGAAAATGAATATGAAAATGAGAATGATATTGATGTGGATACATATATGTATATGTATATGGATGTACAATACGCGTAGGCTACCACAACGACAACAAACAGCACCCAGTTAATTCAACTATACATACACACCCGATAATATATACACACACTTTATATATATACACCAAATATATAATACCTATATAGCCTCTACATCTAGCTTATATATATATATATATAGTTAACTGCTGCGTGCATTACGAATTGCATTGGACAATTATTTGATAACTTTAAAGAGAATTCCCATATATGTACCGCAAACATACATAAAAACATACAAACAGACAGTCATACTATTTGTATATGTGTGCATTTGTAATGGGATTTTGTACTTAATTAACTTGATGCTTGTATGGGCATGTATGTTTTGTAACTTTTGTTCCTTTTTGTTAAACAATTTGTATTATTTTTTTGAGGTCGCATCTATGACATAAAGAGAGGCATCATCATGATGGTAATGTGTACTTAACTTATGTACTTATGTGTCGTTTGTTTTTCTGTAATTAGTTTTTCTCGTAGCATAAGCATTTTATAAACGGATACAAATTTGATTCTGAATAATCAGCTATAGATACTATATAATATATTTATGTATATGATCTGTATAAAGTGTATTACAAATAAAATGATATTAAAAAGGCGTACGTTGTTTACTTCTCATTTCTCATCAGTGCCACCTTCATATCGATTGCCATCAATATCCAACGATGTGTATCATCTAGTGTAGATTAACTAACCTTTCTTGTAAAAGTTTACTGGTTTTCTGGCAATGGAGAATAAATCCAACTCTGTGATCGATCCAAGTGCTTGTCTGAAGCTCTTCCATAGCATAGCATAACACAGCAATATCCAAGTAAGTGGGTATCCAAAGGAGAGATCTCCTGTGAGGTCTCGAAAACACTGAACTCGGTCGGCAAACCAATGGTGGAATCAACTTCATTTCATTTGGTATGAAAGAAATCACAAATTTCTCAAAAACATTCTACAATTTTTAACAATTGACATAAGAACTTATTATACTCGTACTAGTAGAGTAAACGAGCTTATTTATTGCAAGGCAACGTTCCGATGTTGCCGTCTGTCTATCTATATGAACACCTATGGCGATCTCGGAGACTACTACTATAGCTCTAGTAACCAAATTAGGTAAGTAGACTCCCCGTGTGGGGTTTTAGAATTTTCCGCATCCGTCAATAGATAAAAGCGTAGGCCTCCTCACCCTGAGGATAAAACGAGTATAAAAACGAATCCTTTGCCTCGGTTTTTCCTCATGCTGTAACGTTTCGTTCCGATTGCGCTCCTTCCTAATATACTTACTTTACATTTACAATTTATCTCGTAGTGCAAATGATGATTCAAACAATGATTAATTTTAAAATATATGTAATTTATTTAGGTTGTATATATTATGTGCTTATCATTTACAATTACATTCAGTTGGGTATACACATATGTATAAGTATGTATGTATGTATGTGTCAATTAAGTGTCTGCATTAACTGGTAGGTACCTTAGACAATACATATATTAAATCGATTTTTGATACGTACGTATATATATATATATATATTTTAAACATAATGTATATATGTATATTAAGATGTAAAATTGATGAAACGTTTCCATTAAGTGTAATAATGGTATGCCATGAATAATGAAGGTCTATACTCTTATTAGTATATACATATGCATGTATGTAGCATCATTTGTGTATGGTGTTTATGGGGTTGACTTTAATATCCATTTTGAAATCAATTACAAAAGCAAAGTTCAAGCAATATGGTTGGGAGTTTTACCTTATTAAATTTCAAGTTAAAACTGTTCACATTAGATAATGCAGATCGGAAATTAGTGAATACTGTGATAATGTTCAATATCCCAAGGATTTATTATGCAAGGCTAAATTGTTTTGTCGAATTGCACAGAACTGAATCGAGAATTCATTAAAACCTGACGAATTAGATCTAATAATATCCGTAGCTTTACTTTAATCCTTGACTTTGTAAAAATGGATTCGTAATGGGAATGCCAGAGAAGACTCTAGAGATTTAGACATTTTTATATGAAATCACTTCAATTTGTAGCTTCATTTGTTCAAATCCTTCTATACTTCGTACAAATGTACACAAATGAACCCACAAATTGAATTGTTTACACATTCATTTCTGCAAATCTTTAGAGATTTCCGTGACACCTCTGAATAAGAATTTAAAATATCCCCCGCTTTATACTCGTACTCTAGTTTTTAGTTTAATAATATTTCAGATGTTTTTCACTTTCAAATTCAGCATATATACAGTTGCTTGTTGTTTTTGTTTTTTTTGTTTTTGTTGATTAATACAATGATATCTGATATAGGTATATGTATCGTGTTTTACATACATACAATGAAGGCATTTTCATATTTTGTCCTGTTGCTCTCTCAGCATTCAGTAGAGCAACTAAATATTTGGATACGTTTTGTCATTTGTTCAAAAGTTTAACTTGAGATTCGTGATGTAAAGTGTAAAATGAAATCCTAATGTATTTTGTTTTTCCTGAATTGAAAACTTAAACTGAGCTTCCCAGCTTGGCGTGCAGTGGCTTATGAGATAGTCATTATAAATTTACAGTTATGATACGATTAAATGTACAAATTATGCATTAATAAAACTAAGTTGAGATTTTGCAGTTTCACAAGATGATGTAGAATCTATTGCTGTTCTTGGAGCTGGCGTAGTCTAAGTAGCTTACATATAGTACGAACATCTAAATGGTAAAGCAAAGTGATGCATTTAAAACTAATTTTAGTTTATGTTCTTATATCTTTTGTTTTTGTTGCTTTTTGTTTTCGCAGTCAACAAAGGCCACATGAAAGATAGAAAATGTAAATTTTCATCAATATATCAACACGGTTGAATTGCAACTAGGCGAGAATTGAACATTGTCCAAGCACGGAAGGAAGGAAATCAATGGCGACTACAGTTTCTACAGTTGCTAAGATTTTGTCTAGACTTTTTACAGTTCAGCAGTGGCTTGGGCGATTGGGGGACATGGGGATTCTTTGATCCTGGCAGTCAGTGAGTCGATTGGCTGCTTTAGCGAAACAAAAGCTCGTCGTCGGGCTCAAACTGGAATATGGCCTCCTCATTCTCCCAGTCCTATACGTCGCTCTGCTTCGCATTTGTGTTGATAATGAAGGCGCCATTGATGTGTCCGTTGGCATGGGCCTTGCCATTGGGCGCATAGAGATTCGTCAGCCCGTTTTTGCCATTCGCAATCATGATGGCCGTGTGTGGATTACCGCCGTTTAGTTGCGCCACCAGTGGATTTTTGGTTGCCTCCGCTGGCGGTGTTGTCAGCGGCGGCGTCACTGGCGATGGCTTGATCAGTTCCAGCTTGTCATCTGTGGAGCCCTTCAGTGCTGATTTGACTAACGCCCCATTTCTCACATTACCAAGTGGATTGCGGTGTGGCAGAGCGTAGCGCAGCTTGTCCCAGAACCAAGGATCGCCCCACTTCAGGTAGGTGTTCATTTTTAGGTATGCCCTCAGCTCTTCATCCAGTTTCTCTGTGTCTCCAATGTCCGAATAGATTATGACAATAACGCGAGCTCTTCCCTCGTTCAAAGCCGCCCTGTGTGCGGCACGGAACTCCATGCGAGCCCACTCCGACTCGATGAAGTTCTGGCTGAGCACAATAATGGTGCGCCTTGAGTCCGCCACAGAGCGCACAATGTTCTCGGGTATGAGGCCACCCACGAGCCAATCGCGTTCGTGCACGCACAGCTGGAACTTTTGGGGTCCGTGCTCCAGCTGAGGTACTAGATACTGTTCAATGAAACTCTGATCCTTGTGCGAGTACGAGATGAAGGCATCGAACTTCTTGTCCTTGTCCAGCTCCTCCTCGGTAACGAACCACATGCACAGATTGTGGGCATACAGCCAAATCTTGATCTCTGTTTGGTATTTGTAGTAGAGAGCAGCGGTTATGCCAGCCAGGAAACCAGCCAGGGAGATTACGATGGCCACCGCAATGAGCAGACCCTTTGGCTCCGGGCATATATCATTAATGGACAAATCCTCCATGCGCGTGGGCATCTCCGCATCCATGCAGTACATCTCCCGTCGATCCGCAATCCTTTCATAGTTGTTCTGGGTGAAGAGGAGCAGAGGCTTGGCGGCGCAGTCGCAGACCCAGGGATTCTGGGACAACTTAAGCGAGTGCCTGGGCATGGTGCGATTCAGGAAGCTTAGAACCGTTTCATTAAGACCCTGCAGCTGATTGCGGCGCACATCCAAATGGTGCAGATTGATGGGAAGCTGGTTGATCTCCAGTCGGGTTAGGTTATTGCCAGCCAGATACAGGCTGGTCACATTCTCATAGCCAGAAGCATGACCAAGGGGTAGCTGAAGTAGCGAATTGTTCTCCATATGCAGCTCCATGACGCGGAGGCTAGGCGGCAGTCTGGGCAGATTCGGCACCCGCGTCAGATTGCCATGTGAACAGTTCACGATCAGTGCCTGATCGAATGTGCGCACCAAACAATCACAGCCGCGTGGACAACGACGGTCCCGCGGATCCTCGGATTGATCGAAGGAACAGAGCAGCTCCCGCGGATCCACAAACGGAACTAGTCGATTCTCCAAGCCACTCGGCTGGTTGCACTTCAATTGATCTGTTGTCAGCTCGATCTGCTTGGCATAGGCCGGATCGATTTCGCCTCGCACCAGCTGCACAAATCGGAGCAGCAAACAGTCACAGACCAGCGGATTGTTGTTGAGATCCACCCGCGCCACGTTGCTGGCAGGAGCAACGTCCAACATCTCGTAGAAATTAATGCCGCGAATCTGGTTGTGGGTAACATTGATCATCACATTGTGACGCGACAGGAACTGCAAATCCGTGTAGTCCAGAGAGCTGAGGTTGTTGTAGCTCAGATCGAGCTCTTGCAGCTCACGCAGGCTGAACTTCCAGTCACTGTAGATGAACATGATGGAGTTGTTGCGCAACTTGAGGGTCTGCAGATGCTGCAAATGGGTGAAGGGTGAACCAATCTCCGCCTGAAGTTCGCTACCCAGCAGAGGCTGCTGTAGATCAATTTGATTGTTCTCCAGGTTGATGTAGCGCAACTGTGAGGTGGTCACAAACGCACGAGGACTAATCGTTTGCAGCCGATTGTTACTTAGGGTCAGGGTTTCCAGTTTGTTCAGGCTACCAAAGAGGTCACTGTAAGGGAGAGAAGGGATAATGCAGAGCCAGGTGAGAAATGGTAGAACAAGGCATGAGGGAATATGCGAATCGAATAATCTTTTAAAATTGTGGAAACTTACGCGCTTATTTCACTCAGTTGATTGTTAGCCAAATTCAGATCCACTAAGCTTGAGGTGTGCTCAAAGAAGGTATCGGGCAGGTGGGTGAGCTTGTTGTTGCGCAAATCGAGACTCAGCAGATTCTCCTGAGTGTCCAGCAGCTGAGCTGGCAGTGTGCTCAGATTGTTGTCGGTGAGGGAGATGTTTGTGACTGCAGACGAATGCTCCAACAGGTCACCAGGCAGCGTCTCCAGATCACAACGTATAGAGATCACGCCCAGCTCAGGCAGATTTGCAAACAGACGCGATGGCAGTGTGCGCAGAGGCACCCGATTGTTCAGCAGCCGCACATGCCTCAGCTTCCGGTTGTGTTCAAAGAGTCCCTGGGGCAGGGAGTGAAAGTGATTGGCGCTCAGATTGATCTCCGTGAGATTGGTGAGCAATGCAAATACATCGCCCGGCAGCTGTTCAATGCCATTGGCATGCAGATCCACATCCACTACCGATGCAGCACCTTCGAAGTCATGCTTGCTTAGATTCTTCAGTTGGTTGCTCCACAGATTCAGGTGCTGCAATTTGTGCAGATTGCGGAAGATGCCGTGCGGCAGCTGCTGCAGATTGTTGCTGCCCAATTCGAGGAACTCCAAGTTCTCCAGCTTGCCAAATAGATGCACAGGCAGTTCCATAATATTCGCCCGCAAGTCCAGCCAGCTGAGGCTGCCTAAATCGCTGAGGAAGTCTGCGGGAATGTAGGTCAGCCGTCGAGAAGTGAACCGCAGCCGCTTTAATCCCTGCAAGCGGTCCAAGTGTTTGCGCGTCAGATTCACGCCCAGATTGTTGCTCTCAAATATCAGCATCTTCGGACTCTTAATGCCCAGATGGTCCAGTATGCCTGCAATGGGCGTATGGCCAGGGAGAGGACACCGCTGAATCTGCACTCGATCCATGCTGCCAATTCTCAGCTGCGGCAGCTGTTTGTATTCCGATGCATCCGTTAAATTGCACTCGATCTGAACATTGCTGTTTGGCCGTATGACCAGCTTGAACTTGGGATTGTATGTGTTCGCCGGGCAGTAGATCTCATACTCAGCCATCGAGGGCGAGCATTGACAGGGTGAGCTCACACTCAGCTCGTTGCACTCATCCCGTCCGAAGGCGGCAGCCACCATAATGCTCCCCCAGCTGACCACCTGGAGCAGCAGCACCAGCAGTAGTGAGGACGCGGCTTTCGGTCGTCGCATCCTGCTGACAGTTGCTGAGTAATTGCTGAATTGAAACTGCAAGTAGAGGGAGCAACACGAAAAATAACAATTAATAAATGAAGACATAAATTTACTATGAATAGATACAACATGACAGAGCTTCCTTCAACTATTCTATGCTTGTTTTATATTCACATTCTCTAATTAGAAGCTGGTTGTCATATTTTCATTTCCATTGCTATTGGAAAACTTTAATTACACATTCCTCAGTCGTCGTGCCCTGCACTCGGTCCGCATCTGTCATTATTATAATGACAAGCAAAGCAACAAGACCAACTGGCACTCACATCATTGTAATCATGAATTCCCAAAAAAAAAGAAACAATAAAGGAAAGTTAGCTTCAGCTTGCCGAAGCTTATATACCATTCACATTGTATATATATGAAAACGGTTTAGTTTAACTTAACATTCCTTGCACTTACTTCGTTTATAGCTTCACATAGGAATTGAGAGACGAGAGGAGAATGGACAACAGTATACTGCAATTTACTTCTTTACTTCGTGCACAAGCAGGCTTTCTAGAGCCTGTGAGCGAGTTGTTCCCATTCCACACCACAATAAAGGTAAAACGCTTTAATGTGTTTGAAATACATTTCTTTGTTTTCATGAAGTGTTCTTTTCTCTTCTGAAACAAACGCACCAACAGACGGTCAGATGGACCGACATAGCTATATCGAATTCCCTTGATATGCTGAGCAAGAATACATATATATTTTTATATGTTCAGAAATGTTTCCAAACTTCATGCCATATAAAATATACATTCGCATAATTTTTCTAATTGGTATAAGAACAAGCAAAAAATGAAAATGAAAGGAAATTCAACATAACGCTGACTATCTATTCCGTTATAATGCAACAACAATGCAAATGAAAATGTAAGCAAAAGACCAAGTTTTCCATATGGAACGCCAACATTCTTCTCATTCCTCATACTCGTAATATAGAAGTCAACAAATTGTTGTTAGCAAGTCAAAAATTTTAATTAGCCAGAAGCATGTGGAAGGGCTTCATTCAAATGAAAGATATAAAAGTAGCAGACGGCTTTTGGGATAAAAATACGCTGACGCTCAGCAAAAAGGAAACACCTAGGTGGCGGCATCTCAGGTAAATAAATATATAAAAACATCTAAGAATTATGTTTTACTTTTGGCTACTTTATGATTTTAGCATACTCTGCATATACAGGGATACTCTGTTGCACTCCCTGTCAGTTGCACATGATCACTGAGTTTGCGTTAAGTTCGTGAACGTTACAGATCGTTTTCATAAGCTATTTGTCTTCAGTTGACGAATTAAATAAGTCCGCGGAAGTGCTTAGGTTAGATTATATGGGGCAATGGCCATATCGATCATATGTCGATCTGAATTATCTGAACAACTGAATAAACAGCGACAGAACAACTCAATAAATGATTGACTGAACAGTGTATATTACTTATGATCAGCTTATCAGCTTATCGTTCGAAATTGAGCGAGTTATCTTATTCATCGAAAAGTTCCCATTTTGCATAAGAAAACAAGAAAGAAACAATTTCTTATGCCGAACATAAATCGATCATCAATTCTTATAATTGTTCATGGTAATAAGTTTTATATCAATACATATATTTCGCTCCTTTGTTCACCCGATCTCTATTATATACAACTGTAGTTTCTAATCGTATAATTTGTCATATATTTTGGTAAATCATTGAATACAAAAGATCCTGATTCACCCGCATCTCTAATTCATGACAAACTTGTTGGCAGTTCAACAAATTCCATATACTCTTTGAATTCTCCTGGTATAGGGTATAATACGGCACGCACACATCCTATGCTGACTAGCCTCCTCACCCTGGTTGGCGCCACCACTTTGCTTTTTGTGTGGCTTGCACGTAAGGAGCCGCAAAAGCAATGTTGCATTTCATGGTTGACTCACCTCATAGCCATGGCCGTGCGTGGAGGCCCTGTATCCTTTTTCGTTTCATCCCACCTGCACTCTGCACAACTCCGGCTATGGGCAACTCTGTGGCGTAATTACGGTCAGAGTGTATATAAAATGTTGTAAAATGCTCGCTTTCCCCCTGCTCTTGTTCAACATCATGTGCGGGCTTTGTGCATTTAATGAATTTGTCATGCACTCGAGAGTCCTGCATAATGCGACATTTTTGTTGTTGCACATGTAAAGCTTTAAACACTCGAGTCTCTCGGACAGGGGCAGGGGCAGGGGCAGGGACAGTAAGCAGACACTGCAAGAACTGCACGGACTGCAAGTACTGCTTGCTGCCGACAATTACATTGTGCCCATTGGGAACATTTTTGAAAGGAATTCAATTAAAAGTTTCGGCTGCCATTTTGTTGTCATTCTGGGCCGTTTACTTTGGCAAGTCCTAGCTTGGAGAAGCTTGTGCATTCTCACCCAACGTACCCCCAATAAATTTGGCTGGCTCTGTCAGGCGTTTTTGAATGAAATTTTGATAAAAGGCAATTTAATTATACGCGCTGTAATTTGATTTCCAAATTGGTGGACTTTTCACAGTCGCCTTGAGGCAAAAAATTAACTTTTGCCTTGGCTATTAATTAAGGCCCGCAACGTTGAAACTTTGAATGGCCGACCAACCACCCAACCCGGCCCCCCGTCGTCTGCACCCTCTGACAAAACAAGTATTGTAATTACATTGAATATGCCTTTGAATTTCGTTTAAGAAATAAGTGTGTGCCTCAGGCTAGATAAGATTCTCACTCAATTTAAATTTCATGGCAATTATAATACATGAATTGAATGCTAGTTGAGGGTCTTGAATAAAGATTTATGGTTAAGTGGAGCTTTATTTCGACTCACTCATCGTTTTGATTTTTATTAAAGTAATTCTGAGGTGAATTCAAAAGTAAGATATTGTACAAGCATATACTTTTAGATTGATTTGGGATAACTTTGTGAAGACTCTTGGATCTCATTTGGAAAGTCAATTTTGAAAGTGAATACATATAGCAGAAGGCATATAGAAAACCAAACCTTCGATTGAGATCCGACTAATTAGCAGTAAGTGAAAAGTTAGCCTAAGATCTAAGCTAGCAACTACATATAAGATAAGTGATCATTGGTTAATCTGGACTGGTCTCGATGTTGTTCATCTGTGCAAGTGTGCATCAGCATGCATTAATTTGAAAGCCTGTCACTCATCAGATTCTCAATTTCAGAGAAACAATAAGCCATTTACTGTACTATTTGAAGATCCCAAAGAGTCAATCTTACACTTTTTATATACCGAGCGTTCTGATAGTAAACAAGTACCATTATCCCAAGTAGAGTGTTTGAGAAATATTCTTTGAAAATACATATAAAATAATTCTTAGTTTTTTACACCGCTTTCATATCATTTGAAAACAGTATTTAAATAATGTTTTACCAATAGCAGGATTTTCTTGACCCGCTTTTACATGTTTACATGGTAACTTCAAGCTCTGCATCAAGTTGTGAGCTAAACTCAATCGATTGCCAAACAACTGTGGTAAAGCCGTTCAAATCTCAACACCTTCTCTTCTCCTTCTGGAAAGAAACACAACATTGTGTTGTCGTCCCCCAATGCTACTCAGTATTTATAGAGCCAGCTAGAGTTGTGCATAAAACTTTAAGTACTCTTTGCCCAATGGCAACCAAGTTGGTTGTGCAACGAGGGCACAGTGGCTGTGGTGGCTGTGTGCCACCTTCAGTTGGCTTGGCTTTTGTTTTGCCTTTTAAATCTACCATGCCTTAGCTAAACCACCCACCCGACCAGCAAGGCAGCCAAGATTTTAAACATTTATATTCACTTAAGAAAATTACTTTTAGGTTTCTCTCTCTTTTTTATGCCGCGCCATGGCTGTGCAAATATCCTGCAACGAGCTGGAACTTATCCTTATCCAAAGAATCGAATGTCGTTGCGCGCTTGTTTATGCAATCTAATCTAGGCATAATGTTGTTGACAAACTTTGCTTAACGCAAAATGTCATTCAGTCGCCAGCTCATTTGACAACAACGTGGATGCTCCCGCAGGCAATGGGCCTGACAATTAAGTGAGTGCAGTTTGGCTTCAAAACCCGGCTTCTGCCTTACCTTATGGCAGGCACCCAATTTCGGCTGGTTGCCAATTAAAAATAATTGTTAATTTTAAATGGCAACGGCTGCAAATTATAAAGTCATATAAGAAACCCTTTCTAGGCCTTCTCCTCGTCCTGGCGCCGCTCTCTATTGAAATCCACATGCCTGTTTTAATTAGATGCCATCTCGCTCGGTATGCCGTTAATAAAGGTTAACAAAGTTTTGCCGACGCGCAGATTTTTCACACATTCACACGCACCACACACCCACGTGCACACTGACACCCACACTCACACACACACACACACACACACACACGCAAGCACAGACATTCCAGTTGAGTGAGCATTTTTGCACTCACATAGTACCTTCCGGTATGTAACGGTACTAAATTCATTAGGCACACTAAATTACAACCACACTGCCATGGCGAGGATGTGGCGAGTCAAATGGTACTACCTGGCGCTCGCTTCTACTCGTACCTTGAATTTTTATTGCTTATATGTACAAGGTTCTTCAATGTAAGACGACTCTGCTTTATATGGGAGCGCGTGAATGTATCTTGTGATGTATCATGTGTCACGTGAAACCAATGTGCGCGGTAATGCAATACTTCTCAACTGCTTCAATTTCTTTCGAGTATTTTCAATAGCTTTCAAGATTCCTAACATCTGCAAGATGATTATTGATTAAAGTTTTGTTGGAAAATATAAATACTTTTAAGTATCGCTCAACGGTTCAGTTTCTTAAACTGAATTTGAATTTAATTAATAACAATCTTACAGATATGGTTTTTGGCAATAGGCTGTTCACCTGCTCCTCAGCCTACGAATGCCTATAGTTCCCCCTTTCAGTTGGTTTTTGCGTTGCACAATTTTACAATCACGTTCACATCTCAAATTGACACACACACACACACACACTTATACCACACTTGCAAGATTGTATGTGTATGTGCTGGCTGCTATTTAATAGACGACGGCACCGCCCGCAGCGCTCTTTGGAAAATTGGCTTTCGCATGCCTGCGGTGCGTTTTATTACTGCAAACAGCAGCAGCAAACGGAGTAGCAGCAACATCACCAACAAGCGTTTTCCCTTTAATGCTAAAAATTTCTTAATGTCTGACAGTTGGGATTAAAGGCATAAGGCAAAGCGTTTTAATGGCGTTGACATAATGTGAGTGCCTTAAACGGCGCCAGAGAAATTTTCCAATTTCGTTTTTGCTCGAAAAAGTATGCTACGAAAAGCAAGTGAAGAGCGACGCCCGCTAGCAAACGCATTCATCAATCAACATGACTAATTACTACAAGAGTTGCCAAACAGCAGCAACTCAGTTCAGCTCAGTTCAGGCTCAGAGTATTGCAGCTTAGCTTAGCTGTTTGGATACGCCCCCCACACATCAGTATCATCCCATCACACATTTTGAACATTTGAGAGACAGACATTTTGTTACTTTGGTACTTTGGTTACTTTGGTAGATTGTTTAACGTTTGAGAATAACAAGTATATTTAAGCTCCAGGAGATAGTTTGGCGAGAATGACCATCTCGTGATACTCAAAGGTAAGATATTTGGAAGATGCGACCACAAGTGCCCAGCTATGGGAGTCATCATCATACAAAAAACAAACATATGCAACTTCTTAAGTGAATAGAAACACAAAATATGTAAAAATGCAAATGAAAAACAAATGGCAACAATCTTCTACCAGAGAAAATGTTTGCTGGGATTTGAAAAACCGAGAGATGGATGCAGTAGAAAAAAGCAAAACAAGTTTGCTGAACAATTTCTTATTAAAAACTTACAAACGCTTGAGCAAGTTCTCCAACACGCATGTGAAGTGTAGTTGGTCCTACGAAACCCACATGGTCCATTCTGGACAACTTTTCAAATGTTATGTGTGTGTCTGTGTGTGTGTGCCCTTTGCTGCGGTTTTGTTTCTTATATTGCACTGCAAATGTTTTCATTTTAACCTTAACCCAACTTGCTTGAGTCTGCATGTGTATAGGAATGTGTGTTTTGGTTTTCAATAACCCTCAGCACAACCCAATCCATTCTCATTCCCACCAACAGAAACTTTGTAAGTTTTGGCGTCAAATGTGGTTTACAAGCATTCCGGGCCTCGCCTCCTCGTCTGAGCCATGTAGCAGACGCCTCCAAGCTTGCTTCTAAATTCTGTGCTCTGGAAAGTGTTTACACTGGCCACTGAAGTTGTACACGTTGGCTTGAAGAAGGGCATGGGAGCTAATACCCCTGGCAAGCTGAAGTTTTGAGTAAACAGCATTGCTTGCTATTTAATATTGACATAAAGTTTGCTTTCAGGTTGCATTGAATAAATATATACAACTTTGTAAGTTTATCTGATAATAATTGCACCTTCTTGAGTCCTAAAAGTGTCAGCTTACACCTTGCCAAGCACTAATCCGACAAATCTCTGCACCTCCACGTTTGCCGTTCTCTTTAAATATTAATTAAGAGCAAGATTGAAAAAGCAAAGAGGAAACATTAAAAGCGAACTCGTCTGTCTTTAAGGCTGGCTCTGCAGAATTAAGCTAATGCGATTTATGCCAAGACTTTCATAAAAATGTCTTCTGCTTTGACGCCTCTGTCTATATATATATATATTTACTATAGACGAGGCGTTCAAGTGCATAATAGAGCAATACCGCGAAGAAGATTGTTTAAGCAGAGATGGAATCGTGCTCAATTTTAGAACGAACACGATGTGAGCATGCACATGTTATCTTGGGAAGCATCTTAGATTAGGAAGCCGTTAGATTACAAGCCTGGCAAGGCTCTTTTGTGAACACATTTACAAAGGAGCAAGGATCAATCAAATATGTACTTTCCTTGTAACCCAATACAGTCGCGTTACACAGCTCGTCTTCATTAGTGCAACTTTTGCATTCACAATAAGGTTTACGTTTTGCTAGTTTTGCATTCCATCGCTAACTTTAAAGCCAGCTACAAATCCATAAGATACTCAAGCGCTCATTACTCTTACCAGTGGGAAAAACTAGTTGCTGAAAGTTCAAGTTGCACACAGCCCAGCTAAGCAGATGGAAGCAAAAAAGGGGTTAAGACCTGATTTGCGTATCAAGGGCTCGAGTTCCTTAAGTTCTTCCAACTGCAGCTGATGCAGCAAAGAAAGGCAAGCCATTGTCTCGGCGGCGAAATCGCACTGGCAAATGCTGTTGTTTTTGTTATTGCCGGAGGGGGAGGGGCTGAAGCAGGCGGCATGGAGAAAGAGCCAAGTGACAGAAAGGGCTTTGTAATGTCATTTGTCTGTTAATCATGTTGTCGTCTATAAGTTTCTTAGGAAGAAGTTTTTGCATAATGTGCAGTCAAGTAACTTGTTGAGCCTGGATTATACCAAGTGAGCGAAAGGTGATCTGTGTAGTACATCTCCATCTCATTATCAATTGACATGTGTACGCATTCATGTTTAATGGGCAACAGTTGTTGTCCATTGTTGTTGTCGTTGTCATTGCTATTGATGACCAGGACTTAAGCTTTTGTTTAGCATATCTTAGTATATATAACTTCCGAGCTGAAGATGCGTGTAATTAATGAACTTGGGCGTGAGTGAATGTGACTGTGATTCGATTGCGAGAAACTCAGATTAAGTTGCTGACTGATGAATGGCCACACAATCGAAGAAACGATATGAAAAATTAATGGGATTTTGCTCGAACGACCAATATACGACAGTCTTCAGTGGAGTCTCTAGATTAAGCAAATAAATATAATAAGTATCACAAGTATCTATTAATATAACCTATAAGCACATCTTCTTTTAATTATAGATGCATTCGCCTCACTTCTTGAGCATCTGGATTGTGAACGCATCATGTACTTGCAGACGACTGCACACCTTCAATCGAAATTGTTCACATGAATATTCTACGCTCCCAACATGGCTGGGAGAGGCATCCTGTTGCTTATTTTGCCGGGCAAACTTGTTTAGTTTTGGTGGCAGAACAAACATTTAGCGCAAATTGATTTCCACTTGCAAGGCGCAGATGCTGATGTTGAGCTCAAGACAATTGGAACTCAAGTGGATGCGTGCTTACAACGATGGCGGATTACGCTTTTGACTCCTGCTTCGGGGTGCTAAATGTTTGCCTAAGATTGAAGCACGAAAGCCTGCGTTTACTTCAACTCAAAGAAGAGGTCTTACGAGAAAGTGCTTAATAATCAAACTTTTGTATGTTTAGAAGTTGTAACTCCTTAGCTGTCTCTTCTTACTCTTTTATAATTCTCAGAAATTGATGTTTGTTATGTTTGTTTGCCTTTTCATTTCCCCAAGTGTTCTTATTTTACTTATAGCCTCTCTCATAACTCACTCAAACAATTTAACTCCACATCTAGAACTATTATCTACTATCATCTCATGAGCCTTCTTCCCCGGGCCCGTTCACAACTGTGGCCCAGCCACTGCTCACGCTTCGGATGTTGCTTCACTATCCCTTTCCACTGGCGCCTCTCTGCTGCTGGTGCTGCTGCTTAACCAACTAAGTAAATTTATTTGCAACTTCCACACACGCTCGCACGCACGCTCCATCACATAAATAAACAACTGGGAATGGCAATTGCAATGGCACCAACTACTGGCCAAATATGTATGTAGAAATCAAATGGAGAAGGAACCACTTGCCGTTCAAATGAAGCAACACGAATTTCTTATACGCTATAGCATTCGTCGCCGCGAACTAATCTTTATGCAGAAGAGAAAACCAGATGATGTTTCACTGATTTTATAGAAAGTGAATTTCGTTTGGACTTGAGCTAATCAGTGTAACCAGAAACTGAGCAAAAATGGTAATAAACAAATGGAAATAAAGTCAAAAACTTATTAGCCGAATGATAATGTTTGCGTAGATTTTGTTAGCGAACGTGATTTTGACTTATTTTGGCAGCTGGACGATCTGGACTAATCAACTCAACACAGTACAACATTTCAGTTTTTCCGCTGAGATCTTCGCCATTACCAAATGCATGACATATTCGATGTACTCTATTTGAAGGGCATCGTAAATGAAAATGTCGCCCATTGTACTACGATGGCAAGCTTCCATTTATACAACATTTTATGATACAAGTGTGGCCATAGCCATTGGAATAGCAAGAGGAATAGCTAAGTATGCCTGCTGAAGCCACCGGGACTGACACTCGCATTGTAAATAATATAGCATAATGCCGCAACTCAGCTAAGCTCAGCTCTGTTCAGCCCTTACTCCGCCAAGTGTGGGCAACTCGGCAACGACAGAGACTGCGACCTCGGCCTGATTGCCAGGGGAGACACACGCGTACACTTCAATTACCGGCCAGCGGGCGAAGACTAAGAAGACAATGATGACGCTGACGCTGTTGCCTTTTGGGCACTATGTGCTGTCTTTAATCTGCTGGGACTGGTTCCACAACTACTTAATTTTTTGTGCCCACAGCTTTTGGATTTGCCTTGCGCCATGCCATGGCCCTGTCGCCATGCTCTCCTGATTTCTGTTCATTCTGCTAGCATTGTCCGCTGTTTCTGTTTGTTTGTCCGCTTCACATCCCGCTCCCAGTGTCTGTTCGGCCCTCATAATTTGCGCTTTGTTTTATTGTGCTCGTATATGCAGTTTAATTCGCCAGCCAGAGACCCAGACCGAGCCCGCAGCTCCAGCGGAGTCGCATTGTACCTCAGTTCTGGTTCTGGTTCTGGTTGTGGATCTGTTTGTGTTCTGGTTCTTTTTTGAAATGGGAGTCACGTTTAAAGTTTTGCGTTCTGTGTTCAGCGCTTGCTTGGGCTAACCTTAAATGGTTTGTGTTTCGCCTCTTAGATGGCAGCCAAAGACTTTGAAGCCTTTCCCAGTTGCCTCCCATTTCCATTTATAGCGTTAATTGTGCACAGTTTGTGCTTGTTATTTATAAACGCACACGACTTTCAGTTGCCGATTCGCTGCTAAGTAGATCCATATGGTTGGTTGTTAGAGTAATGCGTAGCAGAAGCTCCAAGAAATGCATTGAATGAGTATTCAACTGCCTAATGATTATTAAAGTGAAACACTAAATATTAAACTCAGTCGACGTTCCGTTAGAGAAGCTTGAGAAAAATTGCATTAAGCAGATCTTTGTGATCATTGTGATGGGTTGTTGTTGTCCTTCCCGGATATGAAAATATAGGAAAGCTAACTCTGTTGTCGATTCAAAAATATAATTACACGTATTTGTCAGCCATATGAACAATTGAATTAAGAACTTTATTTTGTTAATTAATTGTAATAATTTGTAAAAACATAACAATTTGCTTTGGAATCTATTGAACAGTTAATCAATATTGCTGCCAGTAATAAAACTATTTGTTAAAATTCAAATTAGCTGAATAATTAGACCAATTGTTTTATTTGTATTATTTTTATACCTTGTTTTTAAAGAGCATAGGGGTGTATTTTCGATTACACAAGGTTGGTTTTTTATAATAGTTTGCTTGCTAAAAAAATGAGTCTTAAAACAGCAAGAGAAGAGAGCAGATCTCCTTGTGATACGCTGCGCGAAGCCACAGAGTAGTCGACAGAAAAAAAATGAATGCTCCGTTCTTAAGAAGTGAGCAATATATTACCCCAGCAATCTTCTTCGTATACGAATTTCTATCTTTTATGAGATCTTGTAGTTTTCTAACACTGGTAATGATCCCTGATCTTCATTTGCTTGAGAACAAATCTCTATTAGAGTGTAATTTGCCATTGGGCAATCCACCTAGTTGCACAATATTTTCGATCCAAAGTCCACATAACAAAATTGTTTAACATTGGCATGAAACTCGAAGGGAAAATATAGAAAATCCAAATCAAACATTTACCCTGCGCAGCTGGTCAAATGCACCAAATTATTTTCATTTAATTATCCATATGTGTATGTAAAACATTTTGAATTCATTTTTATGTGTCGATTGCACCGCAGGCACCAGGCATCGGAAGCACACATTCACCACTTCCGGGCAAACAATGCGGACTGCTCGTCCACGACGTGCCAGCATTCATCGAACAAAAAAAAATGGAAGAAAATTGATGGTCCGGTTGACGGGGCTTAAACATTTTTTAAAGCATTTCGCTGAAGGCTCAAATTCATATCAATTTACTAGAACGGCAGTTGCCATTTTTTGTTGTTGGCCGCATTAAACGGCTATAAATATGGACATGGCTCTGATGCGCAAGTGTATAGTTAAGCGTGTGCACGAGTATGTGTTGAAATATGCGTCTGGCATTTATATAGACATTAATATTTATCATTGATGGAGAGGCGAGGCCTGCTTAACATACATTTTCTCACTGCCCGGGATGTGATCGTAGCGGGTTTGCAACCGCAGCGGCGATAAATAAGGATTAAAATCTCCGCAATGTGCACAAAAGTGGCTGGCACTTCATTTCAATTTGTGCCTGCATCTGCACAGCAAACATTTTGTTATCGATTGAAATGAAAATCGGAAAAGGAAATTGGTGCAGTATGTAGCCGGTGATAACGCCGTTGTATTGCACTCCAATGCTTGGGTAATATGAGTCATATGGGACATACGAATTCGCTTGTTGGAGGAATTGGTTTTTTTATTCTATTACTAAATTTTGTATGAGGAAGTCGAATGTCTTATTTTAAGTTTCTTTTGGGTTTCAGAGCCTGTTAAAGAATTTCCAGTAGGGAACTGCCGTATGCATATTTACTCTTCCAATATTAGAACAAGGGCTGCAAAACTGAAAGTGTGTTTTGAGACTCCGTGTCCAGTGTCCCAGGTTGAAACCAAAATCATCTATGGGTTAATGCTCGAAAATTCGAGGCTTGAACTTCCTAAATTTTGGTTCACTAAGTCTAATTCAAATACTGGTGCATATTTACTAATATATATATATATATATCTTAGCGGATATCCAGTGTGAAATGGATCGGTTCGAATCGGGTTTCCAGCCCTGATTTAAACAACACTTTTTACAGAAGTTCTATATATATGTAGGGCTCTATATTTTGTTGTTATCCAACGCAAAGCTACTATATTCATGGCGATAGTTATAATAAGGAAAGTTGTACAATATATTCTGGGCAAACATAAGCACACACATGTGATATTCGTATATATGTACACACACACACACACACACACACATTGCCGCACACTCACATGGTGATAAATCAAAAGTCGTTGCATACTTTTTTGCGACATCAAGTAAAAATTGCAATGCATTTTTGGCCCTGATCGGGACTGGCGCTGGTATTGTTGGCACACAATAAAAGCAATTCCATGTTACATTTGCGCTGCTGGCCAGCAGCAGCAAGAAGCGCAAATGAAAACAAATATGGCGACCCCAGGCCAAATTATTATGTATACGCACACAGTGATAATAAAATGTATACAGCTTGTGTTTGTGCTGTGTTGCGATTTTTATGTAATGTACGTTGACTTTAATCTCTTGCTCTATCTCTGTCTCTCTCTCTCTCTCTGTCGCTGTCATTTTGTTTGACCATTAAATCAAAGTGCAAATAAAGAAGAGTAAATAAAAAAGGACATGCGCATACATATATATATATATATATATATATATATGTATATATATATATATATATATAAAATCTGGCAGACATTGGTTTGAAATGAAATGCTTGTCATAAAAATGCGAAAATTCGTAAAGTGCACTTTATAGGCGACACTCAACAGTGAATTGAATGGCCGATTGAGCGAGTACCGTCGCCTCGGCTTGCAAATTGCCTGAGAAAAGGGAATGAAGGAAAGGAAAACAATATTGATGAGGTGTGATGATGAGATGCCAGCAAGAAGCCAAAACGGTAAAAGAAAACTGAGTGTGTTCGGCTATAAAACGAAATCTCGGGTGCAACGCTCGAATCTCAGATAATGGAAACACAGCAAATGACAAGAAGGGCAAATGAAAAACGAATATAAATTGAGAATTTTAAAAGCTAATGAATTTGTACTTATGCATCCATCCACTGACTATTTTGCAATTAATTGAAGATTCTGTTTTCATCCAAATCAAAAGATTCGTATCTTCTGTACTCAAAGT
Source organism: Hirtodrosophila duncani (assembly GCA_037043425.1). Classification (NCBI taxonomy): domain Eukaryota; kingdom Metazoa; phylum Arthropoda; class Insecta; order Diptera; family Drosophilidae; genus Hirtodrosophila; species Hirtodrosophila duncani. The sequence continues at coordinate 1,915,319 of JBAMBM010000820.1, read as the reverse complement.
ATCCACTGTAGCCCCACCAGATTTGATCTAGATCGGTTATATATTTACAATGTGAATGGTAACCAAGCTGCGACAAGCCGATGCTAACCTTCCTTTCTTCCTTTTAAACTATGTTTATTTGTTGACACAAATGATGGATTATAAAGACTGCCTAATATAAAATAATAGATAGATAGATGTTCGCTCACTTCAATGAATGCCATTAATATATTTGTATGTATGTGTGAGGTGAACACAATTTGATGTGGACTGGCGTTCCACAGGAATGTGCAGGATTCCAAAGTCTTTTGACAGTCAAAGTAGTACAATCATGTTTGGTCGAGATTAAATGTAGGAGTCTCATTGTAGGAGTCTCATACAACCCACAGAAGAATAGTTGCATGTTTTCGACGCATATTTTGAATATTTCAACTGTTGTAATTATAATGACCGCTATTGACACTTTGCTAATATTAGTATAATCAGAAGATTGTTTAATGCATATTAAAATCATAATTTTAAATAATTTCCATGCACAATGTCCATGGGCTGCTCTTTAAATTACATCGCCCACTAGGCAATTTCCTTCTAATTACATTTTAATATTTGTCAGTAATAACAATGTACACACACACACACACACAATTATATACCAACCCAAACCCGCTCATAAAGCCATGAGTACTTTGCCTAATTGTTAGCCACATGCTGGTTATTGCCAATGGCAGGCAGGCAGTCGTGCCACATTTGCTAACGACACTTGCAAATCCAACGAAATAATTTTATGGTAAAACGTATAAAATTTTACAAATTCATAATAAGCAATGCATGCAAACACACACCCAAACCCACACACATACACATACATATTTCACACACACACACACACACACCTACACTGACGCATTTCAGTTGCAGCCATCTGGAATATATATAGTTATTGCATTAATTGGGTTTTCGTTGAATATTTTTGGATGCCACAGTGTGTGTGTTGCCCCATGCAGCATGGTGTTGAAACTATTTCATATGCAAATGCAAATTTAATGAGCTTTGCTATGCCATGTCTATCTGTATGCGAACATGTGTATGCATGTCTACGTGTGTGTGTGTGTGAGTGTGTGTGTGGGTGGGTGTTAATTTTGTGCGCCACGCATAATTCATGGAAAATATTTTGTTAATTTTTAATTTTAATTGCAGTCGCTTGTTTGTAAAATTTGCATAATTAGTTGGTTTTTATTTTCAACCGGCAATAAAATTATAATATTTATTTGACAAATATACACAATGGCAGGCTTCGACAGCAGAACATTTGTGCCTCGTTCCATAATGAATTATGTGGTATAATAATAACTTTTTCATCAGCTCAAATCGATTGGCAATCATCTGTCAGTGGAAACAACATTGGAATTTTGAAGCGCATCGCCCATTTTTTCAAAAGTAAAGTCAGCTTTTAGTTTAATTTGCGGCTACCTGTGTGTGCCCTCTATTTCTATGGTTGGTAAAAACCAATTAACTGGCTTCCAAACACTTGACCAATAGCCTGCATTCACTTTAATTTGAAGCCCGATGCAATATTTTCAATTGCAGTTTTCGCTTGTGTTTTCGCCTTTTGTGTTGGCGGTTGGTGCCGCCACTGCATGCAAATTTAATTAAATTCTTTGGTCCTTCACGCATAATTTGTCTAACAGTTGAGTGTGGTGAGAGCGGTTAGCCTTGCAGCTGCAAAAGCTCTGACAAAATATGCTTTGACTATATTACGAGTATTTAAAAAACTGTGGCATGCTGCGCTGCAGAAAGCACAGCGAGTGTTTGGAATGTGCAAAACAAAATTTGCTTATTTCGCAAAGATAAATAAAAGGAAAGATTGGTTAATTAAATACAATAAAAACTTATCGTTTCAGATACTATAGAAGCTGTATTTAGGGACTCCAAGGGCGTAGCTAGCGGGGGAGAACTCGACTTTCAGTATAAATTCTGTTTCTCTGTGCTGTCATCTTTGTATATTTGCATTCTCTTATAGTTTTATTAACATAATATAAATTTTGCACTGATATCTGATATGGTAAATAATGTTGTCCTACAAATTTTCGTCAAACAGAAAATTCATGAACTTCTTGATTCTCTGCCACTAATTGCTGTCCAATCCATGAATTTTCACTAACGGCTATAACATTTGAATTTCCTAGATGTTTGCCATCTGGTCCACTGTTGCATTATATGTAAATAGGTTTAGGTTTCACAGCAGCAGTGGCAATGGACGAAAGTGGTGGCAATTGATCTGTATACTGCATACACATATGCATCACCTTTAATTTTGGAATTTCTTGCCTTGTCGTAATTTGTTGTTTTCCTATACAAGTGCCCGCTTTGTAACATACCAACGTCGACCACGAGCCTGCATTCGCATAATATAATGATTTACTTTAGAAATGCACTGTGCATACAATTTGAAAAGCTGTTTTAAAATACAGCAAAGGTTTTCCTGTTCCGCTTCGCTTGAAAAGTGCTTTCACCATCCCCATGCGAAAGAGTTATTTGTGCACTTTTCTCGTTAACACTTGGAGGAAAAAAAAGAGCCGCCACAATGCACTTTTGCATGTTTCACGCCAGGAGGTGGACATCATACATACGAATGTGAGTGTGTGTCTGTGTGCCTATCGGTGTGACCTGACAGTGAGTGATAAAATAAAAAGTTATAAACTCTTTGTATATCTCGTTGCAGTGTTTTAGAAACTTCCGTTTGTTCTTTTTTTTGTTGCGCCTGTGTGGCTTGCTTTATTTTATTTTTTATTTCATTTATTTTAAAGTTTACTCATGTATTTAAATATAATTGCGGTTGCTGTCAGTTTTTGTTTACACATTTGCTCTCATATTTATTTAATGCAATTAATTTTAATGTTTTCCCTGCGCTTCATTAAACCGATAACCGCAGAAGAGCTTTGCTTCAAATAAATAAAAAAAAGGATGTGCGTGATAAAGTTGAAAGAGGAACAATTTTAATGAATATTCATAAACAGCACAAATGCTCGTAGCAAAAATAATATTTATCTGTACCTGTGCTTACCTCTTTGTTGTGTTTTGTCCTTTTTCCTGTTGGATTTTGTTTTTTTCTCTACTGCAGCTTGTTGTACATTTTGTAGATGTAATTTTAAGTAATTTACTGCAAAGAGAAAAATCAAAAAGCGTGAAAATATGCAAATTAGCTAGGAGCACCTAAAGTTGACTAAGGAGGTGATGTGAGAAAAAGGATGGTACTCTATGTATATATGTATATGTATGTATGTAAATGACTGCGAGGGCATCTTATTAACATTTCAAATGAGCGAGAGAGCTACTTCCTACGCGGACTCCTTGCCGTTTCTTTTGGTGACTTTTTCACTTTTTGCCACTCTAAGCTAGCGACACACACACACACACACATGTGTGTGCATTTGCATGTGTTGGTGTCATTATTATACTAATTATGTCATGCATATGCAAAAGTGGAAAACAAGCCAACAGCAACAGCAACAACAACGATATCCCTGTGTCCCTAAACGTAGGCCTTCATACATACGTAGGCGAGTATGTGAATAAGCATGAATGTATGTATGTATGTACGCATGTGGATGCCACTTAAATTTGAATCCACACACATGCACATCTAATGCCTATTCATGAGCGGTCTATGGGCGTGGTCTAAGTGCGTCTAAGGGTGAGTGTGTTTGCGCGCGTCTAATTAAATTAAACCCACTGCTACTTAGCATTGCATTACAAACCACGGCTGCAAAAACAATTTGCAAGTCAGTGGATGTGTCTGTGTGTGTCTGTGTGTGGGGCTAAGAGGACTGGCAGCAGGCAAATGATATGAGTATGAACTGTATTAAGATGAGCTTAACCCATTGAGGTGTTTGTAAGCGATGATGAAAGCAAAGAGCGGCCAATTAGTCTCTGATTATGTAATTTAGCCTTTGGACTCCGTTTTTTTTTTGGTTTTTTTAGTTCACAGATATATTATCAGCTATCACTTATTCACATGTTATCCCCTTTCGTGTAAAAAAGGGTTGCATACGCCGGTCCATGGTGGTCATTTAGCCGACATGTTAAGTTTAAATTAACAACGATAAACAGCTCAACTATATAGGCATTAACAAACTCTTGGGGATTCTTTTACAAGCATATTGTGGCTAATATGATTTCATAAACATACATAGCATATGAATGGGTTAAAACGAAAATTAAACTTCATATGCAATTCCCCCAAGTATCAACATACATAAATCTACAAAAACGTTTTCAATAAGCAAAATGTTATACAAAATATTGACGTCTGCAAATAAGGTTGCTGCATGCCCCACTGATCCAAGTGAATGCCTAATTCTACATATTTATTTCACATCAACTAAAAGTCCATTCACATCTCCAAAATGCAGCTTGAATTAAATGAACGAACACAGTTTTATTTGAAATCGAAAAATCAAGAGTCATCTGAATCCTTCCACAAATTGCACAAATTTTGATTACATATTTGCTTATGCAAAAAATAATAATTAAGTTCAAATCCCAAAAAAGGACCAAAAATAAATCAAAATAAATAACAAAATTTCATCTCTGACAATATTGAAGAACAAGCCGGCTACTATCTTGACCCAACCTGACAAAGGGCCAAGCCAAAAAGGATTTGTAATTTAGTTATTTTCTTGTTTAGAATTACGCACACACACACACACACATAGTCAGTAGATAAAGTTTTAGCAGAGTTCATTTGAATACTTGTTGGAGGCAAGCCATAAATATGAGAGAGCTGTTTTGCATTTACTTATTTGTTCTTATTTGGAAAATTCAACTGGTTTCTGATTTCATTTGCACAGAAAATGTCTAATTGCTGGTCAAATGCAAATTGCCAGTTATACAAACTGTCAACCCATCAGGATTTTCTTATCGGATACGAGACTTTCGGCAACGATTTGTGCTCTGTGACAAACATGCAAATATCCTGGATGCACATACATATATGCAGGAGGAAGTTGCTTGGGCTGCCTTCAATGTTCCGCACTCAAAGGCATAAAGAGTATATTTAGTCCATGTCAGTTTGAATAAAACTGAAAATTTTCCAGTGTAAAGGGAGCTGCTATTGCTCAACGTCCTTGGATGTCATGAAAGTTTGGAGTCGGAATCAGAAATTTCACAAACAAAATTTATAATACTATATATTTATAATACTCCCCCAATTCGGTTAAGTAATGTCGGTTAAGGTAGCAAAATTTCTTTCTAATTTCTGTGGCACAACTACGTCGCCTACCACCAGTTAGTGCAAATTTCCTGAAGGAAGCTCAATTTATGACCAGTATCTATTCGTCTTGCATCTTTCATCCATCAATGATCTATGAATTATTTTCAAGATTTTGAAATTGAACTAATGGAAAACCATTTGATATTAATTGCTACATTTCTTATATACCTTTTTCTTAAGCTCCTTCAAAGTGCACATGTATGCATTGCAGATTGCAGATTTATAATATTTATTAAGAGCACTTTGTATACCTAAGCTAGCTTTTAGAAACTCAACTCGGAAAATGGAAACGCTTTTGCACATTTATAGCAATTATGCATACGTACACATAAATATACAAATGTTGTGTATGTGTGTGTGTGTGTGGCTGTGTGTGGCTGCCAATTTGCATAGACTAAAAGCCGCAGTCCGTTTATTGAGGTTTGTTGCAACTTGCAACACTGCAGCGCTCGGATTCTATGAGTATTATGTGTTGGTGCTGCCTTCGAGTGCATCCAAGCATGCACTAATATGCATTCACCAGGCCACAACTTCCCCAACTGCCTGTCTCATTGTCTGTCAGTCTGTCAGTATGTCTGCAATGCATTTTCATATTGAAAATCACTGAAGTGGCAGAGGAGCTTCTACCGCTCCCCCCCCCCTAACCGACTGCGCCCATTCTGTTCACCTCTGTCAGTTTTGTGTGGCAATTTTGGCTCTTTTGGCGAAACAAATAAAAGCAACACATGTTAATTTTAATAGACAATGGCGGAAGGCATAATGAGCGCTGTTTAGCTGCAGAGCTCTCAATGGGAGAATGTTAATAAAAGTATGGCGGCTGGCATCAGTTTTTATTGCCCAGACAAGTCTTTTATATTTTTCATAATGAGATGTGCAAATGTGTTTGCCAGTTGCCAACAAACATGCATAAGCTCATATTCTAGACACACACACACCAGCTCCACCACTTTTCATTTAAATTACACAGTGGGGCACGTTTGACGATGAAATTATTGAAAAGGGAATTCTGCTCTCGGAGAAGTTTTAGGAAAATATTCATAATCATGAATGTTAATTATGGATTAACCATATATAGTAAAGCTCCACATTTTTACAATTCGTTGAAAATGTATCACATATTGAGCAGATTATACCTATGCCACTGGCATTATCCTCCTTATACGATAGTTCTATTCTTGGTCAAGTTATTCCGAGTAAGCCAGTGACTATTTCGGGATCGTCGCAATTCTGCCGATCCCAGATTTTTCACATTTAGTCATATTCTTAAAATAAATTCAATAGAATTAGAAGGTTGTCGCAAGAAGTAACACAGTAACATTATATATCAACAGATTCAGCTAAGTTCTCACATCACTCAGCAAAATTTCTCTATTCGCATTGTCATATTAAAGCATTTCTCTGAAAGCTCACTTTTAGCTCACTTTAGCTGATAAAAACTCGGAATTATGTTCCAAAGTTGTTGGTTAATTCCAAGTAAGCTAATTCTTGATTTCAGAGTCTGAAAAGCTCAAGCCAAATGTGAACTCATCTTGTTTAGAACATGAGTAATGGGTTTTCGCGTCTTTATCAAGTGTTTGGTTAATTTTTTGAGAGTATTTCTTCTTGCTGGCGTCATTATGTTTGCTAATCAAGTTGTGCTGGTCAAGAATATGCGCCTTTTGACTAGATCTACCTAATTTCGAAATAGTCCACCATTACGGTATACTTTCTTTCCACTGTGTAATGCCCATTCTTTGAAAAGTTTTTGTTTTTGCCTTTTCTTTTTTTTTTTGTATCTTATGGATGCATGCATTCTGCATTTTTACATAATTACATTGCTGCAGACGGCAACGCGTGTTTTGCCATATTCTACACAAATAAGCGACGGCTCGGGCCCCCACTCACTGCCTCCCCTATACCATACTCCACACCTCCGCCAGCATTGTGTTTTGTTTGGTTGCTAATTTATTTGAATATGCATTTGCATTTGGGTTTCTGGTTGCATTCAGACTCCTGCTCATTCTGCAACTTCTCCTACTTCTATGTTTTGTGTTCAGTGTTTGCTGTTTGCCATTCTCTATTCTCCCTGCTGTGCTTTGCGTTGTCTTTTGTTTGGCAATTTAGTGAATGCATATATATATATCTGGCATATAGCCTGTTAACCATACTTTTCTTTCACTACCTAAATAATAAGGATGTTTTGTTTCTCAACGCTGGAATATTTATGTAGAGTGTATGCAAGTTTTAATTTCTTTGAAAATCTGCATTGGTTTATGTATTTAGTGTAGCTTTTGGCTTTTGGCGCTAACAATGGCAGTGGAAGACCCTTTTAAATGCAGCACAAATTGTTCTCATTGTGTGTTTGCTTTACATTTTTGCAGTTCTCTGTTTCTGTTTCAGTTTCAGTTTACAAATGTCTAGCGGCACTTTCTAAGCTTCTTTGGCTGCTCATTAGAACTGTAAAGATTTGCCATGCCATGGTTGTTGTTGTTGCTGCTGATGTTGTGGTTTCGATTTCCCATTATGTGGAGCATAGCTGCTACCAAGGCTAACTGTTTGAGTAAATTTTTTATATTCTTGCTTCGCCTCGCATCGCGTTTTGGTTTTCTTTTCTTCTTCTAATCAACTTGCTAAACGCAAAAAGCGCATTCAACCAGGAAAGCAGTTTATGCATTGTTCTGGTTGCCGTTGCCGTTGCCGTTGTTGTTGGTGTTGTTCTTGTTTCTGTTGCAGAGTGTTCATTACCTATTGTGCAGTTGTGTGGGCTTCTCTTAGAAAGTTGGCTGCATTGTCAGGCAATGAAGTCGCATGCATAAACCGCATTCAAGTTGTTCTGGGAAGTTTTTCTCTTCATTTTATTTTGCCACAACACCAAGAGCTTCTTGTTCTGCCGGCGCATAAATCATTATTCATTAACACACGCATGCCCACAACATTCCAAAGTGCGATTGGGGCCGGGGCAGTCAGGTAAGCCGAAATTCCTTCTGGTTTATTTCTTATGCTTTGCATGTTCAGCTTTAATTGATATATATATATATATAAATATATGTATATTACTCTTGACCTCATAAACAAAATTTTCCATTGCCAGAAAAATGCAAAATACTCACGCAAGGAATCTAGCTTTATATAGAGAGCAGCTATATATTAAGCAAGTTCACTTGGCCTTTTGCGCAAGTTCCTTATTTATTCGGATGGAACACCAAAAAGCCAAGTTCTCCGCAGTGAACCTTGAAAATTGTATTTCATTTTAACCTACTTCCAAAGAAAATAAAGAAAAAAGGCAAAATAACTTTTTTGGTTACACATTTTACTTGTTTCTTTTTCAGAGCCTGTTCTTTGCTTCACTTGTATTATCAACGTTGTTGGCGGCACACAAATATTTGCCTGTCCCCGGACAAAAGGGAGCGGAATAAAAAAGAAAGTACAGTCAAGTTTTCATGAGCCGAGGAATATATACCCTTACCGAACCATTAATGAATTTTTGAGCTGTGAGAAAATCGATAATTGCATTGATTTTCAGAGAAATTGGGTGAGTTTCGCTTAGCTTAAGACTGGTAACGTTAGCCCAGACGGTATTTTGAAGACGGGGGTTTGGTCCTTTGCCGGCCCACTAAAGGCAACTGAGAGAGTTGAGGGCTTGTCAAATCACAGTAAGCTCGTTGCTAGAACAGAACCTTCCAGGCACGTATATGTTTCGATATACGGAAGATCTATTTAGCCTAGAGCTTAGAGCTTAGAGCTTTAGCTTAGAGGCAGACAGCCTTCAGCCATTCAGTTATTAAATCGATCATCTGATATTAGTGATGTCCTCTGATAGGGTATTTCAATATGCCGTGCGCTCATTATGGCTGAGAGGAAAGTGCCAACAACAACAACAACAACAACAACAACAACAACAACAACAACAACAACAACAACAACGACAGCAATGAGATGGGCAGTCGCTGTGTAAATTGTGCAAAAGCTTTAATTTAACAACAAAGGGGGTTGGTCGCGCAGGGCTATTGTGTCAGCTGTCATTGCCTGGACTCCATTTTATGCGCTGACAATTTCTCATTATAAAAATTACACAGCAAGTAGCAGGACACCATGGGCAAGCACTTCGGACTGCCGACTGCTTCATCGTCCCGTAGGGGGAGAGCTGAGGTAATCGTTGTTGCAGACAAAGCCATGACAAACAAGAAGTTGTCTTCTTCGTTCTTGTCTCTGCATAAATGTCAACTGGCAAATATTTTTTCTACTCTCCAGCTCATTTTCAGCTGCAGATTTTCACTAAAATTGCAAGTGTTTACCGTTCACCAGACCTTCTAAGAGGCCTTGCCTTGTTTATGAGCTCTCTGGTTTGGGTTTAGCGGTGGGGCGGAATGTGTAAATCATAGTTGGATGTCATTAACTTGCTATAAATCTGTCATAAACAATGCAACATATAAATTGTTGTCCTTGTTGGCGACAGCATGCGCAGCCGTGGGCGTGGCAGCCATCAGATTCAACAATGGCGGCACTGCAAATCAGTTTGTTGCAGAAACTTCTAGCTTAGGTCGCGACAGGCAACGCATCATTATGTTTGCGATGCGCTTCCAAAGCTGATTTTGTGGGGCTTTTTCGACATTGATGTCTTGACAAAGGTATCAGCTTTATGATAAACTGTCTAAGTTTATGAGTTGAGAAGAGATTTCGTAGCGCAACACTAATTTCGTAAATGCAATTGTTTGAGTCGAGAGTAAAGCAAGGAGTTCTCTCTCTCTCTCTCTTTCTCAAGTGATCCGCTAACTTAAAGTTTTGAGCAATGAAGAAAGTGAATGCAAAAAGTAGGCTTTCACAGAGCCCACGAATTAACGATGAGTTTGCAGTTCTCTGGCTTACACTATTTACTGTAGAAATGCAACAACAAAGTGTTGTTATTTTGGTGTATAATATTGCCAGAGTTACTCAATGGTTTGTTTGTTTGTTTGTTGGCCAAAACCAACCCGAGCATGCTTAAATCATTTGTAATAACAACTGCAACTAATTCCAGTGCATTGTACTCATGCTTCGTGTCTTTAATGACTTAATTTGAAAAATTAAAAAAACAAAACTAAAAAACTGCAAATTGTAAAGCGCCAAAAAAGACTGCAAGCTAAAAATAGAAACACAATCACACACATAATATATATGCACAGTCCCCGGACCAGGCCAGGCCATGGAACTTAACAAATTACTGTGCTGAGTCAAAATTACAAACTGCAAAGTATTTGGTAACAGCAAATGCAATTTTGCAACAACAACAATTGAGCTGAGTTGGGTCGTGGAGAGCAGCGGGGGCGAGGGCTTCAAACATGCGAATGAACGCCATGGGCGATAGCGATACACATCTCAAGAATGACGTGGGGCAAAACGCTTCAATTACTGAGGAGCAACTTTGTGGCCTGTAGTCTGGCCTGCACCCTGGCTTGGTCTGGCCCCTGTATGCATTGACATGTAAATGACCTTTAATTGATGGGGCGACAGAGGAGGAACCCTCCCCTGTGCATTGATTGAGCACTGTACGGTGCTGTGCAGTGTTGGGGCTATGTTGGGTCGTGCTGTGTGCCACTGCCAGTGCCACATTGGGCGCCAAGAACTTCCACTATGGTAATTTGCATTTGTAAAATGCCGCAACTGTGTTGTTGAATGACCCGCCGAACGGCGAATGAATGTTAAGATATATACACTACGTATGTGTGTTTGAGTTTGTCTCTGCTTATGTGTGAGTGTGTGTAAGTGTGCATGTCTGATTGCCGCCGCGCGATGAGCGACGTGGAAAAAGCGCAGCCCAGCCGCAAAATGGGAATTTATCGCAAACACATAAAAAAGCGACCACCAAACTTTAGTCTCGTGTGTGTGCGTGTGTGTAAGTATTTGTTAATGGCCTTTATATATGTATCCGTTAGACAGTTCCAACTCAGTGTCTCGAGCTCAATATCTGTCTCAACTCACTCAGTTCCGCACTTCGGTGTGCAGCATGTTTGCATGTTTTTATATAATTCGCTAAAATCTAAAAAGCCTTTCGAAAAAAATATCTTTTTATACACTTGCTTGACCAATATCGGTATTCAAATCTTCTTTGTAAAGTGACATTTATGGGCCTGGATTACGTATCATTTTCACATCTTCCATTTAACATTATTTGAACGTTTGGCCAATGCTGAGTGACATAGGCTGATTGACATGCGCGCTAATCTGGTCACACTGTTTAACTAAATGAACTCCAACTTTATAAAGGCACAGAAATATTAAGACTCTTCTCCTTCTATATATCAATGGATCAATGGTCATAGTTTTTAAAGCTTTGCTGTGCGTTGTTAGTTAGGATAAACAGCCATGCTTTAGGTGCGCGCTTTTTTGCTGAATATTAACCTCTATATGGCTGAGAAGCACCTACAACTTTTCTTCCTCTCTGTTTTACACTAACCCAAAAAGGTTTGCCCTTTATTGTTGTTTGTTTTATGAGCCAGAATGGTACTATATCTAACGGTAATTGCGCTTGCTATAGCTGACAACGGCCGGCTCCCAGAGTCGGTTACATGTCATTTGAGCGTCGCTAATGACTTCATTTATTTTTAGCATATCGCCGCGCCTTGTTCTCGTTTATCCAGCTTGTTGTTTAGACAAAGTTTGTCTTTTGTTCATTTGGTGTAACTGTGTGTGTGTGTGTGTGTGTATGTGAGAATGTGTTGGGCAGAAATGGACATGAACATGAGTTTGTGTCTTGTTTACACATGCATTTTATGGTACATTTTTATCGCTCGATGGCTGCGTTTTCGATCCATTCGACTTTGAGGTTAACGTGTGGCTAAGCGAAGCTCTTAAATTGACCCAGCCCCAGTGTGGCAGCTGGACATGGAGTGGCCATTGTTTCTCTCTATATCCATGTGTGTGTATGTGTGTTTACCTTGCAATTTGCTCATCACATTCATGCCACGACTCAAAAAGTTCATCAAAATTTGTGTTAGGCAATCTAAGCAGCAGCTGTAGAAAGGCCAAATTAAGCAATGAGCATGTTAAGTTAGTCCCAAAATGAACCAGGAAAGAGCCAACTAGCAAGTCGGTGAGTGGCCACATGCCAAACTATATATGTTCAGTTGTCACGCACGACGAAGCCAGGCACAGTTCGTCGAGTCCCAAAGCCAATGGAGCAGACAACACGCTTCAAATGAGCAAAATGGCTGCACACGCAATGAGCACATTTCCCCCACTCCCTTTTCCGCATCCTTCCGCCACCGTCGAAGGGCCGTAATGAAGCCCGGCCTCAGAGTTTTAATGCTGTGGCTAAGTTCAGCTCTTTGCGACAGTCAAACTTAGCTAATTTCTCCATCAGTGAAAGCAGAGAAGATTGCGACCATTTGACGAGCAATCAAAATTTGTTAGAGTTGGATAAGTTGTTGTTGTTGTTGTTTAATATGAGTTTTGATGATGTATGCTAAATTGAAGGATAAGCTTGGATGTAAATAGTTGCAGGCATATTGGGTTAGTTTTCAAACATATAAATATAAGCTTTTGAAAATATCAATCATACGACATGTGTCATGCCATAAATTTGTTACCTCAGTCGAATCAACTGTAAATAAGCAAATATTAATATAGTACAGACATCTTAAGCATATACCGAAACTCAAGTTCACGATATCATTTAACCTGCATTATATTTCCAACTCTTTTGCAAGAATCCATAAAATGCAACTCAATTCATGGGCAGCAAAAGAAGTAAAGCAAAAGTTGCTCCTACGAAGACAAAGTCTCTGCCTCCCTCCATTGTGCGCTCATGCAGACAGTTTGAGGTCCCAACGAATGCCACAAAAGATGGCCCGCTCAGTGCAAGTGGAAGTGCCTTAACCCTGGCGCACAGTCGCCTATCAAATCCGATGGCATTTCCCCCTCTGGAAAGTACCTTTATGCACAGTAATGACAGTTCAAAAGGGCAACAAAGTACGAAAAATAGTGGAAATTACCGCAGGATATTCAAATATCTACATAAAGAAGTTGCTGGCAAAGCGGAGGGATGGAGGGTGCGTGGCTTGGCGCTTTGGCATGCACATATATGGAAACTCTGCGCCATTATAAACCCTGAAGTATGCAAAAGCATGAAGCAAGTAAGAAAGTAGCGCTCTGCAATGCATAAAGGCTAGAAATGGCCTTTGGCATGGCAAGTGTGTGTGCATGTGTGTGGATGTGAAAGTGTGGGTAAGCGATAAGAATCGAATCCTTTTTGCATTGCATGTTAACACATGCAAATTGAAATGTCTAAATCATGAACGCGAAAAGCGGCAAAACACAAGCTTGGAATTTCCATTGTATGGCAGTTAGATGAGGAAGACTGGATGAGGATGAGGGAGGAGCCGTTGTGGAAGTGTGGCAGAAATAACTCAAATTGCAATTTAATTGTTGGCCTAGAGGCTTTTCAGCTATGCCAAGAAATGGACAAAGTCAAAGCAAACTCGCTCAGATTCGCACACACATACACACACACTGATACAAGCACATAAACGTATAATACAAGCTTAGACCTAGAGCTTTGAGCTTAGAGGCAATTTAGTGGCTCCTGTGGTATAGGCACCAGCACCTGCATTGAACATGGGTTAGTGAAGCCTTTTAAATGCCACGCAAATGAAATGAAATACTTGCGGTCTAAACTACAAAACGCCCCATGAGGCTGACCTACTCAATCACCCCTAGTCCTGAACCAACCATCCTCGAACAGGCAGCGTCGTAGGTATAATTAATTATTGTCGCAACATCATTTATCAGCCTCGCGAGGACATATACACGTACTGTCACTGTCTCTGTCTGCTGCATGTTTATTTATACAGGCAATGTTGCCCTTTTTGTTGTTTTCAGTTGCTTGGTTACTTATCATTGGTGTTGTTGTTGTTGTTGTTGCTGTGTAAGTGTCTGTGTCTGTGGCAGATTATGGTCACACTGCGCGTAAACCTCAAGCAAACACTTAAAGCAACCCAGCGGGTGGGAGTGAGCAAGTTATACAGCGAGTTAAACAACTGACTGATGACTGTCATGTGCGAGTCCTGGCATGACATCCTTTCAGTAGCACTAGCTCACATACTCGCAATACACTGGCTTTGAGTGCGCGTGGCTATAGCCAATGAAAAATGATACTTTGCAACACTTAGCCAAAGTCGAAGTCCAAGAGCCAAGCAAGTGTGAATGTAACTAAACCGAATGTGACAGCTGAAAATTATATTTCAGTTAGCAAATGAAATGAAATTCCCAACTGCGGTTTAGTTAAATGATAAATGTACAACTTAAGTAATAAAATAAGTAAGAAAGATATAATTTAGTCTTTGAACATTAAGTTAAATGGCGAAAAGTGTGTGAAACTTTAGCACGTTCGTATTTGTCTTCAAATTGCTTTAAGAAAGCATTTACAAAATATCTCTTGTGTGATGCAAATTTGAAGCTGCCAGCATGATCGATGATTTGCTTTGTCCAATTCGTAGATCAGCCTGCTATTTGCCATATTAAAAGTCAGTTCCCTCAGTTACTACCTTGACCTAACCAAATTTGATATGCCCCTTGAAAATAGTTAGATTTAGAAGTAAGTTGAATTTTATTTTTGCTATTTGAGCAGGCGGGATCAGTACACTTAGGGAGTCTTCATATCAAATTTGGTGACTCTAGTTCTGGTAGTCTCCAAGACAACTAGATCTTGAGACGGACAGAACGGTTAAGCATAGGTCGCTAGAACAAATAAATCTAAAGACTTTTGCTCAGCAACCCACATTTTGAAGGAGGTAAAGCCACATTTGCCATCCTCGGTTCATAGATATCACGAATTTATGAAACTCCGGGAACTTTTCTGCCGCTGTAGGTCTGTTTAATTTGTATCCACTTCATTTGTTAATAAAAAGCCTTTATCATATGCAGTTAATTAAAATAATTATAATTGTTTCTGACATTAACATAAAAGCCTGACTGAAATAATGATCATCATGAATTTTCATAATTAATTTCTGGGAAAACCCAATTGAAAACCCAATTCAAAGGCCACTTCGTGAAGAGAATGGCATGATAGGTGAATAATATATATATTATATTATATTGTATTTTTCTTTTTGCTTTGTATAATTTATAGTTAATAATGATAAGGCTGATGATATAATTATCGTTATTCGTGCGTGTGTTATCCTTTTGGTACAAAGTATTTTATAGTTGTTTCGTTTACAGTCGAAACGATGCTTAAATACCCATAATTTTACACAAAGGATTGCAGGACATGCGGATAAATGTTGCCCACACTTTAAGGCTATTAATTAAAATTAATGAAAAGTGCAAAAGCAGCAACAGCAGCAGCAAAATGTCTGTGGCCAAAACAATTGAATTAAAAATAACATGGCCTACAACAAGGTGTCAGTGTGAGTGTGTGGGAGAGATAGAGGGGGAGGCAGAGAAATAAAACAATAATAAAAAGCCTTGTTTATATATGTATATATATATATATATGCAGTACCTGAAAAGTTGGTAATTGCTCGAACAGCCTGTTGACATTTGATTGCCACTGCTGAAGATTGGGGCGTGGCCATAAGTTCATGCTCGCATGCAACGTTAATACAGGTGGCAAGAGAAATTCATCTCAGTGTTGACCAAAAGTCCACGCATTAATAATTCATATAAAATATGGCTGACGCTGGCCGAGAAGCGGCGCACTGGGAAATGGAAGGCAAATAAATGTCCAGCGCTGGGCAGAACTGGGTGGGACAGCCTCGGCGGCGGCAGCTGTTCCATAAGACTCTTGGGAATTTATTATTAAAAAAAAAAGAAAGGGACGCAGCAATTGGAAATCAACGCAAAGGCCAGTGGAAATAAAAGTCCATAAAATCAGATTTCAATATCGGCAAACAGATAAAAGGATAGATGAATGGATGGTGGGCCACAGGGATGCAATTGTATTCGTACTTAAGAAGGTTACATCAGCAGCAGCAGCAATCGGTGGATATATATATATAGCGGATATAGGTACATACATGATTCGTAGGGGATGTGTTTTGGGCCTATATGTATGAATTAATGATCGTGTTGCAAGCTTATTAAGTACAGAACTCTTTGGGTCATAGTCCCAAAATCTAGGGCCCCTTGGTTACCCGTTGGGTCACTCCGCTCCTGGAAAAGGATGGGCCGAAAGGACACTTGAGACTGGCTGGATGAAAGTCTCATTTTGAGCGGGGTACTCTGCAAAGCCTTGGCTTGGGTTCCCTTTTGCATTTCATCTTGAATTGCATTTCAAGTTGTTTATCGATAACACAACGCACCAACAATAACAAAAAGAAGTACAACAACAACAACAATAGCAATAACAATGTGGAGTTTCATTCGCCGCGAATTGTGTGCACCATAAATCATTGAAAATGGCTTGGAAAACCAACCCACAATCAACCCATTCCTGCGCGGCATAATTTATGTGGATGTGGATGTGCGTGTGTGTGTGTGTGTAGGAGTGTGTAAGGGTGTGTAGGGATATTTGTATGGGTAGTTCGCCTATGACCCAAAGGCATTTGTATTGAACGCCCATAAGTGTTATAATATTAATGCCTTAATGATTATGTTTGTCATAAGCATTCTCAATCAGCTACAGGGCCCAGTGATTTAGGCAGGGATTTTATGAACTGACACAGATCAAGCCGGGGGGGACAAATGCGGATCAGGCAGCACAAAGAATTTGTCAATAAGCCTTTTGGCATACATTGTTGTTGGGGTCTGTAAATAAAGGGATTCCATAAATCTATATATATATATATATATATATATATATAGGTATGTGAGAACAAGTAAATACTCTTTCAAGGAATTGAACACGAGGGCATCTCTAATTCATGTCTCATTATAACCATCTTAAGTCGAAGGTTGTCTATAGTCATCTATTGCCATTGTTAGGTTTTGATCTGCTAAAGCTGATATTTGCTAACAGTGGCTGTTTGTTTTCAGTTTCTTCCTTGACAGCTTGCCAAAAGATGGGCGGATGGTTGAGTGTAATCAGTAGATTTGGCCTTCAGTGAGATTTATTTGTTCGCCAATATGAAGCAATGCCTCCGCGGGAACAAGATCTTTCGATTTAGCCAACTTCAATCAATTGAGCTCAAT
This sequence comes from Hirtodrosophila duncani, assembly GCA_037043425.1. Classification (NCBI taxonomy): domain Eukaryota; kingdom Metazoa; phylum Arthropoda; class Insecta; order Diptera; family Drosophilidae; genus Hirtodrosophila; species Hirtodrosophila duncani. The sequence goes on along the minus strand of JBAMBM010000820.1, from coordinate 1,897,978 downwards.
GGATACTAAAAAAACAATATATTTACATTTATGTAAATCGCTATTGTATTCGTCTATTGGCAATTTGTTCTTATGAATCCAGTCAATCATTTAGGCAGCATGGCTTTCTTATATAAGGGTATATTTATAATACAAATTGTATATATTATGAATGTAAATGTGTATGCCTGTGCCTGTGCTTGTGCTTATGCTTGGCTTTCCTATATGGTGGTTGCCTGATTTCGTCCTGTTTATATGCGTGCGGAAATGAACACATGAAGGCCTACAAATGCCAAACATAGAAACGCAATTACGCCCATTTCCGTGGCATAACGAGGAAGGGGATGTGTTAGTAGTAGACCAGTCTCTCTCTCTCTCTCTCTCTCATTCTCTCTCTTTACTAGACCTTGCAGTTGGGCATTTAAGTTGTCTTTATTGCTGTAGTTGGCGCTACCACAGCCGAACAGCAAATATATATATGTATGGATGGATGGGGCTGGGTGTGGGGGTTTGGGAGTGTGTCTATCCATGATTGAATGAGCGTGGAAAAAAGCGAGAAAAGAAATGTCATAATATTACCAGAAATAATAAAGTGCTTGAGGGCGCGTAAACAATGCGATATGAAATGTTTACTTGCTCACATGCTTACAGCAGCAATCAGACTGGCAGGCTGGCAAGCTGGCAGACAGGCGGATGCGGACGGAACGGAGTTGCTGCTGCTGCTGCTGCTGCAGGCTCTCAACGCAAACGCATAGCTGTAGCAATCAAAACAGCTTAAAGCCAGTGTGCTATATAACGATGCTTAAATATATTACAACAACGAACAACAACAACGAACAAATGGAAGAAAAAAATGTTGCCAAGCATGTTTCAAGTTTTCTGTTGATGAGGAGCTGTTCAAATGACATGAGCAGGCAGCGTGGCGTATGTGTGATATATACATATGTGTGTGTGTCTGTGTGTGTAATTTGTTATCCAGCTGCCAGGATCAGGCTCTGGCTCTGGCTCAGGCCCAGCATCCATGCTGTCATAATTCCAGGCTGTCGTCTGTTTAATATTTTCGCGCTTAATGAAAAGTACGGAATAAGGTGGCATGGGGTCGTGTGGCGGGCCCTCTAGATGAGCCGCTAAAAGCATTCGCATCATTTGTCACATAGAAGCACACACACACACATTCACAAGCGTACACACGCACACACATCCACATATGATTATCTAAAAATTGTTTTTTGTTGGCTTTCGTATACATATTTGTTGTTTTTATTATTGTTGTTGTTGTTGTTGTTCTTTCGTTCGTTCGCGTCTGCTGCTAATATAGCTTTAGGCAATTTTTGTGTATGTGCTGATAGCAGATAAGCATTTGATGAGTTTTAATATTAAATTTGAGCAGGCGACTCTGTGCTAGTTTGAGAACTTGGATGCTTTAAGCAGCTTATTATAAGCACATTGTTGATTTCATTTCATTGTCATGGCTTATGAAAAATATACATATATCTAAAAGATATGCTAAATAAATGTTGTAAATAAGTAAAAGAAATATCAATTCTGATCAATAAAATGGGAAACTGCGTTATCAAACTCAGTTTTGTGTAGTTTTCAGTCTGTATGGCTTCTCTGATGCCGCTAAAATCTATTAATGTATAGTCTGAATTATCCTGTGACAGCAAAAAACCAGTTTCATATTCATATTCAAAGCGGAATGGTCTGCTGGTGCCACCAAATGCCACGCTGTTTCCTAACAAAATCTTTTAAATTTGCTAAGCTTCATACAAAACTTGATTATCCATAAAAATTACCCAAATTTAAATTTAAATTTGTTGCTAGCTGCCATGATAACTAAAAACCAAACTCAAACAAAAAGTTTCTAGCATAATTTTTCTCTAACAACAAATCGTTGTGAATACATATATACACGAGTATTGTATACATATATCATACACATAAATACTCGTCAGTTGAAAGTTGTGTGTATTCAAATATGTACGGCAAAAGCTATGCTAATCCAACTTTTGTTACCATTTTGTGGTGTGGAGTGTTTTAGTTTTCATAAGCTTCTTAAATTGGAAATATCGAATATTCTATAAACATCAACTTACAATTTTGTTAATAATTATTCAGGACCAATTACGTTGCAAGCTGCAAAGAGAGAGAGAGGCAATGAAACACATATATAAATTATTTGAAATAAAATAATAATTATCCCTATGATGTACACATTTGAAATTGGTCATTTGCAAAACTGAAAACAAATTGAATTAGTGTAAATTCAAGGTTCAAATGAAGCTGGACAAAGCTACACACACACACACACATTTGCATGCATTGCACACACACATTCATACTGGGAAAGCTATGCTCAATGTGATATAATAAGGCTGCATTAATAATTTAAAATATAAATTGCCACAAGCAGGTCTGAGATATTTCAACCACAAGCAATTTAAATATTAAATGTATATGAGTTTTGAGAAATATAAAGGCAAAGCCAACACACACACACGCGCTCACATGCATACACAAACACGGATATATATACAGAGCAATATTATACAAACATAGTTGCGAATTCATGTGGATACTCTGGGCCCATGACTCCATTCTCATTTTAAACATTCTGCAGCCAAAGCCACAAGCATATTGAGGATTCAGTACCTTGCCATGGGCGGGTCCTGTTTTTACCCAGCCCCATGAATGGTTGTTATTGTTGCCGCTGCCGTTGCCGTTGCCTTCTGTGTGTGCACGTCAAGTCAAATAAATTTAATAACGCATACACATACGGCAGGCAAACACTCACACATGCACTGCGTGGACCCTGGAACAGTTGCCAAGTTGCCGTTGCCACTACCTTCTTTTTGCCAACGCCTTTGCCTCTTGTTTGGCAGCACCCCGAGACGCGTCAGTGTACCGAACACCAGTGTTTGGTGTTGATGTTGGTATTGCTGTTGGCATCATCCGATAGCAATGCAAATTAACATGGCGTATACGCATTGTTTGCGTTGCTTTACTTTTACTTAGCATACTTTTGTGCTGCTGCTGTTGTGCACTGTTTACACTTTTAAGCACTCTGGCAAATTGGTCATAAATACACACACAAACACAAACGCACACGCATTTATGTTTTCTCGTATTTTTTTTTATCTTGGCGTAAGGCATTTAAATTGTATATATATATATAGATATATATATGTGTGCGGTGTATGTCTGGGCTGCATCGATTTTTACCGCCGTTTTGAGCCCATTTTTGGTTGCCATTTTTATGGTCCGCTCACATGACCAGGCCATAAAATGTTCCCCTGGTAGAAGCACACACACACACACACACACAGGTTAGTATCTCTGCATTTACACATCATTTGAACTGCGACAAGCCGTAAATGTTGCTCCCAAGACAAGCAAAAGCCCATTTCAAAATTATCAACTTCCACATTAACTTTTGCGATTGTTTTAAGGCCAAATTACCGACTTTTTAGATTAAACGATATTGCGAGCATTCGATTGTAATAAAGGAAACCTAAATAAGTGTTGAACTTCATTATCCAAAGCTTAAAAAACACAAACCACCAGCTAAACTAAGCTACACACGAGATCTGACTGCGCCGATGTTTGTTTGGCGGCTTGCCAGTTCATTAATTAAAGTCGGAAGTCGAAAGGCAGGCAGATGCGGCAGTTGCCATACATCAAATGCAGGCGCGATTTCTGCTCACCACAGTTTCAATTACCTTTCCCTATGCCTGCACACTGAAGGCCCATCAATTACATAGTCAAAGTCAATTTAATGTAATCCAGATCCCCAGTTAAGGCAGAGCTTCTCAGCACTCGCATCTTAATCGTCGCCAAAGCACAATTTCCGAATCAGAGCTGAGACGAGTGGAGCTTGTGATGCTTATTTATGCATGCGCATATGTCATCATCATGAATATGCGAATGTGTTGCGCCAATCAACTGAGTAGGAGAAGGCAACTGTGTAGGCGAAGGCAGCAACATCATCTTGGGTTTTATTTTATCTGCATCTCACAGAGTCGTGTGTTTGGGCAATTGTCTATGCAATTTGGGCCGCGACGAGCAAACAATTGTGGGAAAGGTTGCGCGAGTCTGGCGGCCTCTGCCTGGGAAAATGTAACAAATGTCGAAGAGCATAGCCAAAGACAATACTCTGCTGGCGAGGGTAGGTCAGTCAGTTATTACATGCATTTAACGGATTTAATTTGAAATATGAAACCTGATAATATATTTGCATTTATTATCAGCATTGCGTTGCTTTCAATGACAAAACTCAATATTTAAATGGGAAGTTTTGCCGTGTCCAACAAACCAGAAAATGAATATGGCTTGCTGGAAGAGAAGTTTCCCTAATATAGTTGCCTGTTTTGAGGATTCTTTGATTTCATTGTTTCATTCAAGACTTATTGACATACCCTCTTTTTGTCTGATCGCGCTTTCACAGCAAGTAACAACAGCCACAGATCTAACTGCACTCACCGACTGTGCTCAGGTTTTAATGAGTTTTGCCGCCGTGTCATCGTCTCACATCCTTTCACTTTTGTTGTGTGTGACCCAAAGCTAAGGCTTATCGGTAGTCGCAAGTGCCATAATCAGTGATTACACTCACCTCAGCTCAACTCAGTTCCCCGATCAAGATCGAGATAGCGACAGAGCTGTAGGCAATTCACGTTGAGGCATGCTTCCGCTGTATATTAGCTGACGACCCTATAAACATTTCGAATGGTTTTCCTTTCATTTTTCCCTCATCTAAGAGCAAAGCAAGAGCAAACAAAGATGCAAGAGATGCGAATACAAGCTGTCGCTGTATGAAAAGCATATGGCACAAATATTTCATTCATGACGCTTGTAAATCTTCTTTTGATTGCACTTAATACTTGTCACAGCACAAAAAAAAAAGAAGGAAAAAATGGAGTATAGCTAGCAATGGCATGCCGTACACATAGCCACACGAGGTGGAAGTAAAAAAATATAACTCAAGCAGCAAACTAGCAAGAAAAACTGCCAACGTAGATAGGAAGAAAAATCATAATAATCCCAACATGTTTGCATTCAAATTGCGAATTCCTCCTTGCTGCATATGTATGTATGTATATATATGTTTGTGTGTGTGTGTGTGTGTGTTTGTCAATGCTATCTGCAAGCAAAATCTCATTTCATTTCCAGCATATGAATGTGTGCGAGAGAAGCTTTTGTGCGGCAGCCATCCCCCCTCCCATTCAGTGTTGCCAGTTAAAAATCACGTTTTTCAACGCATTGCCTGAAGAATTCGGTTATCGGCAAACAACCCAGCTACACACAAACGTGCATCCCACAGATATGAATCTGTATCTGAATTGCCAGGAAAGGGCGAGCAGTGAGTGAATGAATGACACACACACACACACACACACACACACACACACACTCACCTTTTACCGCAATTTATCGTCTTGGTGAGCCTTAAATCTCTTTCAAGGCTTTGGCATACAAACTGTTCTGTGCCACTCTTTATGCGTTCACGAGGGTGGTGCTATATGTTCATGTAATCGTTTAAGGAGTGCCGCAAAATCCACACAAAGGATATATCAGGATGATATCTAGCCAGAGAAAGCATCAGAATGTTCAAACAAAAGTAGAAAAGGACCCTCTAATGACGAAAATAGCAGAAGACACACAAAGTTCTTCAATGAAAGGGCTATGAATATAAATGAATATAGATAAGATGAATCATAGGACTATGAGAAAGAGCCATCATCAAAGATATATACAAACAATAGCACATATGTAGACCTAAAATTGAAGCTCAAAATATATTAATTAAGTGGAAATGCTGCAAGAATATGTGAAGTTCTATATAAAACTAGCTCGACACTGGGACCAATATCTTCAAAACATTTGGTTCCCAAACTAAACAACATAATGTCTGAAATATATGCACATATATAAAAACTGAAAAGTAGAAAAATGGAATTATTATTCAAATATATTAAAATGGAAGAAGATGAGCATTCTTCCCAAGCCTTTTATACCCTTGCAGAACTCTAAAATCGAAAGGAAATTTATCATCTATGATTCAATGCTTTCATTTATATGTCTTTATCTGGGCTTTGTCTAGCTATATTTTATAGTAATCTAGATCTTTATGATTTCTATGTATGGACAGACGGTCAGACAGACAGATGGACATGAAAAGCATTGTTCTTAATTGAGTTTTTGGACATGAAAAGCTTTTATATCTATCTCAAGTCCATGGTTTCCTTGATTCACCCTCGTATCCTTTCTGTAGGTTTGCATGTGGTATTCAATGTTATATAGCTCGCGTAATGTACGAGCTCAGCGGCCTCGCCAAGCATTATACTTGTTTTCATTGAAAGTGGGAAAACCCGCCGAGACTGGGCCGAAGGTGTGCAAAATATGTGTGCTATGTTTGCAATATAGATTTATATCTCGGATTTTTATTTGCATGGCCTGGGGTACAAAGGAATGGACAAGGCCGCGTCTATAGCTAGGACAACTTGCTGCCTGCTTTGTTCAGTTCTCTCTCTTTCTCGCTCTCTCTATGTCTGCTACTCCATTGTCATCATCATGCTTATGATGTTGAATCTGCCTGAGCTGCTGAACTTATTGCCGGCCACTTTTGGAATTCCTTACAGCTAATAAAAGCCACGATGTCAACTGCCAACTTTTTCTGTCTTCACTTGCCAAGTACTGCATAAGAACCGCAATTTTGAAGACGACGACTCGAGAATATATTCAAAGTGCCTTGTTAACAGTTTGGGAGAGGACCAAACTTTTCAAATCTACAAATTGGTTTCGCCTCTAACCGCAAAAATGCACGAGCCTGCCTTTTTAACTTTTCCTTGACAAATCTCTAGCAGAAAATTTAATGCCATACTGGCGAAAGCAAAATGAAGCATAACAGAGCCGAAACGTGGCTAACAACGTTAATACCCCAATCCCCAAGAAAATCCCAGCCAGCAAGAAAACGAATACGAAACTTTCACAGTCAGTTTTCAACTCGAACACCATCTCTCGACCCCGGACCCCGGACACCGAACGCCGAACCCTAATCCCACTTTCGTAGACGACCCTTTGTGACAAACAAATTCAACAAGCAACTTTTTCTGCAAAAAAAAAAGCAGAAAAACAAAACTTTATGCATTTCACTGCTGATGAATAAAGTAACATGCGAAAAAAAACATAGAAAAGAGAAGATGGGAAACCAAAAAAATAGTACCTCAGCTTTTTCTTGATTTTTTAAATTTTAAACCGTTTCAGCGCGCAAGACATGTGTCCTCCCGGTTGTTTCGCTTCATTTTTCCGACCCTCCCCCACCCCCCGTTTTTGTTGTTCGCGCTTTGTTTTTCTTGCGCCCGAGGCTGCTGCGCAGACATGGGAGAGCTGGCAGAGAGGCGTCAGCGATAACTTTTTGATGTTTTACGCCCTGTCAAGTTGTCCTGACGCCATGTCAAAAATTATATTCGGAGTTTTCTTCTCCTTCGATGTGCTTTACTTTACTTTGCTTTTATTTTCCTCTTGGTTATGTTTGTTTAGGTGTTGTTGCCGCCGCCATTGATTTGCATAAGAATGTTAACAAATATTTCTCCATTTTATTATAATAAAAACGACAATAACAGCATGAAGCCACAGCCAAACCAAACGAAGGAGGGGCAACGAGGGACAGGCGAAATTCAATATGTTTGTCAGGGCCAAGAATCCTAAAGGTCCTGTAATAGTACACCGATGCTGAAATGCTCTTGTAGCAAAAATGTTGACTAAATTCTGAAAACATTTGCCAGCAGGACAGCTGTCGTTTGATATACACATTTGACATTCTTCAATTTGTGAACCTCTTTTTCATAATTTTTCAACTAAGCAAGGTTTAATTGTTGAAAGGATACGTTTCTTCGTTCCCTTATCTACTCAGTATTTATTTCATTTAGCAATATATGTAAATATATTTAAAAATGTCAATCAACGAAGCAAAATTATAGAATGGAGGAAGACGAGGTTCTAAAAACCATTGTGGAACTTGTCCACGACCAAAAGCACGTTTGTGAGTGAAAGAAGGCCCTGAAGGATACACCTGATGGCATTTCCTTGTCAATAATTTCTGGGAGCGATTATTTACAAACATGAAAGAAAGACTGTTAAGACAGCGCAGGCAGGTTCTGAAAATCTTCTTCACAAATATATCGCTTGCAAATGCATTTCTTTCATGGTATATGAAATTCCCGACTATGTTGTGCAATTTCAATTGGCTTCCAGATTAAAAAGAAGATGTCCTTATTAAAATCCTTTCAAGAATTATTCTAATCACACCACGAGGAAGTTTATAAATTTGTAGTCAAAATGAATTCACGAAAAAACGTTTGACAAAGCAGCTCAGCCAGGCCGCTATCAATGAAAATCTAAAGTTTTTTGGATAAACCTATATATTTTTGTATCACCCTTTGTACATCTTGGTATACATTAAAATTTTGTGCCTTTAATGATTTATCATCCCATTTTTTTTAACATCAGAAAGGGTTTTGAGTGTCAGCCTCACGTTATGGCTGCAAATAAACAAGTACGAATTCTTTCATTTATGTGAACCTACTGCCATGGTTCTACATGTAAGTATATACAGATATATATATATACATATATATTATATGTATATAAATATATATGCAAAAATTCAATTTGTTTTTCTGTGTGTTGACTTGCGGCAAATAAAATCTACATAAAATACAAGAGAGCCCGAGCCCCAGCCCCAGCCCTCAAGCCCTCAAGCCCTCAAGCCCTCAAGCACGCATTTATCTCCGTCTGCGTTCCCTTCGTTCCGAATTTCCATCGCGTGGTTCTTTCTGGCTGCTTGATTTTTGTCGCTCTCCGTTGTGCAGGCTTGGCTTGGCTTTTTGACACTTTTTTATTATTATTTCATTTCTGCTTAAAATATGTACATAAATAAAGAAATAAATAAAATTGTGAACGGCTGCTTTGTGGCAGAAAATTAATTGAGAATATTTGTAGCTTTAAACACAATTTCCAAATGCAAAACGCTAAAGCTATTTCAATTATGTATAAGGAGACGTTCAGATAAAATAAAATGAGAGAGAAATAATAGGAGGAAAATCAATGAGTGCGTTTGATTGAATCAAATGAAATGTGTGCCGCCATTGTGTGCCGCAATTAAGGCGATCTAAGGATAAATGAGCTAAAAGCCAGCCGCCACAACGGCAGAGGCACTGTGGGGCACGGAGGCAGGCGCCATCGGCAGGTTTCCGTTCCGGCTCTCAGGCATGCCTGTCACGATTTTCGATTTGCTTTGCTTTTAAGACGTCGCCTGCAGGCTCACTTTGTTGATATGAGTGTGTGTATGGGTGTGTGTGCTTATTTACAATCAACTGCTCTAAATTGGGCTAAGAAACTTTTTAAAATGCCATACATCTTCGTTTGCTGGGGAGGCTCTAGATCTCAGTTGGCAAAATCTTGAGAAACAGGCGCTTAATTTAATTTATTTTGCGCTATTTGCCGTTGTCGCTGTATTGTTAGTTGTTGTTGCTGTTGCTGTTGCTGTTCGGCACGAAATGCTGCTCATTAATTTTGTTTTATTTCATTTTATTGGCGCATCAATGGCAAGTCTTCGCATCCCACTCCATCATCGTACTGAAAAGTCAGCAATTTTTGGCTATTTAGTGTGAAATTTTATGCAATTCACGTTTCACGATTTTCAACTGCCTTCGGCTCCTTCTTCTTCTTCTACTTCTTCTTCTTTTCTCATTATCATTGTCATCGTTGGGTGGCAAATCATTAAGCTGTATTCTTGTTAGCCGCCCCTCAATGATAATTGAAATTACAATTCTAATCGATATTCTTTTGATGTGGAAAATTTCAGCTTAGGCCTACGATTGGGTCCCATTGTCGATATCAGGAAATTCCTTTATTCAATAGTATTCAAGAGCAGCTTAGACTTCAAGCATGTAGTTGCCCATGCTGCCCAGTGTTAATGTAGGATATTCGCAACGTTTTGCTATGAGATTTAGCTTGCCTTGCTTTCGGACCATCTAGCATGCATGCATGGAGGCAGGCGGGCAGGCAGGCAGGCATCTTATGTCCTGCTCACATCATGATCCATTGTAATTGCTTGTGTGGGAAAGTTCTGAATCATGCATTTCATGCCGGCTTAATTCTCATAAATAGAGAGAGCCAGCAGCAGCAGGAGCAGTAGCAGACAAAAGCACAGTCTATAGTACATTTTATTTTCTTGTGGCACACAAAATGATTTGGGTAAAGTGGAGCTCGGCAGACATACCACTTTGGAATGGCATTAAGTTTCAAGCAGGAAACGACAATAAGCGGCCAGCTTTATGTATTTTTTCTTTTTTGGCCGAGCTCTATTCATATGGCAAACAAAAACCCCAGGCATTGCTTTCCTTAATTCAGATTTAGATTCCAGGCACTTCAAAGAAGCTTACCTGTCATAGAAGCAGAAGCAATAGACGGAGAAACAGAAAGAAAACGAAAGCTGGGTTAGTGGAGTAAATGATTGATATATTAGAACAGCTCTAATTGCTTGGCTGGCTTGGCTACGAACACAGCAGGTCTGGGTCTTAGTGTGCTGTGCCGACATAATTGATCAATATTTGGCATGCCAGAGTGGCGTCGACAGGCAAAATGCTAGACAAGCAAAGTGTCTGACATGCAAACAAGTCATCAGAGGTGGCGAAATTTCGAACTTTGGCTTGCCATTGGGGCTAGGCTGCTTAAAGTTAGATTGGGCTAGATTTTGCTTCTGCCATTAGTTAAACTAAGCCAATGAAATTTGAGTTTCAGCATATGAGAGATTTTCGATCAGCTTGAGGGACAATTTGTGTGTTTAGATATGTAAGGTTGTGTGTATGTAACAAATTAAAGAGTGGAACGAGTGACATACATATAGGCAGAATGTGAGCTGATGGTAGAGAATATAACATCATTATCGAACCTCAAACCTTGTCCGAAATGATTCTGCTCAAAACTTTCTATTTGTCAACAAACAATCTTTAGCGCACAAAGTTTTTCATATTTCCCCATTTTCCGTTTATGCGTGGCATACAATAAAATGGCTTCTCTTAGTAAAATCATCATTATCTTTAATTAGTTTTTTCAAGCAATGCAAACGATGAAAGTTTTCATTTAATTTTTGTTCCAGAAGGAGGCAGTAATAAGCATTAAATTGTTTAACTTGGTGATTGCTGTTAGTTTCCATGAAAACAACAGTTTTCCTTTTCAGTATTTTTCCACAAATGAATTAGAGAACGAAGCTTAAGGCGCAAAGTATATATGCCCAATGGCGTACAATAAAACAACACAAACTTAAAAAAACAAAATAAATGTTTTTCCAACTTTTGGCCCCAGCGCTTGTCTGGGCTTAAGTGGCTTATGGCATCTTCTAGGAAACTGCCTCTCGCTGCTGCTGCTTTTCCCACGCTGAGCGAATGATTAACATAATCGAAAAGAAAATCCCATTTGTAGTTTCGTCAGCCACATAATCTCTTTGAAGATATTCTTGGTAGCCAAAAAAAAAACAAAGGAAAAGAATTCCGAATTGGCTTACCGCCTAATTGAATTATTAAAATGCATTACTCCAATGGCTTTTCAAAGGCGCAGGCGCAGCTAAGGTGTTGCCACGATCATCACGAAGAAGAAACCGGCGACCCCGTTATGTATGAGTAAGCCCACCACAAGCCACAGCCATTTCTTATTAACAACATCGTGATGTCCAACGTTGAGAACTTTGTGTTCCTCTTCTCGAGCTCTCACAATCAGATTTGTCAGCCTTAATAACCTGACGTTGGGTCACATAAAACCTATAAGCCGCAGGTTCATTAAACTTTCTATGCCCGACTAGGTCGTAAATACAGCCTACGAGCATAAAACTGTCTAGCTGTCGATACTCATAATGTTCTGAGGGCCTCAAAGCTAGCTAAGCGCATTGTGTTGTGTCATTAAAAAGCATGAAAAGCGATTTCCACAGCAGACCCGCACATGTGATTCCATCTACACGTTACTTTCTGGCTAAATAATTAATGCACATTGTGTGTCCCAACTATAATAGCAATTAGTGCACAGCAAAGATTTAACTATTGCTGAGAAATCAATATGGCACAGCTCACGGACTCTGCATTTTTAAGGGCTGCCACTGCCCACGCGACTACATTAAAAATTAAACAATGCTATAGAGGAAAGAGTAAAAGGGACAGAGAAACAGAGAGAGAGAAAGAGAGGGAGAGGGGGAGAGAGAAAGTGGGGAAATGCCCAAAGAACAAAATCCAAATCCAAATCAAAATCAATTTTATGTTTATGACACTTTTTTATTGCTTCTTTTGTAAGTTCTTGTGGTCTCGGCTCCACGCAGCGGGATAACTTGAGCATAAATATCAGAGTGAACTGTTGCTGAGGCTAGTGATGCAAGCAGCTATGAAGTTGTGAGGTTACATAATCTATTGCAGGTAAGATATTGGTACATTTTATTGATTTTCTTTATACAAAAAAAGTTTGAAGCACTAAAACAACGTTTTGGAAAATTTTAACTGCAAGTGGATCAAAAATAGGATCAGAGTTACAGTTTTTATACTGCAACAATAATTACTGTACCACCAACTGCAGCATATACTCAAGTGATATAGATGTAAATAGGATGGGAAAAGAATGACCGATCCTTTGAAAATCTGGAAAACGATATTTTTCTTAAGTAAAATATTGAAGTGTTATTAATATTCATTCTGGTACATTGAACAGGGCCTAATTCGCTCTACATCAAAATCGAAAGAAAAACATATTTTCCATTTCACAACTCTCAATATGAATTTGTTGATGATGTGCTGCCTTCACCAAACTTTAACCTTATGAAGGGAGTTTCTACTTAATATATTTATATAAACATATTTAGTTATACGAAATTTGTGTTTTGTTTGTGATTTCTGTTTATCTTTCACCGCCATCAGTGGACGGGCGGAATGACTCTTCATGCTCGTTCATATAAAAGAGGACAGCAGGTCATATAAATAATAATTTTACCGTCAATCTGTATATGTTTTCCATGAATAAATAATTAGCTTGCACATCGATTTGCAGCATTTGAAAATATCTTTTCAGTGTATTGGTGAGAGCATGAAAATTCCAGACAGGGACGCGTCATGTGACCCATTCCCATGATTCGAGTTCATCATATTTGGCTTTCCGACTGATTGCTATATAATTTGAATCGTCCCCGCGAGCTGTCCAACTCATTAGTTATGTAAATGTCGGTCCTGTTGCCGCCATTATGTGTTAGTGTTTTAGCTGATATGAAATTGATGTAAATGTGAAGAAGGAGAGGGGTGTGACGTTTGGGCAGAGTAATTAAAAGTAAGCAACAAGCACCATGATTTTCCCAGGTCTCGGTCTCCCAGCTAGCGAGCGGATATCAGTCATTAATGTGCGCCCCCGTATTTGGCACATCACCAGTCAGGCGTTGAGAGGAAAGCCCTTGGGCCCACAATCAGCTAGTAAATCTAAGATGATGGTCTTTGTCGTGTCGTGGCACTAGAAGTACCATGTACTTACAAGCAAGGCCTATCAGCTTGTCCCATCTACAGTGCACTCCAAACAGACCAGACAGACTAGTAGTTCTTTAAGGGAACCATTCATCCACTCATCCATCGCTCAGCCGGGCATGACGAGCGTCTTTTTGTTGTGTGGCTGCCTGGAGTTGCACATCTACCATTGAAGAGTATTTTGCGTGACCGCTTTGATAACCTTTATGGCTGAGCACTTTGTTTTTACTTAAAGCATTTCGTGTGGGTTGCGCTATCACACAATGCTCATCAATTATACATACTTATGCGTGGGTGTGTGTATGTATGCATATCTGTATGTATGCATGCATATTTGGTGGTGTTCAGGAACCCCAATGAAAGTCTAGTCTAATCGTAAATGGTATTTAAATGGCTTTACTTTCTATTCTCTTTTTTCTTCGAAGGCTTATTTCTAATTTCTTAACTCTGGAGTGGACTTAAAATGCTATCAAGCAGCTTAACATACACCACTCTTGTGTCTGTACTTTGGCCTGTTCTATTTTTGTTATTGTTATATCTTTATGAAATTAATTATTAATATCTAACGCCGCTTGTTTCAGTGTTGTTCAGTGGCTGGCACTGTTGCCTTGTTGTTGCCGTTGCATTAAAATAAGTTTAAACTTTAATTATGGGTAAGTGCTCATTAAGCCATGGTCTGGTTTGGCCTGGCTTTTGCCTACATTTTGGCCCACTAATGAAGTTCAAATATATTTTGGGAATTAAGCAGGCAGAGTCGACAAGTCGAACTTAAAATTTGAGCATTTTATGCTAATGACAAATGCTTTTATCTTTAAAAAGCATAAGAAAACACACACAAAAAATGAGATGGAATGAGAAAAATTAAAAGCCAAATTGTTGGCAACCTGCTGCTGCCGTTAACGTGAATTTATATTATATGATCAAAATATACCCTTAGCGAAGGCAATAATAAATTGGTGACATGTTTTGCCAATGTGTATGTTGGTGATCTGCTTTCTTGTAGAAAGAAACTTTTTTACTATGCAATTGAGAGTTGAACTATGTAGTACATAGAGCACATGAGAATAGATATAGAGATCATCAAGAATTGATCAAGACTTGGTTTCCATGTTGCTTTTCTTTTAGCTATATATCTACTATAGAAGTTACAGTATCAATACCTCTCAGTTTCATGATACGGATTGGAAATTTGTTCTATTTCTGTGTGATTCATCATTCTAATCTGTTCATCTATTGATATATGTTTATTGTCCACTCTGATAAGCAAGGAAATTCCAAAGAATCCATACACTGATTACCAGGTAATATGATCTTCCATGCTGACGTAATTGCTGTCGGAATATAGGAATCATACTCAGATTGCCCGACATAACTTGGGTGAGTGTTCCCTCACGTTCGTCTGGGTGGTATTAAAGCAAGAAATCGCGTGACACAAATGCATTGTTCAATTTGCGCTTGGCGTAATATATATATAATATATATTAATATATTATCATTGTCTAGGGTATTCATAGTTCGCTCTGCTTATGACAGAATACTAATTCTTGTTTTTATTTTCGGTCTACTCCATGCTGACCCTAATCATTATGCTGGCCAGCCCGCTAAGTTAGTGAAAAGTGGCAACAGGGGAGCTAGAGGCTTGGGTTTGTGGGGGCTCAAAGCTTGGGACCGTGAAAATTACACGTTTTTTGCTTTGAGGTTACAATTTTACATGCCAGGTGAGGGTCGCGGGCGGGCTGGGTGGCATCTGGGATAAATGGCAGCGGCGGGCAGACTAAATTTATGCATTTTTTCCATGTTGCTTAAATTAAATTTCTCTTTTTTAGGCTTTGTGCGGTTGCTAATTTTCACATTTAGGCGCTGATAATGTTTCTATTTTGTCCTGCTGGTGTTTCCTTATTTAAATTTGAAAATATGCTGGCCTCGGTGGTGGTAATACAGCTGAAGGGGGGGACCAGGTTAAGCAACTAATTGGCCTAGCCGCAGGTTTATTAATTCAAAATTTCGTTAAGAAACCCACTGTGTCAGCTGTGCTCTGATGAAAAAAATCGATTACAAAAGGTCACATGCAGCGCGCTTAGATCTATCTCCGGACTACATTCAGGTGGCTGGCTTTGTACTCTGCGCTCGGCTGCACAATTTTCATAGTTGAAAAAGGGAAACGCGAACTCAGGTAAAGGTAGACGACATGGGACACAGGCAGGTCACACAATGCAAGTAAGAGAAGAGTCAAACAGATAACAGAGAGTTGGAAAATTAATGATATTTTCGTGTTTGTGTGTAGCTGATGAAGGCATTATAGGTGGATAGTTATACAACCCAAGCGACGTCATCGTCATCTTGGAGAATGTCGCTGCGGGAAATTGGGGTTTTTTTTTTTACCAATACTATACATATGGCAAGCAGGGAATGCAACAATTAATTGAATAATTAAATTATCCAGAACGTAACAAACGCTTGACTGGTCAGTCATCCAAGTCTGTAAGTCTTAATTAGATGAGCGAGAGGTCTTGGAAACCTCACACGGCGTAGTCTCTCTCCCATTGACGTCACTGATCAGTGCTCTTTGGGAAAATCCAAGTGTGAGAGACACTTGCTGTTGATAATATGTATAACTTGGACTTGTTGGCCGCTGTGAGTCTCGAGAGCACCACTGAGCCGTTCGTTCCACAATCAGCTGAGCGTGTCAGCGAACCAGTTATGGCGATATGGTTTCGCATTCGCAGCTTGTACTATGTGGTTAGAGAGCATCAACCCGCAGCCACAGCAACAGGCGATGATTGAGTTTACTCAGCCTCAGCTGCTGACTCATTCGGTTAGAGCCAGCTTTAAAGAGCTGCAAATAAAAGAGCGCCAAAACATGCCAAGTCATAGAGACTCAAAGCCAAACTTGCTAATTACTAACACAAGACCATAAATGTGAACAGAAGAAGAAAAAATAAATAAAACACAAAAACACTTGGCAAATGTTAAAAACATAGTTGAAGACGACGAAATGAGGCAGCGCTTTTTATCAATTTTGAAAGTCGGAAAGCAAAAAGTCAACAACAATAAGGCAAACACACGAGTATATATATAAATATGTTTGTAGTCACCAAAGTTGACATTTCTTTATGCTGATATCAAAAGCCGAAAGCCGCATATATCAGTATTTGAGGGGGAGGGATATATAATAGCTATGCAAAGAAAAAGGCAATAAGTTATGGTTTTCATCCTCTCACTCAAAACTGTTTGGAAACTGCCTTCCATTATTGAAGTTTGCTTCATCGAAGCTGGTTATCCGTCTAGATACAAATCATGTTGGAGTTACAACTGCTGTAAAAGCGAATACAAAGTTTTGCAAACTCCCAGAGGGCTTTACCCTGAACATTGATAATCGACAACGTTTTCAATGTGAGAAACTCATTGAAACCTGATCGTCCCTATAACAGCTGTAAGATATAGCGCTGCAATCTAGGAGATTTCAAAATATTTCTAACCCTTTCAGCTAAGAAAATACTGGTCAAAGTTTACACTGAGTGTTTAAAAATCCCATATTGAAACTGAAGAAACAGCTTGTGTTATAAATTCCATATCGATTTCAAACTTTACGTTTTTCTAGCCCAGAAGAGTCTGTTGAAGTTCGTTTTGAGAGGAAAACGTGATTTGTAGAAGTGTATTCATCATAATGAAAGGCTAGAAATATATAAGGCAGCTTTTATATAAAAATACATATACATAAATCTGTAATACCCACTACTTCGTTTGAGTTTTAAAGGTTTGCCAGAATACCTTATAATAAGGGTGTTCCTTCACCTCTGCTTGAGCAGCAGAAATATACACAATTTCAAATTCAGCGTAACATATAGGGCTAAAAGTCGCAATGAAAACAATGACAATGCCAATATCGACCTAAGTTAAACCTCAATCTTTTTGATTTTCAAATTCTGCACTACAAAGTTATGGGACCATAGATAGAGCCCGCAAAGCATTTGATATTGTCTAACAATAAAAGCAATTATTTTGCCATTGTACAATTTATTTTGGACAACTTTTACCGCCTGCAGTTGTCTGTGGGGTCCACCGACAATAACAGTAACACTAACACAGCAACAATTACAGTTACTTTCTATTTTTTTTTGTGGTTTGTATTTCAAATGTGACCAAAAGCAAAAAAGAAGCTTAGCATCTTGAATGTTTTCCGTTTGCCATTTTTTGTTGTTGCCGTGTTACCTTTTTTTTTTGGCAGTAAAGTTAAGTAGACTGTTAAATGACTTCCGGAGCTGTAGCTTTCAGACTTCGTCTGTAATTTGGCAAAAGCATGTGTGGATGTTACTAGGCTGCCTCTATTGTTATGCCATTGTGATTCCGTTTGAAATTTTTGCCTTTGAGGAAGGCAACAAGTGACCCAAATCTTTGGCAACTTAAAGAGCTGCATGAATATGAATATGAACAGCTTAAATCGTAAGAGCAAAAGTAAATAAACGCTGTAGCACAAGTAATATGAATAAATTGAGTAATTATAGCTTATAAATATAATATGGAATACGTGAGACTGCGAGTTACATGCTGCTTGAATTGGTCGCATGTGCGATATGATTTTCTAAGAAAAAAGCGGCCCCCCACATCTATTTCTGATTTGAATTTCATCATAAAGTCACTGTGACAAAGTCACATCTGCGATATCTCGCCCATCTCCGTCATTGTGGGCTTACAACCCTCATCTATAGTCATATCAAACTTCAAAGCCTATGCTAATTCCTCCATTCTATACCTAAAATACTATAGTAAAATCATTTGTCCGGCAATATGAAGGCACATATACTTGCGATATAACGACAGCTTGGCGCTCTTGTAACTAGAAGTTATATCTTATGATATACAAAATATGGAAATACAGTTATACAAAAATACATTTTCCTATACAAAAATCTTCCAAATGTTTGATAGTTGCCACGAAAATAGAACAACAAAAATATAAAGCCAGCTTGCAATTGATAAACTCTGAACTTGGGATGCAGCAGGCTGAATATTAAGGCTTATCGCAGTCGAATTTATAGAACCATGAAAATGTTGTGTATGTAGTTTTTATTATATTTCCAGCTATATACATTAATTACTTAGAAATCATCAATAGCCTTAAGCATCGCTCGTGGCTTATCATTAAAGATTAGCTTAGTGCGCATTTCAGTAGCAAATGTTCACAAAATAAGTATATACTACATTCATGGTAATCACACACAAATTCTCCACTTCTAAAATGAATTGTATTGTACATCACTTTCATTTCTCCGCCTCCCCTTGCACATGATAACAATAAAAAATCCCAGCAAAATGCAAAAATAAACCATGGAAGAAAAAAAATCAAAAAAAACCTGTTGAGCAAAGCTCTTCTTGTTGTTGATTGTTTTTGGAAACTGGTTTTTCTCAATAATAATAATAAAAAAAATAAACAAAACGCAACTCAAAAACACACACATTGCTAATGTGGTTGGGCTGAGCTTTTAGCTGCGGTCGAGCCGAGCTGAGTCTGGTTTAGGCCAAAAGCGTGCGGTTTGAAATATCTGCAAGTGACATCTGAATAAGCCTCAAACCTCATCAAGGCCAAAATGGAATTATGGTTACACTTTTTCGCAAAGTGTTGGGGAAATAAATAAACTGGTAATGTGTAAAAACCAAGGAAATGGCATGCACAGCAATTGTTTTTCTGTAAGAGACAACAACAAAATTGCGACAACAACAATTACAAGTTGTAACAGTTATTTTTATAGTTATTTTTTTTTTGCAAAGAAAAGAGAGCAAAAACTTAGACTGGAAGAAAGAGTAAAACGCAAATGAACGGCTTAATTATGATAATGGCAAAAACAACTATGTGTGATTAGCTTTTAAAACGAGATAGCAGCTGGAAGTCAGGCTGAGACACATATGGATAGACAGAGAGTCATAGAGAGGGAGAGAAAGACGGCATATAACAAATGCGGGAGAGGTTTAAAGTGTAATAGCTTGTTGAATTCCCGTGCAAAGCTTGAATATGTAAAAACTTACCGTTTTAAATGTGTATTTGCTGTAGTTGCTGTTGCCTCTTCTAATTCCCCTTCTTTGTCTCCTTTACGTTGCTCTTTGGTATTCCAAGCACAGTCTTTTGATTTTCAAAATTGAAAATTGAATTAAATATTCAAGTTTGGTTTTTGTTTCGCGCACACACGCAGGCCGCACAACAAAGTGTTAAGTAAACACAGTAAGCAGTAAAAGCCACAATTGTTGTTAACTTTGCTTTTGGCTTCGGCTCGCTGTTCCTCCCACTTGTTCGCACTTTGAGTCGCGGTTTTTGGCTTCTTTCTTTTGGCTATATCTCTGCTACACTTTCACACACATTTGCATTTAATTGCGTTTCTTTTTTTTTAGTGGTTTTCTTATTTGTAATTGTAATTTGTTTTCAACGCATCAGTTGCCAAATTTGTTTAACACAAACACTATGAACACAGATATTATTACATGGAGCACGTTGGCGTGTCTTCTGGGTTGAACAAGGTTTTCAAGCGTCGAACAGAGCCAGTGTTTTGATGCCGGGTATTGACATTCATTTCGTTTACGCGGAATAAAAACGAAAGCTCCACTTAATATTAACGTCTCCCGCAACAACGAACTGAACGCCACGATAACTTAACAGAGAGTATAAGGCAAAATAATGCTATTCAGTCCGTTAACTTCAAACGCTGGCGCGCAGTCGACGTAACAGCTCTGTTATTTGTCTGTAAAGCCAAAATTTCTCTCAGGCTGCTGAGAGACACAGTCGCGTGCGTTCGTCGGCGACACGAACGAACAAGCAACAACAAACAGCCGAACGAAATGAGTGCTCACTCTCTTGACTCACTCATTTTGAGAGTGCATTTATACTTGTTGGTGTGTGAGAGTGAATGTTGATAACGATGCACTGTTAACTGCAGTTACATTGCATTCATATGAAAGGTATGGAAATTACTATGCTATCTGTTATCATCCATCTGTCAACCTGGGGATCGCAGCTTAAAAAACTTAAGGGCTGCAGAAGCTCTTTATATCTGCATGTTGTTTGTATGATTTGCTCATTCGAGTCGGACAACTATGTATGCCAACGACTGATCCAGAATGATATTCTAGTAAAGTAAACTGCTGTGTTTTTTACCAGAATTTATTTTTAAAATTTAAGTAAAAACAATACTTTGGTTATTCAATTACTTACCAATATAAACAAATCGCATGAGCGGCTTTCGTCGTATTAGAAATACTGGTTTTTCACACACACACACACACACTACAAACATTTCTGGCAAATATAAGAGTTCCAAATGTATGAGACATGGTTATGGCGTGGTATTGGTATTGGTATTTGTTTTATTTTGGCTCAAAAAGCCGGCAGTTGTTCCTGTTGTTGTTGTTCTTGTTGCGTCCAACTGCATTGTCCTCCTGGGTGCAAGTGCCACCATGTACATTGTAGTAGCAACCGGTTAAATCATATTATGCAGCCAACTGATTACAGTGATTATGATTTTATTAGTTTGTTAGTTACTCCTTTGATGTGTGTTGCTGTGTCTGCTGGCATGTGTTAAATGAACTATGTAATTGCCCTCGTGGCAGCAACAACCATGAGTATGAGCCGGAGTACGTACTTAGTTAGGCCATTTAATTTACACTCGCGCTGGCAATCGGCAGTGCCTACGCTTTAATGGAATGGAATGGCAGCGATTTTGTTATTTGCATTGAGCGGTGCATAATTGGCTTTTACTGGCATTCATTTGGTGGACTAATGATGATGTGGCTGGCTAGCTGCAAATACACTCGACTTGGGATTACAGCTCAATGCGGGATTAGTCACGTGATAGAAGAGTAGACAGTGCGGATTATGACTGAGCTGATGGCCTTAGCGAGGCTTACAATAAAGGATATGAATCGCTTTGTAAGAGCGAGTAAGAGCAAGAGTCAGAGATGTTAATTTGTATTCGGAAATCTGTTCAAATGGAGAGTCTAAAGGAACAAAGAATCGAAAGTTTCGAGAAAAGGTTCACAAGTGGACGGAGAAGATGTTGTATTAAAGAAACATATGAAAATGTATCACAATAGATTTTCAATATGTCTATAACACATATGAAAACTCATTTGGAGACGTGTATCTCTCTTCGAACAAAAAGTAATAAGACTGAGCGATGGAGAAATTATATATATATATCTCCTTTTTAAGATTCATTTTACAAAATTTATCAAAATTTCCAAGAATTTCTACTACGGTCATGAAGTTTATACGTCAAATGTGGAATTTCTTAAAAGAAATCTACATATGCTTATAAATATTTCCCAAGCATTACCTTTAAAAGTTCCAAATCGTAGCATGGGCAAAAGGAAAACCCCATTTCACATATCGAACCGCAACATGGGAATGCCCGCACAGCCACAGCCACACACACACACCCACACTGATACACAGTTATCTATGTCCATGTGTTGTATTTATGTGGCATTTGTTTATTTATTGTGTGCATATTTGTAGAAAATTTCACTTTGAATTGTACCGAAAATTTAATTTAATTTCATTTTCATCAAAGACACATATAAATAGTGCAACAAATGAATTTTGTACGTGCCACAAATGCTAAATGAACAAACAGGGTGAAGAGAAAGCGGCAGGCCAAATGCTGAGGCGGAGGTGGTGGTAGGCCCACATATGTGTCCCGTGTGTCCCGTGTGGATAGGCTCTGCGCTCAGATTTGTGACCATTTGTGCGTGGTTGGCCGCGACACGCAGCGGCGGCAGACTCATAAATTCCATTCGTTCAATAAACTAATGACAATTTGTATCCGAAAGATACATAGCACACACACACACACACACACACACACATGGTTGTATATACATTCGATTCGCCGCCCGTTTCACGTACAAAATTATTCTTCTGTTATTAGTTTTCCAGGGCCCCGTTTTGGTCTGGTCTCGCATCCGAATCCTTGTGACACTTTTATCACACACGTACGACTCATCAAAAAGTTAACGATGATAATGACAAACATTTCAAAAGCAAACACTGCCAGCGTCAGCGACAGAGACAGACCCAAGATGAGTCCCATTCCCCGTCCCATTTCTAGTTTCAGTCCTCTCAACGAGAACGAATCTGTCCCCTTTGGCTCTGTTGCCAGCTGGCAGATAAATATCTCGTTTATAATGTCTGGCGTTGTTGGGCAAACACCTTAATTAACTTTTTTCATGAACATCTTTAGCTAGGAACCTATACGCTGCTCTGCCCTCTCCTGCCCCTTGCCTTTGCCTCCCTCCATCAGCAGCAACATTTGCTCTCTATCTATCTACATACATACTTGTGGCAACTTGGCTTATTTATTAGGGTTATTTGCTCTACGAGTATTGTCGTATGTGTGTGTGTGTGTTTGTGTGTGAGAGTCTAGCTTCGTACCTTCAACACACACACCCACACACATGCAGGCTCATACATGGTTATCGTGCATGTCCAGGTTCAACTACCTGCCCATTTTCACCTGAGTACGTGTTAATTTTGTGTATTTATCGTTCTGGTGCACAACTCCAACGCCAACTAGAAATAGAAATAGAAAGATTGTATAAATTTCTTCGTTTGGGGCAGTCGGAATTCCAATTAACAGTTGGCCGTTTAGCTTGTAACAAAGACGTTACAACAAAGCCAAAAGTCACAACTATTAAGGAATGTGTACACTTAGAAAAATTAGTCTTCAAATATTGCTTACTTGTCTGTCTGTCTGTCGGTCCTAAATAGGCGCCCAAGCTGCATGACCGATCGCTATGGAAAATGTTACCCTATGGTAAGGGTGAGTAAAGGCGAAGAAGATCGGAGCTACGTCGACGATCTCACGAAACTTTAGCAGTGCGAAAGTAATACCTTAAGAAATAGATGTAACGCGTATAGAGAGATCAAGAAAGCGAGGCCAGATTGAGAGCATAAAGAAGGAGACAAAGAAGTAATGGAAGGACGACTTCCATTCAAGAGCTTCATACTCCAAAACCGAGCCGGGTAAAATAGCTTAAAAAGCTTGTAGTTTATTATTGTTTTAGAGGTTTTTTTTCTGACTGTAACCTCAAAGGAACAGCAAGAAGAGGGGCACCATTGAAATGTATCTACGAGTATATACTAAGTCACATCTGACAATGTTCAACTTTGACGTTGACTTTGGCTTTTGGTAGTTGAAGTTTTTGCCCTTTTCACTGGCGTTGGCAACGTGGGAAATGCAAATGTGTTAGATACGACGAGCACACATACGGGTAGAGAATACACCCACATTGACAATAGCAACAAATAGCGACAGTGTGCAGGAACAAACAAAGCCTCGGCAATGGTATCTCAAGTGTAAACACTACAACAATTGTTGGCTGTGTGCGTGTGTATCTTTGTGTGCCAGAGTGTGTTAGGTTTGGCTTGTCATTTCCCTTTCTATTTCGGCGTTATTGTTATTTCATATATTGCGCTTTTGTTTGTTCGACATCTGAGACGATTGACTCCCAAGACAGACAGCAGCAGCAGCAGCAGGAACAACTAGACAGCAGTTCCCTTTGCTGCCGCCACAGCTTCTTATATTTGTTTGTGTTTTCATAATAGGCGTTGAAATATGCAGCTACAGCATCAGCGGTATTTTATACCTCTGCCTCAAGTGTTGCACATGCGCAACATGTGTGGATGGAAGTTGCAAATGCCTGGCCGGAAGCTGCACATCTCTGAGCCGCACGTTCCACGAACTCGATGCTGGTCTTGAGTTTCTTTTTGCAAAATTTGTAAAAATAACTTTGTTACTAGCACCAGCGCAGCAAGGGGGGGAGGGGTGTATGAACAGCGAAGTCAATGCAGCGCGGCCAATGCAAATTGTTGGTGGCAGTGGCATCATGTGTGAAATGAAGCGTATTTGTGCATCTCCATGTGGATATGGTTGGGATGCGTTAGCCAGGGCATAGGCGGAAAGTCCAGGCCCAGTTCATTAGGGTTGGAGCTGCTAAACTGGTTTCAGCCTCTACTTACGAGGGTGTGTCAATGTGTCTTTGGGAATTACAACAGATTGCTCTTGTTATGTGGAAACAAGTTTCTTCATTCTTAAAATAGACCGCTGTCAATAATCTTCAGGTGGTTTCAGCTTTGCGTTCTATTAAATTAATAGTCTTTCTTTATTGCCTGCAAATCCATGCATTGCAATCCTGGTGGATCTCTGAGACGAAGCAGCGGTCAAGGGAGAACGTGCTCAAGGAACGATTCAACTGTGCAGTTTTGCATCGTAACTTTGGCATATCGAGGTTATTCACCAGATTTGACCCCCAGTGACTTTGCCTGTTCTCAAACACTCAGCAATAGTTGGCCTAAGAAACGAAGACAATCGTCTAAAAATATGACTTCTTAGAGGTCCTCAAGACCAAGATGTTTTATTGTATTTTTGAAAACTTATTAACATCTCCTCGAATCGAAGCAGTTTGATAACAACTGAAACTAGTTATATGTAATAGAATATTTATATCTTGGATAAAATCAGTATTCGGCTGCTTGGCCTCTCTGTGCGTGTGCCTCGACCAAGTAGCATCATAATAAACATCCTGTCGCGTGGCACACACGCACTAAACTAATAATTTATAGCAATTAGGAGTTACGCTCATATAAACACAGCAACAACAAGTTGAAAGATCCGATTTAGGAATTTTCAATTGCCATTTCATAAATTTTGTTACGCCTAATTGATGTTTCCGCCGTTTGTCGGAGCCCAAAGATCAAGGCGCACTTCTATAAACATAAATACGCGCAGCAGACATACAAAAGGGGAGAGAAGGAGGCGGAGCTATACGGTTGCCTTGCAAGGCCAGCGAAAATTGTTGTTTATAGTTCGAATTTGAAATTCAGATTGTGACACGCCTTATTTAAGAACTGGCGGTCTTCACTTTCTGTTGCAGGGCGGCGGGAATGAAGTGCATAAATAATAAGGAAATCTAAGAAAATTCCCTCAGCTCTGCTCGACAACTCCTCCCGCTCTGTGCCCGTCTCGGTCTGGCATTGATATCCCAAGTAAAGGCAACTGCACAAATCCACGTTGACATAATTTGCGCCACATGTGTGTGCAACACGCAGCAGCAACAGCAACTGGCAGCCGACAAGCAGCAACAACAAACTGTCGCTTAAGCTTCAATGGTTTTTCATGGAAAACGCGAGTAAAGAAATTAAAAATAACAAGGGAAAAATATGGAAGATGCTAGTGCGAGTCACCGCTGTTTTTATACTCTTACATTAGTAAACTGCCGAAGGCATTGCTCTGGGATAGATACTAAAATGTATAAGATCATACTATTTTCATGCTACAACTTAAGGTTAAATAATAAAGATTGTCACAGGACTAAATATTTGATCGCCAACACAGCTATAAATCCTATTCATCCATGAAGAGCTGAGCCGAAAGAAATTATCTTCATTAACCTTGAAACATCCCCAGTTATCTCAGACATTATGAATTGATGAATCTAATAAGGCTTCGAATCTCATTGATCAGCTGTCGAGCAGATTTTTCGTATTATTATTTATTTTTCATAAATTTTTAACCTATTTCTAATATTCTTTATATGTCTTCATAAATTTGGCCGCATATGTACATATAAAAGCTTTATCCACAAAGGTTAACATATATCTCGTCGACCAAGAGCATTCAGCAATCCTTCTCATCAATGGGCAACCCAGAAGTTCGTGCTGCTGCTGTAAGCTTGGTTATGGTTTTTCTATTACTCTTAGTTTCTGCTGTCTAGAGGTGGGATTGTATGCCATCATAAGTGGATATGCGGTGTAGACTTCATAGATATAAGTACTATTTTTTTGTTTTTTTTTTGGTGCGTTACAAACAAATGATGCAAACGCTTATGACCCTAACAAAAGCATAGAAATGCACTCTATACACGTGCGAGGAGTCAGTATGGATGTGGCTGTGGGAGAGCTATCTCCCCTAGCTTTGGCTTTGGCTTTGGTGTCGCGGCTGCCACTTTGACTGACAATTAATTTCAATTGCGCATTCCCGTTAATCGCAGGAAAAAAGAAAGGAAAGGGACTGCTGCAGCAACATTGCCTTGGTTTTGTCTTTTTAGCTTCAACTGTTTTCCCGCTCCCAGCTATTTTTAATATTTTATTCTTCCGTTTTTTCAGCGATTCGTCTGCTGCAGCAGATTAAAAATATAAATGACACGCAGAGCAGGGCAGGAGGCCAGGCAGTTGCTGGCAACAGCGGGGAGGGGAGAGCGCACGGCTGGGGCCCAAAAGGAAAATGTCAAGTTCAAGAGGCATTACAGCTGCTCCAGTTGACTTGGACTCGGGCGAGGGCTGATGCTGCTGTTGCTGCTGTTGCTGCTGTTGCTGCTGAAGTGCGATGTATGTGTGGAGAGGGAGCTGAGTGTCTGAAAAGTGTAAGTTGTTGGGGAAGTTTGCAGCTGGAAGTGGATTAATTTTGACATTTATGATGGCGACTCAAAGTGCTTTAATTGATTTAGGTAGCCTGGCATAATGGAAATCCACATTAAGTGTATAATCAGAAGAGAGGCACGTGTACGTGCCCATAAAGTGCCTCTAGCATTGCATAGTCTGGCCATACTTGCTCTTCGTTTTATCGATGGACAATAACAATAATAATGCCATGCAGTCGGTACCTTGGATTGAATTAAGTGCATTGGCTGCGTAAAAATCACGCACATTCCACAAACAAAGTACGGCTCTGAAGACCAGCAGTTCCCATAGAATCATAGCCTCGACCAGGGTAGGCAAACAATTCGATACAGCCGCAGGTGTTGAGCCATGTTCTGGCCTGGCCAGGATGTGCCTACATCAACTTACACTTGTTTGTTTGCCGGCCATGTCCTTTGACTCACGTCCGAACCGAGTTGCACTGGACCCTCTGACGCTCTCCGCTCACGTTCCGCGGCAAAGTCACGTATTTTCCAGGTAATTTACGTTGGCGAAACTGTTGCCACCAATATTTCTGGCCGTTTTCGTCCTGGACCTGGCCCTGTTGGCCTCGTTGATTTTAGCCTCGTTTTTTGTTATTCTTGTTGTCATTGTTGTTGTTTTTGTGTTTTCCTTACACTCCATCCCTTTCAGTGTGCATGAAATGCGTTTTTTGGCCTCTGAACGTGCGCGTTATCCTTTTAGCTGTTGCCGCTGCTGCAAGTTTTGCTTCTTCTCTCTGCTCGCTTATTGTTTTTCATGCTCGCCGCCTGGAAGCTAGCGAGTGCAGCGAAATGTGCATAACGTGACTGGGTTTCTTAGTTGGCCTTCTCTTACATTGCCACCGCAGCCAAAGTGGAATCCAACTTGGGTTCAAAGTCCATGATGCTGCCTGCATCTGCCACCCCCATCCGCGACTCGCTGCTGATATTTCACTTGCAAACTTTCGACAACTTTCGGACAGTTGCAATGGATACAAGTACAAGTGAGTTGTTGTTTGTGTTGCCGCTGCTGCTCCTTCTGTGTTGCGGTTGTTTGCGTTAAATTAAGTTGGCTGCCATTGAAGGTCTACTTGAGTTAATCGTTTAATTGGTGGGCGGTGGACAAGGGGCAATGCGATAGCAGCTGGGTGGGAGGACGATTGTTGATCAGTTAAGAACGCCCCCAGACCATTTACAAACTTATTTGATTCCGTCCATTATGAAGACGGATAGATACTCTAGTGCTGCTAATTTAGGAGAAAAGCGAGAGTGGAATTGACAACTGTGGACAATACTCATCTGGGACTTGGTTGAACTTAACTTGGTGGATCAAAATCGAGGTCAAAGTTCCAACCAAGTATGGAAATAAATCAGCAAACAAGCTGCTAGCAAGAGACGAAGGTCTCCTTATTCTAGACTCAACCCAAGTACTAACAGTAACCAGTTGCCGAACACGTAATTAGGATGTTAGCGAGGGTGAGCGTGGATTGTGGAAGAGGTTCTTTTCCTCTCTCTATGGAAGCTATATGATATAGTCGTCCTTTTTGGACGTCTATCTATCTGGAAGTCTATGGTAAAAAATCCTCCTCGATAGCTTTACAACTGCAAGACTAGTTTGCATAGAAACAGATCCTTATCAGGCAAGGTTAGATAGCTGGCAGCATTTATAGGGCGATGCCTTAACTATGTATTTATAGAAAAGTCAGTGAAAGTCAGTATTTAAATTTGTAATCTGATGTCTCTTCATCAGTAGTAATTTTAGCAAAAATGGAAGACAAACTTAATTTTATTATCGCTCTAAAAAAAACAAAGCTTAAAGTGTAGCTAAAATAAAATTAAAATTTATCACCTTAAATATGTGACACAGCATGGACGGGCTTTAAGTTGGAATAAATTAATATTTTATATAAATTTGTGCAGCACGGGGGCGGCCACCCACATAAAACCCTTCGCTGGCCAATTGCCAACTTTGTTTTATGGCTGACTGGATGGCTGAATGGCTGGCCAATAGGGTGGCCCAGGACCAGACTCAGGCCGGAGTTGTTGTTATTTTATGATAGGTTGTTAATTTTTAAATGTATTTTAGATGAGGATATTTATGTGTGCGCTGAGTTTCGCAATGCCGCTGAGCTGCAAGTCGAAGTGGATGTTGATGCTGAAGCTGATGCTGATGCTGTAGCTATTGTTTTTTATGTGGCACGCGAGTGCAGCGCACACTCCAGCCAAACACTCAAACACTCGAAACACTCACCAACTGAATAATAGAAATACCAATGTGAGCACTCGTACTTTCATCTTGCCGGGAAATCGCATCAAATATTTAAACAATCAAACTGCAAGTGCAGCGTAATGGCGTGGTTATGGCGAGGCGCGTCGGGCAGTAGGGCTAGGGGTAGGACTAGGGATTGCTGCCTTAATCATAGTTTGCATTTTTCCACCTGCCATAGCTAAAGGTATTGAATTGTTTGCCCTTGTGCTCCTTGTCTGCCTTGGCTTCCTCATTGAAGCTTACTTAGCAGTTTCCTTTTCCGGCTTCCATTGAACTGAGCGGCAGCTGGTGTGCACTGTGCACGCTTCCTGGCAGTCTGGTGCAAGTTTAATGCATTTAGCGCTTGCCGGGCTCAATGGAACTCCCTAAGAAGGGTTTCCGTGTCTGTCGATTGTGTTGCGTAGCAATCCTTATTTAAAATGTGCTCGAAAATGTGAAAACACAAATGGATAAGATGGCAGCTGGGCTCGACAGCCACTCGACTGTAACTGAATTCTGCCTGAAACTCATTGAGGTCAGATAGATTGGAAGGCATTGCACTGCGGCGACATTAGTGGCGCTAGGACACCCATTGCGAGCCATATCCTGATGCGCCCCATAGTTATTGCCTTGATGCCATGCAGCCTCAAGCTGGGCAGGCCACCAAATTTGTGTTGTTTTACAAGGCATTTGCAAATGGATTTTTGCTGATCGATTTTTTTATGACCTCTGGCTGTCCTATCAATGTTTTCTTTATTCTATGCTTTTATTTGTGGACACATTTTCCATTTGGAAGCCTTTTCGACCCTTTAAAGTAAATATAATCTTGATCAGCATCAATAGTGGAGTCGATTTACCCTTGTTCTTCCGGATAAACACCTAGATCTCGGAGACTATAGGACCTGGACACCCCTAGTGTACACGGAGATCGAATATTGTCTCAAGATTTTGGTACGCCCCCTCCCTCTTCATCGGAAATCAGTTAAGAATTGTAGACAAAATCGCTAAAAACCTTTTGAAACCCTCGATAGCATTCATTCATACATATACACAATCTAACATACTTCCATAAGCACAGACATCATACAAGAAATACATACAAACATATTATATCGTACATACTTGCCATATCATTGCAATGTGCCCGAGAGAGAGAGAGAGACAGCACTTTGCTGCTCGTACTCGCAGGGTAAGCAAGGGCATTGTATTCGTGTAGATGTCTGTCTGTTCAGTATGCAATAAATCGCTATTATAGTCGTAATTTCGACTGTAACGTTCTTACTTGTTAATTTTGTAAATGTATTCATTCCACCATTTGCTATCGATTTTGCCATCACCTGTCCAATTACTGCTATAATACCACAAGCTAGGGCAGACTTTCATTGTTATTTTAATTTCCATCGGGGAACAAAAGGAGGAGGAAAAGTACTTTTAACTCAACCGCAAAATGCAACAAAGACGGAAACGATGCTTCCTGGCCCAAGCAGCGGAAATGATTTATTAATAAACTGACTGTCAGTCAAATGAAGAAGAATAAAACCAGAAAAAGTAAAACTTAAATTTACATATATATATATATATATATATATATATATATATATATATCAAGGATAAAAATTGCGATTGTCGCACAATAAACCGCACTCAAATCTCTGTGCAGCCAAATGAAAAGGGATAAATAAAATTCACTTTCGGAAGGCCGAAGATTGGAGACTCTTACAAGATGATAACAAGCTGAGGCAAGCGATGAAATGCATTTTTGTTCTTACAAAATATTTTTTGTTAATTTGTCTTAAACGAGGGCTCACCTACACTTTAAACGTTTCATGAGACACAAAAGATATTTAGACATCTCGCAATGTCCTTTTATTTTATTTCTACTGACAAAATAAACACGACTCTTTTCACTTACATTGACGACTTTGTCAATTTTCACTTACCCAGTGTGTTTTCATATTAGTACTCGTGCCACCAGCTTTTGTCACACAGAATTGGAAATCTAAGCTTCAAAGTGTACAATGTTAAATGGACGATGTGAAAACGAAACGTATTCCACGTGTCACTTCAACACTTCAACTGTAAGATTTATTCTCAGATATGACAAACTTTCACCATTAATGTCGAAAGTGGAAACTTTTACTAATACCCGCGTATTTGGTTACAAACTGTCCTGGGAAGTTCAATGAGTGCATCTGTGTGGCCCTTATGCTATCCTGCCCCGACAAATATGGCGATCCTGTAAGTGATTTGCTCTAACTGATCTTGACCGTGGCATCCATTTCTGATTGCCTGATTTAACCGTCAGATAGGTTGCGATAAGGTTCTTCACCAACAAAATCAGCCCTTATAAAGTAATTTCCTATTCTAAGTTATCATTCTGAAACAATTCTTTTCAAGTCAGCTATTAGATTGTAAAGTTGACAAGCTCGGAGGAATCCAATAGACAAACAATTTGCAGACATAACAAACGTATGGTAACATTTTCACCTCTGAAGCTTTAAACACTTCTGATAACCTGACTCCCCTTTTCCTTCCGATCATTATAGTTGCAAACACTTCCTTCTGTAATACGAAAACAGCCATTAAATATTATATGTATTCATATATTATCCAACAATCTAATCAAACATACAAGCATTATCATTGATATCCACCATTTGCCTTCTGCTGCTCTGCTATGTAAGCCAATACATAGTTAGGGTATTTCAGACTGATTATGATATTGTAAGAAATTCCGCAAGTTGAATAAAAGCTATGGTTAGGATAGAAAGTGGAGGCCGCAAAGTCAGCTGACTATATGTATTCTGTTATTTATTCTGAGCGTAGTGAATCAGAAACGAGAGCTGTTGTTGGCAGTTGGCTGATACATAACGAGCAAAAGAAAAATAATAGTCCTGCCAGAGGATGAGCATGGTTCATGGTATATATACTATAAGCAGCTTTAAAAATGAATAAATTTGTGAGCGGGGAAAACCCCATTTACCGAACTATCCCTAAGTATCTTTAAAGTGGCCATTAGAAGCCAAGCGATTAGAGATAAGTAATACATATACTTATGCTATATGAAGTGGCTGTCGCTGCTATTCCCAATAATTCAATTATACTTATAAGTCAAAGCAAATTGTTTAGGTATTAATTTGAGATTAACATCTGCTGCTGCTGTCTGAGAGGGTGCCCGTGCCCACTTCCTGTCATGCACATACATATGCTTTCACTCAGCTAAGCCAAGATTTGCCCCACATATCAATTAGCAGGAAGATGATTCATCATTAATTATATCTCTGTCAGAAGTTGAAGAGGTCTTTCCCTCAGCATTTCCTTTGAAAAAGCCCCAGGCCCATGCTCATTCCCCAGCTTGCTGTTTTGTTTCTCTGCTTACCAAATAAACATTGGAAAGTTTCAAAGGGAGAGACAACAACCAAAGGCATTCTCCTCAGGATTCTGTGGCTGCATCACAAATTGAATTTAACTTAAACTCTTAGCACTCGACTAAGTCGGAGATATGCACACTTGAGTGCACAAGTTGCAAAACTAATTAGCAGCAAAGTCAGTCAACAGATTTGTTCAGCTGGCAACTGGTTTGCTCTCTGGCTTGTCTGGCTTTGATTAGAACCCCCCTTCCAGTCATAAAGGACATGCTTAGGTGGGTGGGGGTGGGCCATGAAAATTCAACCTTAATATGCATGCACAGTTGCCCATTTGCCATTCCTCATGCCAGCTGCACTCGTTCGTACGGCATTTAACTGGGAACAGTCTAGCTAATAAATTTCACTATAATCTGGCATTGTTGCACTAAGTACTTTGCATATTTATACAATATATAGGCTACCATGGGATGGGGATGTCTGTTGTGTTTCTGTGTGTGTTTGTGTGTGTTTGTGTGTGCATTTATGCTGCCGACAGGCTCTCATATGCATAAATGCAAAAGGCAAATGCTGCACACCCTGACTTTGCGGGGCTGCAGCAGCAGGAAAGCAGACAGGCGGCTGACTTCTGGTGACAAATAGGTCAGAGTGGTGGAGGCGGAGATGTCCTTAGCTGGCGGGTGGGCGACGGCGACGTTAACCGCATGTGAAAACTTAACTTCCGGCGACATAAACACTGGCAAGGAGCTAGCTTACTTAAAGTGAGCCCGGAATGAGCAAGCAAAAGTAAAATGCTGCCTCAAAAGCCAGATAAAATATTCAAATGAACAACCAGTGCAGCACTCTGAGATGTTAGCCAGCTCGCCCTGTTTCCACCCTCCCGCTCATGTGAATTGACTGACGGAGCAATGAATGTCTGTGGGCAGAAGCTGCAAGCAGAGGCAAGCTGAGACACTTGGCCAAGTTGCACACGACAAAGGGATAACGACAAAAATGTTGACAACAATGCGGGCAGACAATGCTGCACTACGTTGCGGGAATGCGGGAATGCGGGAATGGCAATGGGATTGGCAGGGGGAATGCTGCCAGTCGGGATGTGGAACGGTTGTCGACCTGATTGTTGTTGCCAGAGTGCTGAACTTTAGAACTATTTCCGTTACACATGCAGGACAAGAGCACACGCATCACGTGACTTGGTCCACACCAAAATGCATCTTATATTCGGGGAGGGATTGGAATCTGTGAGCAGTAGCATATTATACTCGTTGTACGCTGGCTC
This sequence comes from Hirtodrosophila duncani, assembly GCA_037043425.1. Lineage (NCBI taxonomy): Eukaryota > Metazoa > Arthropoda > Insecta > Diptera > Drosophilidae > Hirtodrosophila > Hirtodrosophila duncani. The sequence goes on along the minus strand of JBAMBM010000820.1, from coordinate 1,864,141 downwards.
TACTATTAGTGTTGATTATATTTTAGATAATTTTAGTTGTCGAATAACCCGAAAGCGTAAATCAAAGTAAATTTATGATACATGTGTCTATCCATAAATTTATAGACGGACTACTTCTTCATTTTAGATCGTTCAAATGAAAACTTGTCTTATTTTTAATGATTTCATTCACATCTTATAACAAAAGTATATCAACAAAAAAGTCCTCTGCTTGAAGTGCCCGCATTTAATGGCCACCATCGCTTTGATTTTTCAGTCCTCAATGACTTTTGAAAGCAGCTTGAAACTTTTGTGGATGGTATTAGTTTCTGATTTATACTTGAAAAGTCTTAAAGATTGTTGCCAAATTGTGTCTTCGAGCATCTGTTTCCCCATTGTCTTCTACAAGCTTGTGCTCATCAACGCTGCAAATGAGGAAATGAAGTGGCTGTCTGCTGAGTTGCGCATACGACATGTTATCTGTTGCCCATCAAACTTTGGTGGCAGCACTTCCGGCTAAGTTCTTAGCGTGCCTGTGCTCGCTTGCTCTCTGCATTTTCACTTGAGTTTGGCAAGTTTTGAAAGTGAAAAGTTTGGCAGAACCGAAGGCACTTGGGTGCCTGCATCAATGATTAGCAGTTTCGGATTTGCCGTCTACGCACTTGGCGAACACATGATGCGGGTTCGGGCTTTATGTTTATGGGTCACAGGCACTTATAAAGTCATTTTGAATTTACTCACGCAACTATTACAAAAAGGCCAACCAACGATCCAATGGCCCAATTTGAAGGCGCCGTCATGCCTGCAAGATTCATTGGCAGCGATAAGAAGGAGACGGACACGGAACTGTCCGTCCGCCCATCGAAGTGGCTGGCAAAAGCGGCTTAGCTCCTTAGCTCGGCCTGAGTCGGACTCGCCTCATTTGGCTGGCACGCCTGCCAGCCTGCCAGCCGGCTTGCCTGGTTGCCTGCCATTGCTTCATTTCACGAGCGCAAATTGTTACTTTTAGATGGTCTTTGGTCCTGAATGTGTGTCCCGTCTTACCGCAATCAAAATTGTTACTTTCTAAGCCAATATGTTTTATGATGTATGAAATTTGATGTTGCGATAACATTTTACACACTTGGCTGCGCTTTATTTTTTGCTCTGCCTTGAGGACCTAAAAGGAAATAGGTTGCGCCTGCTGTATACGTGTTTGCGGCAGCCATTTAAAAAAGGCCCATTTAAAGTCGTCCCTACATGGCTTACCACTTGGCCAAGGGCGGCTAATACCGGCAACCTTTTTGTTTTTGCAATCAATGGCAGAGCTTAATGGGCCAAAGCGAGTTTGAATACTGCAACTAAATTTAGCTTTTTTCGCTGTGAGATATTGTCAATCTCGTGGATACGCGCGTGCAGCTGTGTGCGTTCCGGAAAAGTTCACACGCAAATCCTCCAGTTTTAAATGAGGGCACAGCGATAAAAGTGCACTTTTTGTTTTCAGTTTCTTTTTATTTGGTTTGTTTGAAATTAAATTTGGGTATATTGCCTACGTAGGTGGATTTGTAATTGATATTACGTTGCTTGTGAACATCAGAGTTGTCAATGTTTCAAGAAAACCACATAGATATGTTGAGGATCGTTCTTAAATGAAAATTCTAGGCATTTGCATATACAGTATATATATATTCTTGATCCGCATGACGAGGGATTCGATATGACTATGATCGTCCGTCTGACCATCTGTCTGTTTCAACCCCGCGATCTTAGAAGACTTAAGAAGTCTTAGAAGTCTACAGAGCTGAAATTTTTGACAGATGTCTCTTTTGTCTGCACGCTGGTTGAGTTCAAGATTCATTCTGATCAGACAGCTAAGTCATATAGATCCCATATAACTGATAGTTCCAGAATGAACTTTTATTAGCCTAACTTTTCTGTCTTTCATCCAAATCGAACCAAAATTTCGCTTTGTATCCATTTGAGGAGGCCCCACGCCAGGCGGCCTGTTCTAATCATTTGAGGAGGCCATACGTATCCATTTGAGGAGGCCATACGTCCACTGGCCTTATTTGATCAAGATCAGACATTGTTCCAGAATGAACACTTACTAACATAACCTTTCTGTTTTTCATCCAAAATAGAACCAATTCGTCTTGTATCCCCTTGTATCCACTGTAGCCCTATGCCCGCTGTTCAGATTTGATCTGGGTCGGTTATATATTTACATTGTGAAAGGTAAGTAAAGGCAAGTTTCGGCAAGCCGAAGCTAGCCTTTCTTGTTTATTTCCTACGACCTTTCAGTTGAGCGAATTTGCCATGAACATGTTAACAATCCCATTAAAAATCAATATATTCAATAATATTCAATAATTAGTTGAGTCCAAAGTTGGCTTTGGCTTTGACACATTCAATTGGAACAAATAGTTAATTCACTCTTTCGTACTCTGAAAACGTTATTTATGAGATCGAATTACAAAACTCGAGTTGCATCAAAGCAAGCCAATCCTCAAAGTTCTACACATTTTTGTAGAGTATGCAAATATCAGTGAGGACTTGGTTTAGCGCTGTCAACTGCAGACTTTATATATTTTATAGCTTATTTAATCGATATGTGCTGTTAGTTAAACATTTTGCTAGGCCTTAAGTCAAGGTATTATATTACAGTTTGATGTCTATATAAGAGTATCTCTGCATCTATTATTAAAGTTTGATTCGGACATTCTAAGAATCATGGAAAATGGCATATAACTAAGAAATCCAAGACTTATTATGACATTCAGAATTCACAAATATACTCCACTGTATAAATTAGTCTTTTGTAATCCAATAACCAGATTACCGAAGTTGGGGAAGCAGTCAATTTCGCAAACACCAAGAGTATACTTGCTACGGCTAGCCGCCTCCAACTTTATCATTTTGCCTTTCTTTTCTCTTTTTTTGTCAAATGCTTTTCATTTCACTCTGTCATATATTTTGAACGTTTTAGCCGATGCGGATGTCACGTCATGCTTTTCCTTCTTTTGTTAGTTTTTAAAATTTTACTTCTACGCTTATGATTTTAATGCGCTTTGGCCATTTTTACGATGCGCTCGCCTTTCGTCCTTGCCATGGCCACCATTTTGTTTGAAATTCATGAAGCAGAACGCGCGGCTTTGTATGTTGTGGCGACTTAAGCTGCCATTGGGCTGAATGTGGTCCCGCATCCGGATCCGGATCTGGGGCTGAGGCTGAGGCTGAGGCTGGCTCTGGCGTTAGCACTGAGGCTGCACCAATCTGAGTGCACTTTCTATGGCTAAGTCGCTTAATAATGTACATGAAATGCTGCAGTTTGCATAATTAACCAAGTGCTTTGTATAGCTTAAGGTTCACTTAGCCCAACTCGGCTGTAAGTGCTGTCGGGTGGCTTAAAACTTTGGCCAGAAGGTGTCCTAAAACTATTTTGCTAAAACGCTGAATGCTTTAATGTAGAGTTGAAGCATAAGCGAAAATGCTTAACTTGTTTAACGCTTCGGTTCGACTCACTGAAAATGTAATGGCCTTGATTCGATAAGGATAAAGACGTGTCAGGCTGAAGACGGTGCTCGTGCTCGCCTCCTTGCCTGTCATTGTTTATTTATGTAAAGCAAACGCGTCTGTGTGGCTGGCTGAGTATGTGTCTCTGTGTGCGTGTGTGCATGGCGTGTGAAATTGTCACGTCAACGGCAACGGCAATGGCAGCGTCAACCTGCGACCGACAGCCAAAGTCAAAAGTGTGACAAGACGCCACCGCTTTTTGCTTTCTGTTCTCTGTCGTTTGCTTTGACAAGAAATCAAATTAATAGCCCACGAGCTGTAGACGAGCGCTTTGCCACGCCTCTTGACTGCCTGCCTGTCTGTCCCTGTCTGATGGAAGATACTCGAGGCGGCAACTGGTGCTGAGGGTGCAGAGGCTTACCGCAATTTGCATTTCTAGCCGAGTGTTTGAAAACACTCATACGCAGCGTTTGCCGGCGCATATAGCGGGAGCCACGATGCTTCGAGTGGCTGCCAAGGCTGCAATTTCAAAGGTTTTTAGTTTTGTATTTATATGTATGTGTGTGTGAATGGTTGAGTGTATCTGTATGCACTTGTGAATGTGGCGCAAAGTGGCACTAACCCAAAAAGTGAGGCTTTCATCCACAGCATTTAGCAATCTGATAAAAATACAGATAGAAATGGTAAAACTGACATCCATCATCTATTTTTCAAGCCGAGGTCATCGGAATGGCAGACAAAGAGAATCCTATTTAAATTCTGCTTAAAGCTTAAAGTGAAGATTTTAATGTAGAGGCAAACAAGCAGATAGTTTGAAGATGAACTCATGTCAAGTCATTGCAGCACTGTTATGAATCTTTGATCTAATCAATTGAATAAAATTATCCGGAATTCAAACGAAGGAATACTGATTAAATTACTAACCACCAAATTCATCGGAAAATAAACTAAACAATAGTATTCCTGCAAACTCTGGTGCATATACAAATTGAAGTCCACCGCATACGGCCTTCCTAGTCCACTGTTTCCATCTCTCCTTTTTGTGGGTGCTCGCTTAACCAAACATTAATTGACAATTTTTAGCTCAACAAATCTGTCGATGATGATTATCTGAAGTGTTTGCCAGTGCCAGGCAAGCGAAGGGTTTTCTCTATTTTTTGTTCGCTTTCATGTGGCCAATAGCCAAACTGGCACATTGTTAGCTTTACATTTAAGCAGATTACAAACAGCGGATGAGAGTCCGCCACGGTGGCAATGCCAACTGATTTCGGCTGAAATGTTTTTTTTTGAGGGCTTCAAAGAGGGGACCGTTGAGGGGACTGTGATTGGCACTGTGGCTGAAGCTGGCATGTCTATCGTGTGTTTTGCCTGTCATTCATGTCAATCACTTGCAATGGCTTTTCTTTTCGCTCTGTGTCTGTGTATCTCTGTATCTGTGTGTAAATGTGTGTAATTGCTTCTTTTCTCTTCTCCTGTGAAAGTTGTTTTAGATTTCAATTATGTATCCTGGCTTGCTCTAGATCGATAAGTACAGCAAAAACCCTTGGCCAAAGTGGCCTGATGGATGTTGGAGATGGAACATTTTCAAATGTGACAGCATGACAATGTGGTCAAAATTTAATCGATTGAAAACTTATTCTAGGCGTTTTGGTTCTAATTATATATATATTTAAGGTAACAATATAAATTAATTTGCGTGATGGAAATTAAACGCTATGCAAACCACTTTTGGCATAACACCAAATAAATTAGTAAGCTTTGCGGCTTTGTCAACGCTGTGATAGTTTTATTTAGATACAGACTGTTCATTTAGGCTATAAACTGTGCCTACAATGCAGCAATGGCATTTAAATGGAATTTATGGAACAAATATACAGTTTTTCAAACAAGTTCAACTACGAAATGAGCTGGCACTTGGGAAGAAGTTTTTGTTTTGTTGCTTTTTCGCAATCTAAACTAAATGTACAATAAGCGAATGTTAATGATTAAAACTGATATAATTTTAGTAGCTACGCGTGCTTAAATGTGTATAGAGTATGCTAAATTCATAGGAAAGAAATTAAGTTTGTAGACTTTCATCTAAGAGATTCCCTGCCAAATGATTTCTCCTCATCTGCAGGCCCTTGTGGATGGCATAAGTTGCTTAGAAATTGTACTGAAATCTTTGAATAATGTTCACGTTGGCTTTTGAGGTTGTACCAAGGAGTTGATTATCATAACCCAAGGCAGATTGTATTAGAGAAGTTTGCTTCTCAAATTCTGTTTGGTTTCATGTCATATTCTAAAAGAGTTGAATAGCTGTTTTATTTCGGTTTTATCCAAATAAGTTTGGATGATGCCCTCATTATGCTGGGCCCGAAGGTAACACTTCTCGGGTTTGATATCAATATTGTATTTGTAGATCAGACACTAAGTACTAGCAGTTTCAAACAGAAAATGTCAAAGTTTTTAGAATCCAAAATCACTCTTCTGTCACAACATACATACTGATATAATGTCCCTTTGTGCATGACCATTTCGAGTTATCGATAATTTGAATTTGAATGTTTGCCTCTTTTCCAGTACGTTGAGAATTTCCTTTTACATAAAGCCCTTTTAATTATACACATTATTCAATTAATCTGGCTTTAGGTAATGATATGTCAGTATCTGTCAATTTCACGGGAACGCAAATGAATGCAAATTCCGCTTTTCCACAGAAATAAGAGCTTTTCGTGCAAAATATTTACAAATATTTTTGCCAAACAGCAGCCACCACCACCGGCGAATCACCAACCGCCAACCGCCAACTGGCAAACTGTCGACATCTGCCAGCAACACAATTGCTGCATTTAATTACATACAAACGAGTGCGATTCCGAGTGTGTGTATTTGGATATGCAGGCGGGTCTCGCGGTAAGCCGCTCAATAATTAAATTGAAATAAAAATAATTGTGCGAAATATATTTTAATTGCATTAAAATGCTAACAATGTGCGATTTAATTATCTTGCCGCAGACAGTTGACGCTGTCGCTGTCGGGGCAACAATGCAAATTGATTTGATGTTTCGGTCTTTGCCTGTTCAATTTCAATTTCAATTTCAAATACGAAATTGCAATTGCCGTCTAATCGAGTTGCTCTTAATTTTGCATACATTTCACCATTATTATCAATGGGGCGAATTTGACTATGGGAAATGGTTGAATGCATATTGTGGGAGTTTTCGATTTGTTTCATGCCAATGAACCGTGCGGAATCCGTCTGTGGAAATATTAATGTTATTTTAATTATATAAAAATGTTATTGATATTCAAGCTTAACTTTTTCAGTATTGTGTTTAATCAATCAAATGTTTCAAATATTTCAAATTAAACTCTGTTTCAGACAACTGGCACTATATAATGGGTTGCAAGTTGCAAGTTGCTAGTAGCAAGTTTATCCAACCCCAAAAATTTTACATACTCAGGTCAATCGGTCTTCTTTACTCGTATAAGACGTATAAGAGAGTTCTTCATATGGACAGTTGTACTTGTAATATCTGCTTGCAAGTTCTTCTAAGCATCTTATTGAAGAGCTAAAGCTGCGCTACTTTTACCAAATGCTTTAATTGCTCCAAATGGAATCATTTTGTCTATCAAATACTTAGTTTGAATGCCTGGAAGCTATGTGCTTCAACATCAACTATATTATAGCATCTATATACAATTTAAGGAACATATTCTGATAATTGTTCATTGATTAACAATGTCACCTGGCATAATTGCTTTTCAGGTATTTAAGTCATCCCAATTGCAATTCATCACAAATGGATGTTAAAGCGCAAGTTAGCAACCGCATTAAAAGCCCTTGCCACACTCGTTGGGCGTGGAGGAGGGGGTGTTTGTGGGGGCTGTGCAACATTTCTTGCAAGCAATTTACTTCAACATAATCATATTAAATATTCTCCACCTAAGCGGTTAGCGTCCGGATGCGGGCACATCCTTTTGTCTAGCGTTTTTGCACCTGGACTCCAGCCCAGACTCGGGACTCACTAGAAATTACAGTTAAAGGCACACAGGCACACACACTCACACACCTCTCTCTACACAAGGCAAGAAGCCAGGGACTTGCGTGTAAGTGTGTCTACACACCCAACTTTTTAAGCTGCAGGCAACATACACCAGCATAAGTACACAAACGCGTACATAAGGATACACACATGCACACATGTTCAGGTTTTTTTTACGGCCGCTCTGCGTCCTGGGCAGCCTGGCGCTGGCTTCGTCTCCGTTTCTAGCTTGGGGCTCCTTTGAGGCAGGCCACCTTCATTTAGTTTAGTTTTGTTTTTTGTATTTTTCTTTTCCTTTGCCTAGGTCGTTGGCTTTTTGGCTCAAATGGGCGTTTTTATTCCGTTTGCCAACTGCAAAGGCGGAGGCGTTCAAATTACATACATTACATTTCTTTCATAACGTCTGCCCTATTACATGTGGTCGGCTCGCCTTGGGTCTGCCAGGTATACTTATTTGTACTCCTATATATATACTTACTTCTGAGAAAGGCTGCAGTAATAATTGCTTGGGCTGTCAACAGCACACCGAAGCCTAATTAAATTTCCAATCGGGCAAAGGGCTAAACTACGGTTGCCAGTAAGTACAGGTATGTCTGCGATTCGATTGATTTACTACACTTTGAACTGTATAAGGTCTTGGAAACTAGTCTTTCTTTTGGTTTCAAAAATAGCAACATAATGAAGTTGATGGCATTTCTAATAATAGGTAGTTGAAGCTAACTATATACAAATATTTTGATATGGCTTTCATTTTCAATTCTGACAGTTGCATGCAGACACGCGTCAAGCTCGGCGATCTGTAAGAGTTGCATTGACAAAAAGAGGTTGCCAGTGTATGGCTATAATGATCATTGCTATACAATATTTAAACACGAGTGTACCATGAAGAAGATCAACTGCAAGCTGGCTTTGCAGGACAGCCAAAGTGAGTGTGGCACTTGGAGATGATGGTGATGATTATGATGCTGACTTTAATAATTTCTCTCATTCTCATAGCTTTTACCAAGACGCCTGTATTTGGCAATTGTCTGCGGAGAAAAATTCATGAATGTAAAGCCTATAAGATCGAGGAGGATATAGAGACTAATGTTGACCACATTGCTATCGTTGTCCAAGTTAAAAGTAAGCTCTGAAGTAAGACAGATTCCGTATAGCACAAAGAACTATTGATTTGTGATAAATAAATATGCATATAAAGGCATCTTCTATAGGAGTACAAGCTCGCTTTAAAGTGTTCGTTTACAAATAATCTCTTCAGTCTCACAGACACTGACACACACACAAATACGTATATATGGCTGCGGGTGCGGTTGCCAAATACCGCACAGCAGCCATTAATATAAGCTCTGAAGCATTTATTCTTAATAACAAAAACAACAAAGCCAACAACAAACAAGCAACAAGGAGTACTGTATCGCATTAAGCATATAAATAAATCGATAAACATTTATTGCAGTTTATTGAAAAACTGACGGTTATCGTTCATTCCGCCGCCAAACTTTATGCGCCTGTTAAGCTATTTAATTTCTCGCAAGAGACTGCCTGTTTTAATACACTACACTGAGAGAATTAAGAAGTGTGATGAAAGGAAAATATGTTTTTTAAAATGTTGATTTTAACTTTTTTTTTTAAATTTTTAGCATAAATAATTGGCAGGGAAGTCGAGTACTTAGACCCATTTATGAAGTCTGCATAATTAGATCCAATTGAGTTGCTATACCTTTCTTTTGCATCTACATATATCATAGTATAAGTATATATATGTTTATAATAGCGAATTTAAAACTGCAACCTAGCCGACGTGGTTTTTATAGCCCGCTTTTATGGCGCTTTGTTATATTTATATATAGCATTTGTAGACCCTGTAGCATATGCTAAAAGAGTATTTCGAACGTGTGCAACTGTTACAGGCAAAATTCGGATGGTAGACCATATGAACTGTATATATTCTTGATCAGCATCAACAACTCATTGGTATATGCAAATAGAGAACTTTGATTGATTTAGACATCAAAAATTCCATACAATTTTTGAATTCATTGTGCCACGCCTACTTTGTGTGTTTTGTATACGAACATCTTCTGGGAATTTATGGAAAGTTAACTAAATTTATGTTTAGAAGACTCCATGTGCGCTAACAAATTGCCATATCAAATTTGCTTTCATTCACATTGATTAAGTGATATGATACATTTTTGAAGGAAATCATGTCTAAATTTAATTTGGATTCTCCTACAATTTCATAGATTGATGAAAGAAGATAAATTAGCATGACATATATATATATAACATATATAATTTGTTTTCTAATTATTACAGCGCATTTAATTGTTGAGCAGGCTCGCCTAGAGCATCCTCTCATTGCCTGATATTTGTGTTGTGTGCGTGCATTTTATGACCACTTACACGCACACACAGTCAGGCATTGAGGCGCATATAAGCTGCAGTAAATTAAGTTGTTAATATCTTGTTTATCATGGCCACCGCTGCAGCACACAGTTCAAGCCCTAGCTCCAACTCCAGCTGCTGCTGCTGCTGCTGCTGCTGCAGCTCCTGTTACCATCATATATAAAGCCATTTGCTGACCAGGTCCTGGCCGGGCCGGGCCATACGTGACTACATGCATATGTGCATGTTAATTACATGATTTATATCCATAAATATATGCATTGAGCTTGATTTATGAAATTAATTATAAAGGATTTACGGTAGTCAGGGGTATTAAACATACGTACGTATACTGACTGCGGCTGGGGCTAGTCCAATGCAGTATTTAAAAAATCTGTTGCATACCCAAAAGGCGCAACAACGAAAGATAATTGCACGCGCCCACACACACACACACACACACACACACACACACACACACACAGGCACTGATACTCACACGCGAACGCAAACTCATGCACACCAGACTAATCAGTTTATCACTTGCTATCAATTTGGCCGGCTTTCATTACGCTAATTTCATTACAAAGGGAAATAGAAATGGGAATAGAATTTGGCGGACCTTCCACCCCATTCAGCTGTTGGTTGCTTCCAAGCCATTATAACAGTTTTATTGGCAGAAGCGAAAGCAGCTGGAGTAGCTGTAGCACTGGCAGCTAGCTGTCGTTGCCACGATTCTCGTTTCAGTTGCTCTGACTGCCAGAATTACTTTATTATCCTAATTAAATGCTCCACTTATATGCGCAAAATGGCGGGCGCCTGGCAGAACTAGGCAAACATTTAATAAAATTAGCCAAAGTGATGTTGCTTTAGCAGCCACAGACTCGCAACTGTTTAACTTTTTTTTGACGCTCGCCTTAATTACATTAATTAGTTATTAGATTTTATTCAGTAGTTTGCCCGCTTTAACAGCAAATAAAATAAGACATTCCAGTCAAGCAAGGATGGAAATTCAAGTCATACGAAATGTATAATCTCATTCAACTCATACAATCGCAGCTGCTATGCGAAGAAGTATTTTATACATGTGTTGATTAAAGTTCGCATTACAATATATATGTGGGTTTATATCCAGCCATGGGCTATGCCACAGATTCTGCAGTGGCAGTGGCACCTGCACCAGCAGCAGCTATCCCATGCACGCTGTCTGCTGAAAACAATGGACGGCGATATCAACGATTATGGCCCTAGCAAACCAACATCACCACCACCACCCACAGCCCAGCGCGAATCGCAACCTGGGCATGAGCTTGGCCACCGATGCTATCCGCATATGTGAGTACGGGGCCAAAGAATATATAACCTACGGATTATGTCTGCACTATGAAAATTCCAAGCTGTCAGACAGCGTTAGCGGCACACACAAAGTAAGAATATTCTTTTTATTTGACTCCATTTCTAGCTTTCAAATATTTACACATATGCGGCTTGTGGTTGTCTCTATCTAGCTGTGTGTGTGTGTGTGTGTGTGTGTGGTTTTTAAAGACAATTGATGTAGGTGTGCGTTTAAGATTTTACATAGGTTGTCTACGAATTATATTAATATTTTTGGTCTCTTTATTATTTTCTATAGATTTTTGTGAAATTTTGTGGTTTTCTGCCTTAAAAATGAAGTTTTCCTACATAGTTGCTATGAAGTCACCATGCTGAGGTAATAGGAGTAAGAATGTTAATAATTTATTTATGCGGCACTTGTTTTTTTCTACGCGGACGGCTTAAAAAGGGCATGGCTGTGAAGTGTTTTTATACCCTTGCAGAGGGTATTATAATTTTGTCACGATTTTTCTAACGCATAGAAGGAAGCATCTACGACCCAATAAAGTATATATATTCTTGAGCAGCATGACAAGCCGTCAAAATCTTCCACGTTGGACCACTATGTAATAAAAATTCTATATATCCGACCGATTCGGAATCGACTCAGCAAAATTGGTTGTTTTTTACCTAAATTGAACTAAATTTGGTAAATGTCAAAAAAGGCCGACGTCTGCTGACCAAGGTTTATCCAGATCGGGTCACTATATCATATAGCTCCCATATAACCTGCCGATTCGGAATGATCTCTTAGTACAGCTGACCGATTCGGAAAGAACTCTTAGTATACCGGATTTTCATGTTTTTTTTTCCGAATTAGGCCAAATATGGAACGAGTCAGTCTTGGAAGCCTCCACGTATGCTGACCGAATTTCAACCGACTCAGCAAGGGTATGTAAGTTTCGGTTAACCGAAGTTAGACTTGCTTTCTTGTTCAATTTCCCTTTTGGCCGTTAAAAAGAAATAGACGTTAAATGTCGCTGCCCTATGCGACCGTATAATTTAATATTTCTCAAGTGAATTAAAGTGACTCAATGAAGCTCTGTCCTTTTTATTTGTCGTTCACATTATGATATTTAAAGGATATGTTTCCTTTGCTTGATGTTCCACTTTCAAATAATGTCTCTACTTAGCTTCCTTGAGATGATGTGTAGGTTTGGCGATCTTTCTACTTCATAAGTTCACTTATAGCCAGCTCGAGGTCAGGAAAATTTAATTGTTTCTTTTGGCTTATGAAAATATATTTTGGCTCTTCTGATCGACTTCTTTCTTTTACACGAGAACTACTAAAGTTGACCTTGATGTGGCTGAAATATAACTTATTTCATTTATGATCTAAGGTAAGTTGGATTTGTTGTCATCTTTCGTTTTATAATCTAAAATTGTATATATTTCTTACAGTATTTATTTGGTTTTATTGATAAGCTAATCAGCTGATATATTTGGGCGTTGAAATGTTGTTAGCAAATTGTTTATGTTAGACATTTTCCATATGTAAATTTATTACAAAATTTAATAATACATTTAATAAAAGTCACTTGAAGTTATATATCTTATATCATGCATCTTATTCTCTGTAAGGTTAGCACCTTCGCTTCATCTGTCAAACTCAATAAGAAATTTCGTTTGAAAAAGCAGCCAAGTTTAGCGCTAAAGGGAAGATTTGACAACGGACATTCTCAAATCTTTAAGCCATTAATCTATTGAATATTCCTAGCAAATCTCACATGCAAAAGCCTGCCTCTTTAACTACTTTAAGGAAATTTCTGATAGCTTTGGTAAGCAGCAAGTTGAATGTTTTCTATATTCCTGCACTTTTCCTATACCCTAGCACTGGCAACAGGGCCATGCTGGTCACAAATTGAAACGCTCTCAACATGTATATCCCACCTACTAAATGCTTAACATAAACTTCAGGTAGTATGCCAGGATGTAAAGTGGCTTTAAGATAAGCCACGTGTTGTCTACAATTGAGTGTCTATTCCTGCAGTTGCAAGACCACTGCCAGCATGCACTGGAATATTTTTTGAAAATATGTACTCGTATTACGGCTACAAGGTTCAGCCACAAACAGCCACAACAAGGGAACAACACTCGCATTGAACAATGCGCCCAACGGGTAGGCGCATGTGCGCATGCATACACACATACGCATATAGTACTAGCTTGGTTAATCCTATTGATTTTGATTTGCATACAAATTAGAATGTGCAGACGAAACTTTCAGCATGCTGCTCTCTGAATAGGGATTTCAACTCTGGCATAGCGAGAGCAAGAAAGTTTCAAAGCAAAAAACTGTTTAACATGTGTACAACCAAATCCTGTTGGAGCTTAAACTCCTTACTGGTGGTGGCATTAAATTTCAATTTAAGCTGGACGCTTATAAGAAGCCCAGAGGGGCGCATGAAGGACAGATTCTGAGCTGGTTGGTGTTCAGGGAAGCGACGAAGTGCGAATGCTTTGTGAAACAATTAGCATTTCGCTTAATTGTGGAGAGTGATGTGGATGTGGATGTGTGTGTGTGTGTGTATAGGAAAGTGGAAAGCTGTATGTGTATGACTGTTTGAATGTGTGAGTGTGTGTGCGGTATAGAATTTTAATACTTTTTAATGAAAAATAAACTAAGCTTATCGTGGGTGGCATTAACATTCAACATTCAACTGGGCTGGCTCCCACTCCTGGTGTAAATATGAAAATGGAATTAAATGCGGTGCGGACCCGTATATGTGAGCAGCATCAAAAATTCTTATATGCCTCGCTGGGTGCATCCTAGATGAGGGGTGTTCGAAAAAAGCAGAACATTTTAATAAAGCGCAAACAAAAAGCATATGCGGTTGCCTGGCACAACACACTCCACCGCCTGGAATTTCAATTAAGATTAATTCGCGCATGTATGGCGGTGGTATCAGGCCCGCCTTGCCGGAGTCGGCTGTCGAGAGTCATGGCATTCTGCCATTTGGGAGCGCATATAGTATGTATTAATACGAATATATGTACGGCTCAGTTTCTGGCACGTCGCCCCTGTTGGCAGCTGCGGCTTTTTTCAGTCGGTTGCACTTGGCGACACGCTTGAGCGCCAATGCGTTATGAAGATGGCGACGCAGAGCGCAGGTGAAAAACTTGAGCCCCACAAAATTGTGCCACTTAGCTGGGGCAGGCGCTGGCAACTGCAGAGCAACAACAAGAACCAAGAACCACCAAATTAAAATACTTTTTAATCAGAGCTTTGCTTTGAGCGCGAAAGTAAACGCCAGCGCATTAAGTGCTGCATTTCATCATCGTCATCACCATCTAATGCTCTCGTCCTGCTCATCTTCGCTTTGCTGTCATCCTTGGGAACAGCGTACTGATGCTGCACTAGCATTGATAACTGCAGCTTTGTGGACTTGGGGGCCAGTAAATATTTTTATTCAAGTTAATAATGTTTCTCTCGTTCTCGTTGCTGTTGCTGCTGGTGTTTGCTTATGGTTTTTGTTGCCTCTGCCTTGCCTGCTTTCTCACCAAGTCCTTTTGCCCATCTATTTGCCAGCACTGCAGTTGTTTGCTGTGGCTGCCATCATCCGTTCTGTTTGTTCATTAGCCAGGCCAAGGCAACGGCAACAGCAACGGCAACAGCAATGGCAACAACATTGCCAGAAGTAGCGTCGGCTAGATTTATCCTCGTCGCTTGTTTTATGCGGTTTCAAATAAATTGCCAACCGCCACCACTCAGATTTCACGTTTTCATTTCACTCTCTTTCCATGCCAGCTCCTACTTAAGCATCAGCATTTTTGCGGGTTCGTCAGGAGTCTGTTAAAAATCCACTATGGTATGAAATGCCTAATAATCGACGAGCTGATGACCTGGAAGTGCATCAAGTTCCATATGCAAAATCTGTTTTGAGATGGAAACAAGTAAGAACGCTATAGTTCAACTAAATACGGAAAAAAGTGTGAGAGATATAAGGTTTTTATCGATTTGCGGCGTAGGGAGGGGGCGTGGCAAAATTTAAAAGTAAATTTTCTCTGACGCCCCATAAGGGAAGTCTACATACCAAATTTGGTAACACTAGCTCTTATAGTGTCCGAGATGTAGGTGTTCATACGGACGGACAGGCGGACATGGCTTGATCGACTGGGCTGTTGATGATGGTCAAGAATATATATACTTTATGGCGTCGGAGATGCTTCCTTCTACCTACTCTTTTACTCTTCTATATTACGAGTATAACAATTTGTATTGTCTATAAATGAAACGTATTGACAGATATAGGAAAATGCTTACTTTATTACATACTTTCAAGTTTGCCGGATAAATTATCCTTGATCATCTTGAAACCATTAAAAAAGCCTTCAAACTAAGAAGATAGCGCCATAAGGGGCGCGTCTACGTCAAGAATGTATGGAGCCAGTAAAACGATCATGTGTGTGTCAGCAAGTGAGTGTCTAACATTGTGTAGCCTAATTTTAGTTAGTTTTTGAATACATTAACGATACATTGTCTATGTCGACGATCGAATAACGAACCTACGAACCTACTCCAAAAAATTGTCGCTCTTCATAAATTGGACAAATTGACAATTTATGTCAATTGATATGAAAGCGGGCAGCTAAGCAGCCTGAGATCACAGAAAATACTTATGAGAAGAAGGCTAGATAAATTTTCAATCATTTTCCAGCATTAAGGTAAATTATAGCCGTGCCTTCTTCTCCTTACATAACCTTTGAATGATCTTAGAGTTAAATAGTTAACTCCGCTTTTTTAATTTAACCAATCAAAAAAGAAGAAAACAAACCAATTTTTTCTAAATACACTCGATCTAGAGCCAGTTAACCAACAATGTCATAGAATATCATGTTGATTTATGACAAGAAATGTGAAATTGTTTTTAATATTCATTGATTAAAGAATACAGCCATAGTAGCCAGTTGGGAATTCTGGAAGATTTTATCAGATAGACCGTTAAATATTTAAAATAATTAATAATAAATGTTTCAAATAATTTCAAAATTTCATAAAAATCAGTTATCCATATTGGCAAATGCAGATAATTGTGGATGGAAATTCTACTCTTAAGCAGTTGCTACATTGTACTCTGTTTCGAAATTCCTCAAAGTTCTTCACTCAAATGGTGACTGGGGAAGCAATAATATGATTATGTGCTGCCTTTACTGCAGCGCAGTGATTTAATGACGTTGTAAAAATATGTTGGCAATCTTCAACAAGAGACTGAAGGCTGCTTGCGAACCAAAAGTAATGGCCAAAAACAATTAGGCCAAGACCAACGTGGTAGGGTTTGCGTGGGCGACACTGCGGACTCTGACTGGACACGAACCGCAATTAATATCAATTTGTATGAGTTTTTATGCGTTGTTTCGTTTCCCGCATTGAATGCTGTACCTTCATATATCATAATTAGAGGGAGATGTCCGGCACCATCCACATTTATGTATGGATTTTTGTGGCTCTACAATCGCAATAAGAAAAAGGTAGAGCCATAAAATTTACATAACATTCATTCTTAGCATTTCAATGGGCCTTTGTTTTAGGCCAAACATTTATATTTTGCTTGTCGCAGCTTTATTGAAGCTCAGAGTCCTTTTTTTTATACAGGGACATTGCTCGTTTGCATAATTCGGCTACTTGGCAATTTTGGGCTTGGGGTTTCTTATTTATGGATGTCTGCTCCGGCTGCTGCTGAAGTGGCCTTGAGTTGGGATCAGTGTCTCTAATTCCTTCTGCAATGAATGCCGAATTTGAACAAATCACCGGCATCGAATTACAGTAGCAAAGTCAAGCTAATAGCCGACAGGCATGTCAATAATATTAGTAATCATTTCATTCAATATGAATGTGTGATAAATGGATTTCCAGCAAACTTTGTCGGAATCTGTTGACTAAATGAACGGTTGGCAAAGCGGGAGGGGGGACTACAATACAACAAGCAGGGTTAACTCATTTACAATGTAAACGTACAGTTTAATAACTTTCATTATGATGCCATTGAGCCTATGCAGCTGGCCTAATTTGAAATTGCAATCATGAACAAACAACACAGACACACACACACACACACACACACACATACTCGAGAACAAATGCAAACAATGCCAAGCAGTTTGAACCCCCCTGCCCCTTCAAGTACATATATGTAATTTCAGGTGCTTCCAGGCTTCTGCCTTGCATAATTTAAATCTGAATTTTAGCTATTCACAGTTTAATATAGGAACTGGCTTCGTCGTGAATCACAAACAGCTACAAATGAAATTTCCTGCCACATCTAACTGAAATTTCTAATGCAGCTCACGTTAGGTAAGTTCTCATCACATCGACACGCCAAAGTACACACACACAGACACACATATCTGGCTTAAATTTGCATAGAAAATAGTTTGCTAATTAATGGAATGCTCTCTAACTATAGATAGCTTTACAGCAAACTGTATACATACATATTTATTTTCATTAAAGAGCAAGTGCTTTTCTTTCAACTAAACCCTGCCACGAACTCACTAAAGTCCGGGAAATCATCTAGTTTTGATTGAATAACTTCGAAAATTATCATCGACTTTTCAACGCCATCAAAGAAAGACGTGGAATGATAGAGAAAATCAATCGCATCCCCTCAGAAATTCGCACTGAATTTAAAGAGCGGGAATATTTTTCGACGTCGATCGAGCCCCAAAATATGCACAAATTGCTCAAGTCGAATCTCTTCAAAAGAGTCTTTGCAGTCAGATGTAACACAAGCATCTAACACGAGAACATAATCGAAGTTGGAGTACCCCACGGCAGCATACTAGGGCCTATTCTCTACGTTCTGTATACCGCGGACATCTCTACGGACTCTACACCGCAGTTCTCATTCGCTCGAGCCACTAGCTCGCCGCCTAGTCACTGTGGAGAGGTGGCTCGCAGATTGACGCATCCCATTAAAACAACAGAAATGCAAGCAAGTTACATTCACTATTAATAGCCAAAGCTGCCCACTTTTGGTTCTAACAACGCAACCAGTAGCATGCCTGCGGGTTCACTTGGACAGGCTGGTGGACAGCTGGTGCAAGCACATATAAGCCAAGAAAGTGCATCTGAAATTTAAGGCATGTAACCATCACTGGTTAATAAGCCTGGACTATTAAGTGCTCCTGTACAACTCTGTGCTGAAACTTGTCTGGATTTAAGGCTCGGAGCTGTTAGGCAACGCAAGCAGAAGCAATATTGATATTATACAGCGAGCACAATCGAAAATCCTAAGAACAATCACTGGGGCACTGTAGTACCTTCGCAAAGAGAATATTCAGAGAGACTTGTACATAAGCCTCAAGCAAAACATCATGCAAAGCTAGTCTCACATCCAAATTCTCTTGCAAGATCCCTAAGCCGAGCTGGCCGCCACAGCCAACTGCAGCGCAATCTTATTAGGGCATGAATTATTAGGCAATGAATTCAGTTCTCTAATTTTAATATAGTTTAGAATGAGATTTAATTATATAGTTCCTTAAATATAGGAGTACATATATATATATTTTCCAGAAGTCTGCATCTTAGTGCAGAATTCACTGTGCCAAGTTCTCGGTTCGAGTATTGGGAACACTATGACAGCTGAGGATGAGCCACCAGCTGTGAGCCTTACCTGATTTTGATATGTAGCAAAACTAGTTTCAGTTGCAATTGATGTTCAAAAGCTGCAGGAGATTAAGTTGATTTAGTTGGTCACTGCCTTACAGGTATAATGGGACTCCTGAGTTGGAAATAACAATCTTTAGATGACGGATGGCTTAGTAAACTAGGTATGGCAAATCTAAATCTCTGTGTATAAATCTTGTTATTCTGACTGACTTAGTAGGGCGTAAGAGCGTAAGACATATAAGTAGCTGATTTCGTGTCTCATATTATCGCATCTGGTTTATTAGTTGATTCATTTACTTAAACCATTTTTATTGTTTGTTTTTTTCATTTGGAAAGTATTCAAAGGATTTCCCTTTGCTTGCACAATCCTTACAACTTTAAAGTCTCTTCATTGTTCACAAAAATGCTTGAAAACGACGGCCTGTATAAACTTTTTGGGCTTGCCAAAAAATTAAGGATAGAAACCTTTTGCCAATCTGCAAGATACGCTTGCAGCCGATTCAGCCTGTGCCTTCTGCCTACCCCTAATGACCACAATGTGCGCGACCATTAGTGAAACATATGGCCACCGATTCTTGAGCCAACTTTTTCGCTTGCCTAAATTTAACTTAATTCTTGGTCCACGTGGGTCAAACCCAGCTGGTTACCTGACTTTGGGTTGTTCTGCCCAGCGGGGTAATTGCTCCCCGGAGTGCTGTAGCTACTTAGGAGACAGAGACATTGTGTGGTGCAAGTTGGCTTCATTTTTTCCTCTGCCTTTCTTTTTTTTTGGTTTTTGCTCTACTTTCTGTCAGCCATCTAGGCTTATTTATGGCACAGGAGTGGCGATAAAAAGGCTAACCATTCGGCTTGCGTACCCTTAAAATGGCAAGCACTAAACTTTTCAGCCAGCCAGGGCCAGGGCGAACACTTAGCGACAATACTAAATTTTATTTCAGCAATTACAAGCCAAAGTTTCTCTGCCAGCGACATGTTACAAATTTGAGCAGGTTTAAATGCTTCTAAAGTGTTCTGGCGGCTGCTCGCTTAAAGTTCAAAACAAGGCTAAGAGTTGGTCCAGCCCGCTCTCACGGGTGCTTCGATGCGTAAGTCTCTTTGTTGGCCCATCTTAACTTAACGCCCACCTGGCAGCTAAGTAGCTGGACAAATAAAGACACACAATATTCCAGGGATTTCTAGCTCATAAATAGTTAAGCAGGTCCCGAAAAAGGACAAGGGCCAGGGCTGCGAAATGGCACGGGGCACATAATGGAGTACAGGATACGAACATAGGCTGAAAGCCAAAGGTGTGTTGCTTCTTAAGAGCAGGTTCAACCTCATTTTATGGTGTTTGTCAATAAAACCAGGATACGCACACACAAGCAGCCCAAGAGGCAAAATAAAATCTGGCCAAGTGTAAGCATATTGACCTTTGTCAGCAAAAGCAGAACAGAAGCAGAAACATCTGGCTTTTCCATTCCCCGGAGTAGCTGAAAGTGGAATGTGTATGTGGAGAGCGCACTTAGCCGACTATCCCACGGTTCCGCTGTGATTTAGCGCGAATATTTTGTGTGCCAATTGCCACTTCAGCAGTTTCAGCTTTGTCCTGTTGCCTGTTCCCCCGTTAATTACCCCAGGCTGCACATGAAGGCTAACCATTATACGAGCACAACTGCCCTGTCCATTGGGACGGTGTATGTGTGTGTGTGTGGGTGTGGGTGTGTGGGTGTGTGGGTGGCGGGTTTTAATGGCCCGAAGGGTGCTCATCAATTTGGGACAACTCGACGCATACGTAATGCGCTCGTGTGTAAGAAAGGAGGCCCCAATTAGTCGTGTTGTGCTGTTCAGCTCAAGTGTCCTGCTGCTCGACCCATGACCCGCCTTTGTTGAGTGCCTCTGCCGCTGCCACTGCCACTGCCGCTGCTTTGCGTACGTGTCACTGCAGCGAGCTAGCACAAAGTGCTACTTACTTATTTTTAGCCTTGCCTAACGAGCTAAGCACCAACAATGCTTTCAGCTCAACACTCCTCCGCCAAAATCTGGTGTAAATAATTGCACACAAACGCGTTGCATGTCCGCGGGCGCTGCCACTTGGCGTGTGTCAACACTACACCAGCACATGCGACTACACAAAAGGCCTCTGCACTTGCACTGAAGCATTAACAGTTTGTATTGTTTTGTAGTAGTAGAAGTACATACATAATGTCAAATGAGTCGTTCTGAACGAGAAATGGACTCGTTTGTAAATAAAAGAAAAGAGCCAGGCATGTGTGCGCATTAAATGAAAACAAAAGCAAGCAACTGTGTTGCAGTCCTGATTGTTCCATTAAGATATACATACATACATACCATGCTTTCAGAGCACAAACATTGTTCCCCTAAGGAGAGTAAGTCGGTGAAATTCATGCGAAAAGTCTATGCCGAAATAAATATAGAATTACGAAAATTTAAAGCCTACTTTTAGGCTGAATGCTTCAAATTACTGGATTTTCGTGAAATTTCTTTTGATTTGGAAATTTGCAAATTTTATAAATGAAATTTCAAGCATATTTCTTATCTTCTAGATACTCTTGAAGATAATTGTTGATAATTGTTATAAATATTTCTTTTATTTAAATTTCTTCCTCCAGAAAAGTACGTATAAAAACTCACTTTTTTCACCACCTTGTGCCAAATAAAATTTGCAGCCCAATATAAAACGCAGCAGGATATTTTCCTCATAATTGTGCTGCGTGACTGCGTGGTATCTGTTTGCATATTTCAGTGGGAATATGATTGTTTCACAGCACAGCGGGAACAAATTCATATCTGTCAACAAATTCTTGAACTTTCTCTCTCTTAAACATTAAGTGGTGTGGTTCACGCAGTGAGCACATTGAATCCTTAAATGAATAATGGAGTCAATAATGTAAATGCTAATATTCCTGTCTGGCTGTGGAGTCACATTAACGCTTGTTCTTGTAATGTTAACGTACATTTACTGGCGTGCCTCAAAAGAATAAAACAAGAACGTTGGCTGGGGGCACATCAACAACATCAGAAGTCTGTCATGCAACGGCAAGCAACTGCCGATAAGCACGTCAAAAGCCCGCTGCCGGTAATGACTTCATTCCCCTTTTTTTACCGTGCCATGCATTTACCGGACCATTCAAGTGAAGTGCGAAGACCGCGGGGCTGCATTTAATAAGCCACGCGCATGTTGTCGCCGCAACCAAAAAAAAAAGAAGGGAATTCAAAGCTGCCAGCGATAATAATCGGGAAAATGAGCAAAAAAATTACTCTAAAAAATTGTTCAATTAAGGCGAACGCGCTTGGCGTGCGAAAGAGAGCGGGCCAGCAGTGAGTGAGAGTGAGAGAAATGGGACAAAAAGGCACAATTTATAATAACGGGAATGCACATAATTTTCTCACTCGCACACCCAGCAAACACTTTCGAATGCGTATGCTGGTCTTAGCAATCTCGTGACTACACTCAGCATAGGAGATAATGAACATGATTTACATGTTATCCATGTACATATGTATGTGCAGACCCCTGATCGGCTTCAACAACAAGAACAACGAACATGATTTTGCCTGGGTCATAAAAATAATTTCAACAATGTTAGTCTGATCCGGATAGAATTCTATTCAGGTTGGATAGAAAACAAAATATTATTTCACACTGAGAGTTCATTTTAAGCAATTCAGTTCTGAGGCAGCCGTATAATATAAGTAGTAGTCTGATGTGGAAACATATTAGCGGATGTGGACCTATGGACACCAATGTTAATTCAACTCGAATGAAAAACCATAAGGTGTGCCTTCTGAATCAAAAGGTTCTATAACAACTATATAATATTGTTTATCTGAGCGTAGGATATCTATCTGGTTAAATTCAGATAAGAAACATAAAAGTTATCCTACTTCTTGTTAATGTCGGCAGCTGTATATAATTGTTCGATCCGGATGAATCTTGACTAAGCCAGCGTGCAGATATCTGTTCAAAATTTCAGCTCTGAAGACTTCTGAGTTCTCGATGTGGATAGATAGCTAGGTCCTTCATCATTTTGATCAAGTACATATATATATATACGCTTCCTTATGCAAACCTTATGAAAACAAGAACGAGAGACCAACTTCAGGTAACTGAAGCTTACATACCCTTGCAGATTTCCTTGAAATTCGGTCAGCATACGTGGAGGCTTCTAAGACTGACACGTTCCAAACTTGGTTTAATTCGTATAAAAAACAACAAAAAATCTGTTATAGTTAGCCTAACTACTACTAACTTTAGCCAACCCAGGATCTCCCAATAGCTAGCATTAAGAAAAAGTGTTTGCAGGACACACTTCTGCCTGTGTGTGAGTATATAAATGAATAACGCCTGTTACTGCCATGTAATTAAATGCATGCTAAAAACGTATGCAACAACAATGCCTTACCGCTGCTGCCAATCAATATGCGGGCTATGTGCTGGCTGGCGTTTAGTCCTGCCAGGGTATTTTAATTGAAGTGACGTCAAAAGCAGACATGTAAAATGCTGAAAACGCAACCATTTTTGTTACTTTCATGTGGTCGTTCACTCAATGGCTACGCAATTAAGTATACGCCGCTTTGGCTGTCAGTAGCAACTGCCACAACAGGGCTGCCATACCAAATTCTGTTTACTTTCATAAATTTGTGAAACTATCAAATTGGTATTTTTCATAAAATGCTTTGACCTTATTCATCGCCTGCCTGTTGCAATATTTTCCGAGTGGGCTAAATTGCAGATGCCCAGCAGGATGACTTGAAACTCACTTTGACTTTGTCTTCGTTATGATGCAAAATTTATGTTTACAATTTACTTGGAAACATCAGGATATGTTTGAAAAGATTGCAGCTTAGAAATTTGTTTGCTGAAAACTAAATTAAATTAAAAGTTGAATAAATATTCTAATTTAAGCAAACAAGTAAATATGTTTTAGAAAAGTATCAGTTTCTTGTGCTGTAGCTGCTTCTGCTGCTTTGCAGTGGCTCAATAAATTTAATAACATTACACACACACACAAAGGCAACAATAACAGTTAAATAGGGTGCTGCATGCGATATACGGGTGGCGATAAGGACGACGACGACGACGACGCAGCTAAACATTTTCCATTCAACTTAAAATTGTTTACAAAATAATGTGAAAATGGCTGCGAAGCATGTGTTGCCAGCCAGGCTACTGCATGTTAGTATGTATGTATGTGTGGGTGTATGCCTGTGTGAAAATTACGATAAATGTTACCAAGCGAGAACAACAAACAACAACATCAGCTCAGGGCTAGAGGAATTTATGGCAATGCTATTGGGCTTGCAGCGTGTTCCTCGTTTACCATAAGTTCAATGTTTTTAAATACCAAAAGCAATCATTGACATTACACATACGCAACGTTGGCTTATTGCCCCACCTCACACCAAGTGGCCGCCCAGCATGTAGCTTATAAAAGTGGCAACGTCCTGGGTATTTTATGGCAACATTTTTATACATTTCACGCGCGCACCCATAAATAACGATTATGCTTCAGCCAAGCATGCACAATGTTTATGACTTTTGGCCAAGTAAATTGGCTTGAAAGGCGCACAGTGGCTGCATTATGGGTCGCGATAATGCGTATGGTCGCAATCATTGTTCCCTAAATGGCTTCATTTTGAAGCCAAAATATCAATTGAAAGCTTGTGCGACTGCAATAAGTCTAATTTATGTGGCAGACGGAAGGAAAATGGAAAATGGAAGATGGAAGATGGAAGATGGAAGGAAGTCTGCCAAGGAACACAATATGAAAACTTTCTTGCGGCAATCGTAGACTCACATGTTGTGCTTCTGCTAAGTTTCCGGTAAATTAATCCAAAGTGTTGCGGTCCAAAGGCGACAGCTACCACAACACAAGTCAACTGCAAAGTTTTGCGAAATGTGCGAAATTCAACAACAACAGAAAGACGACACCAACACCAGCACCAACACACAATACACAACACACTGTGCACAGCAAATGGTGTTCGCAAAATTGTCGCTGGCAGCTGTTGCAGACAGCAATGGCAACAACATGCAACGGAAATGCAGACACACACATGCACACACATCAGCATCCAGCGAGCATTTTCTAAAGCGGAAGTTGAAAATTGGATTGTAGGTAGGTTGGTGTAGGTGTCAGTGTAGGTGTATGTGTAGGTGGTAGTGTTGTAGATATGGGAGATATAGAAAGAAAGCCAGCTGCTTCTAAGCTTACATTTTCTTTATTCCCATAGAAAGTCGAATGACTTACTAAAAAGAAAACAAATTCCCAGGAAATTAATGTTGTCTACCGCCTGACTGACTTCTCTCTCTTGCTGGCGAGAATGCTTAAGAATACTTCAAAATGTTTGTTGGGTATATTTGGCTCGTTTCTGGTATATGTATAGGTTGTGCAATAAACACACAGACAAATTTTGTTAGCTGCCAGGCACTGACAAAACCCCAAAATTGCAATATATGGAAAAGTCAATTGCATTTTCATATTGAAAGGATCACAACAACAATGAAAGCTTGAGCAACAGCAACTCGAATGCATTTCTCATTAAAGTTTATGTGTCATAATTAAGACATATTTAACAATATAAGCAAAATAAACGCCTACAGCAAAGTCAGAGCAAATTCTGGCTGCACAGATTTGGTCACCTGAAAATTAATCAACTCCATTCAGACGTAACAACTTGTTCGATTCATGTTTAATAAATTTGTGACCTCATTTATTTGTTGTTCATTTCAATTGTATTCAAGGATTTATTTGATTTTCTGGCCAAATGATGCGCTTTAAGCAAGCATATCTAATTTCAAAACTAAACTCAACATCTTCACATTTACAATGTCATGTAAAATAGGTGTAAACAAATTTGTTTATGCAAATATTGCAATTAGTGACTTCCTCCAGGGCCTTAGCAATCATATAAAATATTAAGTTATTAAAGAGTTGTTGAGAAATCTATTGATACTTTGCTACCAGAGCAATGTTATTTTGAACAGTGAAATAAGAAAATCTGTGTTTTCTATTCAAATTATTTCTTGCTTAATTCTAAAACTGTTTTATGTAAATTTGTGCCTTGTGTAGCCAAGTGAAATTTATACAACACTTTGATTAATAGTGGCATACTTAGATGGACATATATGCATGCCCCTACCAAAGCATTGAATTGCCTTTTAATAGTATTCAACTCTTTCTGTTTCCACATCTCATATACAGAGCTCTGACTTTAATGAGTTTTCTCAGTGAATTCAACTGTCACACTGTCACCCGCCCCCACTGTTCATTTGGCAAGGCTTCAGTTTCGGTGTCGTGTCAACACCTTGACAAACTTTGCTTTCAATTTCAGTCAGCTGGTGAAGAACTCCTGCCTTGGCCTGCCCGGCAACTCACTCGCTCGTATTACCCATTTCCATTCCAATGCATGTGAACCAAAAATGTTTGCCCTTTTGGTCGGTCGGTCGGTCGGTCTTTGGGTCGGTGTGCCGCTCGTGCTGAGCATATCTAAATGGAAAACGTGCTTTATTGCAGGCCCCACCTGTAACTGGGGCTATTCGACTCTTTTTTGCCAATTTCAGATTGACATGCGAAGTGCAAGGAAAAACACTTTGACTCCAACACTGGCTGAAGTTGATAGTGTTTGCACTTCATTTCGTAAAACTGTTCGACTGTGAACATTGACATATCTTGAACTGAACTCCCAAATCATAATTGTTTTATTTTACTTATATTGAATTTTCAACTAAATTATTAATTTATATGCAAAACAAGTAAGAATGCTATAGTCAATATTCCGACTATAAGATACTCGTACTCAGCATTTGCTTAACATTTTCGGAAGCGATCTTTCCCGTCTAGGTATATATATCGTCATTGGGGAGTCTACATACCAAATTTGGTGACTCTAGGTCTTATAATCTTCGAGATTTAGGTGTTCATACAGACTTATAGACGGGCTCTATCAACTCTGCTGCCGATGCTGGTCAAGAAAATATATACCTAATGGGATCGGAAAGGCTTCCTGTTGCATACATTTGCACGATTGCTATATGACTATATACTAGAGTACGAGTAGAAGCAGTGAGAAATTATTAGTATAATTTCATGTTTTTTTGCACATCTTTGGCTTGCAGTTGGCAACGCATAATGAATTTAGTACCAAATTTCTCTCGAATTTAATTATAAACTTTTTGAGCCTGCCAGAGACAGACCATAAGCTTTGCCCGCTCGATGCCACGATAGAAGCTAAATGAACTTTCAGTTGGCTCAACAATTTGTTGCCCTTTGGCCACAGCCACAGAGTTTCTATACATTTCCATTCATTACGGGGAGTCATAGTGTCAAAGCCAAGGAAAAGATTGTTTTCAAAATTTGCTGTGAATAAATTAATGCAATTTCAGCATAAAAGTTTTGACAGCGGCCATGAAAATGCTTGTTGAGAATCAGGATGTTGATGAAATTTATTGCCGAAATTAAGGATGACAAATTAACCATACGCAGTGTGTGACCAACAGTTGTTTTAATGCATTTCAGTATGTCATGACAGAGAATTTTAAATTCATTAATTCGCCATACCTGATCGAGTAGGAGTCTGTCAGTCACAACAGTCAGTGCTGTCAGTCACATTGTTATATCGACTGAGTGTCCTGCCAAGTCCCATTGATATTGATGTCACTTCTGCTACACCCTTTGCCGCCTCCACTTGACAGCTTGGCTTGTCATTTTTGCATTCGCTTTACGATTTGAGTTATTGGCAGCATACAAACGGTGACAGCCAAGTGCGTGCCTTTTGGGCTGCAATTTTATTCTCATCCCCATTCCAATACCACTTCCCATCGCTCAGTCCTGTCTGTTGGTATCTATGACTACGCTCTTCCAAGCGAATTGCTGCCTATTCAATCAGCATTTCAAGCATTTGAAGTGACAATCATAATGCAGATATTGCAATTGCGATTGCAATTTGCAATACGAGCTTTGCACATAGAGACAAGCTGACGCACAGGTTCAGGCATTAGCTGGTTGCTATCACCTTGTGGGGCAGGAACTTTCCTTAGCCTTGGCCACTTGACAGTATCGAGGTCACATGACTCTTCGAAATACAATTTGTGGCATATAGGAGAGCTATATAATTTCATGATCTTTGGGTGACTCAGAGCTGGATCTTCCTATAGAAATTCATGTTTCATCAACGGCAAAGCTCTACTTATGTTTGTATTTGAAGAGTCTTCTGGAAGCAAAATCTTTCCCATACTTATAAATCCTCATGATATTCCTAGAAATTTAACTAGGATCTGTTTTTTGTTAGTAAACCAAGAGAGCTGAGCCTTGCCTTGGACCACCATACACTCCCACCAACCCCTCTCTGAGAGCAAAACTAAAGTGAAAGCAAAAATTGCACATTGCCGAAAACTGACCGTACTTGCTCAGAGGCTTCATAGTCGTAATTCTTTTACTTTTCAGTTTTCTCGTTTGGTATTTTTTGTTCTTCTTCTTCTTCTTCTCAACTTTCCCACAGAGCCTTTGTAGATATTTGTGCTTGACTTTGTTTATTATTTGGTCTGACCACATTTTTCTAGTTTTTGCACGTTTCAACTTTATTACCGAACATTCTTGCTCTTTTTATGTGGCTGCTGGAAACTATATAGATATATAGACACACACACACACACACACACACACAGGCACAGCCACAGGCAGACAGGAAACAAACTGCGGTCTAGATGAGAATGGCCAGCTGTAGTTGGAAGCCTATCTGTGTGAAACCAAGTTGGGCCATTTTTTTATTTTGGGGCATTTACAGTGAAAATACAACAAAACCAAGAAAATACAAACAAAATAATGTAATGTTTGTTTCGAACAACCGCACAAATTTTCGATACGACAAAGATAACTTAACAACTTAATGGCAGGCCGCAAATAGCCACCGGGGAGAGAGAGAGAGAGAGGGAGGTGAGGCAAATACAATAAACGGACTGACTTGAGGCCAAAGCCCAAATAGTAGACAACAACAGTTAGCTGCACATAAATCAATTTGTCCAGGGTTGGAGAGAATCAGAGTGATTACTTATGTCAGCACAAAATACAAAGCAGGACAATGAAGCCACTCGGGGTTACGATAAGGGTGAAGGATGAAGGGTGAATGGTGAATGGTGAAGGCGACGTGCGGTTACCATTAGCCGCATGTGCAAAGTGTAAGAGGCTCAACAATGGCAAACCGACTGGCAAAAGGTGCAGCACTTGGCCAGCTGCATTCACTCAATGGCCACAATAAAAGCAACAGTCGGGCAGGGCAAATGCAAAAACATTTGCAGTAAACATGTCGGCAAGAGTACTACAAGTGTTGCAAATCTCTTGCCTGCTCTTGCTGTGGTTGCACTTAAGCCCTGGCTGAAGCCAAGTTGGTCAAGTGTAAGCCGCCGGCTTTAGCGAACAAAAGTTCCCTGGATATAGTGAGTGAATGAGAGCACTTTGCCCAACGGGCCATCGGATTACAAACATTTTGACTTGTTCTGCCAGCTGACTTTCTGCAACACCCAAGGCGGTTTTCAAGCAAATCAAATGAAGGCACATCGATGTTTAAGTTCCGACAACAGGGGTAACAGAGTAGGTGGTGGTAATTGAACCGTGTTTTCATATATATTTTTTTAGTGAAAATAACTTTATGGTGTCATGATTTATCCACGTTTAAACTTTGCCACGCTATCAGCAAAAGTTTGGCTCAGCTGCATATGGCGGCACACACTTGCCCCCCCAAGTTGCATGATGGCTGACAGTGGCTGAACTTTGTGCATAACATAACATTTTCAAAACATTTTATCACATTACGCTTTCAACTTTGCTATGAAAACAGCATTCCAACGGTTGATCTTGGCATGCAGAGCGAAGCCAAAAAGTGGTCTATGAAAATGTGTTTTGAAATTCGATGAAGAATTTATCGATGTTAGAGATAATATGCTGATGCAGTTGATCCATCAAACAATTTTCGTGAAAATGTGACTTATTCTAGACAAAAGTGTATACACTGCTTTTGGGTAACATTTTGCTTGGGGAAGGGCTCTTTGTGTAGCAGCACAAAACTGACAGTACTTTATATGAACATGCATGCTTTTCTTGTTTTAACTTCACTTTCGTAAAGCTTCAATTGGGAATACCTTGTATGTTTGCAAATTAAAGTTTTCAACAGGTTTTGAATACAAAACACAATTATTGCACGCAATTTTCGCACAATGAATAAGATATGAAATTAACACCAATGACAAACACATAAAGTTCAGATCCTGATCTGCACCTGGCCGCAAACAGTTTGTAAACAAATGTTGGCTCGCAGAGACAAAAAACAAATGTAAAGTACGACCATGACAAAAGTCAAATAATTTTCAATATTCATGACAATTGTGTGCACACAAATAAACACACGCACACACACACACACACACATACACAAATGAACACGAAACCAATGGCAGTGCAAACGTTTACATATCCTTTGTAAGCAAACAAATTATGGTAAATAATAAAAATATATGAATTTCTGCATTTATGCACAAAGGTCAGTGCATGAACAATATACACACACATATATATATATATATATATATTTAATTTTGTAAAATTCCACAATTTCCACATGTATGTGAGTGTGAGTTTTGTAAGTAGTTATATATGTGCATACTCGATTATGGAATTATAAAATATTCAGGCCAATGTGTAACTGTGGCAAATTACATAAAATATTGAAAACTAATTTCAGTTGCACTCAGTCAAGTTTCATAAAATCCATTCTAATTTTGAATTCAATTAAAATGGCAAGTTAGAGTTCTATATGTTGTCTAGCTTCACAGAAATGCAAGCAGCATTGACAATGAAATTCGATTAAATTATCTCTAATTGCATAGAAAGTCTTATTTTGAGAAGATTTTAAAATATTTCTTGTAAAATTTGAACAATAAGCTGAGCTTTTCCAACTTCTAGCTGGCACCTCGAAGTGCTTGTGTATATATTGTTGTTTTGCTTTAATTTCATTTAGCTTTGGCGTAAACAAAACCTTCAAACGACTTCTTCTACGTCTGGCGACGTGACTTCTTCGCCTAACTTCACCCACAGTCCTGGAATCAGAGCCCCGGCCATTCTGTCTACATTTTATTTATGCGCCATTGAGGCAATGAAATTGCTGGCGACATAAATTGCCACCAGAAAGGTGAAAATTGCAAACAATAAATTATAATTAATGATTTATGCCAGACGCTTCATACGCTGCAATCAATAGCTTACACTTTGGGGTATATAAGGCTTCCCGGAATCAGGAGACGAAAGAAGTGGTCTTTGGAAAGCAACAGAAGTAGATTCCAACACATGGAGAAATTCACATGGATATTCAGTTAGCAGTTATATGCCTAATGATTGAATAAGTTCTTAGAATTCTTATTATATAAAAACCACTTCAAAATTGAACAAATCTGAAACGTATAGTGCAGGGGGCTTGGATATATAAATCTAATGTCAAACAAGAATGCAGTTTCTTTTGATTTAACACGAAGGAAGTCTGATCTAGAACTGAGTTTGGCAATCCAAATAAGTGAGCTTCTTTGCATTGATTTGATCATTTTCAGATTTCACTTCAAATGAAGAATACAAAATATTCGCTATGTTTTCTTTCTACTGCACAGCTTTTCGTCTTCATCATCTTCATCTACAGCCACACCCTATAGTCACTCCCTTAAAGGGTTTCACTTAGTCGACTATATTTGCTGAGAATATCCTAACACCACTCTCTCTCTCTCTATGGCAAAGAAATATGTTCTTTCCGCTAAGCGTAAATAACACAGATATTTCAATTAAGGGACCGTGATTTGCATGCATAAACAAAGCCATTCGGTTACTTCTTGGCCGCTACTTCTTGGCTAAATTGATGTCCCACAAGTTGCTCTAGTTTTCGAGTTAAGGTGTATTATCAGCCAATTTCCTAAATGCAGCGCGCTTTACTTCATTCTGGTTTCCTTGGCCCCAACGCTATAATGGGGTCGTTTCCATGCAGCAAGTGGATTTTCTCAAAAAAGTTGAGGTGGTGCGGTT
This sequence comes from Hirtodrosophila duncani, assembly GCA_037043425.1. Taxonomy (NCBI): domain Eukaryota; kingdom Metazoa; phylum Arthropoda; class Insecta; order Diptera; family Drosophilidae; genus Hirtodrosophila; species Hirtodrosophila duncani. The sequence goes on along the minus strand of JBAMBM010000820.1, from coordinate 1,832,213 downwards.
TTTTTTTTCGTTTTTCTTATCAGCGGCAAAAGTTGGTGAAAAGTTCCAACAACTTCTGTTTAGCTCTAAAGCCAGCCACTCAACCGAAGGAGTGTAAATACTCGTATGTTGCACAGGCGAGCCTTTCGCATTTTAATTAAGGGGCGTACGTCGAGTGTTTGCTTATTTAATTGCACAATCGAAAAATGTACCGAGTTAAATTATTTTTTGGATGCCTTGCCTTGGTGTTTGCTTTAGCACGAGGAAAATGTAAAATATTAACAGAGTGGTTGGGCAATGTGAGGTAAAGGGAAGCGCAAAAGCAAGAAATTCAATTTCGTTTAAGCAAACATGTCACAACAGCAGCAGCAGCAGCAGCAGCAACACCAGCAACAACACTCAGTGTCGTTTTCGGCAATGAGGATGATGCCAGAAGTTGCAGGCTGCATTTTATATGGCCAGAAATGACAGCGTCTGATGTGGGCGAAGATATAAAAAATATATCAGACAGCAGACATTCCACCCATACTCGCACTCACTCTGCTGCTGGTGATGCTGATGCTGAAGACGGAGCAGTGTGACATCCGACAACGTATCAGTGTTGCTGCCTCATCGGCATCATGTTACGTCGTTTATCACAATCAGGGCATGACAGGACGGCCGAAGCACAATAGCTGGGAGATGCTGACTGCCTAGGTAAATACTCCGATTTCACCAATTCATTAGGTGAATTCAGGTTAAAGTTTCATGATTATTTTTATTTTCACATATTCAAGCACCAAGGCCACTAGACGTATACTTAATATGCTGGCTGATTCCATTGGAAGACTATTATAATTTTATGCTGATAAGCATTTTCTTAGACATTTCATTATATCACAAATGGAAAGGTTAGAAAAGTGGTTTATGCATGGACAAGCATATAAGATAAATAGCTTCTCCTGCTTTGATGAAGCGCATGTAGCAAAATGTTCCGTAGATTTACCTTGCTCGTTTGGATTATATTGAGACACTTCACGTTGCAAGTCGATTCATGTGATCGATCAAGTCATTTGAAAGCTGAAAAGCTGCTGAATTTTTATTGCAAGAATTGTGCTTTAAACAATTTTGATCTTACAAACTAGTGAGTGGATGTGGTAATAGAAATCTTATATTTATGGCCTTATATATGAGAATTTTTTGCATCGCAGCCTCAAGGTGGACTTTCTGCCGATAAGCCAGTGGTACTTTTTTTGGTACTGGGGGACTCCGGCTCTGACTTCTCTTATCCCTGATCTTTCTTCCCAGCACCTAACAAAGATGTAGCCAGATAGGACCTTATGAGGTGGTAGAACGGCGTAGGTAGGGTTGACTTCAGCTTATGTAGCAAGCCAGTATGCCACACTCTGTCGAAGGCTTGCTTATTCTACTTATGTGTTGTACATTTTTTCGTTTGTGTGGATTGTAGAATATTTCATAAGTTTCAAACTTTACTTATGCATTATGCAAATAAAATGTTGTTATTTCTTGAACAAAGCTAATACTTAACAAGAAAGCAAGACTATCTTATACACCATTCACATTGTAAATATATAACCGATCTATATCAATTCTAGACGGTGATCGTGGTGCTACAGTGGATGCAAGGGATACAAGAAGAATTGATTTCAATTTGGATGAATAACACAAAAGTAATTCCGGAACAATCAGTTATCTGGTAGCTTTATGATATAGCCTTCCGATCTTGTTCAGATCAGGGCAGTGGCCGTGGGGCATCCTCAAATGGATACAAATTCAATTTGGTCAGTTATGATGCTAATTGTTCATTCCGGAACAATCGGTTATATGGGAGCTATATGATATAGTTGTTCGATCTGGATAAAACTCGAACTTAACCAGCGTCCAGACAAAAGAAGCATCTGGAGAAAATTTCAGCTCTGTAGCTTTTAAGACTTCTGATCGTTGTGTTGCTGATCAAGAATATATATACTTTATGCATTCGGAAACACTTCCTTCTGTGCGTTGCAACCTTCCTGACAAAATGAATATACCATTTTGTGAATGGTATTAAAGGTATCAAGTAATTCTATCGTTTGTCTAACTTTATAATCTGTGAAACCAACTAGATGATATTATACATCGGCCATACCCTTAAATGGGTCTTCATTCACGGAATTCATGCTATTCCCATCGAAGAAGAAGAATCCCATATTGCCTACAAAGAAGGATCCACATTAAACAGCGACACATAGTGGATAAACAGTTTTCACATCTTGTTTGCATTTAGAAATACCATGTAAACAATTCAAGTATATTCAATTTTCTAGACATTCGAGAAATACTAAGCAGCTCCTGATAGCCAGCAATGCCAAAATGCTGAACGGCACTTATATTTGTAAGAGGAGCATCATGTCCTTTTGCTGTTCTACTCTAACAAACGGAAAGGCATGAGCTAATGGCCTCTGCGGAGGCAGCCAACACACATCCACAAAACCCGGCAAGTACAACACAAATACTAAATAAAAACTCAGCTAATGGATATACAAACAAGTGACACAAGGGAGCGGCGACCAAAACAATGCACAGGTCCTGCAAATAGTAATAAAATTGTAAAACAAATGCATCTAAATAAACACAGGAATGCGTTGAGTTTTGCAGCTATGTCGGTTGTGGCCATGCCTACGCATGCATTCTGCGAGTATGCAGAATTTTTAGATACATATTTATTTTTCATGCTGTTGCCATATCAGAATATGCAGCAATCAGGAACTCCAGCAGCCAGCAGCCAGCAGGAACAACAGCATCTCCATATCGATAACAATAGTATATATAGCAGGCATTATAATTGCTGGTAATACAACCACATATGCAACATGACCTGCATTTGTTTGTGTATGTATGTGTGAGTGTGTACAATTGCGGACAATAGCCTGAACAACTATGCCAATGTTATATATTTTAGTATGCGCCAGCCCCTGGCTGCCTCTGTTTACTGCTGATGTTGCTTAGCCAGTGCAACTATTAATAATAGCAACAACAGCAACAGCAACAAGAACAAGAGGAATGACAGCAACAACAAAAACAACGGACAATTGCTGAATACTGTTGATATTCCCTCTGTCCCTGTGGCAACTATTTGCATTTGTTTAAATATACTTGTGTACTAGCATTTATTTAAATTTATTGGTTCATGTTGTAGCTGTCGGCCATTTGTGTCATATTTACAAGGCATGTCTAAGGTGGAGAGGGCAAATCCATAAGAGGGTGGCCTGGATATGGAATGCTTGCTTATGAATTTCACATGTGAAATTTCACAATATTTTTGAACGAACTTGCATAATTGGATTTTGGTTTTTAATTGCATAACATTCTTATCCAATGAATGCATTTTCGTCCTCTCCCCTAAGTGATTTCTCAAGGCAGCTGCTAGACACTGCAAAAAGATTTTAAGTGAATTTCTTCCTCTGACAGTTTAATGAAAAAACTTTTGCCATTACTTAACGGCCTTGCATATTAATTTCGAGTTTAAGTCAGCCAACAAGTTGCCATTGTCATTCATTTTTGACTACACTCATAAAAATACAAATCTTTGTGTGCTTCGAGTGAAGGTAAGTAATTCCTGATGGGTGTTCTTGGATGCTGCCTCCAGAGATGCCAATGCAAGGTATCTAGAGAGAAAGAGAGCCGGGCAAATACAGATAAGATGCTCCAAGGCTTCAATTGTCCCTGGTTCATTGCATTTCCGAAAGCTGGTCTCATTGGTAATGCCAATCTTGCATATTATGGTCGTTAGCCATCTCTGATCTTTATCAATGCTCGACTCTCTAGGCCACTCTTAGGTAGTAACACATTCGCCAGCCTGATGCCTTCCTTAGCAAGGGCATCCGGCGACTCATTTCCTTCCATGGCCTGGTGAACGGGAAACTATGGTGTTTGATGGTGTCTTATCTTTATAGGATAAGGGAGTTGTCCGACCTCAGCAGCTTTCCTAATGGTCTAAAACTTCTGCCTAGAATACACTGCAGTAATCTGGCAGCTTATACGGCATCTTCATCTCAGGATCTGTACAGTATGAGACCTATAATAACTACAAAAGAAGCTTTAAAAGCAAAGAAATGATCGTGGTACTTGAAAAGCTTGTATTTCTAAAGAATTAATATGAAATGTTTTGATATGATAGAATTAATATGATATTCATTGTGGTAACAACCGGGACTCCCTAGAACGATATTTAGAATTCTTAATTTATTGTTCAAAAAAATGAAAAAGTAATAAATTTATCACTTATAGCTTTATCATAACTTGAGCATACCCTCATAATTGTTTTTTTTAAATTTAAAGATTAACCTTGATTCTCTTCTGAACTTAGAGGAGTTTTTTTCTTAAGTGCATGCATATTCTCATTGGACTTTTTAATTACATCATCACGGTTGCTGGACCATTGTTGCAGCTGTCACATGCTCGTCATTCGAGTTTGAATAGCTTCTTCGATGTTCTGTCTAATGCTGGAAAATCGTACGAGTAGACACAATTGTCGAAAAATATTGTGACCGGATGCCTGCCTGCCTGCCTGCCTGCCTACCTGAGCACGTAAATTAATAACTGAGAACTGTCAGCTGAGCTCATTGTCTGATTTTGCTGCACTTACAATTCTATCAGTTTAGCACTCAGTCAGGCACAGAGTAAACCCATAGCTGAGCTTTGCCTGGTCGCCCCTGCTGTATTATGCAAATTTTTCTTCAGACAACAATAGACTGGACGATAGGTAGACTGAACCTGGAGTCAGCAACAAGCTGCACATGCAGCAAATTCTGGCCTACGTCAAATCAATGTGCAATTCTTACTCTTACTCGATTTTCACAGGCCAGAGAACTGGGGACTTGAGGCACGGAAGCAACCGTCAGCTTAATTAAACTTGCAGTACATTCGAGTCGGTTGTGCAACGATTTAGAAACAAGCTTTGTGCAGTTTTAGTCATTAAATAATGGCCAGCACCCTTGCATCATCCTTGCTGCTAGCTTCCAGCCAGTAAATCTTCTATGAACTGTGTAACGAAGCCCATAAAAGAGTATCAAAAGTTTAGGCAAATTTGTTGAAATGTAAAATGTTCTACTGAAGGGAAACATCACCAAATCAATGCAATAAAGGTTGACTTATTAGTGTATGTGTATGTCTCCATAGCCAGATAACTTGTCCAACAAGCAGGAAGAAAATTATGAGCACTCATTTTATCGGCATGAACGAGAATATTTGCCTCTGAGATCTTAGATTTTATTTGAAAAGAGCATCTCTTAGTTGAGCATCCTCAACTGAACTAGTCCATGTCGTCCATATATACATTTTTGCCAAGACTAATACTCTCGTACTCTCGTTGTGTGCCGTAGAGCTTTTTAATTTTAATGAGATCTCACTGACAGCAGCGACGTGCCCGCCCTGAACCTGATCCTGGGCCTGGGTGTGGGTGAGGCCTTCAGTTTGCCACGTCGATAACCTCGCCTCGGCACTAATTGAGGTGGCAAGAATGCCTTGCGATTGCTTGACTTTGTCCAGACACATTCTAATTAGAAAAGTATGCATATTTAAGGCGCTGGCCAAATTATAGAAGCTGAAAGGACAATGACAAGGACGCTGGGAACTATCTGACAAGTGAGATGGCAAAAGAAAATGTCATCTGGCTGTGGGTAAGGAATCATGAATAAGCTCTTAACTAATGCAAATGATAAGTTAGCTCTCTTTTGGAAAATTGAATGTAACAATGCCCCTTTGTTGCATGCATCTTATACACACTTGCACTTGTGTGTGCAGCTAATTGGATGCATTGCATCCTGGCACTCTGAACAAATGCAAATGTGCGACGGCCGCATGGTTGCCAGGGCGAATAAACCGCAAAACAGATTGATACATTACGTGTACTATTTCAATGAGCTCCATTCCGGACCCGGGCACAGAGGCGCCCACAAGCACAGCCACATACATACTGTGCTGGAACTGCTGTTTGCGATGCTACTGATTGATTTGTTGCATTCGAATGCCAATTGGAATTTCAACAAATTGGGTTTTTGCATTTCAATCAGGTAAAAAGCTTCGCTTTGCTTTGGCTACGACTGAACGTTGAGAAAGACGTGTGTATTTGGAATCAGACCAATCTACATGCAATTTAGTTTAATTAATTTTTAAACATTTCATTACGAATGTCTTAAAAATGCACGATGTCGAAACGGCGAAGGATGGATATAGGAACTGAAGAACTAAATGTCATGATTAACTGTATCAAATGCGAATGCATTGCAAAGGGCTGGCGGAGTCTTTTAACAATTTGTTAAGATATCTTTCCTTATTCCATTTCATTTTGTCCAGGCCAAAAACTAATTAGTGTTAATAAGAAACGCAGCCTTCATGATGTACCCAAAACATTGGATGAAAAAACAAGCACAGACACAAAGTAAGGATGACACGCAGCCGACAAGCGCTAAAGCGAAATTCATGTCAGCGGAAAATGTTGTTGCTCTGAGATGACAACAATAACGTTGCAGGACAATGGCGTTGTCGTTTGTCTTCCGCCGTCATTGCAGGCATACACAAATGAAACTATCCTCCATTTGTCGGCCGTCTCCTGAAAATGTTGTTAGTTAGCTTTTGCCTACGGCGCTGACATTTCACGCCGAAAACAAAGAGTCCTTGCTAAATAGAAGCTTAGGTAAGAAGATGAAGAAGACTTCACAGAAGCATAACCACGTAGTATGGTCGTATTACTGCCAATTCAGGATCTGCTGGTGGAAAGTTGATGCAGAACTCTCCGCCAGGTTGTAAGAAATACATCCATAGTTATATGAACTTTATGAACTTATACAAATTGTAATTAATAAAGAAAACTCTGAGTTGTTCATATTCGCATTATAAAAGGAATTCTTGTTCAGTTTAAGTTTGAGCCACGTTCGTATGCCTGGTATAATTAGTGACGCCTCCATATGCATGACTGTACATTGTGAAAGATGATTTATGATGCAATTTCCCGCATAAAAGCAAAGTGGCACGTGCGTGGGCTGGCTTTTATAATAGTCCTGTAGTGCAGGACGTGCCTGAGCCAACGCAGCTGCGCTTGCATAAATGGCCGAGGCATAAAAACTGCCTGGGTCGACAAAAATTCAATTTGGATTTTGTGCTTTTTGCCTGTTTGTGTGCAACATTCTATTGTCATAAGTTTTGAGAAAGCTTCAAGGGGGGCTAAGAAAAGCTCTACTCCCCCTAAAACTCAGTCTCACGACTAGGGTGCTTATATAAACAGGACAAAACCATTCACTCCCCCAACTTGTGACAGTTTTTATGATGCAGCTATAAGCATTGAGTAAGCGCCAGCTTAAGACCCAAAAAAAAAAAGAGAAATAGCCGAAGCAAATTTAAAATGCCAGGCCTTGGAGAGGGCCATAACTGCAAACGAATGCATATGGGATGCGAACTGGTATGGGATAAGCGCAGTGTGTCTGGATAACGTACACAGGAAGCAAAGGACGAAACGTGATAGGAGCTTGATGATTAAAAAGAAGCCTTGCTGGAACCCTGCAGGAATTGCAGTTAGGCAAAGCCTGCGGAACATATAAAGTCAGTTTTTTTTTACATTTTGAGGTAAAGCTGTGGCTCTGGCTTTATGACCTCCGGTGTTTAGGTCTTGTTGAGGCGCAACAGCAATTAAAACTAGCATAAAGCAGCAAAACAAAGAGAGAGAGAGAGAGAGATGAGTTGGCACACTTGGGAAGTAGCTAAAATGTAGCATTGTTATATTGGAGGGAGCCCAAAATGTATATGTACTACACTTAATGAAGAACTGAAAGATTTTAAATTCACATTTTATGTTAAAATGTTTTGCTATGTAAGAAAACACCATTTTATCAATTCAATCAATGAACAGCTAAGAAAAGCTCCAAAACAAGCTCAAAAAATGCAAGCAAGCAGATAAGAAAATAAACAATGTGGCTCATAATTTCCAGCCAAAGCTAATTTTGTGAAGCCAAGACCAATTACGATAATTACAGAAGCTCAGCTATTGGCTGCTGCCTCAGCAGATTCATTCAGATTTTCCATAACTTGGCTGAATCGTTGGCATCACATTATGATGATTGCCATTCCTGCAATTGAGCTCATTATACATGCCAAGCCGATTTTCATGTTTTGAAACCGACGGCGTTGATGACCATGTTAGTATAGAGGATTAGTGTCGCCAAAGCAACGTTAAGCGGCTTAGCAGCTGCCAGCAGCACAGCAGCAACAACAACAGCAATATCCAATGCTAATGAGCAAGCAAACAGTGGCAAAGGAGCAAAAGCATACCTAATTCCACGAGAGGGTAGAATAAGCGAAGGATAATAATTTATTGGCGGAGCCAGGATATTATTACAAGTGAAGCAAGGATAGCACAATCCAAATCGAAAGTATAAGGGTTAATAATTCATAGATAATTGGCATCTGCTTTCCCGCAAATTTCTAAAAAGAACAAAATGTATCAACTCTAAGTGAAATCAAATCTATCAAGTTATTGCATTGCATAATTCAATTGGTATAGTAGCTTGGCTCTATCTTGACATACATCTAAATTTCGTACTCTTTTCAGAAAATCCTTTTAATTGATATTGATATCATGGAGATGCATTACAAATAACAAGGACGCCGCCACCTTTGGTATTAGATTTAAAAAGACGTCACTTACCTAACCACTCCAAGCTAGATCAAGTCGATCTAAAATTTGAACCCCATACATACATTCATACGTACATACATGCATACAAATGAAGTTAAATAAAACCTTTAATAACAAGAAAGGAAGGCTAGCGTTGACTTGCCTAAGCTTATATACCATACATATTGTAAATACATAACCGATCTAGATCAAATCTGGCCGGTGGGCGTGAGGCTACAGCGGATACAAGGGATACAAAACGAATCTGTTTTGATTTGGATGAAAACACACAAAAAGTTATGTTCATTCCAGATCAATCGGCTACTCAGATGCATACGAAGTCAATTTGGTTTGATTTGGATGATAAGCAAATAAGTAATGCTACTAAGTGTTAGACCGACGGGATTCCTAAAATGGACACACCCAAATTGGTTAAATTTAGATGAATAACAGAAAAGTTATTTTACTAAGTTGTCATTCCGAAATAATCGGTTGTATGGGAGCTATGTGATGTAGTTAGTCGATGAAATTTGATTGGATGAAAGAAAAAAGAAGCATCTGGTAAAAATTTCAGCTTTTTAGCTCTTAAGACTTCTCAGATGTTTGTATTGAAGCAGACTGGCGAACAGACGGATGGACGAACAGACGGCGATATGGTTGTATCGGTTCCTCTCGTCTTGCTGATTTAGAACATATATACTTTATATAGTTGCAAACGCTTCCTTCTGTGCTTTGCAAACTTCCTTCATCACAATTCTTTGTGAATGGTATAAAAAGAGACAACATTTTTATATTTTATATACAAATTCTTAAGTATTGGTAAATTTAACTACAACTGGGAGTTGCGCGATTACGAGTAAGCAATCAAATCATCTGTAAACGTGCTCTTTCCGCTTTTGTCACCTTTCACCTTAAATTTTCGTAATCTGCAACGCTTGTTGCCACCAGCGGTTGCAGAGTCCGGTCAATGTTTACTCGCAATCAGTTGAATGTATGCATAATGAAAAGGCAAGTCGCGCAATCAACGTTTGCGGTAGTAAGAATCCATAAATTTGTCCGCCAAGTAAGAGTTAATGATTTATGGCGAGTGCCAGGCGGAGGACAAATGGCTAAGTAATTGAATTACGAAGCGGAATAAAGTGGGAAAGCGGAAAAACAAAGAACGCTAAGATAGAGGCAACTTGCTGAGTAAGCACTGCCACGCCACTTATGCAAATTGGGCATGACCTCGTCCAGGGCTACTCCAGAAAACCAAAACGACAACAACAACATGAAGTTAATAGTGATGACAAAATCGATGGCTCAGAGTGAGACATTGTTGGTGATCTGGACAAGTCTGGGATGGTGGCCAAAAGTCAGCTTAGCCGCATCAATGGCAGCGGCAACAATTGGAAATGCAAGCTTTAAGGAGTTCGCCAAAGGGCAGTCAACGCACAAGAGCGTCCTATGCCATTTTTCTATTCCTATTTCCAGCTGTAGCTGCTTCTGCTGTGTAAGCGGAAACGGAAACGCAGAGATAGAGCTGGCGATGGCAAGAATAGAGTCATGAGCGTTATTTGTGCAAAATTACCTTTAACGAGGTGACTAGCTGGCACTGCTGTTCCTGTTGCATTACCATTACCGCAATAAACTGCGGCCCAGTCAAATGGGCAAGGCTGGGCGGCGGAGGGGCGTGAATGTCGAGTGCAACGACAAGTTGCCGGCAAAATTGCACTTGACTCGAATGCCAATTACATGATGCTGCAACTACAGCTGCAAATGCCAGCGGCAGGCAGACAGAGAACGAGTCTAGTCCTTGCTGCTGAGCTGACATAGTATCCGTAGATCCCATCCCCTTTGGCCTGTGCCCCAACCTCTGCCCTATGGAATTGGCATAAAGTGGATTAAATATGAATAAAAGATATTTGAGCAAATTGCATTACTGTGGCAAGAGCATAAAAAGGGAAAAAATAAAATGGAGAGACATCCAAGAGGTCAGACAGCATTAACTCACTGCATTAACTAGCCCAAGAATGCAGCAGAAAGACAGAGGAAGCAGGTCCAAGGAGAAATTGTTTTCGGCATTTTCCAAATAATAGAGAAAGGCAGAGTAACATACTTAAAGGCTGGAGAGTGTTTTGTCACAAATTGACAAAGTAAGGTAATCTTTTCTTTATAGTATAAAGTATAAACGTGTTTGCTTTATATATTTAAAGTCTCTTTGCTACTCAATCGATGGTTTCTTAAGAGCGTACATGATGAGATAAACCACTTTCATCCATATTAAATTTTTCAACCGGATAGATTGATTTTATCAAAACCAAGCTTACATACAAAAAAAAAAAAACACATCTAGATGCATGGCAGTGTGCGTGTGTGTGGTTGTAATTAAATTCCAGTGTCCTGAAAATGGCAATATTTGTTTCTAGGTCGCCAATCCACCCCAACGGCCAGGATGCGAACAACCATTGCCATTGCGTTTGGCTAAACTTCCCTTTTGTGGTTGGGCTGTGCAACAGGATATGCAAGGGTAATTCGATTACGTTGTTCGTGGCACACGTATGTATGCATATGTGTTAATGGAAATTTGCGTTTAAATCCTTTTAGTGCATTTAGAGGCTTTATTGTCTGCGTTAAAGCTATCATATGTATTATGGAACCTTTCGCTGGCATTTGCAGTTGCCAGGCAACATATAAATTTTTCATAATTTCCATTACGGAGATTTAGTATTTTGTACGTGTGGGTTGGTGTACTTCATATGCTATGCTCACCTTTACCAATTTAATATGGTAAAACAAACACCAAATAAATATTCCTTAAAATGAAAAACAAGAAAGGAAGGCTAGGTTTAGCTTGCTGAGGCTTATATACCATTCACATGGTAAATATATAAACATCAAATCTGATGGTGGATACAAGGGATGACACACAGAAAGCTATGCTGTTCATTCCGAAACAATCGGTTATATCGTAGCTATATGATATCGTTGTCCGATCTTAATCATATCAGACCAGCCGACGTGGGGTTTATTCAAATGGATATAAGCCGAGCTTGGAAGATAAACAAAAAAGTTATGCTCCCAAGTGAAAATTTATATGGTAGCTATAAGATAAAGTTCTCTGATCTTGATCAGATCATACCGTGTAACGTAGTGCTTATTCAAATTGATATAAACAGAGTTAGCTTTGATTTGGAAGAAAAAAAGAAAAATTATGCTCCAAGTGTTCATTCCGGTCCAATCTGCATACTCAAGCTTAACGAGCGTGCAGACAAAAGAAGCATCTGGTAAGAATTTCAGCTGTGTAGCTCTAAAGACTTCTGAGATCTTTGTATTGAAACTGAAGGACGGACAGGCCGACAGACGGACATGGTTATATCGATTCCACTTGTCATGCTGATCAGGATTTTATACACTTTATGTGGTCGAAAAAGTTTCATTCTATGCGTTTCAGTCTTCCTGACAAAACTAATACACAAATTTAAGCGAAGTCTATTTATCTTTCAAGTCTGATAAGGCTGGGTTTTTGTTTTTTTATATTTCTACTTTTGGCATGTCTTTTTACAAGCGCTAGTCTAATACTTATACATATATATATATGTCCTATTAATAGTTAAATGAGCTGTAAAAGCTGCAGTTACAAATGAAATTAGACTTTCTGGCGATGCTATTAATTATGCACTCTTGCATCTTCCCTTTGTGGTAATTCTCTCAATGTCTAATTTTCCTGCGGTTGACTAATTAACTCTTCTAATGGATTTTCAATGTTTGTGAAAATTAATCAAATCAAACAGGGCGGAATTTATAAGCGGAAACCGCGACCATTAGGCAAATGTCAGCACTAATTAGGACAACCCACATAAATCGTTTTTATGTCAGGGGTAATGATTGTCATTACTAATATATATATATATATTTAGGATTATTCGAGATAAATGCATATAGTATATATATGAACATATTTGAGAATACAAACTAAATGTAACATCAACTGCCATACTTGCATTATCCACTTTCACAAGTTGGTGGTGTGTAATCAGAGTCTCTCTATCAAAGAAACCTGGGCGTACAACTTTGCCGGATGCAACAAACCGAATGCCAAAAACTCACGCTAAATAAGTTGGCAACAGTTAAAGCACGATTCCCGGCACTTGCCATGCCTTTATATATTTGTGGCCGCCATCGAGTGCCACAGACATGAATTTTTCACAAAGTAGCAAACTTTATGGCGATGGCAGTGCAGTCGCCGCACAATTTTTCACCAGTCACACACATACACACATTCACACACACACACACACACACACACACGTCTACAATAATATACATATATAAATTGAGTTTTGGGTGATGGCAACTAAGAGGCAACTTTTTTGCAAACGCCTTTCTCTGCTTTTTTCTGCTGTGTTGTATTTCTATATTTATGAAACTTTTTCAATTTGGAAATAAAGTTTGGTATTTCGCGCACATTTTTATTCATAACAAAGCCGAAGCGTGACCGACAAAGCGTTGGAAAAAAACTACGACAACAACAACAACAACAACAACAGCAAACAGCAACAACAAATACTCCAAATTCAAAGAGCAACAAATGCTTGCAGGCAATTGTAAAAAATGATTTCACAGGGCTCCCCATAAATGTGTGCTGTGATATATTTTCATTATTAAAACTAATTTAAATTGTGTAAACGACATACAACATTTTTGATTTATGACCCTGTGTGCTGGGACAATTCTGATCCATTTTTGGCCCCACAAGAACCAGGACACAGCAAAATTTTTGCTGGTACTTTCTATTCGAGCCACATACGTTAATTAATACATTTTTAAGGATAATTGCGTTAAGACAGCTGGGAATTGCAAATGCCCCCTATAACTTCAGTGCTCCTGAATACCAACTGTTTGGTTGCCAGTCTTTGATGACCATTCAGAAATTTATTTTGTAATTAAATAGTTAAGGATTATATGTAATAATAATTATAAAACTATAAATTATCGATGATCGTGATCGAACATTCAATTAGGACACACATATGTGTATTCACTAACCACTTCATGAAGTTGGCAACGCACAAAAGGAAACATTTCATCCAATTGAAACTATATCTACTATATATCTGCATGACGAGGGAGTCGATATATTCATGTACGTCCGCAAATATGTTTGTTTGCTTGTGTCAACTTCAAGATTTCGGAGGAGATAAGAGCAATAGACCTGAAATCTTTATCTTATGGTTTTCATATCTATATACTGCTTAGGTCAAGAAATGCAAGCAAAAGCTAGCTTTCTTTTTATTTTTATAACCTTGCAGAGGTTATAGAAGAAAGCACCTCCGACGCCATTAAGTATATATATTCTTAATCAGCATGACAAGCCGAGTCAATATAGCCATGTCCGTCTGTCTGTCCGTCTGTTTCTATGCGAACGTGTCTCTTAGTTTTGAAGCTATCGTAATTGCCATAAGATTTCTTCTGCTATAAGCTGCTCGTATGTTAAAATCGTCAAGAACTATATCACATAGCCCCCATATAACCAATCGTTTGACAATGAGCTCTTAGTGTACACAATTTTTTGTCTTTCATCCGAATTGACGCAAATTTTGTTTATATATCAGTTCTAGATGCCTACACATGTGCTGACAAAATTTCATTTGGATCGGATCACTATATCATATGGCTCCCATATAGCCGACCGATTAGGAATGAACTCCTAGTAGCAAAATTGGTTGTTTTTTTTTTATCGAAATTGATCCAAATTTGGTAAATGTTGGTTTTAGAAGCCTCTTTTAGAAGTCTGCTGACCAAAGTTGATCCAGATCGGATCATATAACTGTCCGATTCGGAATGAGTTCTTATATACCGGATTTTTTTGTTGCTTTTCATCCGAATTAAACCAAATTTGTAACGTGTCAGTCTCAGAATCCTCCACCTATGCTGAATCTGCAAGGGTATGTGAGCTTCGGTTACCCGAAGTTAGGCTTCCTTTCTTGTTTAAATATGAATTTAATGTTGCATTCTAATTTATTTTATTTCATTCTCATTGCTTCACAAATAATGTGAGAGCATTTTTAATCCCTTGGAACGGATAAGCCTTATCGGAAAAAAGCATTCGGAATTGGGCACTTAATGAAAAGCTACATTCGTTAATTATTGAACTTTTAAGAGAAATTGTGCACGTGCAGCCCGTAATTTTCCCCTCTTTTAATGACAACGCCATTTCAGTTGACGTCACTGGAGCTGTCAGACAAATAAGCCACTTAGTTAATTCCGGAAGATTGACATTGCAGCTGCATTTTTAAACCATTTCGGGACATCTTTCTATAAAATAAGTGAGAACGCTTAGTTGATATACATATTTGGGACACAAGAATTCGCTTTCATTTCATATGTCAACAATGAACATGAACAGCATTGGCAGAACATAAAGTGGGGAAAGCTTTCTTTTAATAAAATACAGTGCAAAGGAAGAGCGATACAGTGCAATTGATTATCCACAATGGTAAAATATTATTGTATTGTTATTATATGTAATTGCAGACCCTTCTAGATTGAATTATTACCATATCATTTCAACGGCAGCCTAATGATTATGACAGAGACACTTGTCATCATTTAATGCAGGAATCTCTTTACAAGCACTCACATTTGTGTGTGTGTGTGTGTGGACGCACAAGGACTGAAACCCAGGAGCAAGCGACCATTATCACCATGGTGCGTGTAAGTGTCATCGATTGTTCAAATCGCCTAATCATACAAGATTCGAATCGTCGTCATTAATTTGAAGCGCTTGAAGTATACGTTTGTGTGCCTGATGATGATGGTGTGTGTGTGTGTGTGTAAGTGAGTTGTAAGCTCACCCATTAGCCTGGGTGTCTGCGGTTGATTTGGGTGCGCGTCGTGTTTATGTACTTGAAACTAATTACTGCTCTATTTAGGGCTACAACTAAATTATCTACCTAAATATGTAGGTTTCACTCGACTCCGAAACATTTCACAAAATTGCCAACAGCTATTACATGCCACAAATAACTAACGGTACAATTAACTTGCTTTGTGGCAAGCTGCATGGCAAACTGCATGGCAAACTATCACCAAATTGCTGAAATACTTGACGCTTTTATGAAACCTACTGAAAACTGTACGAAGATGGAGTAAATTTGAGACATATATATAGTAGCCCGATCCGGATCGAATGTGGCCAGCGGTCTTCAAAACATTCAGCATACCCAATTGGATTCAATTCGCATGAAAAACCAAAAGGTTTCCTCACTAAGAAGCATTTGGTTAATTGGAAGCAATATGATATACTTATTCGATGCGAAGGAATAAGAGCAATCATGCTACGAAAACTACGCTAGCCCTGTTTACGCTTAACAGTGACGTCGGTGTGGATCGTGTTTCAAGTTCTTAATCAATATCCTAAGATATCCGACATATTGATTTGCGTTAGTTGAGACCAACCCTAAGGTCTTCTGCAACAATTATCTTGAACAACTGCCAATTGGCATCATTATACGAGCATACAGCATTAGTATTGTCTGTCAGATAATGGCTGTCTACCACTAAACAATATCTATCCACACATATCCATATGGCTGCCTAACAACATCATCGACACATGGATGCACATTCGTATGAAATGAAAATGATATGCAAGTATTGCTTTTAGCATTGCCTTTGCCGTCGGCTTCGCCCTTCGCATTCGGTTCAACTGTCATTTACAGTTACATTTAATGTTCTGCTCCTCCAAAGTGAGGCTCTCAGACAGTTTTTGTGAATCGGTAAGCTCCTTTTAATGCAAAACTCAGCCAAGCAAAAACTCAACATTAAAAGTAATTTTCCATTGTGAAAATCCTTATTTAAATGCCAGTAACAGTTAAGTGTGTATCGCTGTAGAGATAAGGGGCAGCTTCTTCCCAAGCTCAGGCCCAGGCTCGGGCTCCTTTGCATGTTAATGTTAATGTGCACGCGAATTTGAATGCGAATGCCTGCCTTTGCGTGTTCAAGTAATCAAATCTCATCCCTTTTTTAGAGTGTTACAGATTTTAACCTTTTTGCTTGCCATTATTTTGCAAACGCTTTGTTGAATGTTTAATTTGATGTTGATGGTGTTTTCAGCTGCTTTTCAGAATTCTACTCTCGGCCTGAGTGTGAGTTTTATGCCAAAAAAGTAAGTTAAAGCCAGGCGTATGCTAAATGACACCGCCACAAAGCCGACGATAAGAATTTACGTCTATTTCCCATTATTTATATTCAATTTCATGAACCACAGCAACAAAGAGGGGCTGCCAGAGGAAACCCCACTGGTTAGGCCCAGCGGCAGCCGTTTCACACTGCCAGAACGGCAACACACGTTGCGTATGCGTGATGCGTACAGGAAGTTGCATGTGTGTGTGGCCTGCATTTAAAATGCAAAATAGTTTTTTTTTGGCTGCCGCAGAAATGGCCGACATTCAGGGGCCAAGTTGCCAGCAGCTCATTTGCATGCATGATATTCGCGCCTTAATGATAGCCCATAAGAGCAGGACGCTCTACCAAATGCTGGGCAGTTTTGTAGCTGTTGCAAAATTCAAATAATTAATCCACAGCTAGAATGTAATTTAAGTGTGTGAAACGTGGAGAAAATTGTACGAGAATTGTATTGTTGGATTCTGCATAACATTTATTTATAATCCAAACTTGCTATATAAGAAGTTACTTGACAAATGTTTCTATAATTGGAGCACTTATAAATAACAAAATAAAAACAAAAAAGTTGCCGCACTTCAAATGGAAACTCATTACCCAAGCTTGTTTACTTAGTTCTCAAGTGGCTGGGCGAATACAAAGTGGTATTAAAGCTAAAGGCAATGAGTACAAAGGCAAATACAGCATGCAACACATAACAAACAAGAAATAACAACAACAACAATAACAAATACAAGAGGAGCGAAAAGGTTTCAAAAGTTTTTTAATGTGCAAAACTTTGCCAAGCTATGAATTCCAGCATTTGTAGTGTTGGTGTGGGTGTGAGAGGAAACAGAGCAAGAGAGGGAGACAGAGAGAGAGAGAGAGAGAGAGAGAGAGAGAGAACATAAAAACGGAGCAAACAATAATTACAATTTTGTAAAGTTTCATTTGATGTGAATATAAAAAGCCTTACATTTAAAGCCACTTTAAAGTCCACAAAGTCTTAAGAGGCTGACGACGAGTGGAGAGAGTGGAGTTCCTATACGTCTGCCATATTGGGCTGACAAACAGCTGCGTTTGTCATGTGTTAGCCTGTGAGCAATATTTTCCAACAGAAGCCAAATAAAAATCCCCAAACTTATGTTGCCAAGCGGCTGATGGCAACGACGACGACGACGACGTCGACGTGGCCAGACTTTGCCGTAGCTTGAGCCAGGCCAGAACTGGAGCACTTCATGCATAGCTCTGGGAATTAACAGCACATTGGTGGGGTTGTTTTTTTCCGCTTTGAACAAACATACCAAGTTCATACACACGTATATATTTATATATATGTGTGTGTGTGTCTGTGTGTATGTCTGTATATAAGATATATGCATGTAAACGATGCTCTGGAGACACACTGCGACGTTGATAAGTTTGCATATAAATTGTGACACATCCTATGGAGACGGCAACAGTAACAGCAACGACCATGGCAATGGCTATGGCTATGGCAAAAATATAGTTTGAAGCAGTAGGACGATTTAATTTATATGCTGGCAAAACTATTAACTTAAATTTTGATTAAATTTCTAAATACCCAAAGACTCCCAGAGTTAGTTAAGGCAAACTACGTTTCACATTGCGTATGAGTAATGCATGACCGTATACACACAAATGTCAAAAGGTTTCAACTTTGCCACACATTCACAGCGAACGACAGAGACAAACAACCACGCCCCATGTTGCCCCCATAGCCAAACCTCTTCGACACGCTTCTGGCTTGCTGGACGACTGCTGTGTGACATATTTGCCCACTCTCCCCGCCAGCCTGACCGCTCCGCTACGCCTCAACGATGGCCTAAAGTCCTCCCAAGTGTCTGTTGTGTCGCATTGAATTTATTGGAATTTTTGCTTTGCTTTCGAGCCAGCTTCCGAGCACATCCTTTGCTTTTTTGGGACTTGCTTGCTACTGTTGCCTGCTGTTGTTGTTTATATATCGTAGCCTTTTGTTGCTGTTGCAAAGTATTTCCGTTGTCTTTCCCGTTCGCCAGTGAACAATTTCGTGAATTTTTTCTTTTTTTTTTTTTTGTGCTTGCGGCTGACAGCGGTCAACGGACAAAGGCAGGGACACTAAGTTCACTTAAACCCGAATATAATATGAGCTTTACTTTTCTATTACGCGTACGAGTAGGAGTATGTAGCCGCCATTTCTATACTGACGCAGTGTCACACTGGCTGTTAAGTAATTTGCAACACATAAACTTGATCTTTTATTTATAGCGAAGATGGGGAAACACATTTATGAGGGTCAGGACAAGGACAGGAACAGAGGCAGGCCAAAAATTAAATAAGCGGATAATTCACGTCTATAATTCATGTTTCCGTTCTGAATCAGAGAGTTCTATAACAGTTACATGACGTAGTTGTCCGATCCGCATGAAACTTTAACAAATGGATTAACAAATGTCTTCCTCTCTTGCTCCCACTAACTTTGGTTGAATTTGAATCCCTTCACCATATTTTTGCAACCACATCGATAGGTTTCCTTTCTTTCTGTTCGCCTCCATAAGTTTCATATAAAGATTAAGCGCAACTTAGTCGACCCAAAAACATTGCACCGTACCTGCCGTATCTACATCGAACTTTGCACTCGTGCTTCCATGTTAATGGTCAAAATAAATAAGTATCGATTATGGAAGACAGGTAAGAGCAAAGTGTAAGCAACCTTTAGGCACCTTTCGCCAGCCAATGAGCCCCCACGGCACTGAGTCATAGCCATCAGCCAGCACGTGCGAAAAACTTTATCCTGCCTGGTGTGGGCCCTCAGGCAATTAGCCTGGCTGACGCTAAAATACGGCTAATATAATGCTGTGGGCTTTGGCTAATTGAAAAAGTTGCATTTCTGTGCTACGTTTGGCGAATGGAAAACCAACAATTGTTACAAACAGAAGGCAAAACAACAAACAATTTTTATACAGATAGAATCCTGCTACGAGCCAGATAAGACTGTAAAGTATGAGTATTGTAATTGTGGTCAAGTTTCATGCGACTGCTTTTTAGGCCTTTGCATAATAAGACCGGCCAGTGGAGCCAGTGGAGGTGGTGCCTGACAGCCCATGAAATTGTTGTCTGCCTTCAGGTTGGACTTCAACATTAGAAAGGCCAACAACTGGCCAAGCGGCTACAGGAAAGCATAAATTTTCATACGATATGAAAACAGCCAACAAACATCCGCACAGAAAATAAATCATAAATATTAAATGAAAATGAAAATGAAAAATGTGCAGCAGTGCAGGTCGCGAATGGAAGCCCAAGTGGAAGGAAGCGCACAGAAGCTGTCAGCAAGTGCCAGAGCCAGAATCGGAGCCGGGGAATAATGCAGCAGGAGCCAACAATACAGCCGGCGATCTTGTGATTAGCGGCAGCTCAGAGCAAGCCAAAGTCTGGCATGACTCAATACACCACAACAAGCCCGACCAGACCATGCCGGGACCAGGCAAACACCACACGATACATACCAAGACCAGAAGCAGAGCAGACAGTGAGCTCTATCGGCAGCCAGGGCGAAACATGTGCTGTGGCCTCTGGCAACGCACGATATTCTCACAATGCAGAAAATTACTAAATTCGATATGCAATTTATAAACTTGGCCACCTCAGCCCCCTCTAGGCGGCCTTTGACTATGTCTGGCTTTTTGGCAGCATGCTTGCCAACGACTTTGGTAAGTAAATACTGTTTGTTGATACCCAGCGCCAGGGCGTAAGTGTACCCAGACTCAGCAGCAGCAACAACAACAAACACGAATTCAAGCAAAGTACTTTGCTTTGGCAAAGCCATCTTTCGGGTTGGCAACATGCATTCATACTAGCTGGCTCTGGTTGCCATTTGTTGTCCAATGTCTAAGCTGCTATGGATTCTAAGAGGGCCGAGAGAACGTTGCTGATTTGTGTGATAACAAGAAAAGCCTCACATCAAACGAATGTGCATATGTATTTATTTATGTATTTATTGCGGGATTGAAATTCTGTTTAATGCAGTTTTCTCCTGCTTCTGATTCAATTTCTTGTGGTTGGCATTTGTGAATAAAATCATGGCACAGCTTAGGACAAAACTACTTTGAAAGTTACTTAACCTAAAGATGCGCTGAGCTTGCAGTGTTAATTTTGCTTCTTGATTTTTCTTAATAAACTTCTATATAGAAAAGCCGCCACTTTGTTACACTTACACTCAATTATTTATTATGCAAAACCATGAAGCTGAATACCCAAGCCCGGCCACAAATCCCACACCCAACGCACCACCAACAGCGCAATATCCTTGGAATTTTTGTTTCTAAATTTACATTTTAATTCCAAGACCTGGCGCATTAAACTTTAAAATAAAGCCCACGAGGGCGAGACCGCAGACCAAAAGAATTGCGCGAGATGATTTAAAAAGCGTTAACATATTTTCAGGCGCATATTTCACCCGGAATGGACCTACCCACCACCTCCACCAGGTCACAACCGCAGACGCACGCAGTTGGCAAAAATAATCATTAATCATTTTTTAAACATTGCCAGCGACGACGACGACGACGACGACGACGACGACGACGACGGCGACGATACGGTGTCCGCCAGTGGGTGCCTTTATGGTTATGCCAGCGCCAAAAAGTTTTCACTACACGGCTCGCAGCTCTCAGGCAGGTCGGGTCATAACGCATTAACTTGGCCGGCACTTGTAAAATCCGCATGTGGTTCACACTAACTGGGATATTATCAAGTTGCAAACCCACGACATCCATGGTCATGCCAACCCCTGCCCCACCAGACATGTGAATGGCGGGCGGCGTGCGCGACAAATTTGAAAAATGGCATAAAGTTTTATGGCCGCCGCTTCTACCTCATGCGCCTGCTGCCCAGGTCTGCTGGCCTGTTCCTCACTTGACATACGAGCTGAAATAAATATATTTCGCCTGGCACGTTACAAATGTTTTGCGTCAGTCGAAAAGTTTGCTCCTTTGCGAGCGGCTGCCGTATAACATCGCCAAGACCAAGTTTCAGGCTTTGTTATTAAAAATTCGACTGCTTCTAGAATTTTTTCACATTTTTAAAGCGGTCATGCACGAAGTTTTATATGATGATGCAAGTTTTTTGATGAAGGCCTCAAATATATAAGTCCTGTTTGACTGAAAACGGGAAGCACTTAAAAATTTATTAGAGACACGTTAATTACAAACAGGAATTGTTTATGAAATATTAAACTGACTCTGCCAAATACTGGTAACAGTCCACTATTATAAGAGCTGTGCTCATAATTAGTATAAGAGCTCTTTGCCTCTGTAACACTCTGTAACAGCGAGGCATGCGCAAAACGTTGGCTCTCCAGCAGCTTCAGCTTCCCTGCGAGAATGGTTTGTTTATTTTTTGTTTACCCAAAAGTGAATTAGATTTTGATGTGTTTGCGGTTGGCCAACACTTCAGAAATAGAGGGGTGGGGTGGAACATTAGTATTAAAGTTAAGTTAATAGAATCTTTCATTAACATTTGGCTTAATTTGTTATAATAAAATAAAAATATTAAACTAGGTTCATGGACCAACACAATGTTTGCTGCGATTAAATTGCAATAAAAAATCTGCAGTATTCGAAATTATAACGTTTTGAGACAACAAGTGAGAATGCAAAAGTGGAGATAGTCGGACTCCAAGATGCTCTATCTAATCAATCTAATCTGAACTTTTGAAGTATTGAAACTACGAGTTTAAAGTTGCTAAATTAACTAAAGCCTTGTTCATATATAACTTCTTGGATTCCATTTACTTTAGACATACAAAAGACCAATGCACTTATGGAACAACGACTACAAAGCCAAAGCTATTCTTAAGAACAACAAAAGACCTAGCAAAACTGCGTAAGAATTATATGGGCCCAGTTAGAATTTGCCACATGTTTTAGTGTTGAAGCGGTTGGAATAAAAGTCAAACGATGCCGTTGTCTATTTTGAAAAGGTCTTGGCTGATCTCGTAATAGTATTATGAGGCCTGTTAATTTACATATTTTCAAATTTGTATGTATATTTACAAAGGCTGTCAACACCCCGAATCGAATTCAATTTTTCAAAACGGCTGATATACGTGATCTTGTGTCAAAGTTTGGTGACCTTACAGCAAATAGTTTCAAAGAGTCACCCCGGCATTACACAAACTTTACATATGAATATATATATATATATATACGTCTGTCACATTGCGGATAAGTTTGCACTTTGCTCCAACTACAAACCCAATAAGCAACTAGAAACAGCAGCTTCGCATTTCCAAGGAAAACTTTCTTGCTTGGAAATTTTCATTTGCCATGCTTAGGAGAAACAATAACAGTCGAAAGCTTCTTACACAAGGCATCAAATTCACGCCGATTTTTGTCATTAGCGCAACACAAAACTTGCCAGAGCAACTCGACCATCTAACCCCGCATCCCTCCCTGCCCCCTTACCATGAGCAAAGTGGAGTAAGGAAAGTCTTACTGCTTGAAGGACTTGGCGGGTGGCGCGTTTTTAATGGTCAAAAGTTTTATGTTTATTGTTTATGCGTTGAAGCAAAAATTTTCATGAACTTTTCATTGTTCCGGTTAGCTGCTGGCACCAAACTTTTAGCATACAATGCACTTTAATTTCACCACCCGCTAGCAACGTTCCCCCCCCTGACCCCCCTGACTATCAGTTCGCCTTTCGAGGAAACAATGCGATGGCAAATGTTGCAGCAAAACTTTATGCGCCAAAAACTTGGCCAAATGACAGAAAATGGCAAGGGCAATGGAGGAAACAGACGGTGGTCAGGCATTTCATTTGCGCATAATATGCGAACGCCATCTTTTGTTTTATTATCTGGCAATTGTGTATTAAAGTTGCCAGTTTTAATTTCTCATCCTCCCAGAAGGTTCCAAATATAGTCCATAAAAAGTGAACTTAATGCAGCGCTTTGAATCTTCTTTTCGCTTCCATTCTGTTAAAGCTGTACAAGGATCTTTCAGGGAGTTGGGCTTGTTAGCTCATGGCTGGTATATTTCTTGATAGTCATCTTGTTAACATTTATTTTCGGGCGCTTTTCTTTTTCATGCACACTGCCGGCAACGTTTTCAATGAAGACATGAATTTTTCAAAAGTTGCTGCAACTTTTTTCTTTTCTTACTTTTCTACGCTTTTCCAACAAAGTTTGGCCACTCGAAGTAGCTTGTCAGGCACTCAGTTTTAAGCCAATACTTAGTTGTCTTCGGAAAATGAAGAGAAAAGTCAGAAATTGTCTTTTTTTTTGTAATCATATTTTCATTTAACGGCAATCTCAGTTTAGAAATGTGAACACGGATGCAATATCAGATTTCGTTTCTCGCAGGAAACTTATAGTATCTATATAAAACTTTTCTGGGTTTCCATGGCTGCAACTTTAGATATAACGAAAACTTGCAAACATTCCAGAGGCTCACGTAGGTTCTGTCGCCCACTCCACAACTCCCCAAGCTAATTTTACGCTTTAAATTCAAAGTGTCAATCAAACGAAGGTATTGATTTGTTTAGCAGTCGACACAACTAAAACATCAGGCCATGTCAGGCACAGCACGGGCAATAGCAGACAGGCAGAGAGACCCAGATGAAGTCAAAAGTCACGTAACCGACAAAGGGCAACTCGTACACTCACCCGAAGGTTTTTTATTTCACCTGCCTGCCAATTTAGCACCCTTCCATGGGCATTACGATTTTCTGACAGAGTTTGCTTAGGCACCTTTATATGGAATCCGTTTTCTTAGCAGAATCTCACCAGAATTATCTTTAGCAGCGTTTATCATAAGGGGAACAACTACAAGTTCTCACCGTATTACTGTGCTGTATTCAGCTTTTGCTCGTTCAGAATTGAAGGGGGTCATATTTTTGAGATGAGATAACAGGAATATGAAATTAGAGTCATGTTCATCAAATAGATTTCAAATTATGACGATTTTCCTTATTTTCTCATATAAGCTTTGGCAATTCTTTTGATCCACATGCCGTTGGAATTCGTGGTGCTCAGCTACCGCATAAAATCGAATGTATTCTCGCTATTATCATATATATAGATATAGATAGAAGTTCAGCAAATTCCAGGTGGATGTATGAAATGAAATTCTTATACTATCAGTGTCAAAAAGTATGAACGTTATTATATAGAACCTTAGTTTTTAGTAAGGGATTGCTATGTGAATCCAGTTTTAAACTCTTGTAATACTCAACTCCTGTTCAAGAAGTTGTGCTAACCTGTTCCAAACCAGTAGAAACATGTTTTCAAGCCAAGCAGTGAAGTTTGAAAAATGATTTCGTAAGTTTCGGTTCTATTTGTAGCTTGAAGAGTATTCAAGCAACGCCTTGGCAAAGTCAATGTATAGTTTTTTATTTTTATTTCGTTCACCTTTCCCTACGACTGTGTAGGCATAACATAATCTTGCCTTTGGCCAGCCGTAAGCCTTTTAGTTGCCTTAGCTGGGGCTTAAAATTCAACACTTTGGGGTTTCTGCCATCCTCGTGTGCTCTTTTATTAGTTTCTTGCCCAACTCGCAATCGCAACCCTTTTCAAAAAATGATACTAATAAAAATCCATGTTAATGTTGCATGAATATCAAATAAATTGAGCTGGCCAGCAGCACGTATACATTTATTGATTGAACATAAAATAGAAGCAATTTCATTGGAAGCTAACATTTTTTGGTACGCTCAAAAGTCAACCGGGGAACGTTTGAAAGCATCTTTCTGATGTAAATAATTTATGCTCTGGGTAAAGTGACAAATGAATAGCAGCAGCAGCAGCAGCAGCAGCAAGTGGATGAGGAAGAAAAGGAACCATGTCGGCTTAAGTAGCTGCCAAGACAAGTTTATCGATTGCATTTTGCTGGGCCAAAAGGAGTAAGCTCCGGATGCCGGGAAGGCAGAAAATCAATGCAAGTGGCAGATGCGGTTGAAACATTGTTGTCTGCTGCGGTTGCTGTCACTGAAACTGACGCTGGCTGGCTGGCTGGCTTCGTGTGTGTGTGTGTGTGTGTGTGCGGGGCGGGGGATGAGTTTGTCTGGGTGACGATGGCGGCGGGTAAACAAATGCGCAAAACGCAGCTATGATAACAACGCCGCCAACTGCAGTCATCGAATGTAGCACTTGACGGATGGTGGATGGGGGATGGCGGATGGCGGTTGGGTTGTAGATGTTTGCTCCTGCCGCCATCTCATTTCCAACAGCGGCATTATTAATGCAAGCCTCTGTGAGCTGTCGCTTGTTTGAGTTGGGGATTTTTAGCATGAATCAATCAAATCACATGACTGCTTGACTAACAGGCACTGATTTGATTGATGAACAGCGACAGAGGACTCTGATAGCCCTCTCGAGGGGCGGCCCCCAAGAGCGCCTGGATTGCCACTTTGATGACACGCAGACAACAAACAAAGGCAACCTCATCAAATTAGCTTCTTGATGCTTTCAGCCACCGCATTAAGAGCTACATTATTGATCAGCGGATTAGGGATGCGGAATTAGATGCTTAATCACAGCCGCGTGACAAAGAGCGAGGGGCGTCAACGCAAAATGAATATTTACATTTTTTTCGCCCAAGTACTCCTACTCGTATCTGAAGCATTCTAGACTCCATTTTCAATTTATGCAAGCTATGCAGAACCATTTGCCGCAACTGGTATGGAAATTTATTTCATTCCCATCATTCTTTTCGCTTACAATTTTCTTTTTTCATAATTTCATACTGGCTGCTGCCATAGTTGGTTTGGCATTTTGTGTGCAGTAATAAAATATTTTATTACTTTTTAAGTGTATTTGCCTGCTCGCAAAGTTGCTGCTTTCACTTTTCTTTTCCTTATATTCCTTTCCCCATTTCTATTTTTTTAATAGCATACATCATGCAATGTCATATGTGACTGAATGTCCTTTGCGTTTGCCATGCAAATACTCAGTCAACTTGAGTCAAGTTGGTAAGAACTACTCTGCAATAACGAAGGCAGAGGAGGGCATAGGGAGAGGGATTGGGAGAGGATAGCAAATGCCTGACATTGCAAGGCTCGGACCAGCTGTTATGTATGTGAGCTGCTTTTACTTGGGAATGCCATTTCAGTTATCCCATTCAGGTCAGAACTTAGATATCGCTGAATTAGAGCATAACAGAGTTAACCATCTGATAAACGAGTTGAAATAAAATATGAACAATTTTCTATTGTATCCAAAAATATCCGTACAAAGTTTTTGCCAGTTTAATGAATGCCTTTTTTTTATTATTTTGATTGCGAAAAATGTGATGCTCAGTGAAAAAACAGAATGTGTTGACTCTTGACACATCAGCTATCGTTGTCGAAAGCAATGAATCCGATTTCAGGCATCAGAAATGGGATATACTACAAATTTGCCGAAGTATACTAATGGGAATGGATCGATACTGCAGACATGAAACAACATAGGAGAGCTGTTAACGGTTTAATTTATTTAGTTGACATTGAGTATGTAAGCTATGTAAAAAACTGAATATGTTGTTGTTGTCGTTGATTTTCACTTTCCGCTTTTGGAGGTGAAGCTGCTGAATCGACAACGACATTGCCAACGGCAAACTACTCCTAGACATTCAGATAGATTTCGGTTAACTCAAAGGCAACATTGTCGACCGATGTGAAGATATAAACTTTGTGCTGGCTGGTGGTCTGCTGATTCACGTCGAGATGCACTTTCAGCAGCTGACAGCCATCCAACTTGACCCATATGGGACTGCCCACAGTTGGGGTGGCAAAGGCCAAATCCTCTAGGATGTTATCGTAAACAGAGGTGAGCGTGCGCTAGCGTAGACGCTTCTGTTTCAGTAGATTCTTCGCCTTGCGTGTGACCTTGGGCAGGATTATGCGCTTGCCAATGACCACGGCATGCTTGCCCGAGAACTTCTTCTCCAGTTCTTGCACCAGACTGATTTGTATACTCCGGAACACCTTCTGCTGTGAAATGGGCACGTAAATGCTGAATTCCTTGTTGCTGCCGAACTCAAATTCGCGAACGCAGATCCGGCAGGCCTGACTTGATAGTCTCGGAGCCAATAGCCATCTTTGTCGACTATTTTAACAGTAAGGACTAGCTTCTACTTGTAGAATCTTATAAACAAAGCTCTATAAAAATGAGAGTTGATCCGGATGAACCAAACATACAGGCAACCTGCGATACAAAGAACTTGATTTTGACACAATTCCTGGCAACTTTGAAACCCTAAAATTGTGTTTATCTCGCAATCATTTTAAAATATGCCCGTCCAAATCTATGTATTACAGTCTTAGAGCATTTGAGGGCCTCCGTGCGTTAGCCTTGAGTACGCCATATGACTTTGTAACTTGAACTGCATTACCTATATACAACGTGTATTTTTTTTTTCTTTCTGCCTTCGCCAACATGCTGAACAGCTTTTTTATGTAAATGTGCGAAAATATCATAGACACACACACACACACACACACACACCCACACATAGACATAAAATGAAATTGTATTTTTTGCGGCAGGCAAAGTACAAAAAAAAAGAGGAACACACATACCACAAAAAGTCTGGGTAGGTTGAAAAAATGTCTTATTTTTCAGTCATGGCAGCTGGCATCTATTTCCATGGCAGCAAGAACGCAACCAGGGCATTGTTGCTGTGTCTAATCATCATCATCACCATCATCATCATCACCACCATCAGCATCGTCGTCTGCAATGTGCCCATTTCGTCATTGTCATAACTTTATGTCACCATTTTTTGTTCCTTGTCCTTCGTCGACCTCCTTATGTGGCCATTTTAACACAATGAGCATTATAATGCAATTTTTGGGCCAGAATTGAATCGTGTTTTCTAACGAAAGTACCTGCTCCCCACTTTAATACATATTATATATTTTCTGTAAGTTATAAGAAGACACAGAAAATATATAATAATTTTAAATAAAATATTTAACAGCTTTTATTTATTTTCCACTAAATCTTTTACCCGAGCTTGAGGCCGATTATAATCCTCTAATATTTGGAAACACAACTTGAGATGCAACATTTTTAGGCAAAAGATTTCATATTATTTTTAAGGCAAAAACTGCACACGCAACAACTGTGACTGACAGCAGCAACAACAACAAGCAAAACAAAATAAAATAAGACAACACAAACAACAAAAGTAACAACAGCTGCTGCACAACGCTTTGGGGTGTATTTACACTTCACACTGCCAGCAAGTGCAAAATATTTCACAAGCTTAAATAAAATATAAAAAAAATACCCAATTTCTATTTCTCTGATATTTCTGTGTGTACATGCGTGTGTCTGCTTGTATGTTGGTCGCAGCCTTGTTTTCATGTCGACATTTGCAGCAATTTATTATGTCATCAAATATAAACTCCCCATATAGTACGAGTATGAACGGTTAGAAAGATGCACCACAGGACGTAACATAAGGCGACTGTCAAGGCTCGTCCAATTTTTGGCACTGTTAACGCAAATGTGTACCAGGATCTTAGTAATCTGTATACAAACATGAATATACGAGGTAAGTTCAAAAAGTAAGGAGACTTTTCATGTATCAAGTACTACACTTCCATTGGGGTTTGGTTTTGAGGTCATAACCATATAACCATGATTCTTCACCGTTCTAAGCAAATCACGATCAACACTGACATCATTGAAGAACTAATACTGATGCTCGTAAGTTGGTTCTTCTCATCAAAACTCAGAAATTTTATACCAAACTTCGCTGACACGTCTCATGTCTATCCCTCAAGTACTGGAACTGCCACACCAGATTGGCTACAAAGGCAACCAGAACAAAAGATCGATAATAGAATCAAATTGCCACGAAACTTGAAAAGTTTTCTTACTTAAATGAGAAAGAGCCGTTCTTTGAGATAAACCCTTTTCCCCTATAAGCATTCACTTGAAGATATTTAGCATCAACTTAGACAACTTAGGTTGTTGTACATGATGTTAACAGATTGATGGTTCGGTCGCCTCAAAGACTCACAGAAATTCACAGTACCTTCGAATAGCCATGGCTTATAGCCGTTGGCTTTCTTCAGCATTTTGTACGTGACTTTAAAATTATTCGATATATGCAGTATGGTGGTATTGAGGTTGAGAACTGTCTTATAGCGACTAATGGCATGCAGGCGGCATTGTTCAAATGTTATCCACATTTCGACTCACAGATCACATTTGTCAGCTTGAAATACGAGGAGTGCTGAAATTCAGAATGATTGCTCATATTACTATATGTGTAATGAAATATTATATTTAATCTTACATTCTGGTTAAGTTCTAAAAACACCAGGAAACCCAAAAATATAAAACCTTCGCATGGTTTTAAGCTTCGACTGACTCTCGTTTCTAATAAAGTGGTCGTTTATTTGAGGCTTAGTTGCGCTTGGGTACAACCAATATGATTTAGTTATAGGGTGCTTGATTTGCATTTAAAGATTCGCATGGCAATGTAGAGCTTGAAAGAAAAGAGCGTCTTCGTTTTTCATTCAAAGTTCAATTCAAAACGAATAGGAAAACGGGACAGGACTGACCTCACACACATAACCCACTTCTGTCAATTTTAAGAATCAATAAAAAATACACAGCCTTTAGCTTATAAGCGTGACCTTTCATCGGAACTACTACTTAAGGAAATTTTTAAAGAATGCGCCTCTTCAATCAAAAAGTTGACTTACATACATCAGGAGTCGTCTCCTGCCCTTACAAAGTTCGCTGGACTCTCGTACTACTGTTTGTTATTCTAACGAATACTATTTGTTCTTGTAGTTCATGAGCTTTGGGCAGCGATAACAGCAAGGACAACAGCAGAAAATAACAATGACAGACAGTCATCGTAGTTATGACGCACAAATTCATATCTAATTGGAGTCCCCCAATTATCGTCCATTATGTTGAGCATATGGTTACCCTTTGTGTGGAGCCCATATACTAATTCACTCAATCCAATTGTACTACATAAAAGGAAGCAATTTTCCTTTGATTGTTTTAAATATTTACGGTTCAACATTCCAAGCCAACTTTGGTCAATTATATGAAATTTTCCGATGTTAGAATAAAATATTTAATAAAGGCTGCGAAGAAAGAATCCCCCATTGCTCTATTTCTGAGAGTATTAATAGTTGTGCTTGTTAGATCTGTTGTTGGCATGCCTCTGTTGCTCTGACATTGGCCTGTCAGCAGCAGCCACCAACTGGGACTGCACACTACGGGGATTTCAGGAGCGTTTGCTTGTCAAGTGGGACGCTGACATTGGGGCTGAGGCTGAGGTTGAGGTTGAGGTCTGTTGACGCCTCAGGTGTGGAGTCAGGCAGTGGCAGTCTTGGGGAAATGTGAGGAGTGCGCGCTCTGGTAATTAATTATGTCAGAAAAATATTCAGCATATAAAACGGGGCGAAGGCACGGCAACAACAAATAACAAACAAACAAAAAATTGCCTCTGTTTTGGCTTTGGCTGCCTGGTGAACGGAACGGAACGGAAACGGAAATAAGCACAAACAGTTGGCGACGGCAATGGCAACGAAAATAACAACTGGATGGTAAACAGGCAGGCAGGCAGGCAGGCGGGCAGGCAGGCGGGCAGGGCATGCATAAAGTCGCTCTGAATTTGTCGAAATGATTTATTAGAAACGACATTTCAATGTTTCATTGCCAACTTAGCGGCACAGCAGAAGCCGGGTAGAAAAATGAAATAAGAAATATAATTTTCTTGTTGACAAAAACGTGGCAATTTCACTTGCAACTAAATGCGTATTTCCGGCCGGAAGGTGCGCTGTGCAAGTGCGTGAGAGGCGGATGTAGTGACAGCACTTCCGCCTGCTTGCCTGGCTGCCATTTTGTGTTGACATTGCTGGCTTGCTGCGAGCCGAGACTGGGAGCCGTGCTGTCAGTTGCCATGAAGAAACATCCGTCGTTAAAGGTGCAACATGGCCATTAAGTTGAAGCAGCTAAGAGAGCTCATAAAATGGCCACAAAAGGGTCACAGAGAAGATAAGAGGAGCAGCGGCAGGGGCATCTCTCCCACATACGAAAAACCGCAAGGAAACAATAAATTTGCAGCAATGTGAAACGGAAATGTTTGTAACGGATGTAGAAGAGGAAACGCAGCAAGCGAAGTGCTGCACTTGCTCTAGTCGCCGCAGTCGAAGTGTCCCGGTGTCGCTACTGCTGTCCTTGCTGGAGCTGGCACTGGAGCTTGAGACTGTCGGCACACAAACGCAGTAATTGGCGCGCACAAATTGCCAGCAAAGAAAAAAATAAAGCGGAGCAGAAAACTGCTGCAAGTAATAGTTAGTAAATTTTACTACATCTGTGGGACTGCTGGCTGCTGGTTGCTGGTTGCTCTCTTTCTCTCACCGGCACATTAATTATGCATATTTAGCTGAGTGAAATTGAAAACTAATTAATTACACTTGCAGCCGGAAGTGGCTGGGGGCGGGCGCTGAAAGAGTCAAACGCTGTCGGGGTCAGCAAAAGAAAAATGTTGTTCAACTTTTTAATTGCCAGCATCAAGCGTTTTTCAAATAACCCTCGGCTGTAATTATGGTCGAAAAGTGGCTGAAACGTGAGACATTTTATGTTGGCCAAAAGGTTCGCACTGAATGGGACTGCAGCTTAGGGTTGGCTGTGGCCGTTAAAGGCTTTCAGTCCGAGCACAAAGCAAAAGTTGAGACACTTGTTGGTTGCTTCGGCTGGCTGCTGCTGCTGCTGCTGCTTGTTGCCTCTGCTCGACAAGCAAATCCGGGGCTGCCTCAAGGGTGCTGGGATTGAGGTTGGGTGGTGAAACATTTTGTGTTGCCTACTTTGAGGCGTCGGTCGCTTAAGTTAGCTGTAAGCAATTTTATGCGCATTTTAATTGCAAAAATGTTAGATGCTTACTGAAGGGTCAATTTAATTAAGTAAATTGAGACTGATGTTATTCTTAAAGCGTCTGACTTTGTGTATATATTCATGGAGAAAGCGTTAAAGGAATTCAGCTAGCTTGATTTGCTCATTCAATGACTTAAGCATAACCGTTCCAAATGATTAATAAAAGTATGGAAGAACTCGTCCCTCTGTCTGTCCATTTCTCTATCAAATATCTGTCCTAAGAGTTACAAAGGTGCATTTTGATCCTTTCCTGTTACTATAAATATTCACAGGAAAACCTCAAATGGATAATATGTACTTATAATCTGGATGTAAGAGCTTCGCTTGGTTATCATGAAAACCTTTCGCAGAAGTCAACGCAAATATTCAATTAAGAAACGTGTTCGTTAACCAAACTTAAAGGCTAATTTCAGAATGAAATTTAATTAGAAGATGCTGGGTAGCCTAGCCAAGGAGATGAAGAGGCGAATGAAACAATGCAATTTGCTGTGTATGCATTTCATGCCCACACATTTGACACCATGAAATTGAGTGTGCTGGCAGCACCTTGCCCAACTGCCTTCTTCTCTCTCATGTGAAGCTTTCCAATCGAGGTCTAGGGCACAATTTGTGGGCAGAGCAAATGAAGCCATGTCTTGATCATGCGTACATGAGTTATCATTCCAGGCACATTGATTTATATAGTCACTGTGGACGGAACGCGACGGGTGGGAGCAGCCACCCGCATGCGTGCAGAGATAAGAATTAATTGGCAAGTGCAGTGTGCAAATAAATTACATAACCGAGCATACAGGTATGGTTTGTGGACGAGCTGCAGGCACAGGAGGCAACCAGGGCTGTTAATGCGAATGTGACAAATGCTTTACAGCTGAATGCGTCTACATTGACTCCGGTGCAAAACACCTGTAAATGGACTTATGTCGTAACCAGGGCTAAAGACCCACCCCTCAGTCTATAACGTGATGCGTTTCAATGCACTTTTGTGCGTTCGTTTGGGATTCGCATGGCCGCATTATTCACAAGCATCCATTGCATTTGGGACTGTGCTAAAATTACGACTATTGCTCAACGTGCACTCTGAAACTGAAGGACATAGGCAGTATGATATGGATCAATATTGCTGTGCCTGCGGTTACGCAATCAGCCAAATGGTGTATCAGGCGGAGATAGGCAGCTCTGCATGTTGTGGAATAGCCTGCAGAGTCCGCTATTTGAAATTGACCATGAGAAAAAATATACCTATACAAAGGTAAAATAGCTTGAGTCAATAATATATCATAAAACTTAATAGAGAAATTCAACAGCTATGTAAGGCTTCAATATTCTAAAGACAAAGCCAAAGTAAGCCAAAGCCACATAACTCTTAGATCCTTATTATAAATGAGCAACACAAAGCAGTAATGTAAGCATATTATGCATCCTTTTCATGTTGCTCTATCAACTGGCGGTAAATGGTGATGGTTTACCTAACCCAGCTCCGTTTGTCTTTGATGTGCCTTTATACTTTGTCATTCATTATGAGCTGACGTTGACCTGACGCAGCTGAACCCAAACCTCAACCTCAACTTCAACCTCAACCTGTGTCAGTCTCTCCTGCACATTCATTTATAGTTAGCTATGAAGCCTGGCCATAAGCAAAGGACCAGACAAGACCAGGAACCAGACGAAAAGGGTCACAACAACGAGGACAACATATGCATCTCGGCTTGTGGCGGTGGCATAAAAAAGCGGTGCGCTTTATCGGAAATTACATTTTGCTTTGAGAATGGCCAACAGCAGGAAATTACTGTCAATGTCAGCGCCACCAGCAGGTCCTATGTGCACCATGTCCAGCCTTTAATAAATCCTCAATTTGCAATTTTTTCTACTTCGCGCGTGGCCATTAATCAATGCCCAAGGGCTCAGCCAGGATTGCCCACATCACGTATACGTAATTTTAATTGCAACTGAAAAGGCAGTCTTTAGTGTATCACGAAGTCGTCTCGGTGGTGGGATGGGTACGGGTGGGTGCTGTTTCCACTCGCCACTTTAATTAAATGTTTGTCTGCTGTTCTCAGCAGAAAAGGCAAAAATCAATGGGGGGCGCGTCGTTATTTATCACAGGCCAGGGGCGAACCCGCCAGAGCAGCATCCTTAGTGCTGGCACAGACGGCGATTCTATCAGCGCTTCAAATCAGCGTAAAAATAATTAACTAATTGAAAAGAGCCTGATAATGTTAATGGCAACAGCAAACACCGCTCGGGGGAATGGGAGCAGATCCGACTTAATACTTGTTAATGCCAAATACAGTAATTTCAGCTAAATGTGGTCTCAAAGCAGAGCTTGGTATGATGATGCGTAGATGATGCTTAGTGCTGATTTAGGTTGCGGCATTGGCTAGCCGTCCGATTGTGTTTTGAGTTTACAAACCGCAACGATGTCAAGTCATGCGTACCAAGGACAAAGTAAACAAAGTGCAGTGAATAAGACAGATATTTGTTCACTTCATCATCATCAACATTCATATATTATTTAAGCAACATGTGCATATATGCTTAATAGCAAAATTTTAAACTAATTGCTAGTAATGTGTGTAAATTAATGAGTTTCAACATTCTAAAATCATAATAGTTTCATCAATTAATATGAAAGCTCGCTTAATTTGCATGGCATTACAATTTTCAGTTTTCAACTTAAATATCAAAGCAAATGAAGATGAAATATTTGCAATTGGATACAACACAATCAATTATGTATCTCCTCCTCTGCGCCTCGTCAGCTATAATTAAAAGTTACAATTTAAAAACAACAACAGCGATTGTCATAAACTAAAACTAAATTGAAACTTAATGAAAATCACATTTGGGCTAAATATGGCATAACTTTTGTCAGCGCTAATGCTGTCATTCATTCTGCCCATATTTGGCAGCAGCAGCAGCTCAATAATAGGCCTCGCACTGCATTTGACGGCGCCAGGCCATCCAATCCGCACAGCCCACAGCTTCCGTTGTTTGTACGAATCCCTTGCCGGGCGGACAGTTGAGCAGCAATGGTGTAGCCTCTATGCTGGGACACATGTAGAACTGGTTGGGATCCACCGTACCCCAGGGCTGGGACACATGCTCAGTGCCCACTCTACATTCGCCTGCCAGCTGCACATCGGCCTCCGGCACAGTGGGCCGGCAGGCTGGCCAGTGGCCATAGGGCAGGCAGCCCCAATAGCCCAGGCCATTGAAATATCCATGCCCCTGTGGACAGTGCAGCTGTAGCGGCATTTGACTCTCCTCAGAACATACGTAGAATACATTGGGATCGGGATCGCCCCACATGTCCGTGGCATGTTTGCATGTTGTGTTCGCATTCGTTGTGGATGCGTCTGACAGCGCCACATGCAACAGTGGCAGTAGCATGGCCAGCATTTGCAGCAGCTGGGCCATTATATTGTTTTTACTGTTTAAAAAATATTTTCCATCAGCAACGTCGCGTTGCATTTGTTATGACCACAACACCCGCGCACAATGACGATTTATATCTTTATTTATATTATTATTATTATTTGTGCTTTCTGTTTGTATTTATGTGAGAATTCCCATTATTTGCTCGTTACAAAATTGATATGTTTCGCCTTTTTCCGCACACTACCAATAACAAAAATCGACTGATTGATGGCTGCCATTGTGTTCCCTTCTTATACTCGGTGCAAATTGTCATTCTTGTTTCACATGTTTGGTTGGTTTTCTCCTGCGTTATCATTGTCAGAGCTATTTTTGCAGCATATTTCACTTGTGTTGGGCCAGATTGGGTATTTCTGGAAGAAAAAATACATTCATGACATCGTAATACAATATTTTGAAGTTGTCCACTGTTAGCGGTGACAATTTGTCTGATATCTTATCAGACTTCTGAGTTTAAAGAGGTGCACCTATACCAAACGATTGATCAAGGCGATGAAATTGAAAGATATATACGATATTTGTGGGCTCTAGGTGTAGCTTGAAATATATTTAAAGAAATTATAATAATAATTACATAAATGAGAATCATACAAAATCATGACACCAATTTTCAGCTTCTAACGACAATAAAAGCAGTGATACATATTTTGTAATTCTGAATTGTGTGGTGACCCTGTATACCCTGCAAAGGGTATTATAATTCTATCACGATATTTGTAATGCATAGAAGGAAACATCAGCATGATAGGAAGAGTCCGCATATCCATGTTCGTCTGCCTGTTTGTGTGTCTGTGTTTTTCTTTGCGAACTTCTCTCTCAGTTTTGAAGCTATCGACTTGTAATTCCCCCATAGGCTTCTTCTTGCTGTAAGTTGGGCATATGTAAAAATCGTGAAGACCGGACTACTATATCATATAGTTATCATATAGCCATAGATGGCGCCAACATTTGTTTTTGTGGCGACCGCGAATGGCCCCTAGCGGCCGTTCATCGACAAGAAACATCGCAACTATATTGATATCATATGATCGCAACTATCAAAGTCATTTACCAAATAGGCAATCGACGTCGTACTTCTTCTTCTTCTTGTTCTTGTCTTAGCCTTCCGCATATAATTTGCATTGTTAAGTTTAGGTGAACAAATACAAACAAAATGATTAATTGGAGGCAATATAAAGTTTCCTTTTTGTATGTCAGAATGTATTTATGTATGTCCAAACTATTGTTGTTATTGCTATTGTTATTGCTGAAGGAAATACGTTTTGGAAGCCTACACATCTGTTGACGAAATGTCATAAGAATCGGCCTACTTAGTGTTCTTACAGTTCTGCAAGGGTATATAAAGTGCGGGTAGCCGAAGTTAGACTCCCTTTCTTGTTTCAAAATAATTCATATATTGTAAATACGTAACAAGCACGCTAATGATGTTGACTCATATCAATAAACGCTTACGTACCTTCCGTTCTGTTTCAACAATAAAATCAAGAAATACATATATGAACTAGTCCAACATCAATATGCTGCGTGCCTATAAAACTATCGCTATCATTGGAAGCAGCTGCCGAATTGCTGATTGTTTCTCAGAAATATTCAAGTATTCCATATTTTCCCATACATATCGGCTACTAACAAACTGCGTCACATTGTTTTCGACATGATTCACGATAAATGAATAAACTGAAGCCAAAAGTCCTCACTGAAGATTGTCTTATCAAAGAGATAGCATAAGAACACTAATTGCCTTTCAAATGAAGGTAAATTGGAAATTATTACTTCAGCAATCAGACCGAAATTTAATTACAAAATGAAACTCATGGCTCATTCGGTTTTTTGGGACGCAGCTGCTGCCCAAACTTCTAACTTATTTGGCTTATAAGAAAACCTCGAAACCATTTAGCTATCAAGCATCAGCTGCAACATGTAAGCAAGACCCATTTTCTGTTCTGGACTTGGTAAAAAGTTCAACAAGGGCCGCAGCCACGGCTTTCCTTTTCCATTTACCGTTGCCTCCTTTGTTGTTAAGTCACGTTGTCAATTGAACTTCCTTGGGCTTAGGTGGCTGTCAGTTTTCGCAGTCTATTTACGCGCAGCAAGTTTAAATAGGGAAAGTTCTTGGAGCGCGGCAAAAGTTGACAGCATAATCGACATAAATTCCAATAGGTTTGCCATCGATGCATGTGGCTGGGCATGACGCTGGCTCTGAAATTCAATTAAAACTTTAGCTAAACTGCATCAGGTAAAGATGCGGCCTAAAGCAGCTTAAAGGTTTTAGATTTCTTGGAAAATTCTGATCGATTATTATACGAACCACTTAAACTGATAACTCAGCCGAAAGAGAAGGAAATTAAGGCAGGAATGTGCTGGCTTCTTATCTGCATAACAACTCAACCGAAACCGATAAGTGGGCCACACTGCGTATGAGCATCGCTCATCACAACACAAAGTCAAGAAGCCCATTGGCAATGATATCAAGATAAGTCGCGTGATTATGTTCGAGAATGTTATAAATGCGTTGACGTTGAGCGCCAATGAATTTAGTGTATTTTTGACTGTGTAACTGCAAACAATTCAAAGGATTTACTAAGCGAAAATCAACAATATGCTTAAAGGTGAAAATCACTGCAAAGGCAGAGTGAAAAAGTGATGGATTGTAAACAAGGATTTGAAGTTAACCAGGCTTTATAATAATGGATCACGAATTCGAGTATTATGGTGTACGAAACTAGTCAACTGCTCGACTAGGAAGCGTACGAAGAAACTTTGGATCGTGTGCGTGTTGAGTGCCAATCGAGTGTCTCAATTCGATTTGAAGAATTTTAATTGATCCTGCTACATATAGTTAAGCTTCTCCAAATTTGTGATACACTTTCGGTGCCTAACTTGCATTGAAACCTATGGAGAGTCAACTATTACTATATCATATATATCATTTGATTTCATATTATTACTTTTACTAATGAAGTTTTGATAATGAATTTAAAATCACTTATTCTCCTTCAAGTAAATATTATATTTATACATATTTTTTTTCAACTTTTACAGGCCTTATTTTATTCCTTGGC
The DNA here is from genome assembly GCA_037043425.1 of Hirtodrosophila duncani. NCBI lineage: Eukaryota > Metazoa > Arthropoda > Insecta > Diptera > Drosophilidae > Hirtodrosophila > Hirtodrosophila duncani. The sequence continues at coordinate 1,793,053 of JBAMBM010000820.1, read as the reverse complement.
CTTCTGGCCTTGAGCAATGCCGCCTCATTGTTTGCTGATACTGAAGATGACAGCAACGAGGTGTCCACCGATGCACCAGTCTCGTCGACTACGGCTGCTGAAGAGTGCCAATCGGAAACGCAAATGTGGTCTGGTCCAGACATTCGAAAGTTCTATTTCTGCATCGGCGGCACTGTAATATCCGATATGTGTGACGATGGCTATTACTATGTAAACAACCGCACCGTATCTGGTTGCCTACCCGAGGAAGATATGAATCCCAACTGCGTCAACCTAGATGTCCCGGCTGATCCCTGTGAGAATAGCAATGAAATGCAGCCGCAGCCGAGCAAAATACTGACCAACTTCTATCTATGCACCGATGAGGGAGCTAAGGAGTTGACTTGTACCAACAACAGAGCCTTTGTCAGCCAGGATGGCTACCTGGGTTGCTTCGACTGGTCCGTTTGGAGGGCCTTGCGTGGCTGTAGCCAGAACTAACTATCTAATGGACACGCACACTTGCACAGACCATATGTGAAGTGTTTTAATTATGGTTTTCATGGCTCATTTTCTTTATCGCGAATCACAATTAAAGTATTTCGCTGTCCGCACTGAATGTTAATTAACTTTTAATTTATTGAAATATAATGGATAGACAACGAGCAATCGAAAGTCTTGCTGATATGATAACAGCCGTTTGACGCACAATGCGTATATGTAAGGTTTTCCAACAATTTTTAACTCTTGGCTAAAATCAATAAACTATAAACATGGATCTTTCACCCTTCGCTAACCTTCACTGAGTAACTTTTACGAAAACCCCGCCTGCAGTTGCTCAAAATTGCAGGGCAGCAAGACATTTTCCGAGAAATTGCAGCGAATGGCAAAGCAAGGGGCAATCATCGTGTGTGATGTGTATTTGCGCAACACCGCAAAACAATTGTCACCTCAAACAAACAACAAGCAATGGACAAATTACAGGACCGGGACCAGGGCACATGGCCACAAGGAGTGGAAGCCCAATCTATGCGGCAACCTGCCGCAGTCACCCCAACATATGGGCGAGTAACTCGTAACTCGTAACACACACGTACAGAATTGAGTCTTGCGGTTGGTTGTCTGTGTAAATTTGTGTCTGTCTTGGTTTCTATCCGAGCTTAAAAATGAGTTTAAAGTTCAATGCAGAAGCGCATTAGTCTTGTTGCCAAGGGAGCAGGAGCTGGCAAAGGACAGGAATGATTGGACAGCTTATTAACTTTTACCAAACTAAAGGGGATACAAAAAGAAGGAAATTTTGTTGTAGATGTGACTAATAAAGAGTATGCAGAATAAAATCTGATCGACGATCTGTTAGATAATTGTAATAAATCAACAAATTGCAAAAGTAGATATCAATAACTTTGTGAAACTGAAAATTGGCCAATGAATTACATAATTTGTTAAACGTCTGCCTTAGGGCATTTCCACATGCCTTAGGTGACAATCAGAGATGAAGACTGTGCAGAAGAAAGCATATGGACTCCCTCGAATATGTGGCTTTTGGAGCAGAATCGCTTGCTATTTAGATCTGATCATCTTCGTTCTAACACATGGAATTCGGCTTTAGCTATGCGTGCATTTTTATTGCAGGTTTATTGAATTATTGATCAAAATAAATCTAGAGAATTTTATGGATTTTAAAGCTGCGATTGGCCGTAGTCGCTTTGTACTTGCGTTCGACTTAAAATGAGTGAAACGTTGTAAAGGCATTTTATAGTCTATGAAATCTTGACGCATTTCCTAAATCCAAAGCTTGAAAATTTGATCGAATCATCAATAAAAACTCATCCATCAGCAAATAGAATCCCTTGCAAATTCGGAGCCCGCAATCATCCTTTACAGCTTTAAAGCCTTAACAACCATTTGCTTGCATTTTCAGCTATCAACCGTTTCCCTCCCGATCGCAACCCTGTTAACCCAACTCATAAGATCCCTAACTACTCCACGACAAAGCCAACTCTATTGCCTAGGTAATAAATGTCTGAGTGCGACGTAAATGCACTTACACACACACACACACACAGCACAGGCGAAGTGTCAGTGAGACGAAATTGCGGGGATATTGGACGCGCCAGCCAGCCCCCAAATGAGTTAGTCAGAAAATTGCATTATTTGTCTTTTGGCCATTGCGGACAAAAACTGTGCGATGCTGATGCTGAAGCATATAAGGGTCGTTTCCCATGAGCCACTAACTGCTGCTCCTTGTTCCTGCTCCGGCTCCTGCTACTGCAGCATTCTTCACCCAGCCTCGACAGGCCAGCAGCCATTTTAAAGTGGCTGCTGTTCATGCCACACATGCGAGATTCAAACACTCTGCAGTCACAGCAATTGTTCCGCTCCATTTCAGGCTCGTGCTGCAGCTGCCTGCCACTGTGGCAGATGTTGGTGTTTCTGTTGCTGCTGCTGCTGCTGCTGTTGCTGTTGCATTTTAATTGCTTGGCTGGCTTGGGCCATTAATCCTGCGCAAGTTTTGTACTAGAAATTGTGAAAAAGGGATTTTTAAAGTCACAATTGTCGTATGTTATCAACACACCAGAAACAACCGAGAAACTTTGCACGACCCCTGACCACCAGCAACAACTTTTCGTGATTTCATCATTTTTGTTGTTGTTGTCATTGTCTTCCTTGTCTCGTCCTTGTGCGGATGCAGAGCCAGAGCTTGAGCTAGAGAAACCAGAACAGTGCCGCAACGGTGCTCAGATTTAATTGAGTTTGCAATTGTTTTGCGGCCTCGGAGAGTTTTGCAAGTTATTTCAAGTGCTGCGGCTGTTAGCAGCAAACTTCAAGCTGAACTTTGACCCCGGTCAGTGCAGTCCAGTCACAACTTCCGCTTCCGTCACGTTGACGGACATGGGCCCTTGTCGTTAGTAACTTTAATTAAGTTTACTATGTGGCAATAAAAATGCATAAATTCCCATGTACAATGTAGACATGCGTGTATGTGGTCTACACATATATACATGCACTTGTATATGTAGATGAGTTAGGCCGCAAAAACTTAGTTCGATAAGCTGACGTACATATGGCAAAGTCCAATAAAGTTAACAGTGCGTAAACTAGTTGTGCCAACTTTTTGAAATTTACATATTCTTATGTATTTTTAAACATGTTTTCACTATACGAAGCTATGTTATGCTAGCAGACGCTTACGTACCCTATAAAGGACTAGTGTTAGTCGAAATCGAGGAACAAATTTGAGATGAGCTGATCAATTCTGAATTTTGCTTGTTTGTAGGAGATACGAGTACTTTGGTTCAACTTTGTTAACAGCCACGCAATTGTGTTTGCGGATACATCGGAACACTGCAATTTGTGATTGCAAACGCTCTAAAATGCGATCGACCCCCTATGCCAATGCAATTCGCATGAAGCTCACATGTTCGTCTCCATGGCATATATTTCGTTCAAGGAAAAAAATGGGCTTTTTGGCGCGTCAGATTTTACGATGATGGCGAACGCAAAAAGGTGAAGGTGATTGGTAGTTACTGCCCGAAAACACAGAGAAAGAGAGAGAGAGAGAGAGGACGAGGAAGAGGTAGATAAGAAACTGTACCCATTGCCTTCATGCAGCCGCTCCCAAGCGTCCATCCTAATTGTGCGTTCCGGAAAGCAAACTGCTGGTTTGATGCCAGAGTAAGCACAATCACATTGCTCCATCTCTTTCATATTACGCGCTAGCAAATTGAATGCTGATGAAGATGACGTTAAATGAATCCAATATGTTGGCATTCACTGAACTCAATGGCATGTCCTTAGACGGTTTCATATTAAGCTACGGCTACCCAGCAATCATTGTCATTGGTCTGCAAATTGTCCACGTTAGTGGTGTGATGAAATTCATATGTGTGAATTGGGTGTAAATAAAATTGACATGGAAAATCTTAATCGAATTGAAACTTAGTTTTTGTATTGCATTGTAAATACTAAACACACAATAATTGCCAATCAAGTCGTAGTATTTTGTAAATGTATCTTATTATTGCTATTTGCACGGCATATCCTGCCAGGGGGCCATAATTGGCATTTTTAAACTAGAACATTGCCGCTGTACCATTGAGTGCTGACAGCCACTACACAAGTCAACTTAAGCGGCGCGTCCGCAGACCCTTCAGGACCTCAAGCAGACGTGTCTCGCTCCCGCGCCCTCGCCACACTGCGCTGCCTCTTCTGTTGAATGGTTTTCAGTGCGCACATTTTTGCGCTTGAATTGTTTGAGAGCAGCGACAACGAGCAGGCGCAGAGGTAGGGGACAGTGCGAGGGGATGGGCATAAAGTTGGCTTAAACTTTTCCACTTGAATGGCAACGGAAGGTTTTATGCGCCCCAGTCGCGCTCTACATTGTGTTGCCGTTGCAGCGGCGCATGAAAGTATGCAGCATGAAATTTTCTGCTCCGCAACAAATAAATATTTGGCCTCCATGGACCCCTCCCTTCGTCCACTAACACACACACCCACAGTGGCAATGCCTCGCATTTGTATTTTATGGCGCCGTTGAATTTATATTTGCACTTAACAAGCGACAACAACAATAACAACACCAACGCCAGGCATCCACCATTTTGTGTGGCAGCTAAAAGTTTGTTTTGGCTTATTTTTTGGTTACAAATCAAATCCAAAATCGCATTAAAATTGCATGCAGCGGAAAAATTGTGTACCAAAGTAGAGAGGAGCCGCAGTAACCGCGTAAGCCACGAGGCACAATACCTAAGTGCGGGGAGACATGGACGAGCAACGGCGACGTGGTTCGGGGCAAGTGGGTGCGAAGGCGAAGGCCCTCTTGTTGCTGTTGCTGTTGTTGTTGCTGTTGTGCAGCAGTTACTCAGGTTTTACCATTTCAATTGAATTTTCGCAAGACGAAATCACTTCAACGCCTTCGATTTCAATTTCCGCCGCATTTCTTATTTGAATTCGGTTATTGCATTTGGCTTCGGTTCGGTTATGTTCTCTTGGTTGTCCCCAATTGTGTTTTGGCATGCTTTTGTTGCTGTTGTTGTTATTGTAGTTGTGGGCTGTGATTTTTGGCAGCAGGCGTCTGCAGGTGTTTTCGAACGATTGGGCATGGACAAATTTATAATTATTTTCGATAATGTATACTCGATCCCATAGAGTGTATATATAAGCTTGATCAGCAAGACAAGAGAGATTCCATGCAGTCCTGTCCGTCTGTTTCTATGCAACATTTTTCCCCATCGGAATAAGCTCTTAGTATGAAAAACTTCTTATTTTCTATTCCCATTTTATAAAATTTTAGCATGTGTCCTTTTTAGAAGCTTCCACTTCCTCAGACCAAATTTTTTATCTAATTAAAATTTGTTTCAAATCTTCTGCTGAAATTGCTATCATTTTTCTAAGCTAAAGCTTCTTTAAATTTATTCGATATTTGCCTACGTTAAATAGGTTAATGGTAAATTTGTGCCTATCACAGGAGTATCTTTTGCTATCTAAATCGAAACACAATTTGCAAAAAGTAAAGTAAACGAAACTAGCGAAACTCCCGATACCTGATTCACCAGCAAATCTGGAGTCACCTTCTAGCCCGTTCCACGACGATGTCGCTTTCGCATACGACGATCCGGCGGCTTGTTCCATATGGAGTCGAACATGTTTCATTTTGTACAAATATAAAAGAAAATATTTTTTTAAAGTTATACAATTCTTAAATTTATTGATATTGCTCTCTCTTCTCTCTCGTTAGTTAATATTTAACATATCAATCTATTCCACAAGTTTTACCCTTGGAAACCGTCGCCATCGAAACTTTTGTAATACATTTTTTTCACGTATAATTTTTTCGTTTCACTTTCGCATTTTTCGCATGTTCAACAACTGCGCGATTGAACAGGCACGCACATGCACGCCTCTTGTCCAGGCTGTACCTTTCGCATTTTATGCTGCATTCCCTGCGGCTGTTCGCATTTAATAAAGCAACGACAACAACGCCTGGACCTGTGGACCTACACACAGTTTACGCGGAGCAGGATCAGGGAGAGGAGAGTGAGGCAGAAACTCACATCTTACCGGCTCTGGCCACAAGTTAAACATTTCAGTGTCTGTGTGTGTGTCCGTGTCCATGCCTAGGCCGAGGCCTAAGCCTGAGGCTGGGTCTCGGCCTGATTCTGGCAACAATTCTGTTGCTGTTGCTGACACTGGTTCCACTTCCTCCTGCAACTCTCCTATATTTGGTTGTTGCCATGTTTGCTGCCACTCCAGGTCCAGGATGATGAAGTCGGGCTGTTGTTGCTGTTGTTGTTGCTGTTATGTTGCGGCACCGACATCCACATCCACATCCACATCGACATCGACATCGGCATCAATATCACATTTGTATAACATGGCGCAGTCAATATGAGACACGTGTTTAAGTATCTAGTATCTAGTCTATCTCGCCCCAAGTTCCACTCCCCACGCCCATTGCATGTCATTGTAATGGTATCATGCTGTAACAGATTTCTGTTTACCTTGATTTACATATGCACATGGAGATAAACAGCTAGAATGTGTGCTCACATGAGAGGGGAGGCGAGTAGAGAGAGAGGTGCTGAGTAGAGTAAACAGGCGACATTTGCTGGCTGCTCAGCCCTCAGCCGAACTGAACGTCGCTCGCAAATACATAGAAAAGAAAACACTTAAGCATGCACTTAGTCCTTGCGCCCTTCCTTGGGTGTGAATAAGCATGTCGGTATCTGTGCGAGTGTGTGTTGTTGTGGTTGTGCTTGTGTGTGTTGTGTGCTACCAACTGCGATTTATGCAAATTTGTTTGCCGCTACCTACCGCCTGCTGTCGACTTTTTGTTAACAGTTTCTCCTTCCAGTCTTTTCTCCGTTGCTCCTTTTTGTCTTTGGTGCCAGGCTCCCCTCCGTCATCCCACAGCCCAAAGAACTAAGCAAATAAAGTTATTTTCATGTGTGGGTAAATCGATTTGTGTGTATCAAATTGTGGCATTTTCCTCTTCCTGCTCTTGCCTCTTAATAACAATGGCTACTGAAGGAGCGCAGCTGTTACGATAAATCATAAGGAAAATGCATATATATGAGGCCTTATTTCAGACGGCATTCGAGTTATAATAGATGGGTATTCTTGTTCAAAATGAAGCTTCGGAAATACAGTTAAGCCCTCTAGTGAAATCAGTTCTAAATGGTATAAAATGGGAACATGATCGTAGGCAAGGTTTTAGGTCTATTCAATGTAAAATCTAATTGATTGTCCATGTTTGTTCAGGTTTATAGTCCAAAGTAAAGTCATTTTAGCTATTTTTTAAAGTTTATTAAGAAAATATGTCTATGGATTTTGAACAAAACCAAATAGTTTAGGCTCGAGATTCGAGATGATCATTTTAATTGAATTAGTTGATCATATTAAAATTCCACCAGTCTCATAACATTACCATTTTCATAAGCCCTCATGTGCGGCATAAGCCCAAAAATAGGCAACGAAATTCAGCAGCATCGTGTCGTCTCTTCAACCGCGCCGCAAAGCAGGCTACAGCTTTTGCAGCCTGCAAAACTGCAGCTAATTAAAAATTATGAAAATGTGCAACAAAGTTAAGTCCATGAGCTTTTGGCATGTCAATTTGCCAAATTGTGCAAACAAACAGAGATGGCAAGAGAAGGGCACGAGTGGGCAGGGTAGAGGGTAAAGGGTGAAGTAGATTTTGGCCGGACCACACGCATTGGTGGCAAAGCGTTCGTCCCTTCACTTTACGTAATTGTTGCGCGTATGCCGACAGTTTGACAATGGCAAACAAACGCAAATCCTTGCCACCATCCACATGCTTCCTGCTTGCGTATTGGAGTAGTATCGCTAGGTGTTGCAAAAGCGGCTTATGTGATTATTGTGACCATTTTCCCCATTCTGTGCGGTTCATCGGAATAAATAAAGCCCATGCCCTTGCCAAAAAGCGCATTTTAATTAAATGTTTGTCAATTTGTTGTGTAACATAAGGATATGATTTCAATATCGTATAAGCTTGCCCCATCTCTTTCATTTAACTCAATTTTTGTGGTTCCGTCCGTTCGATTCAAAACTTCCAATTGATGTTACAGTGGGTTGACGCTGGATTGGAAGTGAACCAGAAGTTTTAAGTGACAAAGTTCTTCATAGAGCCAGCGTGTAAACACTTCTCTCAAGTAGAAATACTCTTTGAGTGCTGCGCTAAAATCTGCTTGGATGGTAAAGCCTTAGGCAACGTTTTGTGGACTACGAAATCTGGAATACACCTGATCGCCGCATGCGAAAGCGTCGTCGTCTTCGAACGAGTCTGCTTGCGTAGTCGAAGCCTCTGTCGAAGATGCATCTAATATTTTTGACGGGCTAGAAGGCGAAGCAAGAGATGTTGGACTAGAAGGTGAGCCTAGAAAAGGCGAATCCGGAGTTGTTGGTGAACCAGGCTTGATTGTACCGGTAGATTCAGGTATTCCGGGTGTTTCGGGTGTCTCTGGTGTTTCAGGTGTTTCTGCCGTTTCTTCTCCTTCACAATTTGACAGCGTCCAAAACGCAGCCAGAATAACAATGCAAAGTATTAATCGCATTATTGTTCAGTTAGATTTTGGATGACCCTCTTAAAATTCATTACGTGTGCTGAAGAAGCTTTGAAGTCGTTAGGATATGGGTTCAGCTGAATATGGGAATCCTGGCTGCATCCGAAACATTCTGTCAGACTAAGCCGAAAAACTATCAACTTTTTTCACTCACTTTGAAATGCTTAAATAAAACAAAACGAGTAAATTTCTTTATGGTTTGTAATTCTTTTATTCCAATTCTTTAATTTCCAGTAAATGACGCCATCAGCTTAAGCAGCTCCCGCCTCGCTAGGCAAAGGCTCACTGGGTGGCAGCACTGTGGGTGTCCAGTACCATTGGGACCAGGGTACACAAGCCTTAGCATCATCCAGCCAGGCAGTGGCCACTGGACAGCCAGCAAGCGTGGCTGGCACGCCAAGTGTATCGCAAACCCAGTAGTTGCTCTTCAAAAAGAAGTGAGGATAGAAGGCGACATCTAACTCCTCCTGCGTCTGACATCCCGGCTGGCCGTTGGGCTTGCCAACAGAGGCAGCAGTGGAGGTGCTAACCAGAGCTAGGCACAGTGCGAGTAGATAAAGGTACTTCATTGTGTTCTAACGATTAGTGCTCGAAAACTGTTCCAATCTTAGTTGGCGGCGTCTCTTATATACAGCTGCCCAAACATGGCAAAGTCAGAGTTATCTTATCTGTCCAGCGGAACTACTGGTAAAACGATAAAGCGGTCCAGCGGACGAGTCGTAGCCGGAGCTGCTGAAACGCCGCCTGCTCTGCTTGTTGCTATTTGGCAGGCAGTTAGCAGTTTATGGGGCTGTTTGTTTGCCCGGCGCCTCCAGCTTGTTATTTCTTCCGTTGTAACCAAAAACGCTGGCCAGCTGGCAGTGGCTGCTCCTCTGTCTCCGCCTCCGCCTCTGTCTCGGCCGCTATTCGACTGCTTGCATATTCATGACATCAACGCCAGTTGTAAATTATTTTCAGAGATAGGCCCCGGCAAGCCCAAGCCGCAAACAAGCGGAGCAACAACGATGCCTCGGCTAATTAATTCAAAACACTGCCTCAAAGGCATTTTTGGTGTTTTGGGGCTAGGCCAACAAATTTTACCTGGCCCAGTGTGGGCAGTTTTCGATCCTGGGTCCTGGGTCCTGGTCCTGGGTTGGCTTTTGGACCGCCTTAAGCCACATTAGGCCCTGCACACTTGAGTAATTGCCATCCAGCGCCAGTGCAGTCGATGTGTGTGTCTGGGCGCTGCAGTCGAGCCTTGTTCCTTGTTCCGGTCTCCGAGTCTCTCCTCGCAAGCTCTTTGTTGCGCACTTTGTGGACTCGGCTTTGTTAGTTCTTGGCCATAAATTAAATCAGGTTATTAATGTCTGCCATTAAATGAGACTACAGGCAGGCGGCGAGCAAAGCAGCTGCGGGGGCTGGGCAAGAGTAGGCGGCACAACTTCCTGCTGTCGTTGCAGCGCCTCTAGAATGTTCTGTTGTCTCTGATTTATGTTAATTCTTGCGGCATTCGAAGCATTTGGCAAGTATTTTGGGATTTTCGTAAGCTACAGCAAATTTGTATGCACTTTGGCTTAGATTTTTGGTGTCCACGGTGAGCGATGGCAATGGCCACGCCTACGTTTAAAGTTCCCTGTTTGGTGGAAGGCAATTTATAGGGTGCAATGTGCAGGGACTGCAAGGAGCTGAATAATCGTACACAGATACACTGTAAGTGTGTGTAAAGCAGGAAGGCTTCTGAATGGCATCCTGACGGTGATCTGATTTGCAACTCAAATTGCACAAATTGACAAAGCGAGTACAATTGTAGTTGATTCTGGACTTCCGGTTTTTATTTACGTTATTCTTGGATTTGGCGACGGCAAGCGAAAGACATTTGCAGAGGATAGCTTCATCCTCTAATGTGCTCTGTAGGATCCAGACCTCGTCTAAGGTTACAAGCAATTGAGGCTTAACAAAAACACTTATAGCGATCTATTTGCAGTCTCTTTTTGTAGGGATACCTAAGATTGCTGATTCTGCTTCCAATTGCTAACAAGCGCAAACTAATTGACGCAGCTTGCTCAACATTTGGTAGTCTATTAGCACAAAGTGTTTAATAGCAATTGCTTATTAAATCGCCATCTCTTAAGGCTGGGTTAATACATATAACAGAGGCTTTTCAGAGCTATAAACACAGCTATAACATTTTTCCATTCACCGATGGCTCTGGCCTCACATTGCATGAAAGCTTAAAGGCGTTATTGCCTCGCTGGACAATTGGCTTTCCATATCGAGAAATAAGCCGATCTCCTCCTTTGCTTGATGCTCTGTATGACATGTGACGCCGTCTTGTTCGTAAAGCATCATCTTAAGTCCATATTCCTTTGAATTGAAGGACGAAATAATTGCCAACAGTTCGCCATTAACAGTAATGTTCTTATAGGTCTGCTAGATCCTGTAAATGGTTGAAATATAAACATCTTTTATGTACACACATTTCAGTCAAACGCAAGCTTAAACGCTTCTCATTCAGCCATTTTCATGTGGCATACAGATTACCCAGTAATTATCAAATATTAAAAGCCTTTAAGTCATAATATTTTAATGATTTTACATTTACATTTACAAATTGATTTATGTGCATAATTGTATCAATGAGGCTGCTTGGCAATGTTGTTGCAAACTGAAATTGAATTGAATATATTGCGCATACGCTGCGTAGTCTGAAATATCATTCCGCCAGTTTCATATTTCTCTGTTCTTTTGCTTCGAAAAAACTCTTTCACATTCAAAAATGTGAAGCTCATAGGCAGGCAGAAAATTGCTGGGAAAAACACAAACAGAATAAAAAAGAAGTTAAATTCAATTGCAGTTTTTTCGGTGCAGTTCATTTTATTGATGCGCTCTGTGGACTGACAAAGCGTTTGACTGACAACTGGAAAATGAAATAAAACTGGAAAAACCATAAAATGTATGGAATCAAAAATGGCATGCTTGTAAGTGTAGGTAGGTATGAATGTGTTTGTGTGCGCGTGTGAGAGTGTGAAAAAGTGAGCCATATGCTATAGAAATTGCCATGGAAATGGGTAAATTTGTCTGAGCGGCATATTGATTTATGACAAATGTTTCGCGGCAATTTTACATTTCACTGTCGCAACCCATCAACACCTTCACTGCGGAGGGCGTGGCACGGCTGGGGCCAAAGATCATAACATTTTTAAATTCAAATTGTTGACAGATAAACTATAAAATGCGCCCCGCTGTCCAGAATTTAAAATTTTGCTTGTTTGCCTTAGCTTTAGCAATGAGAAAGGGATAATGAAGATGTTAGAATGGTGACATTACTCACGACTGATAAAACTTATCGCAGTATCATAACATAAGTACATAAGCAAACGTTCTTATCGATGTCGCTGGGCACTTGAAAAGTTCAACGATATGAACGAATTATACCAAACGGAAATTGTAAATAAGAATTACTTGAATATTAAAAATTATTTATTTATTTTAGTAATATCACTTTTAAATGGAAGGTATTAAGTATGATACCTATTCTTCAGCAGCTTGAATAAATGTGCGGACTCCCGGTGAACATATGCACTCACTGGATTCCATCGATTACAGCTTTTGACTTAACAAAACTAATCGAATTGAATTGAATTCTGCATCCATTTTTTTCATTATATTTGTTAGCTATCCCCATTAAGATGCCATAGCTATAAGATAAGATTATCAATCATTAACAAGAACTTAATTCGTTCCTAAATATGCGAAACTTGTCCTCTCACATATATTCAATTTCATAAATTGGATGGGAATGATAGGTCTCATTATTCAGCATTTTTGTGCAGACCCTTCGGCCAGAAATCTAAGACATGAAAACTTTGCCTGTGCTTATATACCATTCCTATCCTATTGTTTCTAATTGAGATGTGTTCATAAAGTAAGCAAAAAAGTGGTTTTCATAAGCTTGAAACTCTTATTATTTATTATGTATTGTGATTCCTTCTACGATGATGAAAGATGGGAAAATTCTTTAATTGTCTTCATACAAATCTCGCTACAAAACACTTATTAATTTCAATATCTAACACTATCGTTTTGCATTCTAAAATTATCCAATGCCTTTGAAGTTTTCACATAAAATGGTTTATCGTCCTCCATAACAGAAAGAGTTGCCAATAGTTAAAATCTGACTTTTACTTTGATTTGATTTGATTTCTATTTGGAGTGTTTATTACCGGCTGATATAATGGTATTATTATATATTATCCATCTTCCACAAAAACTCGATTTCACACTTTTCAGTTTCAGCACGCTTGCCAGCCATCTGGACGACTTGGTGGCTCAATGCAAGGCTTCCAAACCCAAACAATCCAGGGCAAACATGCATTGAGATCCTGATCGAAGCCTGTACCCGCCTGGCACTTCATGAGCTGCGCTTTCTTGGCATTTAAATACGGGCAAAGCCAATATTTGGTTGGATCGATGCAATGGCGTTGGGGATGTCCCACCTCTACTTCTTGCCTGCAACCCGGCTCGTGGGTGTCAATGCATTGGGCGAGGACTAGCGGCAATAGCAGACACAGCCATCCGACGAGAATCAGGCAAACGGCAGCTGGCAAAGTAGGAATAAGAAGATACATATGTAAGTGACACTGACTGATGGATGTTGTCAATGCGATGAGATTGAGATTGAGTTTGAGATTTACCAGACTGGCCCATGACGATGTAGACTTTGCTTATGGAACTGCAAATGTGAACGTCTGGACTGAATAACTGCGGCTTTTATAGAAAACTCAAGTGGTTTGCGTTGGCGAATCGTGTTATCTGTTCGATATGGTGTTCAATGCAGTTCATTGAATTTATTGTGCAAAGGCACGATTTGTTTGATCGCAACTCCCATTGTTTTCACACTTCCAATGCTCAAGTTCAAGTAAAAATCCCCTAATCCCCCTCCTGTGTGTATGTTTTACATCTATAGCAAATAGCATGCCACTCACGCTTTAAGTAATGGCTGAGATGGAATTGAAATTGAAATGCCAACAAAAACTACTGCCACCGCCACCCCAGGCAAACATGCAACAGCCAAGACGAAGACGTATACAATGTTTCTTGTCCAACGAGCTTAAGCGGCAACTTCATTTTGAAGCGAGTTGGCTTAAAAAAAGACAAAGGGAGTGCAAAAAGAAGCAACAAAGCCTTGCTGCTGGCCAATTTCGCTGGACATGCCAAATGCATTTTCGTCTAGTGCACACACACCCAAACACACACATGCACACAAGATAAGGACATCTGGGAAATAATGCAAGACAGTTGGAATTGGAATTACGTTCTCTCTTTTGTTGGGTTTCCCAGAAATGTGTCAACTAGTAAAACAAAAAACAAGAAAAGTCGCAGTTTCGACAATGACTGTGGTTCTCCCTAACATTGCGCGCTCAATTCAATTTGAGTTTTAAATTCTGGTGTTGTTCAACACCCTTGAACTTCTTATAGACTTAGTCAGCACTTGTTCCAGTTCCAAATGGAACTAGTAGTTCTGACAGACACCGGCGCTGCCACTTGTCGGAGCTGTAAAGCAATGCCACATAGTTAGAGCAATTGTACGGCGCGCAAAATTTAAATTTCATGGCTTTACTGTTTCTTGCGCTTACAGAAGAATTGCTAGCGTACCTAATATAAGCATCAATATTATTATCAATATTAAATGGTAAATAAAAACAAGTTATATATATAGCTTTAGTAGCTTTAGGACTAATTAAAACCTTTTAAAAAAAACAGAAACAAATATTTTTGTTAATTAACAGAACTATTCTTTTGGCGCGCTGATTCAATGTTGGTATTTGTTTTTCAGCTGACATTTAGTTTGTCCGGCTTTGGGGAATTACTGCTTGTTATTACAAAATAGATTTAATAAGAGCAAACAGAAAGCGATTAAAATATGCAATTTGTTGTGATTAAACGAATGAAAGAAAATGACGCGCCGAAGAGCGTGTGACCGAAGTCTTCAAAAGCAAAACACCAAGTTTTGGTATATACTACCAAAATACTGCAGAAGTTCGATATTTACAGTTCTCTGTTGACATTTTAATAACGTACAGAATAATGGTCAGTAGCGCAATTAATATTTGACAGTGCACTAACTAATATTGTTGTATATATGTATTTGGCATAAATTATTAATACCCGCCATCGTGGCAAAATGTTATGTTAAGCAAATGTTAAGTGGTTATGTTGTCCATAGAGGGCCGATCCATCGGCTAAATATTATGTTAGGGTTCTATGTTATCCGGTCCACAGCCATGTTATTAACATTTATGATTGGCGGTGTGCCCGTTGTGTACCAAACCAAAATATACCGTAAATATATTAAACATTTAATTTGCGTGACATACCAAAATATTTCACCAATATACTAAGCTATCTAAAATGCGTAATATACCAAAATATACCGAACTACACAAACTAAAACTAACAAATTAAAGTATGTAATTTTGTAATTGTATCAAATTGTGAAAAAGAATGCGTGCGGCCATTTCGTTAAAATGCACCTGAATCGCCTTGGACGTTGCAGAGAGAGTAATCGCAGTTATATGGAAACGAGAGTCCACGTAAAGTAAAAGAAAATTCCGCAACAGCAACAAACGCATCACAAATTGAAAGTGAAGTGGAGAATCAAATCTAATTATAACAAAAAGAACGAGCAGAAGGAACGACACTTGCAGTTAATTGGTGGCTAAAATTTAACGATTTTTAAATCAAGGGAAACGCCATAGCAAGTGGAAGAGACTGAGACACAAAATACTTGTGCCGCGGTGCCCAGTGTCAGCAGCGGCAGGTAGCAGCGGCAGTGGGAGCAGTTTAGTAGTTGTGTGTGTGTATGGCGCGGTGCGGCGCGCGGCATGGGCTGAGTTGTGGGCTTCTGTTTGTGTTTGTTTGCTTGTGTGTGTGTGCGCTTTTCGGATACGGCGGTGTCAAATGAATACGAGTGCCAACAACAAACATACAACAAAAACAATAACAACAAGAAGAACTAAAGCGCATTACAGCACTGGGCAGCGGGCGCAGGGCCACAGCCAGAGCCGGACGACGCCTACGTAATGGCCAGCCAACTGGATGCCAATGTCAAGGATGATCTGAAAACGCAATTCGTAACGCGCGAGGGCACCTACCGACTGCTCACCCTATCCGAATATTCGCGGCCCAATCGCGTCGGCTATAGCAGCAATCAGAGCTCGCCCCAGGTGCGCGTTTCCATTGTAACGCTGCCTACTCCCGGCCATGGCGGCGCTGGCAATGGCAACAGCAAAACAAACAACAGCAACGAACCGGCGGCTGCCGCATCGCCGACAACATCATCAGGCAGGCAAAGCCAGAGCCAGTCCAATGGGGCTACAACAGCAACAACAACAACAACAACTGCAACATCAACAACGTCAACACCTGCGGCATCCAGCAACAACACATCCCCCACAACAACCACAACAGCAGCAGCAGCAAAAGCTGTTGTTGCAACAACATTGAACGGAGGCGCTGGCGGTGACAATAGCTACAATAGCAATAGCAGCTCCATGGATGCCCGTCTGGGCGGTGGCATCTCCATGCACTCCATGATGAACGGCAGCGTTGTGGACCAGAATGGCCTGGCCACCAGTCAAATACTGGGCGGCGATCGCATCTGCTTCAACTTTGGCCGTGACCTCTACGTGTACGCGTTCCGCGGAGCTAAGAAGGTGAGCTGTCACTGGGCTAATTTACATTTTGCAAGTGTGTGTAACTTATCGAATGGGCATGGCCACACACACGCCTGTCAACGTGACGTGTCATACTCCGCCGTCGCCGCGGCCCAACTTGAGGATGCACAAGCTTATCATTCCGCGCCATGGCTGTCAGATAAGCGGCACCGGCATTTACTTGCATTCCAAGCAGATTGCACCAGCAATTGGGAAACCCAGCTGCACTTGTGTGTGTGTGTGGGCATAGTTAACTTCGTTAGACATGCCTATGCATAGTCCAACCAACCAACCCCCTGTCCCACTCGACCCTTCAACTGCTTTACACAAAAAAGCTGGCCAAACAATCGGCTAATTTGTTCCACTTCTCGCAGGTTTTTATTGTTGTCGTTGTTGATCAATTTGCTTGTTTAGCTTTTATTTGAATACATTTTTTTTCTCTTTGAGCATCGTTCTAAGCGCTGGCAGTGTTAAATATAACTACACCCTACCTTTCAGTGAGGCATATTACCATTCAAAGGCAGTCTACTGCAAGTCTTGAATGTTGCTTTAATTGGAACATTTAGATAAGAGTCCAAAGTCTGCAAAAATTTATAAAAATTACTTAGGGTCAATATTTTACTTAACCCGCTATATTAAACTTAACATATGAATTTAATATACGAACTTTGGAAAGCCAGCAGATCAGTTTAGTCTTTATGCCATTTCACATCATACACACATAAGTATATTTTGATTCCCTCATTAATCTCAAAGCAACCCAAAACCAATTAATTTTTCTTAGTAAGAAGTTCTTAGTATAGAATGTGAGGGCAATGAGGCCAAGTTCATTCATATATTCACTCCAATTTTATACAATCTTTCAAAGTTGTACACTTCTTTTCTCGGATAGATAGTAGTCTATGAGAATAGAGTTGTCACATATGCAAATGAGTGTCTAGAAGAGTGCGCTCTCATAGTGGCAATACTAGGGCTCTTTGGCTGAGAAGCAATAGAAACAAATGCAACTGTGTAGTATTTAGCTCACAAAGCAGAATAAAAGATTAAAAAACAGAAAGCCCTCGCGTCGACGGCGATATGTACACTATGTAAGAAAATGAAGTTGATTTTGTGCTTTTTGCCAGCCTGCGTATTATATTATAATCCTTCTGCAACTGTATGTCGGAATATGCTGTTTCGCAATAGCGAACTTCAATTTCTACAGAAAAAGTAGACTTTGAAAATGAATAAATAAATGCCAATAAATTAGTCAATAATTTCGCTCTCACATTCGGATTAGCCTGCGACATCAACGATAGAAAATTTGATGCTTTAAAGCTATGAAGTCCAAACAAAAATTCTTATTGATTATTAGAAGAATTCGAATTAATGGGTTAAAATAAGAAGACTTAGACATTGTTCGTAGTATTTCTTCCAACTGAATAACGCACAGCTTAAACCGCAAGAGTTAGGAGGTCGAAATATTAAGGGTCAAAGTTTGTATGGAAATTAAAGTTAACTGTAAGTTGGTATTCATGATGCGCTCGATGTGCCATTTCAGTTTAAAACCTTAAGGCAGACTACCCTATATTTCTTAAGTAACGCTGGGAGGGGAGAAGGTCCGACCTGGCAGTTCTTTAATAATAATTTATCCCAATTCCAATAACTTTTACATTCAACTTTAGGGTGGGCCGTTGCTTCGAACCCCTTGCAGGTTATCTTGCTCTATTTCTTTCGGCCTGCCTGGGTCAACCCCTGATTAATATTCATGAATTACATATTTTTCATCAGGTTAGGGTATACAACATTCGACATGCTTGACTCAGTTTTTCAGCACACAATTTGCTTGTTCGTGTGCCGCCGAGCAGCTGTTTATAATTCTTTGGCATTGTTTCTGCAGGTTGCATTTACATTAGATATGCATATGAACATTTGCCGCTTATCGCTCTGAAAGTCTGCCAAGGTTTAGAATTAGAGATATCCAAAAATATGTGGACAATGCACCTATGTATATTATCCATCCACATAGATGTAGAAATCTGCCACCTAAGTTCCATGCAACAAGGCGCTAATTCCCATTGGCAGCTTCATCGTAACGTGCTAATTGTCCTCTGCCGCCCAGTGGGGGGTCAGGCGTGTACAATCCACATGCCTTCATCATCAGAGTGTAGCTTGATAATGATTCTGTTCGTTGTGGCGTAGGCAGGCCGATGTGCCACGCCCTGTTAACCGCCAATATGCTGACCGAACATCGGATGTGACGTGCTTTGCTTTGGTGTCCTTTGCAGGGTACGGAAATGAGCAAACCAATCGATAAGAAGTACTACAAGGGCACGAATCCCAGCTGCCATGATTTCAATGCCCAGGCAGCCACTCCCACCGGAGCACCGCTGCTGGTTGGCTTCACCACAGGACAAATTCAGCTGGTATCCCCGCAACTGGGGCCGCGCGAGCTGCGCAAGCTGTTTAACGAGGAGGTGAGTGTGCCGTGTTCAATACCCGGGATTGACTTTAACCAATATTCCCATGAATTTGCGTTGCTTGCAGCGTCTCATCGACAAGACCAAAGTGACCTGCTTGAAGTGGCTGCCGAATTCGCCACACCTGTTCCTCGCCTCACACGCCTCGGGCCATCTGTATCTGTACAACGAGGAGCTGCCTTGCTCGGCCACCGGGCCCAACTATCAGCCGTTCAAAGTGGGCGACGGCTACACGATCCTCACCTGCAAGTCCAAGTCGACGCGGAACCCGCTCTACAAGTGGGTCTTCAGCACCGAAAACTGCTGCATCAACGAGTTCTGCTTTTCGCCCTGCGGATCGAATTTGGCGCTGGTCTCCCAAGATGGCTTCCTGCGTGTGTTTCATTATGACACCATGGAGCTGATTGGCATAGCGCGTTCCTATTTCGGTGGCTTCCTGTGCGTCTGCTGGTCCCCAGATGGCAAGTACATTGTGGTGGGTGGCGAGGACGATCTGGTCACGGTGTGGTCCCTGCACGAGAGGCGCGTGGTGGCGCGCGGCCAGGGTCATCGTTCCTGGGTATCCGTGGTGGCCTTCGATCCCTTTACCACCTCCTACACGAACTGGGATGGCGGAGATTTTAGTGATGACGAGAACCAGATGAACGAGTACACGGCATCCAGAGAGGCACGCTTCTCAGGCGATTCCACAGCGAACGGCTGCTTCGATGGGTTCGAGAAGAACTCCACCCCTGTCCATGTGGCTCGTCCACGTCCGCACTCGGCCTCGTTTCGCTCGGATGCTTCGTCGGCGGCGCTGGCGCCGGACAAGCTGGCGATCAGCTATCGCCTCGGCTCCGTCAGCCAGGACACGCAAATCTGCCTTTGGGACATTACGGAGGATGTGCTGCGTCACCCGCTGGCGCTGCGCCAGCTAAATGACACTGGTTATCTGAATGGAGGCCTCGATGCTGATGGCATTAAGGTGATACGGCCGGTCGCCATGGGACAGGCGGGGAATCACAATCACGCCGACTCCGGCAGCTGCAGTCCGAGTCGGGAGGCGGCTGGTGCGGCAGGAACGACCACCGAGCACAGCAACAGCAGTTCCAGCAAATTCTCCACGGCCAACTGCACGATATCCTCGCAATCATCCAATGCCAATACGCCGCCAGATGACTGCGCGATAGATGCAGCTGCGTCCTCAGAAACTGGAGCCGCCTCTGCTGCCCACACGTCCAAGCAGACAGGCTATAGCCGGACGCACGGCACGAGCAACTCGATCAAATTCCCCAATTGCATCAGCGCCACAAAGTCGGACAGCATCGATGGGGGCAACCAATCCACATCCGGCTACCACAGCAAGACTTCCAACAGCTCGAACAAGTCCTCCAACTCCGGCAGTGGGTTCAGCGCCTTCAACAGCCTCACCCAGCGTCTGTCCAATTTTAGCTTTCTGAGCGGCTCGGAAAAGAAGTCCTCCACCATTGGTCACGAAAGTCATGCCAATTCGACAGCCCATCATCGGCAGCACCGCAAGGCGATGAGCATGCTGAAGAGCTACAATCAACATAACCACAGCAACAACAGCAGCTCCTCAAACTTTGCCAACTCCAGCACCCTGGAGTCTGGATCGGCGATGGCGCACAGTTTCGGGTCGCTGAAACTGAGCAAATCCTCACACAACTCCTCGCTGGCGACGGCTGCCACCCAGTCGGGCGGGGGCGGGGGCAGCGTCACCAGTTTCGATCCCATGAAGCTCATCGGCACGCCCGCCTGTCCGCGCTTCGACGAGTGCCCGCTACTGGAGCCGCTCATCTGCAAAAAGATTGCCCACGAACGGCTCACTGCGTTAATCTTTCGTGAAGATTGCTTTCTGACGGCATGCCAGGATGGCTTTATCTACACGTGGGCGCGGCCTGGTCAGGCAACGGTAAGTAGATGGAAGATGATGAATGAATGAATGACCAAATGAATGCTCACTCTCTTCCAATCCGCAGAATTCCACGCAACATCTGTCGCCTACTCAAGCGGCTCCTCCGGGCGGCACGGTCATCTAGCTTGGGCCTAACTATCAGTGTCATCTTGTCAAGGAGCAGCAGCAACAGTACGAGGCGCAGTCGGTGATCTAGGTTAAAGCTAGCGATTGACTTCTCTCGATCATACATAATTTTTGGATAGTCGTTTTTTTTCTATGTTGCGTATTTTGTATTCCAAATGAGTTTCAAAACAATATACAATTTATAGCTATGTACAACATAACTACGATTTATATGCAACAAAGCGGAAACGGTTACAGAACAAACATACATACGAATGTATACATACCTATATTTAAATTTCTTATTATAAATTTAGTTGTAAATGTATTATTTTTGTAGTCCGTGAAATTTGTTGAAAACAAAGAGCAAAGCAAAGCATGTTTATAACTATTTACTAAGTGCTAGCATATACATATATCTACGCATATATAATACTATATATATATACATATAAACCCACGCATCAAAGCAAACCAACCACAACAAAATAAACACAAACACACACATTCTCTAAACGAAAGCCGATAATAGAAGAAAATGCAAGCTAAATTAGAGAATTTGCTTGAAAAACATTTACAACTTTGTGCTAGGAACTTTAATTTTGGGTGGTGTCACAAAAAACCCACAAAGATTTGAAGAAATTAATGTGTAAACACTTCAATTTGTAGGTGCATTTGTGTACCTTCAAAGCATTTGTGCTCATACTGAATTCAGTGAAGTCGAATTCGAATGAGTGTACAACATTCTTGCGAAGGGGAATGAGTGAGAATGGATTTTTGTTTCGAATTTTCTTTTCATTCAAAAACAAGTAAGAACGGTATAGTCTTTACTCCTACTATAAGATATTCGTAATTTATTTAATATTCGATAAACTGAAAAGTATACAACACTCTTAGATTTGTATACCATTCACAAAATGGTATATTCATTTTGTCAGGAAGTTTGCTATGCACTGAGTGAAGCCTTTCCGACTGTATAAAGTAACATAAAGTAACCATGTCCGTCTGTCTGTTTCAACACAAATGTCTTAGAAGTAAAAAGTTACAGAGCTTAAATTTTTAGTAGCTGCTTCTTTTGTCTGCACCCTGGTTAAATTCGAGTTTTATCTAGAGTACGAGTATAACGAGCATGAACATAGGTATGTACAAATACATTTGAGCAAAACCACTTAAAGCCCTCCGACGTCTTCATATTCATTATCCTCCCACGACGAAAATATGAAACAAAATGAAAGGATGCAGTCGCTCTTTTGAAGCATTCGAATAAATGTTTTCGGTACGCCTTGGACTTTCCTTCATTCTCATTCACTTTTTCCAAAGAATGCCGACAGTGTCGAACTATACGAATTTTTGTGTTAGTATGCGTGTGCGCACCCCTGATTTAGATGAATTTAGTTTTTGAAGCGTTTTTGAAAGGTCAACTGACTGGTGATTGCTACGACATTTGAAACCATCGATATTTTCACAACGACAAATTGACCAACTTTGCTCTGCGTCTCCCTCTTCAGGACTGCAGACTTATTATAGGAAACTCGCAGGACAGAATGCCGGAAATGCGACAATAGAAACCTTGGGACATCTTATCTGCAACTACCCGGCTTTCTCACAAGCTAGGGTACCTACACTAGCATCCCTGTGGACCCATAGGGAGCTACTCACCTTGGCCTTGCATGATTTCCGGTATTATAGAAGAGAGTTCAACAAATGGATCTATAAATTGACTTGTTCACACATGAAAGTGTCAAAAAGTCAAGAGTTTTCTGTGACACCAACGAATATGCCTCCAACAGTTAATGTGGAACAAAGAATCAGAACTTCGGCTAACCGAAGCCATATATAACCTTGCAGATTTTCACTTAAGCCAGTTTTCTTAATTTCTGTTGTTATATATCATATATGGTCTGAAATGCCTCTATGGCATATTTGCAAAACTAAACAACACTGTGTTCGTCACTTTGCTTGTCAATGGAGGAGAGTTTATATATGAAGACAATACATAAGACTATAGGACAAGGCTCGTCAGGAAGGAACACTGTGAGTGTATTGGTGAGGCACTCTCTTGCATACACTGCTCCAAAATACATACATACAAATTATAAATTCGAGACTTGCTGATTGGAATATTGCATTTTTTTTTACCTTGCCGAATGAACCATCTGTGACCCAATAAGGTACACATATTAACCAGAATGTTACATTATTTTCCCCAATGAACGTTCAACTGACTGCGAAAGATTTGCCAAAACAAACTACTGACCCTATCATTCAGTGAGATAACTTGCGAGCTTATAGATAGCTTCCTTATAGATTGTCAGAAAACAATAGAATAGAATTATTGGAGTGATTTGAAGAAATGCTTGTGTAAATACTTCGAGAACAATACATAAAGTAATCCTTAGATATGTCAAATAACAGGGCTATGGGCTATAGGTGCATTAATGTACCTTAGCAAGAAGGTGGGGAAAAATTAAACGGCTGCCAGATTGAAATCTTTTTTTGGACCGTTTTTGAAGTGTTTTGAGGGTTCATCAAAGCTGCCTGCTAAATGTACTAAAGGTTTTCCTATATCCTCCAAAATGATGTCCAAATGTAACTGTACATTCAAGTGTTTACACATTAACTTCTCTTAATTTCTGGGGATTTGTTTGACATCCGAATATATAAATTCAATGCAAATAGATTCATTCAGCAGGGAAAAAAAAAGTTTATAACCCTTTTGAACTCAAAATAATACTTAATATAAGGTTTTCACTGTGCTAGACAAAGTGTACCTTTTGGGCTATCACTATATCATAACTATGAAAGCCTCTGCAGGGTTATAGAATCGGATACTACATCATATTGTATGAATTGTTATCATTATTAACTATGTATAATCATTATGCCTTATGTCTATTATTTCGCGCTAGCCAAGTGCTAACAAAATCGAACAAAAAACAAATTAGACTAAATTCCAGACGGGAGGATTACAGAAAAATACACCTAATTCATAAAAGCGTATATACATATATATATATAAATATATATTTTATAAAGAGATCCGTTACATTAAAGGCAACCAACTAATGCAGAGAGATCCCCAAAAAGTTGGCCGATAATTTAAGATTGAAGCGAGAGCAGATCAAGCAAAAAACCAACAAACACGTTAAAAGTATAAAGAGACTACAAATTTCAATAAAAGTTATTTATAAAACCAAGCGTTCTTTACTTTTGGAATCAATCTATTACATAAGAGTCTGTGTTAGATGCACAGCCAGAAGAAGAAGCATCTGGAACTCTCACCATTGAATTCCTTTGGCTGTAAGCTGCTCATATGTAAAAATCGGACCATAATAAAATATAGCTCCTATATAAAGACATATAAATGAAACTTTTTACAATAGATGGCACTAACAAAATTGTATTTACAAGCCAAGCAGCTTTATTTGTGCTAGCTCTGTGTTCTGTCTCTCTCACTCACAAACAGATTTCTTGGAATGGCGAATGGGTTGTATGTATGCACACGAATATGTATAGGAAAATTAGTGTGTTTGTATATCACAATTCAAGGACAAAATTGTTGAAGACAATTAGATAGATGGTTGCTTCGCTGCCTATTGCTACAGCTAAATACTCTTTAGACCCTCTTGGCAAGGTACATAAGCTATATAAGGGTACCCGAAGTTAGCCTTCCGCTCTTGTTAGCTTATGGACCGGGCATGAGTAGCACATAACCCACTCGTTGAACCTTTGAACGCAGCTGAAAATGTCAGCCCGCTTCGAAGCGGGTATCCAGCCCTTATTTAGAGTATCAAAAAGAGAACCCGGGCAACGCCGGGCCAAATTGCTGGTATATTCGTTCATATTATTTATTTATAAAATCTTTCTTTTGTTAACAAAAATATGCCTTGCTTTTGAAAATCTCAGTTGAGGTTCCAAGCTTTCCCACGCACAACAAACACACCTCTACGGGGGGGAGCTTAAGTAACGGTTAACCATATATTACTAAGAATAGGATTTTACATTTTGGAAATGATTTTGCATCTAGAGATATATATCTATATCGTTGCAGGGTGTTACACGATCTCAGCCATGCAGTATCTATCCGCTTGCGGAGTTGTTAGAGGGCCTTAGGCGCTTCCATGGTTTGGGCACCGGGCAGATACAAATGTTTGGAGAGCAGAAAGGCAAATAGAATCTGCCCGCCGATCACCATGAAGAGAAAGTTGAGCTTCCGCTTTCTTCCGCCGCTATAATCGAACTGCTGGGGGTTGCCATAGGGATCGTAGTTGATAGCACCGCTGGGCGCAGCCGGCGTGCCGTCCTGCAGCAGTTTGGTGCGCAGAGTGCGCAACTGAAAGGAAGGCCGACATTAGGATTGGACAGTTGCCAGTGGTTAACATCATCATTTGCAGCTTACCAGGAAGAAGCCAAAGGATAAACTGGTGTAGGCCAGGGCTATGTAGTATCCCACTCTGTAGAAGAGAACGCTGACCATGAGACAGACCACGATGTTGACATATTTATATCCCGTAAATGCAAGCAGATCCAAGGTATTGAGGTTCGTCTTCACATTCATCACGTACAGCGCTATTGAGTAGAGGACCAGCTCGAAGATGCTGTAAGCCATGGCGCTGGACGCCTGTATGCCCAGCTGCTCCGGCGAGAAGCGCTTCTGCATGCCCAACAGCAAACCGGCCACGACCACATAGGTAATGAAGCCCATGGTGGGCAGATAGAGATCAGGAGCATTGACATCGTAGCGCGGTTGCACCGGATGCTCCTGGTTGTACTTGAGAGTCCAGTCCTGCACAGGAAGAGGCAATCTTTTGTAGCAAAATGCTCTCACACTAAAATCAATGCTTACCTTGTGGATGTAGGGGAAGAAGAGCAGGCGCAGCTTGCGACCCACATAGGCATTGTCGACTGCAAAGTAGTACTTCAACTTGGCCACGGGCACCCACTTCTCAAACTGATTCTCCACGAGCTGCTTACCCTGATCGGCCAGACGCTGGCCGTACTGCATTGCCATATCCTGCACAATCGGTTGCTGGAGCATCGCAAATTGTGGATACTGGCCGCCTCCGGGTGGTACACCAGCACCTGGCTGTGGTGGTGGCGCATTACTGTACGGTTGTGGAGCACCCAACCCGTATGCTGGCGGTACAGACGGCTGCTGCGAGGCCTGCAAAGGCGGCGCATAGCCGAAATTTTGCTGGGGAACTTGCTGTGGAGCCTGTGGCTGTGCGCCATTGTAGCCATAATTGTTCATCTGCTGAGGTGCTGGTCCGCCATACATGCTTGGATCCAACATGGTGGGAGCCGGCGGTTGCGACATGAAAGCAGAGGCAGCACCTCCGCCCATAGGTGCCGACGGGCCCATGGCGTTCACATCACTGACACGCTTAACAGGGCGAGGTCGGCCGCCGCCTTGAGCTATTTTGGTTTAAGAACATATGATCAATAGAGCTTGCAACCACGGAATAGAGGGAGGGCAGTGGAAACATGTAAAATCAAGCTACGAACGCAGTACACAAGGCATAAAACGCAACACGGTAAAATAGGCAGCGAGGAGTGGGAGTTAGTGTGCACTCTGGGAGCAGGAAGGAGAAACAACAAAAGCAAACAGTCAGTTGCAGACGTGCCCCCGCTCTGGCTTTAGTTTTATCAGCATTCGAAAACGGCGGCGTCGTGGTATACTTGCGTGTAGCCTGTTCCTTACAATTCTCCAACTTACGATTCCGCATACCAGCGTTTGGATTGTAGTTCATTGTGAAAACGTCGTTCGGGGCTGGCTGTGCCTTTGCTATTGAGTGGGTGCAAGTGTTTTTGTTGGTTGAATTTCAGCAAACTTAGTTTATTACACATCACCACTAGCCAGTGACAGTCGATGTAGGGTTGCCGCTATCGTTAACAATTGTTATCGATAGATGCTTGCTTCGTGAGTCGGTCATTAATAGTATTGCACGATATTTCCAAGTTAATGTTCATACAGCCCAATTAAAACCTGATGGGAAACAATGTAGTTGCAGTTTCATTTTTTTCATTATCATAATATATTCTTCCAAAATCATTTCCAATCAGTTTGACAGCAATTATGAAATCCATAAATAATTTGTAAAATATCTGCAGACTCATGTTATTCGATTGCTACATTTTTTCTGCATATTTATATATATTTACTTTCGTTCTTCTAATATTCTAATAGTCTTTGAAAATAAACCCTTAATGGTGCTCATACGATATTTTGAATAATAATTAAATTAAATTGTTTATATTTCTTGAATAAAATCCTGTTTCTCAGTTTCTTAAATGACCACAGATAGTTTTTACAATTGGGCAAACAAAATAGTACCAGTATCAGTTGTAAGGAAATGTAACTCATATAATAAATACCCTTCCCAAAAATATTATACCAGTTGTTTTCAGAAACGAAAAAATGTATTAAATTTTATATAAATTCTATGCATATATCTTAACACGCGTCTTAGATATTCGACTTCAAGATTAAAGGAAGGATTGTAAAGGATCGCAGTTTGTATCTGATCAAACTAACAGTGACTGGGATATAGCACATCTCTAACAGAACGATCGCGATATTTTACGTGAACGCCATCTATCGATACAGTGCAATACTGCTGTCGATATGTTTGTTGCTCGGCCTGTAGTGTTTGTGTATGTTGTTCGAGTTTACGCGCGACGCAGAAAATAAATAAATGATTAAATGGAGAACACGACTGCCAAAAGGCGCTCGCTAACTCTGAGCACCCGACTGCTACAGAAACGCCACAGCGGTAAGTATTCTCCAGCTCCATTCGGATATATTTTTGGATTTGAGAATACATGAAAGTTGCCTTGCACTTGCAGCCTCACCGCAAACAGGCTCAGGGCCGCCGCAGAGCCGCTTTCATTCAAATGCCAGTACCGTGCAGGATTTGCCTTCACCTAGCTCCCCAGTGTCCACATTAGACGTTGAAGACGATGTGCAGAGCACGCCACCCAACAAGAAAACACTGAGCCTGGACGACAGCGTTGATTTCTCGCCTCGTTTGGATGTCAGCTTGTCGCCCAGCTTTATGTTCTCACAGACGCTGGGCACCGAGAGTCCTGAGATTGGCTGGCGTTGGCATCGCAATAGCAACGGAAACAAGAGGAACAACACAACCACAGATAGCGGTTTCGATTCGGCGGAGCTGGCAGCGGGCAGCATTAAGCACAAGGATCGGGTCACCAAAGGCCTTGAGAATAGGCGCAATCAGTTGGACAACGAGCAATGGCGTGCACAACAGAAACGTGCACGTGAACTGCTCAAGGAACGCTGTGATAAATTGCACAAGCAGTTGGATCAGGCACTGAAACCGCAGCCAACAATTGCCTCAACTCCAGCACCAGCTTCTGCTGCAGCATCTACAGTGGCCGGTCGTACACGTTCGGCGGTTAAGGCACAGCCAGTCCCAGTCGAGCCACCACAGCCTGAGGCTCCGCCACCTACAACAGATGATGCTTTGGCAGACTTTCTCAACGATTCGGATATGGATTGTTTTCTACTCGAAGCCACACAGCAATTGGAGTCGCACGCAAATATTGTAAAGCCTGCAACAACGTCAGTACTAGCACCAGTGGCTACCACACCAACCAGCCATCACAAAGAGCCCAAAGAGCGCAACTCGGAGAAGCGATCCTCGTTCTACATGAAGTTTCTGGAGGATGAAAGCGAGACCGAAGATTGGCTTGCCGCCCTCGACGACGCCGTTACAGAAGCCTCATTGCCCAAGAAATCTCGCACCTCGTTGCAGCGCTACAAATCTATGCCGGTCAGCACTGTCGCCACAACCACAGGGGTGTACACGGTGACAAATGTCGTCATTAGTGATTGCAGCATAGCTAGGAATACAAATCCAGGTTCATCATCATCAACCAGCCTGAAGGAGACGCCGCGAATCAAACGCCATGCCAGCTCACATGCTCTCTCACCGGCGGCGACATCGCATGGTAAGTGTTTCGCCTGACAATTCCCTAAGGTGGCACTTATATATATATACATATTCATTCCTTTCAGTGCGCGGCAAACTTTTTGGCAGCCGGAAGTGAGACCCAACACCGACACGGGTACTCCATAAATTTGCGCCCACGCAGCAGCAGCAGCTTTTGCTTCTCGCGCCTTGGTATCTTCCCAGCGACTTTTGATTGTGATGGTTTAAGCTTCGTTTGTTCCTGCATCATTCCCCATTCCCCATTCTCCATTTGACCATTTCACATTCTTTCGTATACGAGTTCGGTAATTAAATTCAGCCGGCTCTTAAGCTACTTTGTAAATTAACCTTTAAGTTTAATTAAAATTTAATTGTAATTTAAAGTTGGACGCCAACGACGCTAATTGCATTTGTTGAAGTTGCGCGCATGCGAGCGGCCATATGGTCGTGCTTCATTATCCTTCATCCATGTCGTGGGCACTGCCAAGTGTTGATACGCCCACCTGTCTGTGGCGGTCAATGATTGGACGGGGGTTGCGGTGGGCAAGAGCGGGTGTTGCCTGTCGTGTCACCTTTCACGAGGACACCGCAGCATTATGCTAAGTGGAGGGCAACCCCGTGATGTTGTGATTGATATGTTGAGATAATTGGCAGAAGTTGATGCGGATCGATTTTCGTCGTAATTGTAATTGCTTGGCAAGATAAAACGTAAAAGCGTGACATTTTCCAATGACAACGGTGGAAAGCGCATGCCGGTTTTACCTCTGCCTTTCAAATTTATCATTCTTTAAATCCCTTATCTTACCCAAACAAATTTTAAAGCAGGCAAAAACAATGTAAAGCTATAGATTCGGTATCGTCGAAGTGTGTACACCCTTCTCAAAGGTGTTGTTTTGCTTAAATAAATCTCCAGAATTTACCCGGTCGAATTCGAGCCGGATTGAGTTACCGAATTCATGCGGCTTTACGCAATAGAATTCGAAGAAAAGCTTAAACCAAAACCGAGCAAAATATGAACAACAGCCGGACGACCGCCAAAAAAACAACATTCCGGTTTGGACTTCACAGTTCTAAAGTTTATAATAGTTATATCAAGTAAATTTGCATCGCTATGTACTATTGCATCCACTGTTAATTTGAACTTTATATATACATAAGTTTTATTAATGAGTAAATTCAACTTCAATTCGTTCCTATGAGCGAACCTATTTGAGTAACCTATTTGTTACATAACTCAATTCTCAATTTCACTGCACTCAACTGTCTACTTTACATTTATGTATTTTGATATAGCCTTGCAGAGGGCATTATAATTATACCCTTGCAGACAGTGTTATAATTTTGTCAATATTTGTAACGCACAGAAGGAAGCATCTCCGATCTCGTGAAGTATATATATTGATCAGCATGACAAGCCGAGTCGATATAGCCATGTCTGTCTGCCTGTGTGTCCATCTGTATGTCTGTTTCTATACGATCTACTCTTTCAGTTTCAAAGTTATTGACTTGCACGACATACTTCATTCAGCTGTAAGCTGCTTATATGTCATAATCGTCCAGATCGTACCACTATATCGAACCACATTTCATGTAAAATGCCGATGAAACACATTCAAGCCCGACCTTTTTCTTACCGAATTACTTAATTTTTATGCCAAAACTGAAATTGGGTTTTGAATGGCAAATTATGAGATGACTTCCAACTCCACGGCCTTCTTATTCATTCTTTATCAGACGTGAGACACACACTACTTACTCCGTATGCTTCTGATGCTAATCAGCATATGAGTGCATATATAAACGGAAAGCGTATACATACTTATAAGATTTTTGTGATCGGAGATGCATTCTTCAAAGCTTTACAAATATCGAAACCAAATGGTAATATAATCATAATACTCTCTTCAATGCTATAAATATTCGCCACAATCGGAGAGAACCCAGATTCAGAGTGATCAGCAGCAGTAGCAGTCACAGATGAGATCATCAGCTCAGTCATTGTCTAGCATCGTGCCAAGATGAAAGGGGTTTCGCTTATTCTGATTGCAGCAATGCAATTTTTATTATCACGTAAGTTCCACCAAAGGCCACCGTCTCAGAAAAACCTAGCATCAACCATTATTTGTATTCTCTATCAAAGCCATCGAAGCTGATAGTCAGTGCGGCAACCTGAACGAGACAGAGCTCTACAATAGAGCAAATGTGTCCGCCCCGGGCGAGTACCCTTGGCTGGGTCGCGTTGGCTACACGGATGACACGGGCAAGGGCCTGGTTAGATACCATTGCAGCGCCGTGCTAATAAACGCACGCCATGTGATTCTTCCCGCCCACTGCGTGACCGATGCCCACTCGGTGCTCTTCGGCGGCTGGAGGGGCAATGAGGAGCCGCTGGCACAGACCTACCTGCTTGAAGAGGTGGCTGTACATCCAAGCTATTCCGCACGTTCCCATCACAATGACATAGCCGTTGCCAAGTTGGTCGAGAATGTCCAATTGAACACCTATGTGCAGCCCATTTGCTTGCCATCAGCCGAGGATGTGGAGGGCGGGCACATTGCACAGCGACTGGAGATGGTTGGATTCCCACATCCACGGGTGCAGCAAGTCCAAAATGTGCCTAAGAAGGTGCAGGTGCACACAACCAGTCTCGAACACTGCGCCAAAATCATATCCAAAATATCCCGACTGTCGCTGGCGCCTAATCAGATCTGCGGCTACATCTCTGGCGACTACATTCTGATGTCCGGTTCACCTCTGATGGGTGTCAATGTCATTGATGGAAAACCAAAAAACTTTTATCTGGTGGGCATTGTGACATTTGGTCTTAGTGCTAAATTGGCTGATGTTCCCGACGTTTTCGTTCGAATTCGCCCGCACAGAGATTGGGTTCTGAAAAACAGCTCCTAATCATCACTTTGAATTTTAAATAACATATGTATTATATATAAAGATTGCGGTGGATACTAAGCATAGTTATATAATCAATGTCTTAATTAATGCAGAACTGATCTGGAAAGCTATACAGCAGGACGGAAGAGGAAATAAGAAGATGAACTGTCTGCCTAATATAGTTATTCTCCCTTTATTTTGATTATGTACTCCAGGCTGTAACTGTATATTGCATTCCGCCAGCGTTCATGCTATGCATTCGTTGATGGTAAATATCTGGATCGGGTATTATCAAGTATAACAAGAGAGGAAGGGTAGCTTCGGGTACCCGAAACTTATATACCCTTGCAGATTTGTCTGAAATTCGGTCAGCTTACTTGGAGGCTTCTAAGACTGACACGTTCCAAATTTGTTTTCATTCGGATGAAAACAAAAAAAAATCCGCTGTACTAAGTGTTCATTCCGAATCGGTCAGTTATATGGGAGCTATATGAAATAGTGATCCGATCTGGATCAACTTTGGTCAGCAATGTAGTTCGAACTCTTGACCGCCCAAGTGGACTGGAGAACCTTAGCTTGTTTTTCGTGTGGCGAGTAACAATTAACGACTTCCGAAAACCGAAACCGAAGCAAGGCGTCGCGAAATCGAAAGAAGGACAAAAGGAGTATGGTGAAGGGTGTAACTTAAAGACTGTTTCGATTTTGACATGCAACTTGAATATGGACAATGTACACAACATACACACACATACAACAATAAAAAGAAACAAAGACAAAGATTTTTAAATTGCAGGGATATGCATTAAAGGCTCCAGGAGGATTTCTTTTTTGCTTATTTGGGCTAAGGTCAAAGTTGAAGCCCTGCTAAGGCGCAGCTGAATGTGTGCCTGTGTGTGTTATCTCTATATGCTATTGTATGCATATACGCACTACATAAGTATTCAATTTAATAACTGCAATGGAGCTACATGAATAAAGTATGCTGCCATATGTTGAGGACTCGCAGCATAAACCAATCGCAGCTGAGCAACAAAGCCGAGCAGCGAAGACAGCAGCTAAATCAGAAACACTGAAATTTTAGCATATGAAGTGCAGGGGGTAGGGGTGGAGGAGCGGCTTGCCAAAGTAGTGACGTATACAAAGCATACGGCGGACGAGCGCGAGCAGCTCCGTTGAGATAGAGCCAGAGCCAGAGCGGAGCAGAAGACTAACAGCAACCTATGCCAGTGCGTGGGAGCGGCACAGCACAAACAGCCAACTGAAATGCACTGTGTGGGCGCCAAACGTGTTTTGGGGGTTGCGAACGAGAGCTTTGCTCGGCGAGCTTTTTGGGGCGAATGCAGCTTTCGTACGGCTCGGCGCCTTTTGCCTTATTCATAATGGCGTCAACTGGCGACACTCGCCAACAGTCTACAGCGCGCAGTGCCCAAGTGAAGTTCGTGGCAAGCGCACATTGAGTTTCAGTCTTCGACAAACAAAATCCATCATCAACAACAACAACAAAAATATCATCAACAACAGCAACTGAAATAAAGCCTAGCAACTAAGCGAACTGCAGTAAAATCAGCTGGTTGTTGGACAACACCGGTCGTAACTTAGGCGATTGATAAGCCCATAATCAAGTGTGCAGTGAAGCGCGGCCTTTATTTTCGACACGTACACCCCAAAAGTCCGTGTGTGGCTGTGCCGTTGCCAGTGTTGCCCCATCGTTGTAAGAGAGCCAATACAAAACATCAAGGCAAAGGCAGAGCCGAAAAACAAAAAAACAAAGAAAACACAGAGGACAAAGTTGACTACGCGTGCAATGTTCATTGCACTGGCCTCATGGAGCTGTGCTGCTTCATGGCGAGTGCTGGGCGCCGGATTGCTGTCGCTTCTAGTGGTGCTGGTCGCTGGGACTGAGCCTGCTCAGGCTGGTGGCGAAAGAGCAGCTAATGTCAACGGCGGTCTGGGCAATCAGGCCGTCTTCACTAGCTCATTTCTGGTGCGCTTCAAACGTGGCGTTGACAATGACTTCGCCCACAAGGTGGCTGATAAATATGGCTTCGAGAATATTGGACCGGTAAGTAGTACGTACACGTACATCCAAATACTATGTATATATATGTTATGCTGTGCCATGGCCCCTGGCCTTACTGTGAAAAATCAATTATTATGCTGAGCCGTCGTTTGGGGCCAACAACCCAAAAAACACACAGTAAAGGCAACTACAACTACAACAAAAACAGCGGCAAGCTACAATTAATTGGGACTGCTTAAGTCGGCCTATAAAAAGCTGCTTTTCCTTTTCGCTTCTCTTTAGGCGCCGTGAAAGTGAGTTTGCAAAAAATGCATTGCATACCCGCCAGGCGCAAGTTTATTTGTAAACAAAGTCATCAAAACTGGCGTGCATGGAAAATGGCACAAGGTCATTTCGAAACACAGCAACATGTAATTATTATATATGTAATATTCGCAGAGTACATACATATGTGTGTGTGTGTGTGTGTTGTGAGTGTGTGTATATACTTTCGCTTTGACGCAATTCTATATGTCCCAGCAGCATGCAATCGTAACATTTTTGTATAATATGCATGTAATATCTATGCTTTCTGTTTGACATATCTCACTATGCGCACTTGTTGCTCACACGCCTCTCGAACAGCCTGTGAGTTGAATAACTATTTCTTGCCCTCACAGCCAACAATTTGTTTATTAATTTTCTACTTGAGCTGCCCTAAATTGTATCACGACGCTCAAGGATTTGCGGCAGGCTGCAAAATCCAATTAACTTTCCCATTCCATATCTTGGCTGGTTTATTTGCAAGCTGATACGGTAGATATAATTAATATACATACTTGCATAGGGATTGCTGCGAGTAGCTTGGACCATTTCCTTACATTTACTTAGTACAACGATGCAGTATCGCAATCTCATTTTACCCTTCTTTGCTGATTGCATGACAGTTTCCATGACATCTTCCGTGCACAAGTCAATCCAGAGCGTGTCGCAGGCGAGTCAGTCCCCTGGCTCTGACTGGTAATTGTGTCGCAAAGTTATGCCCTGCT
The DNA here is from genome assembly GCA_037043425.1 of Hirtodrosophila duncani. Taxonomy (NCBI): domain Eukaryota; kingdom Metazoa; phylum Arthropoda; class Insecta; order Diptera; family Drosophilidae; genus Hirtodrosophila; species Hirtodrosophila duncani. The sequence goes on along the minus strand of JBAMBM010000820.1, from coordinate 1,758,433 downwards.
TGCATCCCCCTGGCCTCCCCTACATACAGGATGGAGCAGCTGGGTCTACTCCACTTTAATTAAATGCCAGTGCTGAATTCACTGGAAATTTTCATATTTGGTAGCGTTGGTGATTTTTCACAACGGAAATGTCAGAGGCGGCAGCTTATTAAGTTTAAGTTGCTGTAGATTTGTATGAATTTCAACAAATTTAATTCCTTCAGATAGCTTAAGATAGGTTCTTTTGATTGCAGACGCCCCGGCAATGGCTTATGGTCTTTTGTTTGCAGCTCACAAACTTGAAGTACTTGTTTCTTGTTGGCTGGATGGCAAAGGTAGTTCACATAATGAGACACTTGCTTCCGCAACGTGAATTTGATGTAGTTTAATTGGCACTCGTAGATTAGTTCGAAGGACGGCTAGGCTATGCCAAAATAAGTTTAAGAAAGGATAACACGAATACTCTCCTATACATCTGCAACTTCTTAAGTCGTTTTTCTATGACACAAATAGCCTAGTGACATGAATTAAATGTATTGCTGGTTTCTTTATTATAGTAACAAAACTAGAAGACATTCAGCGCTTCGAGGTGTCCGCACTCATCTGGTGTGCTATAGACTTTCAGTCATTTCTTTCAGAATGACAGTTCTAGCATTCTTATAGTTATCCATATCTCCTTATCCATATATGAAAACAGCGGTCAGCACAAAATGCAATCACATTTTGGCATTGAAATTAAAAGTTTTTCGTGTGTGTATTATTGCCGAACTAAATACCATGCACAAAAGATAGAGCTTTGCAGAGCTTTGATGTAGATAGCAATGAGCAAACAACGCGACAGATTTAACCAAACAGTAGCATACTTTTTTGGGCTATCAGCACTTTCCATCCCAATCCCATCAAGCCTTTAATCCATTAGCCCGGCTTGTCGGTCAAATTAAACAATCCGATTGGTACAAATGATAAAAGTATCAGCCAGTCTCTGTTTTAAAAATAGACCAAAATTTAATTACAAATTGCTGTTCGCCGCGGGTGTACTTGGGTTTGCGCCCGCACTTCGAACTTCGCACAGCAGATAAATGTGAAAAAAAATAAATAAATAAAAAAAAACACCCACAAAAATCCATCAATATGTTCTGGGGGGTGGTCTCTGTAATAAAATTGCGGCACATGCGGCCAAAAAAAAAGAACAGAAATCTGTTGCTCCTACGTCAAACGCTATCAGAATATACACAAAAAAAGAAAACGAAAAATACGAAAAAAAACACACTTTGCAAAGACAAACATAGAAAATTCAACATTGTACGAGAGAATACATAGATTTGGCCGCGGCTCTGTTGCTGTTTCTCGCCTCAAATCAATATTGGGCATACGCTGCATATGCGACATGGACAGCAAAGTTTATCTGTGGGGCTGGCGCTGACTCTGCGCTTCGATTTTATTGCCTCAGATGTTACGACCTTATCGCTAGTAAAAACGTTAGGTGTGTTTGTCAGTCCATATACTCGTAAGTACACATAGATACTTGTATATAAATCTCGATATGCGATTAATGTAATTGCCGGTCGAGGTTGCAAGCAATTTAAATGAAACAACCCAAAAGTTAATATGCTTCCTAATAGCCCCAGAGAACTAGCCAGCAGGACTATCTGCTTCTGTCGTTCTTTCTACTTATTTAATATTAAATGTACACATAGAGAAAGCTGCCTTGGGTTTGGCTCAACTGCCTCATCCTGGCTAATGCCTCAAAGCGTTCCTTTGTCCGCTTAAAAGTTTTACAGACCTTCACTTTAAGTCCGCCTTTTAGATGCTGTGTCTGTGGGTAATAATTTTAAAAGCTAACAAAGTCACCTCTCAACTGTCGTCACCACATCCTGAGTGGGTCGTTGGGGTACTGTGTCGCAAATCCTTGCACAAAGCGTTAACTTAGTAGCGCTTTGACGCTGGCAATAGGCGTTAGTTGCTCCACTCGTCGGGTTTGTTGTCTTTCTGCAGGGCTAAGCCTTGATAATAACAACAGCAGCAGGAACAACCTTAGGGACAGCAACAGCAGCAGCGCTAATAACTCCATCAATAACAAGAAAAACAGCTTGTTTTTGTTTAGCTGTAACTCAATCATATGAAGAATGGGTGGGGTATGCCACTGAAATATCCTTCTATGCCTTTAAATATATGTGCTCTACATCCACCACTACTGCCTCGATATAATAGTAAGCCCAACAGTTTAGCTTACATTTTTTTAAGCTTAAACCACTACACCACTCTATAATCTTATTGAATATCTTGAAACTGAGAAATTGGCTTACATGAAAACTGATATATTAGTAGCTGTATCGACCTTCATCATTATTCCGTACTGAGAATTTACATTTCCCTTTCAATTTCCAGTAGAGCATTCCTAGAGATACTAGGTGGAATCCCTCATTTCGACTCCAAGTTCGTGTCATTGTCCTGTTTTGCTTTTATTATGTGTCGAGCGTTGAGTTCAGAGTTGATATTTTCTTTATACACGTTCAGATGAAAACAGCTATTGGCAAGAAATTCTTTAAATAGACTTGAGAAACTATATAGCTCATCGCATTTTCTCAGCAGTCGACCACTCATTAAATATGCATAGTTGTACTTTTATACTTATATTTACTTCTATAAAATATGCATTGAAGTCGAGCATCTGATTAATATGCAAGTGTTCTCCTGTCCTTTATACCAGGCCATAACTTTGCGGCCGTCCGATATTTTATAACTGTCACTGTAGATTGCAAGGAGCAAGAGCCATAAAGCCAGTCAAATGAAAACAGGGCAGCGGCTACAATTTATTCTCGGTTTCTTATCAAACGCTTGCAATTCGCTGCTGGCTTTTCGTTTTATTTCTTTTCCTTTTTTTTTTTTGTTTTTTTTTTTTTTGCAAATTTGTGTGTTTGCGTTTCATTTGTTATGCGAAATGAGAAACGAGTTTACAAATTTTGTGGGGCCTTCCCTTTCTGCCCAGCAGCGTTGCCGCCTTGCAAATTACCGGCGTGGATATTTGCTAGCAATTTGTAACCTAAGGCAAACATATGTTGGCAAATACAAGACAAACAAAAAGACGTGCACACTGGTCAAATAGTCACGCAGGCACAAAAAGGAGAAAGCGAAAGGTTCTTCAAAAACCACACACAAGTTACAGCCACAAGCACACACACACATACACACACACACACGAACACTAGGGGGACCAACCATAAAAATACATATATGTACAAGAGCAGCATATATCAAGTATACGCTGTGTATGCGCTGCGTGGTGAGTGTCATGTCCAGACACATTATTTTCTTATTTTTAGCTCGGCAAAAAGAAGCTCACTCGCTTGGTGGACATAGACATGAGCCACGTTCCTAGGATTTCACAATATTGACAAGCTCTGCCATAATATTTCAAGTGTTCACAGTTCAGAGAAGGGTCCGAAAATTAAAGTTATATCAATGATTTACAAAGTGATTTACATTGTATATCGCTGACAAACAAATCTGAACTTGCCGGCGGCCAGGTAGCGAGTCATAAAGTCGAACAAAAAAGACCCAAAGATAAAAGATCGTGGCTGGTTTTGAAACATTGTATAGGGCATGCCAAGCTCTAGTGTATGGATCTTAGCTATCTATACTGTTGTTAAATAAAGTCAGAAGCAAAGAAAATTGTAAAGTCCAATGGACTTCTACTGAACTTCAAAGGATTCTGATAAAGAAACAACGTTTGTCGTTCCGCCTATGTGGTAGCTTGATCCGGATCAAATTTGATTTAGTTTTGATGAAAATCAAACACCTTAGACAGACTTTAGTCACATACGCAAAAAGCAACTTCAACGAGCAATTTAGAGTTTGCAATGGCCGATGATTTCAGGACACCCCTCTACGCTTTCATTAATACTTTAATTTGATAGATATTTACTAGATTTATATATGATCACTTTTGGATACAAGTTTTAAAACTGTCTGTCTGCTGATTCTATGCGAGCTAGTCTGTCAGCTTTAAAGTTATCGACATATGCTTCTCTTCGATGTAAGCTGCTCATATGTCCAAATCGGACCTTCCATATAACTAGGAGACTTATAATGAACATTTCTAATAGTTAAAACTATTTTGTTTTTTACGCGAATCGAAATAAATTTAATAAGTGTCAGTCTTAGAGGCATCCTCGTGTGATGGCCAAATTTTATCCGGCTTGGACGACTATATCGTATACTTTATATATACACTACACTGTGTGTGTGAGAGAGTTCTTATTAAAGTTCATATATCTGCAAGGGTAGGTAATTTTTGGTTACCAGAACATGGCCTTTCTCTCTTGTTTTAAAAAGTATTAATATTATAATTTGATGTAATTTAATTTTTTAAATGTGGTAAAGTTTTCGTCAATTTGTGATGCAAATCTTTATTTATTTATCATGAAACTTTTAGCACACACACGCACACACACATGCTTTTAGTTAAATTTTATATAAATATATTTAATATGTCTGACTCATGGCTCCCATTCCATAGGTCACGTCCAGCCCGAATTTTAGCAAATATTTACCAACTTTTTGTTAGACGTTCGTGTATAATATTTCACTTTGTCCTTTGCCCAATATCGTTTCACTTATACATATACATATATATATATATATTTAAATTTCCATTTTATACAAAAGCTTAGATTTCATTAAGCTCTAATGATAATTAAAAAGGTCTCTTTTGTTGTTTTTTTTTTTGGGATATTCTCGGCTAAGCCAGTGGACTAATTCACATTAATTGTTTGACATCGCTTGCTGGACTTGGTCCGAAGTGTTGTTTTCAAGGACAGTTTTTCTTTAATTTTTTTTAATGTGGGACTGTTAAGCTAGCCAGCTTAACTGTTCTCAGAGAAAGAACTCAATGAAGCAGAGACAGCTAAGTAATACATATCCGCCGCCAATGAAATGAAATTCAAGCTGTTACACCTGCATAGGAATGTTACCCTTAGATGGTGCAGTGCAATACAAATATTTCAAATGCCACAACAACTTTTTGGCCAGGGCTCCTCCGCTTCTGAAAATAATTGAAAAAGTTTCAATGCTGCTGCTGTCGTTGTCTAAAGTATTTTGTAAACATTTAACCTGGAATCGGAGACACTTTCCCCGAACATTGTGAGCAGACAGTAGAAGTAAAAGTGGTTAGTTGACGTCGAATTTGATTCCTAAAACGAGCTTGACAGTTTGGCAAGCCAATGAAATGTAATTAACCAAAATACAGAGGGAACGCTGTGAACACTGAGTGGAGTGCTCATTTAAACTGTGACATCCTTATTTGTTGAACTTTTGCTTTGGACTGCTGCTGAAATTGCAGCCACATGTCAATGTCAACAGTGAGCCACAATATGATGTTGCTTGTGGCAAAGTCGGCTTTGCTCCACATAGCAAAGCGACTTAGACGCTTATGAAGGGCCGGTACGGGTCGTGCCTTCATATGTATATACCCATTGTATGTTCTATCTGCTTCACTTGTTGGCTGTCTGCCTTTCCTCTTGCCTCTCAGTCAACGATGGCCTTTCGTTGTGCGTTTGCGTTTGACCCACTTTTTGGGTTTGTTTAACTGCAAAATTACTTGCAGCTCAAACAGAGAGCACCATTAATTAAAATTGTGCCTTGTTTGCATCGCAAAGTTAGTTAAAATGTGCCACTTGTTGCTCTTCCCTGATGCAGTAAGTGGCCCTATCATCCCCTTACTTTTTGTGTGCACTTCTTGCAATTAAAAGTTTCATTTTGCTTTTACTATGATTATTTTAATTCAATTTGCAGTTGAGCGAGTTTCATTACTTTCTGCACTCTAACAAGCAACTTTTCTACTACTTGGCTATTTTCCATCCCCGCCATCCCCGCCATCCCCGCCATTGTATCGGCCACGTCAACAAGTTGGCAAGTTTCCGAGCGGGCAACAAATCAAGGCTCCGCTGGCCGACTGGCACATGCCAAAATTCTCAATCAAAGCTTATTAGGACTGACAGCTGTTTGTCTTTGGCTTTTTCAACGCATTCTGATGAATTATTCAGCAGGTCGTGGCATTCATTTGCATTTCTCTTCTTTTTTCACCTGCCGTTTAACTTAGCCCCCTTGTGGAATTGCGGCATATTTGTTTTCACACCCTGAAATTGGTTAGCATTACTTTGTTGTACACTTTGCGGGGCCACGGATGATATTGAAAACTGTTCTTATATGCCACCAACTCGATAGCGTAAATGAATACTTTGTGATATGCTGAAATCTGTTGAGTAGATGTTGAATAAATACGAAGCTGATTTCAGAGTCGAAGGTTGTTGTTCAAATTTGATTTGATTTGTAAATATCATATTTCTCTGAGAGCTATATGATATAATAGTCTATGATATAATAGCCTGATTGTGAAGGAAACCATTTTATTTTGAAAAAGTGGATTCTATGATAACTCTATGATATGGGTACGTACCAAATTGTATCTAATTATTAATGTTCCTTCTGAAGCAGTCGGATCAGCTATATAAAATAAGAAGCTTTTCAGTTGCCAGAAAATCCAAATACAGGATAGAATTTTATTTCAAGGGAAGATAAAAACTGCGTTAAAAATCATTGATATAATGGTTAATCTGCTACTGCATTATTCTTAATGTTTTGGAATATTTCATTTAGGAAATTCTGTTTCCAAAGTACAAGTTATTTATCGACTATCATATATTCCGCCTTCACATCTGGCAGTGACTTTCTTCAGTTTAATTGTCAATTTATAACTTTTGTGCTCGATATAAAGACGTTTTCATGACTAGTGTGACCATATTCTCTGAACAACTAAACCCTAATTTATAGAGAAGATATGAAACCGGACCTCAGTTTGGAAAAGCAAAGTCTACCTTCAACTTGCGCAAACAAAATTGCATTGTAATGCCAGATAAAGGGAATGTTGAGTCTAACAAGAAGATGAGAAAACGAGTCTAAGTCTAAACAAATTCCAAGTATTTGAGTTGAATCGAATAACTGAAATTGTTGCTGCAAGAGAATGCCAACTTATGCTTTCCTTTTTTCTTTCTGATTCTAAAGCCGTAAGAATTAGCATTTCATTTATTGATGCCAGGCTGTATTTGGCTGTTTAAAGAAACTTGACAACGTTTTCTCTTAAAAAAATTGCTTGGAAAATACATAAACAACTTAAACAAATCACAGCAGACATTTGTCAATCTCTTGATTCCGTTTTGTCTAAACATTAAAGCGTACCAATATGAAGAACCCATCTCAAAATCATTTTTTATTTGTTGATTTTCCTACTCATCGCTTGCAATTGCGTGGGAAATGCGTACATGTAAATATTGCATATATGTACATATATCTATTTAAGTAATAGGTATGTACTTATAGTTGTATAACAATATTATCTCTAGCCGATATCTCTATAGTGTGTCTATTGCCGGTAGTTATTGGCTGCTGGAATAATGAGCAGAGCTGGCTACTGATAAAGTGACTGCCACTGATAAAGTGTCAGTTCGCTCGTTAAGTATGTGCTTTCCCATTTGATGAATGGATTTTCCTTTTGGCATGTCTAATATGTCCAACCATTTGGTATATAAATTGTGTGGAGGTATGTGGGGGATCTGCTTGCGTAATATACTATAAATATGGCCCTTGCTTTGGTTGTGGGATTACAGCTGTGCTATCTAGTGCAAATAAGGAAAGTTTGTTTTTACTTTGCGCAAAAAATATGAATATTTCATTTCAAGTTGAAAGTCCACATGTATGTGTGCATGTGTGTGCGTGTGCGAGTGCATGTGGCATTTATAATAAGCGTTTTCTGTGCTGCGACTGCTGCTTTTGCTTTGTTGCGGTTCTGCATAAAATGTTGCATAGTTTTCAGCGCATCTATGTTGGCTGGAATTTTATTATAAACTGGGGGGCAGCAGCATGTATCACTTTGCCAAGTTGCCAAGCTATTTGTTCACTACTTTATGGCTGCTTAACTGCATTAGTTCAGCTACTGATAACAAGTTATACCTTTTCAGGAATAGGATAAGTAAATGTTCATGAATACAAATTTTTGAGAAATAATATTGCAAATTTTTCATAAAATTCTATTTGTTTTACGTTTCGTTTCCATTGTCTCTGCTCGCTCATTCGCATTTCTTTTCTCTATCTATATGCGCACTGCTCTGTTGTTTGCTCAATACACATTTGATATTGCATTGCAAACTTGTTGCATTGCCGTTTCGTAAGATAGTCTCGGAGATATTCTTTTGTCATTGTGATGTATTGTGCAGGTTGATGATGTATGGTGAAATAAGCCCGAACCACCAAAGCAAGAAAAACACATCCGATTCTGGCTGCATCCTTACTATAAGTGAATTCAGTATTTTCTTTATGAAATGCGAGAGTTGTATGTATGTACATAAAGCGTACATATATATGTACACAGAACGAGTGCTACGATGGGCTTGGTGGCCCACAAGTCAGCCGTTTCCGCGTCGTTGAAATGGTTTCATATAACGAGCGGCCGCTGATAAAAAGTAAACAACTGCTTAGCGCTTGTACATGCCAAATATGCAACAAAGTGTTGCATTTCGTTTAATACGCTCTTGAGTTGTGAGTGTTTATGTCATATATATGTTTATTTAACTATTAGCATGTTCATACTACAAAAAAGAGATGTTTGATAGATGGATATATAGCAAAGTTGTTGAAATTACAAATAAAAAAAAAATGTATTAGCCTGAATAATGATAAAATCGAATCATCTACTCAGCAGCGTGGTCGGGAAGCCCTTCCTTGGCATAAAGAGTATTCTACGGCTTGCGTTGCCTTGTCTTAAAGGAGAAATAGAATACTAAAGCTATACCAATTCACACTTGCTACTTTCTAGGAGCAATATCAAAAAGTATCAATTCCAGCCAACGACAGATAAAACATGTTGTACGAAATAATCACGTTTTAATTATAAACTTTATTTATATTTAAATATAGCTTAATTTGCTGCATATTAAGTGAATATATTCTTGAAATTCTAAACATGCCCATAGCTATTTAGCAAGCAAATATACCTACAATTTTATATATTAAAGCATTGTGAAATCTCTTGGGAACGCCCGTCACAATTTCAATTGAATGAAAAGCTACTGTATATATTTACCTTTGCAAAATATTAAGTCCAGAAATAACATTGTGTATATGTCAGAAAAACAGTTTTCCTCCTGTTCAAATATCCTTAGGCAAAGACTACAAAGCCAATGGTATCAAATGAAATTCGTATTGTGGCCCTATGACTGACTGCCAGCAGACAATAAGATTGTATTTTTATAATAAAGAATACAACAATTACTTCAAGAGAGCAATTTAAAAGCCCCTCAATTGAGAATGTTGAAAAGCATGCACACGTTGTGTAGGCTTATATTAAGTAGGTCAGTCATAATGAACATAAATTCATTTAAGACCAACAATGGCTGGCGGTATTAACAAGCTTAAGCCCTTATTGCTGGCGCTTTTGAGCTGCAAAGGCCAATCCATTCAGCTGCAACGTTGATAAATACCCAGTTTTCTACCCAGTTTTTGTTGTCGTTGATGTTATGGAAGCTGCAGTTTCTGTTGTTGCTATGTTAGCTGTTGCTGTGATTTTCTATTGTTGTTGCCACTAGCAATTCCCACTCACATTTAGCCAGGTCGCCGCGCTTATTTTGTGCAGCGATGAGTAAAAATCTATAAATTTCTGGCGTTGACAGGGCCATGAAAGATGACGGCGTCACAAACACAAGCGATACTAGAGACCAGATACAAGACCATAATAATATATATGTACACCGTGCAACCAGCAGACCGTGCCGTTGCCTCTTTCTGATGTAACTCCACAGCTGTTGTCTGGTTGCCAGCAGAGTTCGTTCTGCAAAATAGACTGGCTCATTAGTGTGAGTGCGCAACAAGTGGCGACAACGACAAAAGCGTCACTCATTAATACAATTTGCTATTTAAATGCGTCCAACTAACTAATTTTAGACGCCATTTTGGCAACGTCTCCGCTGCTGTCTTGGCGGCTTGGAGCACCCACATGTGTGTATCTCAGCGTGTGTGTGTGCCTGTGGGCAAAAACTTTCTTTGGCCAAGTGGCGTGGGCGCTTGCTAAGCTTCAATATCTCACTCTAACACGAGCAGCTATGAAAGCAAGGAAGCCTTCAGGGTGTGAGAGGGGCAGTGAAAAGGTCGCCACATGCTCTGAAGTGTCTGACTGACTTTGCTTTAGCCCGTGCCAGTGCCTGCGTACGCGTTATCACCCGTTGTGACACATTATATTTATAATGGCGAGCCACACACTCACACACACATACACAAACATACAAGAACATATACATACGCACACACGCACACACACTGGTAACAATAATGCCATATTAAGCTTTTGCTGAGCTGCTGTGCTTATTTTTGTTTTGCTCGTTCTCGTCCCTCTCGAAGGTCAGGCTGCTATGAAGTTTGTTTTCTTCTTTTTATTTTTCTCCCTGTGTGCGCTCCATATGTTTCATTTAGAAAGAATAATGCAAAAATTATACAACAAAAATGTATCTAAAAATATTCATACACGGCCGCATGTGTGTCCTTAGTTTGGATTACTTCTGTTGCCATATATTAATTTATTTGCCAGTGCCAACTGTGCGTACGTTGAATGCTTTGCTATCTATCTATCTATCTATCTGCTACCCCATCTTACTTAGCAAGTCCATTAAAATTGTGCGGCCAGCTGTTGGAGCACCCAACGCATTTTACGCACAACTTATTACGAATAATGCCCCAAAAATGTATCGAATACAGCCCCAGCCCAATACTATGAAACCGATTTTCCATGAACATTGACAAACTGTCACCAACTTTTGATGAGCAGCAGTCCGTGAATTCTTGGTCGTGACATGGGGCATTTACTGTATTGTCTGTCTGTCTGCTTTTCGCTTTCTTTTCATTCATGAGCCCTTCCTGCTGGGCAAGGTTAGCCACTTGGCGCCTTCAGCTGGAATTGCTGTTCCTGCTGCTGCTGCTGGTCCGTTGACTTGCCACACTCTCTGTTGCTGGATTTGGTTGGGCTCTGCTGACGTGGCGCAGACATTTTTAAGAATTGGCTTTTTGTAAATTATGAAGAAATTTTGTTTATCAACTTGAAAAGCTAAAGATGTTTATGTTTTTCGAAATAATAATAATTTAGAATTCCGAAATACCGCGGTGTTGCCCTGGTTCTTCTTCTATGGAAGAAGCGTGGCCCTACTCACTTTAGTAAAGCAGCTTGCTTTTCTGGTCCCAATAAATTACACCAAATTTCAGCTCTGTTCGGCAACTGGTTACTGCATAGTAGTTTAAGTCGAGAGTAAATAGAATGTCGTCTCTTGCCTGCAGCTTGTGTGTGTATGCAAATTTTTGACAGCTTCCATGCTTAGTTGGACTATTTGGCCCCATTTTGATCTGCTGGCAGATCAATAAACAGGATAAAAACTATCCTATCTTTCAATTTACACATACAGAGTCAAATTTCGTAAAAATTGGTTAACAAATTTAGGAGTTCACCGCAACCCACACATAGTTTTGTGAGATTTGTATACATATAGTATAGGCACTCGGCCCAAGTTCCAAGAAAAGTGGTTAGGAATCAACTCTAGTGGACACATTTTGTTTATCCAACATACAAAAATGCATTGTTATTTCCATTTAAACTGAATATGAACTGGCGTATTTATTTGCATACCATTTGGTAGACAACAGAAAAATGTATTTAAATCAACAAACTTCGAAATTGAGTTTTTGATTGGGTGGAAAGAATAAAAGTTCTGTGTATCCTGGCAGTTCTTGAAAAGTGCTTCGGTGCGTCCTCAGCCTTTATGCATACTTCTCAACTTTTTAACTCGCAGAAGCCTCAGAAATAATGCGTGGGCTTCCCTTTTGCATAAGCTCAGGTTGATGAAATGCTGTCAGTGGTAGAGGTTTGCCGTCGTCAGCTTTAGCTACAGGTTGAGGTCCTTGTTTAAGGCAATTACTGGCACAGGCTCTGCCTGGTGCCGGTGCGCAACTCTTTTGCCAGGGCTCGGACATAACGAATACCTTTTACGTCTCAATTTGCATAAATTCCAGGCATATCAAAGTTGACAGTGCAGAGAGGCTCGCCACATGTAATGAGCTGCGGTCGACTTTAAAAATAGATGTGGATTGTGTGGGCAGCAGGATAGGGGATTGCTGATTTTCCTGCTGGTGGTTACATGCACATCTAGTATGCAAATTGGTTCATACATAGCCAAAGCGCACAGAAAACTTGCCATCACTATATTGACGCAAAGCCAAACGAATTCATGCGAATTATGTGTTAATGGCAGAACCATCCTCCGCCTCTGCACAGCTGTTAATTAATAACATTGTGAGCATGAATTATGCAGGACAGCGAACAATGATATGGCAACGGGCAAAGTTAAACGATGCCCAGCAGCTGTTGCTCTCGAGCAGCCAAGTTTCCAATAACAATCACAGTAGCAAGCAACAGTTGCCGTCGGACGAAGGACATCTGCGGAGAGGCTCGCCTGGTCTGGGCCTCGACGTGGCCACTGGACCCAAGGGGTCGCATATAAGTATAGTACGTACGTACACCCAAATACACTCAGCGAAAGCGATAGTTCTTTTGAAAATTGAGTAGATCTATTATTTGAAAATAGCTCAAGGATATTTGGAACTCATTCTTTAATGGTTGGAGACAGACTTTGCCTCATTTCGTCTTGTGATATTATGGTTGGGACTTAAAAATAAGCAACGCGTCCGTGTTGCATGCAATCGGTTCATACTGATATCATTTTTTCTGAGTGTATTCTGAGCATATACACACACTATTACTATATGATATGCCTGCTGCAAACATTGAAAGTAATAAAGCAGGCGGGTTAGACCATGTTACAAAGTGAAAGTGTGCAGAGCCTGGGGAAACTCGATATGCTTTTCTCTGGCATTGGCAAAGCGGAAAATTACTAGCTTTTGGAGCTCTCAATTTACCAAAAGTTCGTTAATGATGATGAGGATGCTGATAATGCTGATGATGATGATGATTATGACTGGCAATTTAGAACGCAATTATGGAGTTCCGCCCACACACACATACGCAAACACATAGCCAACCTAATTAGAGCTCAATTAGGGGGCACGCATCCGCCTTGAGAGTTATTGCGGTCAATTAAAATTCGTATGCGTATTCGTATTTGTATGCTTATACTGGTCTCTCTTTCTACTTAATTTGCAGATGGTTGGCGCTGAAGGACATGAGTATCATTTCAAGCACAGGACTTTGCCGCACGCCCGCTCACGACGCAGCCTGACGCACACGCGTGCCCTCAAGAGCCATCCAGCGGTGAGTATGAATGTGGATGTATTTGAGACTTTACACGACTGTCAATTGTAGCCAGAATGCCAACTAAGGTGCCAGCTCTACAGATACAAATGCCAATGTCAGAGCTGTACCTGTGTGCCTCCGACAAATGCCAGAGTTCAGTTCAGGCTTCGTTTCATTTCCTTGCCACCCAGGCCAAACAGGACGTGACTAGGCAGAAAGCAATCACAATCGCAATGGCAATAGGAATCGCATTAGCAATGCAATTTCTCCAACGCCTCAGCAAACATCAATGGTTTTGCAATTTCCAAATGCGTCCATTTGAAATGTGCCATTAGGCTATGCTCCATAATTACCATTCGGACCCATTGGGTGGGCTACAAGGACATGGCAATGGTTGAGGTTTTCGTTGTGGTTATGAACGCATGAACAAAATGTATGGCAGTGCACTTATGGCTATTTCTATTTCTGGAGCAAGCAAATTGAAAGCTCATACTGTGGTCAAATTTGCCATTTTGATTTTGGGAATTAACTTGGCTGTTCGCAAGCATGAGATAACTTTCTGTGCTCGGACAGGATTGCCATATGGAAAGTCTTAAGAGATAAAAGCAAATGCAATGCATTGTGAAAATAATCTATAAAGCTTCTATGCAAAGCTATTATAATCTCAGCAACAAAGAAAGAGAAAGCTACCCAACCTGCTGATTTACTGGGCTTTATGGTTATGTTCTCCTGCTATCAATGATATTTCTCCGACGGACATAAAATCAACACATAGCATAAACGGGAAAGCTAACAAAACAGGCCTGGTTATAAACCCAGAAATGGAATTTTTGAAAGTTTACTGCTTAGGAAAATTCAATATTTACCAATTTTAATAGCTATCTGTGCAGGTTAAGGAATCTTCGTTTTTCACATGCTTAACATAAAGACTTTAGGATACATTTTATCCGTTGATAATAGCTATTTCCCAATTCTTGAACATATCTCAACCTTAGTGTAGCGCAACATTTTGTCATTCTTCTAGTGAAAGAAGAATGGGATAAATGGGACGGACAGGCGTGACAGCTGTAAAGCGGCAAAACTTGGGTTGGGACTGGAGCAAGGTTACACAAAATTAACATTCAGTCTGACACTTACACATACTCATACGCATATGAATGAGTTCACACATTCTAACATCTCGCACACGCACACACACAAGCAAACACATGACATACGAATGTGTTGCGGGGCAAAAGTAGACGGAAAAGTGATGGTGGCCAAAGCTGTTGACAATGCGCCTCTCTTACGAGTATTGTAAAAGTATATAGGGTTAACTCAAGTGCACATTTGTCCGTCCACTCCATTCCTTAATACAGAATTTCGGACTTACATTCACATGCTGAATTGCACATTCTGGTGTTCCAGCACTTGCAATTGTTAGAGAAATATTTATATGAATGGAAAATATATTACATATGCTGACTATTCATGGAAATGCCATGCTATTGATGCATATGATTTTAAGTATGTCAATATCAAGCTCATGCAACTATATTTACACCATAAAGATGCATTTACCACTGTATACAGAGTATCTTATAGTGCGTATCTTATAGTATTGTCTGAGCTGCTTTAAGCTTGTTAGGGAGAGACCATTTTAATGTATTCCCTTCGTTGCGTATGCCCCACAGATTCATACAGCCGTGCAGCAGCCTGGATTTAGACGTGTTAAGCGTGGCCTGCGACCGGTCGTAAAAGGCATCCATGGCCTGCCCTTTGAAGCAATAATTGGACCAGCGAACAGCATTGACACCGAGCCCTCAGATCCGTATTTTCCGCTGCAATGGTATCTGAAGAACACTGGCCAGAATGGGGGCAAAGTGCGACTGGATCTCAATGTGCAGGCTGCCTGGGCCCAGGGCATCACGGGTAAAAACATAACCACCGCCATTATGGATGATGGTAAGCGCACTAAAATGCAATCAATACTTTTAATAAGCTATTAATTTCCCCACTCTATTGCTTTACTTTCAGGCGTGGACTATATGCATCCGGATTTGAAATTTAATTATGTGAGTTAGAGCGTATAAACTTGCGATATCCATTAGTCTATAATTAACTTACAAACATGCATTGTCATTTGCCAGTCCAGCTTTAGCTCGCAGCCGTAAATGCATCCGCAATTTAATTTCCCTGTCAGATTCAATTCAACTGACTACACATCCTCCGTAAAATACATTTCGCTTTTAATTAAATTTCAATTGAAAATTCGTTTATTAACATTCGCCATTGGCCCATGTCAAAGTCCATAAGCAAATTTCATTATCTGTGCGTCTATAAATAAATATATACATATTTATTGCAATATGCAGATATGTACACGGGATGATACATGAGATATTCCTTTGCTGCAATTCAATTGCAGTTCGTCAGAAAAGTATGCAGCACTTTGTGCTTGCGATTGGTCGAGCACCGCCCCAGGATAGCAAGAGGATACTTTGGCTGACTTTCAGCATTCATGCTGTAAATCTTGTAAACATTTTCCAGGCGCAAGTTGATGCCACTTTGAATAGATAATATCATCTTTGTTATTGCATTTTTTTTTTATTAATTTTGATTTTGCTTTCCTTTATTTGTTTAATTTTCACTTCTTTTTGGGCTTATTCTTAAATACGAGAATTCTTAAACATTTTTTCAACCTATATTTAGTATATTAGTTTTATTCTTGTATCAATTACACATCTGGCGAACCACAAATGGGCCATGTTGAGAGATTAACAAGAGAGGAAGGCTACTATAAAAAAAAACTATAAAAAGAAGAGAAAGCTAAATAGCCCGATCGTTAAATCAATTCTTCAACCTAAGTCTAATATTCTAAAAAGTATTTCCTTCAGCCGTGGCAGCAAAGCAATCTTTTTTTTAATTACCTTCGAATAATTGCCATGCATAAATACATTCTGATATACAAAGAGGCAAACTGTCATATACATACATGTACATACAATACATTCGCATTCGAAGAAATTGAGTGTTATTGAGTGAGAGTGATACAAATAATGCTGCTTGACCTGCAAATACAATTTTGTTAGCGAAATCTATTGTACAAAGTTTTCATTCTAAATGGGTTTTTATATTGCAGCTATATGATATAGCGATCCGATCTTGAAGAATTTTACATATGAGCAGCTTATGTACAGCATAGCAGTCCATAGCTTTAAGACTCAGAGAGTAGTTCGCATAGTAAGAGACGGACAGGCAGAGGGACATGGCTATTTCGACTCCGATTGTTATGCTGATCAATAATATACATACTTTATGGAGTCGGAGATGCTTAACTCTATGCGTTGCGTTACAATACAAGGGCGTAAAAATACAAATTTTTTGTTGGTTTATTGACTTTAAAAGTGCTTGTAGGGTTAACACATACAAACACATGCATTTTTGATTTATCAGTTTTTAAAAAGTAACTTAAGGCTTTTGACACTGCTCCCATGAAAGTCAAACACACGAAATATTCTCAGAAGTACACATATATATACCAAAGGGCAACTTACATTCAAAGCTGCGGCTGTTAAGAATACCATTTGCCATACACAGCCTGGCGCAAATAATATATTTATATATCGAGCTGGTGTATGCTTCGAGGGCTCTGCAAATGTGTTGCCAGCAAATTGTTATTAGCACTAATGAGCAGCGTTGAGCTACAGCGAAATGCACTTCCACTTACAGCCCACTCAACACACACAGAAACACAAATGCCTGCACACTAACAAAGTGCCCCTACTCGCAGAAGCAGCATCAAGGACTTATCATCCGTTTTTTTCCTTTTACATTCCTCTTTGCATGTATTTGCGGTCGCAGAATGCCGAAGCGAGCTACGACTTCAGCAGTAATGATCCATTCCCCTATCCGCGCTACACCGACGATTGGTTTAACAGGTAAGTTTGCTGAGCTGCAGGACAAAACCATAAGCCTCTTACAATTTGTTATGCCTTGCAAAGTAAGAGCAGCACTCCAACCTCGCTAACAATTTAGTGGGTTACGCAGGAAAAGATGAACCCAAGACAAAGCTTGCATTTTCCCAGAAATTATTAAGAGAAAGTGCAAATTTCTGTGGTGTTGAAGAAGCTCAGCTAGCAGAATTTATACAGCGCTTCAACTGAGGGGCTTTAGTCGAACCACGACCAACAGGATGAAGCACTTCGTAATTCTTAAAGATGATAAACTCTCTCAACTTATCAACAATAGTTCTACATATTTTCATAGTAATTTCATAGTAGTTTTATAACAGTGTCATTTGGCTTACAATGCCCTGAATAATATACATAATTCCGATAATATTCTAACTTAGTCCGTCTTCTTCTAATTGAATTAGATCGAAAATAGTTGAGTAAATAGTTCTTCTTTAGGCCTTACTCTATATTGAACCTCAAAGACGTATCCATGTTATAACAAAGACGAACTATGCTTGGCTTTATTGTCGCTCTGTATAAGTTTCCATCCATATATATATATATATATATTTTTATATATTGTTGAACGTCACAGGAATGACTAACATTCATAAATATTACTGTTGTCGTTGGCACATCCCTGTATATGTATTTTCAATTATTCCTTTCAGCCATGGAACTCGATGCGCCGGCGAAGTGGCTGCTGCCAGGGATAATGGAATTTGTGGCGTTGGCGTTGCTTATGACAGCAAAATCGCAGGTAAGTGGCTTTGGTAACGCACACACACACACACACTCACTCACTCCCATGCAATGACAATACATAATACAATAATGAATAACATGAATAAGATTTAGAGAAAGGATTAATTCAAGGGCTGCCTAAGCGCCTTTCGGTAAAGTTTTAGCAGATAAATATGCAGCATTACGTATACGCCGCATAATCCAAGGGAACAGCAGCGCCTAGGGAAAATCAATTTGCATATCTTACAAAGTTATGACCAGTTTAGGCGGCAGTCGCAAATTGAGTTTGGGAACATTTCCCGTATCCCCGGTGTGCTTGGGTTCATATACATACATACGTACATAAATCCGAGCAGGTTATCTGTCAGTTTTTTATGACACGACTGGGGAAAGTCATGTACAAAATCCGCCAAAAGCTGATAGACTGTTGTGACTGACTACATGGGGGGAGGGGTGAAGTTCTGTGTGCTTTGGTTCCTGGATGCAGTGCAATTTTTTACGATTGCCATAAAGCGTCTAGTGAAAGTGACAGCGGGAATGTGTGTCGCGTCTATAAAAAGTACATTGATTTATAATTTCCGCCATTACGATTAATGCACACTTATCGCACTTATCGACTGCTCGCTCCACAGGCATACGCATGCTGGATCAGCCCTATATGACGGACCTAATCGAAGCGAACTCCATGGGCCACGAGCCGAACAAGATTCACATATACAGCGCCTCCTGGGGTCCTACAGATGATGGCAAAACCGTCGACGGTCCCCGCAATGCCACCATGCGCGCCATTGTGCAGGGTGTCAATGAGGTAACGCAATCCTCTCCTATCCCAATTCGCATTCCCAAGCCGCTTCTGCTTTGTGCTCGTGCTCAATTTTATCGACCACCCGCAGGGTCGCAATGGTTTGGGCAACATCTATGTCTGGGCATCGGGCGATGGCGGCGAAGAGGATGACTGTAATTGTGATGGCTATGCCGCCTCCATGTGGACCATTTCCATTAACAGTGCCATTAACGACGGCCAGAATGCCCACTACGATGAAAGCTGCAGCTCCACGTTGGCCTCGACGTTCAGCAATGGTGCCAAGGATCCTAATACGGGCGTTGCCACCACCGACCTGTACGGCAAATGCACTACCACTCATTCCGGCACCAGCGCAGCGGCTCCAGAGGCAGCTGGCGTCTTTGCGTTGGCCTTGGAGGCTAAGTAAGTAGTCCTTGAGTTGTTTTCGCATACAATCCTGCAAGGGTATGCAGTCGTCGGCATGCCATTGTTGTTTTTTTTTATGATTATATGCTAATCCATGCGCTCTATTTTACTCCAATGCAAACCCCATCAGTCCGTTACTGACTTGGCGCGACATCCAACATCTGACAGTGTTGACATCGAAGCGCAACTCGCTGTTTGATGCCAAGAATCGCTTCTACTGGACAATGAACGGCGTTGGCCTGGAGTTTAATCACCTCTTTGGGTTCGGGGTACTCGACGCGGGCGCCATGGTGACACTGGCCAAGCAATGGCATGCGGTGCCTCCACGCTATCACTGCGAGGCTGGCGAGATAACGCAGTCCCAGTAAGTGAGCGTTGGTTTGGTAAAATCTGGCTATAACCAAGCTTGAAAACCGTCTCTCACTTGTAGGCCAATTGTGATGGGCCGTTCCTTGTTCTGGGAGATCAAAACGGATGCGTGCAAGGGCACCGATACGGAAGTTGGCTATTTGGAGCACGTGCAGGCGGTTATATCAGCAAATTCCACCCGTCGCGGTGATCTGGAGCTGTTCTTGACCTCGCCCATGGGCACCAAGTGAGTATGAGATGGTCACTAAATTGAGATTTAGTTTGAACTGTGTTGCATTTTCTCCTAGATCTATGATTCTGTCGCGTCGGGCTAATGATGATGATTATCGCGATGGCTTCACCAAGTGGCCCTTCATGACCACACACTCGTGGGGCGAATATCCACAAGGTGTTTGGAAATTGGAGGTAGGCTCTAATCTGCAGCTCATAGTCCATAATTTAAATTTCACTTATAATTAATCTATGATCATTCACCACTTCCAGGCTCGCTTCAATTCACCGCAAACACGTCATGGACATCTGCAGGAATGGTCACTTGTTTTGCATGGCACCAGGGAGGCTCCGTATCGCACTCTGCATCCCTCATCGCCGCACTCCAAGCTGGCCATTGTGAAGAAGGCCCATGAGGATAAGAAAATGAAAATGAAGTAAGGTGTGGCCTGTAACTGGACCACATATTCGCAAAGGGGTGACGGGGAGGCATATACTTATGTTATAAACATCAGTTAAAGGGCGTCCATTAAGCAGCTTGGCTTTTAACATCGAGTTTAGGCAATGTGCTGGCTGTGGTTTTATGTTGAATTTGGGTGACGTTGAGACAAATTATCACGAATTTCAGTTATACAAACATCTTCCAACTTTCAAGATGTGCTCTCCAGCTGGGAGCCCAAAATGTTCGCATTTGTTTTGGTATTTTGCAGTTTTCAGATTTTCCATATGCATACAAATTTGAGTTTCGCAAACGAGTTTCGATTTATTGGGAAGTGGCAAGCGCACATTACATTGTAACCATAGTCAGAGAGATCGAATACCCCCTTAACGAGCAGCATTATTAATCGTCGTCTATGACTCATACATATATATATTCAAAATACAAAAGTAGTTGCAACTTAGCCAAACCAAACCAAGTAGAAAATGATAATGACAAACATTTAAACATTTAAGAATATAATCATTAAACAACACAAGGCAATTGGCAATTGGCATTTGGCATTTGGCAGGTGGAAGGTGGAAGGTGCAGGTGCAGGCGGAGGTGGAGGTAGAGCCTAGGCGATTTGAGTGCAGTTCACGTTTATTTCCATAATACTTAATGTAAATGAATGAAAAATCTATATGTCTACATATTCTATGCTATAACTGTGTCCTATGCTGTTGGACTCTTAATATCTATCTAGTCAACATATGAAATATGAATACATATACGATAATTGAAATATTTATATATATTTAACGAGAACATAAAATGTTGAAACGCATAAAAAAGAATTTGTTGCTTAAATTTAAAACAATTATGTTGCAGACTTCTTTCAAGATTGTATTTCAGTTTCTTTCGGGGGCCAAAAATAAAAAAAGACAGAATCAAACAGAAGACAAAACTACTTGATAATACTTGATACCAATGATCGTAACATAGGCGTTGATAAACTAAAATGGAGAGTGTTATTTATGAATAATGAAATGAAATTGAAAGTACAAGTGCAAAAACAATGCAGAGTGTGTGGCGGCGGTAAATAAATGACAGATAATGCTATAAACCTGCAGACAAACTTATGGTTTTATTTAGTATTATATATATCTATATATAGACGTGTATAACTAAACACACGAAAGCGCATTGTTAATGTTTATGGTTAATGTGCAGCAGCAGATAAATGTGCATTCCCACAGACAAACCAATATATACATACATATAAATATATATATATATATACAGTACATGTGTAATTATTATCCAAATGGAAGGCGTCATGCATATTAGAAATATATATATATATATAAACACACACAGCAACAGCAGCGGCTAATAAAAAGTCATATATATATAATATACGTAAATGTATAAAAATATATTCCATATAGAATGAAAAATCAGTGCGGCAACTAATATGAATGTAAAGTTATATTTGATGTTGTAGATACTGGCAAAATGTAATATCCAAAATAAAGACGAAAGTCACGCTAAATGAAGAACTCCAAACAAACTGTAGATTAGTTGGTCCACAAACAAAGAGCACAGATATTTTGAATATATAGCCTATAATTTCTCATAGAGTTTAATATATTTTGAAATTAAACATTTAGTTTTCCATTAAACATTCCATAAGATGTGCAACAAATAACCAATTTAATTTTGTAAATAAATGTTTCAAAACGCAAGCGCAAACGCATCTGACGACTTTATTCTTGTTCTCTGCAATCTGAAATCAGATTTTACCTACACTTACACACTTGCACTCACAAGAAGCACTTACAGAAAGCTTTATCAAAGCTTGAAGCTTCAAAAGCTGTAGTTTAGTTTATAACCGCTTCTCCAAAACAACTCTACAAAAAGCTATGAACGAGAGCCTCAACTTTTGTACTAACGGTTTCTATCAAAAGCTTCATTGAGAAGCTATTCATAAATACCGTTACTTATCCAAAGCTTGTAAGCTCTTTAGACATGCCCCGCAAAGCTTTTCTCTATGAAGTCCTGCCCTTAACTGTAAACCTTTTAATAAATATTTACTGAATATTGCCAGGAAGCCAATTAATAATTCAGAACTATTTCGGCCTCCCTTGGGGATATAACAGAATATGATTAATGGCAGCATATTATTGTGCCATAGCCTTCATATGATGCTGATGTTAATCATTCCTAGAATTCCATTTATAGACAGAGGCAACTTCACTTCAAAGCAAATTAAATAAGGATAACCGCAAGGCAAGCAAACTAATATTTGACTTAAACATTTAATTCGACTTCATTTTCCAAGAAAAACAGTTTTGCATAAATTTAGCATCTCATGAGAATCAAAGAACGAGAACTGGCAAATCATCTTCTTCCATCATTACTTTTAATTGCAAAACATTCAATTAACTAGCCAGTTATCTGAAGGATGCAGGGGAATACTCTCTTTACTCTAGCCTTAAGCCAGCAGTACACAGTTGCCGATTGCGCTCATTTAGGATGGGCGCGTTGGAGAGGCTGAGGGACACTCTCTTCTCCTTCTGCTTTCACCATGCTTAATCGGGAAGATGATGAGATCTCCCTAATCTCATTAACCCATTCAGAAACTATATACATAATCCTTATAAAATGCCAGTTTGCTAACATCGGTCGAATTAAAAAAAAAGTTCTACATGGGAAATATGAAAAGCAATGCCAAATTTAGTAACTGACACAAAAAGCACAACTTTATTGTTGATTCAGCTAATTGCACGATTTCCGTCTTCAGGACTCACGCGGGGCGCGTGCTACAAAGTTTTTTGTTACCGGAAATATTTATTAACTAGAAATTGCACAGCACAAAGGCAACAGGCTGCGAACTGAACTGAATGAAACTGGAATAGGAAGGAAACGAGCAAACATGTGACGCACCCACAAAAACAAATGAAAAGTACATACCAGCCACAGCTACACTGTGTGTGTGTGTGTGTGTGTGCGTGGGTGTAAACCTTCATAAATCATCTGGCTGTGGGCATATGATAAATTGTCATACTAATTGTTTTTAGCGTCCGAGACAGGCCGCAAAGGCCGCATAGGCTTCGACTTTGACTCCGGCATGGGGGTGTTCTGCTTGGGGCTCCGTCTTAACAACTTGTAATGGCAGACTTCAAAGAAATTTTGTATATTTATGGCCATTTACTAATAACAAACCAACTTAGTTTTCGTATACATATTTACTAGAGCTGTCAAGTTTAGCATGTCATTTGCAATGGCCCATTTGTTATTTAAATTTGATCGATTTCAGGCAACTTAAAGTTGAAATATTTACTCAGATATCTCTCACAACTGCACGCAGAAAACAAAGCTTTATAATTGTGTAAGCATTTGCAATATGGTGTGATATAAAAAGTGCTAAATCGAGTTATCTTCTAGTCTGTACACCGACTAATGCATTCTAACTCTTTGGGAGTGCAGTTTTAGTCTCGGCTAAATTTGCCATCAATCATAATTGGTTGGGCATTGCAACATCTGCAATCTATGATTATTACATAATAGAAATCGAAGCACATGGTATTATCCCCACGCTAATCAATCTCTCTTGCATTTTGGTTAAATATAAAACGTTAATTAAAAAAAAGAGTTTAATAACAGCAACAAACCTGAACAAGACAAACTTTTTATACATATAGCTTGGGGTTGGCCAGCCAAATATGTAAATTAAAGTTTGTGATTTATGACACATTAATAATGACAGGTGAACTTGGTCTTCGGGTCAGCCAAAATGTTGGGCGACATCTTCACCAGCAGCAGCCGAAGCAGTCGAGGCAGACGAAGCAACAGGTTCGCATTTAGCAGTGTGTTTTTGCTTGTTGTCACATCTGTTATATGCTGCTGTTCGCAGTCTGTTTGTTTATTTGTTTGTCTGTTTGTTTGTGGCTTTTCAAGATATTTCATTTGGCCGTTGCTTTTGGACATGTAAACATGTAAGGTTAAAGTGTTTGATACTTCAATGAACTGCCTGAGGTAGCGTGTGTCAAATTTTATAAATACAATTTGTACACATTACATATGTGATAATGATGCTTGATCAATATATGTCCTAACTATAGAACAATCGATTGACATTTGATCAAATTAAGTAATTTGTGAGTAAATGTAGCTTAGTGACATAAACAATGTTTGCCTTAGGGCTATAATATTGGTCTATATTGGTTGCTTTGTTCCCATTGGTTTGTTACAAGCTAATTTGGAAATGTGGTTCAACCGCGATTTCTATGGGCTCAATTGAGGGTGAGGATGGTACAAGTAAACAGGTCAGCAATGGCGAGGCAGAGCTGACGGCAAAAATCAGGGTTTGCACTGAGAACAGCCAAGTCAAAACTCACATTTTAGCTCAAATGATCAGCTGCAATGTAAAACCAGGCTTGTGAGGTAGGCACGCGCTTATAATGATTTCTTTTTGAGACTCTCTGTGGATACACTTTGATGGAGAAGAAATGATACCATTTTTTGACCTGATTCACAAACAACTTCTTGATTATGCATGTGCCATATATGGAAACTGCCGATTTGTGTCTTCTTTATTATTCTTCTCTGCATTCGTTACGCTCTTTAGATAGTGTAATCTTTAGTTTTTCGCCACTGTTGGTCTGATTTGTTGCTGTCCGCGTAATTGCCACGTTTAGCTGGCGGCGGGGGCTCCTTCTGTTTGTGGCTGTTGCTATCTGTTGTTGATGTCATGATTTATGACCAAGAGGTCGACCCACACGTGCCTCTCAAAAATTTTAATTAACTAAAGGCAACGGTAACGGCAGCAACAACAATTAATTACCCACTCCATGTCCATCATTCAGCTTGAGTAACCATATCAATGGCTAACAAATTTGTACAGACAATCAAAGTAGCAAAGCGAATGCCCCCAAAACTAAATCCTGTCATTTCCGCTTGCCTGTGGTTTGGCAACTTTTGGCGTTGCCATAGCCGTTGCTGTTGCTGTTGATGTTGTCTTTTGCCTTAGTTTTGTTTGCGTTTTGTCTAAAGATAAACAGTAAACAAGAATTGGCCCTGGGCTGTCGGTAACAATAACAAATACATACTTCGAGCTGACAGCCTCCCACTGTACATGTTGTATTCCAGGCTATTTATTTGCCATTGGACACGTAGCTTATTTGCAGGTGGCAGTGTCAATAGGAGGAGCTGGAGGGGAATGTCATTATGATACTAGGGCACCATTTCTATTACGCAACGAACAAATTAAATGAGTTTCTGCGCCATGCCAATGGGCAAAATGATTAAATTAAGCCGCGTTTGGCTGAAATGCTCCTCAAGGCTATGCCAGGATTTCATTTTACTTAAACAAATTATGCATATTTATAAATTTGTATGTAAATACAGCCCACTGGTTACCATCGCTGGCCCACTAAAAGGCCCAGCTGCGCCGTACAGCCGCCGGCTACCACTTGATGTATGGCGCCTCATTATGTGCATAAATGGTCACTGTAGGAATCTTGCTGCTGCCTGTTGATGTTGCTGCTCATGTTTTTGCTCATGTTTCCTTCCTATCTCCATAACCATCTCCATCTCGCCGGCCCTCGAAGACAGCACAATAATAGAATTGTTTGGTAATTTAGGCCTATAAATCTAGGCACCTACGCAGTTTAGGCCCCAGCCAGAATCGTTTATGATGAATTTCAATTGGCAGCCAAGTAACAATTTAGCCTCTGCCTCTGTGTTGGCCATCTTATCAATTAGGTCGCATCTTCGATGCTATACAAACATGTAAATAGACCACACGCACCACATACACTAACACAAACACTGAGATTTATAAGCGGCAATCAGAACAATTAACTGGAATTGCCATGAAACTTGAAGATATATTTTACCGTGGTGCAGCTTTCAAAATACTAAGAATCGACCCTTTCGAAATTGAATTTGACCAAATTTGGTATGTTTCCATTGTATAAGTCTCTTCGCAGCATGGTTAAATATGATCAAATTCAAAAGTGCAGCTTGGAAAGTCTGACAGTCTGTTTTTGTTTTGCTCAACCAACTGCATCGCTCATTGAAAGCTGGTGTCACTAGCGAATTCCAAACCTGAGAATAGGTACGCAAGAGAAACATGAGGAAGGCAATTCAGAAGGCGAAACCGATTCAATACCAATAACAAATAAAAACGTTTCCAAAAGGTTCACATGGGAGCTATGTGATATAGGTGTTTGATCCGAAAGAAATTTGAGACTGTTGCATACCAAATTTGGCTGAATTCGACGAAAAAAGTTTTCAAACTAAAAAATCATGCCAAATTTCTGTTATATAGGAGCTTTTTGATATAGTATTCCATTCTTAAACCAATAAATGTATGTCTATCTAACTCTTATCTTTCAAGTTTTGGGCAACTTAAATTAGCTCAATTCACATTGAATTCAAGTTCAATTTTATGACCTTTGTCCCAGTGTACATTGATCCATTGACTCAAGTAGGCAACTTAGTGTGTTACTGTTGTGTACGTTTACGTGTGTGTGTGTGTGCTTGTCTGGTTAATGTTAAATATTGTTTATGCAATAGGGTTTATGTGCGGCATTGCATGTTCATGTCTGCAAGGAGTCATTTAGGCTTAACTTCGCCACATTTGTTCTCCATTCAGATTCGAGCTTGGCTGTTGTCATTGTTGACGCACAGCACACACACACACTCAAACACACAATGGGCAATGTGTGAAGATGACCAGATTGTCTCAGCTGAGCTCTGTCTTAGTCATGCTGATAGCTTTATACAGTGATACAAGCATGTAAGTAGCCAGTTGTTTGGCTTGGAACACTTGTGTATGTTTAGCCAGAGCCAGAGCCAGAGCCAGAGCTGCTGTTTAAATATTAACAACTGTTGCTGCTGTGGGGCCATAACCTGCCACAAGAAATGCAAATTATGTTATCTTTGGCTTTGTCGGCGGTACCCTCCTGACTAATTAATTAATTATGCATATTCCGCATAGTTGCGGTCAGAGAAAAGTTGCTTTGTAGTTTGACCGCCGCTCAAAGTAGTAGTGGAAGTTGCACACTTTTATGTAAGATGATGAGCTACGCCCCAAATGATGTTGGCAGACGTAGACTGAATGGAGTCGGCGCGTTCCAGCTCCACCTCGGACTGGGCTATGGCGCGTTGTGCGAGCGCTTAAAACCTCATTTATCTTTGATCAACTGCTGGCAGTGCTTGTGGGGGAATTGCAACAACCGAAATGGAAATTATATTGAAACTGATACCGAAACCTAAGCCAAATCGTTGGCACATTTCAAGCAGTGCCATCATTTGTCATATTTCAAATTTTCACCTTTCGCTTCGCGTATAAAAATCGGCAAGTCTTCAACGCTCATCGCCAGTTTGCAAGTTTGAAGAGATCGGTCAACAGAGCCAGATCCGCACCTATCCCACTCACCATATCAACGTCACAAGATGCGCGGATTTCTGGTAAGTGGCTAGAAAGTCAAAGCCAAATCAGGCTTGAAGCGGGCTTTTACAGATTAACTTAGTTATGAGAAGGCTGACTTGGATTTATGAGATTTGTTAGCATGCAAATGACACCTGAGGCTATCCATCCAACTACGGTCACTCAACAAACTGATACTAAGGATAATTACATTTTGCAGGTTCTTTGGTTAGTTGCTGCGACGAGTGCGGCTAATTTGGGCTATAACTACCAGACAGCTACAGGTGATCGTCGATTTGCTGGACTCATTGATGCTGAAGCGACTGGCTTTAGTTCCAGTTCAAGCGGTGCAAGCCAACATCATCATCAGCAGCAGCAGCAGCAGCAGAACCTACAGGAACAGCAAGAAGAAAAATCTGTAAACACGGATGATGAATTTAGCAAAGAGTTCTATACGTATTCGGCGCCCGAAGAAGACTTTGCCGATCACGAGGGCACCCAGCATATTGCCAGCATGCTGAAGCGTAATCTCCGTGTGCTGTTCATCAAATCGCCAGAGCAGCAAGGTGTCACCAATGCGGCACTGCAGTTGGCCAAACAGGCCAATGAACAGCGCACAGCCATCTATGTGCTTACCAAGCAGGCGGATGTCGGGGAGCTCGCACAGCGTTTACAAACAGAGAAGCAGGGCCAGTCGCACAAGCCAGAGGTGCACTTCGTCAAGTATCGCACACCGGAGGATGCAGTGCGTGCGCAACAGCTCATTCAGCAGCAATTTGATGCGTTGGGCGGTAGTTCGCGTAGCTCTGATGAAGGTGTGGCTCCAGTGCTAGACTTTACTTCTGCTTTGGCGGCTAATGATGGTGAGCAGAGTCCAGGTCAGCCTCTGAGCAAAGCCACTCCACAGTCCAAGTATTTACCTGCAGCGTAGCTTTGGTTACGCCACCTTTAGTTTGTACTTAGTTTAACATAATTTCTTAGATTAATAGTAAAGTATATTATTTTACAACAACTGAGACGGCGAAGATATTATTTCAAAGGCGTCTTTTAGAATATAAAATAAGTAGAAAAAGTAAGGCCTTTTCAATAACGAGTTTACTTTATGTTGACAAAGAATGAGGACGATTCTCCAGCAAACGTCCGCGAAATGCTGAGGAGAACTACTGGAACTGGTTTCGCAGCCTCTCTCATTCAGCTTGAGTATCCCTTAGGATTACCTCAGGGGTTCAGCAGGGTGCTCTTCTTTTCATCTTGTTTATTGAAAGCTTCTACACAAGTACTATTCCATTCTCGCGGACTTAAACTTTGCCTTTTCTTCAAGGATGAAGGACAATCTTGATGATTTCCAATCGTGGTGACCGATCAACTTGCTAAATCTGCTGTATCAAAGAGTATGCTGGAGTCGTGTACTTGCTTGTCAAAGCATCCATCTATGAGTTAGCTATAAATTGATATATAATAGAGCTTACTTTCCTTGTTGGATGAAATAGGATTAACTGTGGAGTTAGCATGATTACAAGTGAACTCAGAGTGCTCTCAAATGGCTTTGCTCACAGCTCAGCTTTGAGCAATCCTTAGGCCTTTTCTTATTTCATTAAATCGACAGCGTATGCTTAGAGACAGTCAACACACGTTTGCCTCTGTCTCAATTATCCTGTCCTTGTTGTGAACAGGACCTCTGTTTTGCTACGCATTGATATCAGCTGCTGTTGTCGAGGGCGAGAACGCGAATGATGCTGATTCTAATCTTGCATGTTTCTGTCATATTTCATGCTTTATGGGCCCCCGCGGCCAAAGGAATTTGTAATCGAAAAGGTCAAAGCAACAACAGCAGCCAAAAACCATCCGCATTCATGAATAATTTGATGTTATCAGAATGATTTCGAGTATTAAAAACAATTTACAGTTTCTCATGTTAATGGCCCTGCGGCCCTTGATACTCGCAGATAAATATGTCCAGCCATTGTGGGGCTTAGACAATAATTACGCACGGGCGCGAATTGAAAAACAGGACCACAGCTGTAGGGATATAATTTGTAAAACGTCTGCTTAGTCAGGCATACAAATAGATAGGCAAACAGATTTACAGACTTATATTATGTACATATGTAATACATTTAACTATTTATAGACACACCGTGAAAGCCTTCAAAGGTTGAAACTTCCATCTGCCCAACTGCCTGTACGTCGTAACCAAGGATACCATTTCAATTGCTGATGTTTGCGGTAGCGTAATTTAAAAGCAACGTGCGAAATAAAAGTGAACAATGAAAATAAAACGCAATTGAAGGAAGCACAAATGAAAATAAAACGCAAAGTGCAGCATATATAAAACAAAGTGCCGACATAATGGCAGCCATTTGGCCAGTGCCGGCTATTGCTAAGCGGGCTAAGCGAGTGTCTGTGTCTATATTGCCCATATTGGATTCAAGAGTAATTCTCTGGGTCATAGGTTCGCAGCAAGTTTGACCTAAGGATAATGTTAGAAAATTTGAGTTTCAAGTTCTCCGAATTGTGGTTCAGGTTTCAAACCACGGTTTAAACTAAGTTTGAATCAATTGAAAAAGGATATTATAATTTTATTCATTTGTGACAAACGGAACGGTTTCAGTTCGAACTGGATTTGCCCTGAGTCTTATTCAATTAAAGTCAATGACTCAAGCGCTAGAAGCTGACGGCGGTGGCCAGTGGTCATGACCTGCTGAATAATTTACGCTTTTTTGAATTGTAGAGCTAAATAGAGAAAGAAGCAAGAGAAATATTGGCACGAAAGTGTCTTCTCTGCAAATATCAACTTTTCAGTTCCCAGATAAACACAGCGCTTGTGAAGTATATGAATATTATAACTAAGTGTGATCTAGAAAGAAAGTTGATTTCATACGCTGGTTGACAAACTTGGCTTCAATAAGCATTCTACGGCTGCTTTATATCTGTATCTTTCTCTCTTTTTCATTTCTTACGATGATGATGACGATGATGTATCTCATCAAGTTCACAATATAGAATTTAAAAAGTAGTAGTATATAAAACACTGCATATTCATGAATTTGAGGAAAGGGTACAAACGCTCCGATGCTCACTTTTTGCTTTGATTACTTTTTGCAATTTAATTAAACAAACAGTTTGCTTTGCGGCACCAAGCCCAACATCAACTGGTAAGGAGGACCTGAAAAAGCAGATCAATAAGCCGAATTAAATTTTCAAATTGCAAATGTATAAATAGCCAAATCGAATTGAAAACTGAGGGGCAAACTGTACCTATATATTTGTATATCCGAATGGAAAGCTACAATTACGACTGAGCAGAAGTGCCAAGAGTTCATATTATTTAATATGTATAAAAGCATTTACTGGGGGGTGTCACAGAAATCTCTAGAGAATTTGATAATATCATGTGTGAACCTTACAATTTAAAGCTTAAACTCAAAAACTCCTCCTATTTTAGTGAAAACGAAGCTAGAAATTGAAGTGTTTATTGATTTCGCTAAATCTATAGAGACGCCGTTGACACTGTGCTAGTATTTACCAAGTAAACTATCTATTGCAAATCTCCTTTAGTAAGAGAGAGTTTCAATTCGTTTGCAAGTGTAATACCATTAAAAAGTAGCCGACAGCCTGAATTCCTTTCAAAATAATTGTTGTCTCCCGGCTGGCAAAGTGAGTAGAAAATTTAATTGTCATTGTCTGGACGTGGGTTAACTTTCAAGGCTGTTGCTAGCATTATAAACACATATATACATATATACATATGTATATTGATTATTTTTAATTGCTCTTTGACACTATTTTGACCATGGACACATGTACCAGCATATAGCATGCTATTATCGTGGACACTTTATGACAGCTGGGGACCAACAAAACAACCCACATATTTAAGAAGAAGTTCCATTCAAGCCGGGCCAAGTTAAAGTAGTGCTCTAAGGTGGAAAGAGGGGGGAGGGGCGACGTCGTCAATCCCCAAATGGTATCTTTGGTGTTGCGTGTTGTGAAGTCCATGTCGTGTTTGCGGCTCTTCGAACTGTCACTGCTTAAGTTGTTAACGTGGCAAAAGCTGCCAAGGCGGCGGCTCACAAAAAATGCGAATGGCAAGAAAAGGTGAAAACTGAAATCAGAATTGGAGCAGGACTGTGTTGGCCTTGGCTGTGCACATCATTCATTCTACAGATATGCCATATCTAAGGAAATGGACCTAAAAAGAGTGTGAATGATCTGAGTAACTGGCAAGATTCATGTACAACCCATACTCGTTCGTATGTGTGTGTTGTTTTTCATCTGCTAACCAATTAGGCCAACTGAGGTGAAAGAAAAAGCCAAATGGCCTTAAGGCGACCAGAAAAAAACCAACCAACCGACTAGAATAAAGAAAAACAACCCAAAGGCTCAGACATTGGACTTGCAAAACTGAGACTTGATGGCCCTTGCTGTTTGCGACTCTTGCACAATGTGTGGCCAATACACAATATTCATGTGTGTGTGTGTGTGCATGGCTGTGTACTGCTTATATGTGTGCAGCTGTTTGTGTCAGGTATCGTTTTGGAGCAGCTGTGCGTATCATTATCCCTATTGTTTTGTATGCTCAAATTGATTTTGTGAGGCATTTTCCGTTTGTTGTTTCATAAGCTAATTGTGTAGAGTCTGCTCAGGGCTCGAGTTGGCTGAAAACTAATTTGTGCCTTGATTGACTGATTACATGCCCATTCCCCAGTTTGCCAGCAATTACACATGCATATATCTGTGTGTGTGTGTGTGTGTGCTATGCAATCATTTTGGAATTTGACTTGGTACTGTCAGCCATATCAGATTATTTGTTTGGCAGATACTAGGAAAATTACTTACCAGGCTATAGCCCAGGTGACTTCTGAGCAATTCAGAAATTCATTCAGCAATACCTATTGGTAATTGGCCCTACAATTAACTGACTTTTGTGATGGCTGTAAGCCATGACATGGGAAAATAAGAATGTTTCCAATAATTAACTTAAATTGCCTAAAATTTGAAATAAATGGACAATTTGGAAATTAACATTTCAATAAATATTAGTCCGTGATTTTATTCTATAACTTCGTACCAGAGATGGCAATAGTTTACCTAAATCTAAATCTAAATATAATTTGATTTTATTGAATTGTTTGCTGGGCTATGAACAACCCACTGACTGCCTAATATGCGTGTGCCTGTATTGACAATCTATTGGCTGCATCTCAATGATTATCACATTTACGGGCCCATATGTAATGGCAGACAATCAAATTGCCTTTGAGTACGAGGCAGACGCATTTGTAATGTCAGCGTAATTTACTTGAAGTCGCCACCACCAGCCATTCGAGGCCGGCAAAGTCAACGCCAAAGTCTAAACCGAAAGTCAAACCCAAACCCAAACCGAAACCTCACCCTCACTCTCACCCTCATTTCCAGCACAATTTTCAAATTGCGGACTAATATACGTAATAAACGATAGATGTTGACCAAGTGGGTCAGTTGTCGAGTCCCAAAAGTGTAAGCCGCAATGCAAATGGGTGTGGCTGCATATGGTGGTTGGAGGTTGGACAGTGAAGAGTGGTGAAGGGTACAGGACAGGTTTCTGCTTTTGCCCAACTCAAACATAGAAGGCGGCACTAACGAAAGGCAGCACAAAACGGAAATGAAACTTATTAAAAGATTTGAATCTAATCGATTTTCGTCATTTTACGCCGAAATGAACTTTACTGTTGTCGTTGTCGTTGTAGCTGTCGTTGTCGTTGTCGTTGTCCTCGCCATGCCCATTGCCAGTTGTGTGGCATTAAAGTGAAGCCAAGGCTCTGGCTGTAGCTATGGTTGACCATAAATTTAATTGAAAAAGCCAGAAAGCCAGGCAAGCTGTTACTGTTGCTGCTGCCTCGGCGTTTGCCTCTGTCTCTGCCATCTGAAACAAAGTCGTATCCGAGGTCTTAGTCCATGTGCATGTGGTAGCTTTTTATCAAATTTGATTAAATGGCAGCCAACTCAGCCAAATCATCGAAGTCTATGTTGTCTACGTTGTCTACGTTGGACGACGTGCTGACCTTACCTGCACGCTCCGGCAAATGCGATTTAAAGTAATTTGAATATCGAATTGATTGTGTGCACTTATCGACACTCACCCACTAAGGGGCCAACTGGCAAAGTCACGTCTGGGCCAACTGGCAGCGTTTAACATGAAGGCCAAAGCCGTACATAGCATCAATTGTCTAGCTGACCATGATGCCAGGCAAAATCAAATGGCTGGGGGGAAGGGTTTGAAAAAGGCTGCAATCCGGCATTCCCATCGACATCGACAGCATCACATCGATTTTACGCTGCGTTATTGAAATCGCCCAAGCAGCAAAAGTGCTTCACTGCACTCAAGTGCTCACCTCCTTCCCCCCCACACTTACAGATACATCTGCACTCCCGCACTCTGCACTGGCGCACACGTACTCACATTTGCAGCTGTGCACACGTAAGTCAAACAACACAGAGCCCTAGCAGCAGCAGCAGCAAACCATAACATTTAGTGGCAATTGCATTTCTCATTTCTTCTTGCATTTGTATAAATTATAGGGCAGGAGTGACAACTCAATGAAATTACAATATGTCCAAGATAAATAATTAATAAGCGCAGGTAAAGTGTTTACTGTAGAACAGAAGCAGATAATTGGCGTCAAGCTGAACAGTCAATTAAGCAGCAATCAGACTGCAATGAGATTCAAGTGAACAATTTCGCGGTGTTGATTGCATTTGAGAATACGTGAGTGTACTCGTACGCCTATTTTTTATTTATGCATTTTATATGAACACATTTGCGGACCTGTTGCTGTGGCTGCTACTCGCCGTTATACGAAAGGGTGTAGCCAGCTCTGTCCAGAGGGGGGTGAACTTGTCTAATGGGGGCGAGGTGGTCTTGCAACATCAATATGATTAGTCATAGCGAATTTATTTTGAATTTGGAGTTGTGGGGGACAACGGTTCCCCTTAACCCCCGGCTACGCCCTTGACCACACGCATTTATTTTCACATTCAGGCGCAGGTGTGTGCATGTGTTTGTGTGTATGTGCTGTGCGAGTTTTTATGAACACTTGCCTTGGTGAGTTCAATTGGCGTTTTTTGATTTCATGCGAAATCGATTTCATTTATTTAATTAACTTTAAAAGCGCAAAACACGCCACAGCTGCTCGCTTTTGGTTTGTTCACTCTTTCGTACGCGTGTAGTACACGTGTATGCAGTGTGTTCTCCTTTCAATATCTTCATGCGAACAAGAACAAAAACGAGAACAGAGAAGCTGAAGCAGAAACCATAACCAAACAGCAAATTAAACAATGTCCGTGGCCAAATGGCTGTGTTTGAGCGTGTTGCACTGCTCGTTTAATTTTGCAATTGCAGTCTTAAAAGAAAATAAGTGGGAAATTTGAGAATAGATTGGATCTACACAATTGTGGATCAATTATTCTGATATATAGAATTTATGTGGTAATTTGTAAATTGTTTGTATTAATTTTTGAAATTTAAAACTATTAAATTAAAGGGTCTTACCTTCTATCACACGCCGGTGATTGCCACTTTTACCGGTTAAAGTCAGGCATGGAAGTAATCATTAGTGACTTTTCCCAACCTAATGAAAGAAAATGTATTTGTTATATGAAGTAGTAAACTCAATCCTTTCGTTGTGTTGACAAAGATGATCAGATAGTTGATATGTCGGCACTAGTTCTTTTATATATGAAGGTGATGCTCCACTATCATGTATGCGACTAGAGATTTCTTATAGGCTGTATATAGTAAGTCGCTGGTAGAGATTTTTGTCACTAACATCAGTTGGTGTTCCTATTTCAGGCTATATTTTTTGAGAAGACAGCTGTGTAATTCGTAGCTCATGAGTGAAATACCTTAAAAATACGATATATGATGGTTTTTTACTAAAAAAAAAGTCGCTGCTAAAACATGACGAAAAATTTGTGCAATTCAATTTGTGATTGCTGTGAGTGAACGTAGAACCCAGGAGTGATATGCTTGATTCCATTCCGGAAATTTGGATGTAAAAGATGCACCTAGATAGTCACTAAGATAGTCGATAAAATTTTGCAGCTGAAGGAGCAAGACGAAGCTGTGAAGAGATAGCGGAGGCACTACACATCAACCATATGACGGTTTGGAAACATCTAAAGAGAGCAGGGTACTGCAGCTCGATGTTTGGGTGTCACGAGAATTAATGTAAAAAATAGGCAATCAAAAATGGATTAAAGAAGGGAATATCCAACGCAAGCGAACATGGTCAAAGGCAGGTGACCTTTCACAAACGACATTAAAGCAAGGTAATGCTGAGTGTTTGGTGGGATTGGAAGGGAATTGTCTATTATGAGCTGCCAGGACGTGGCAAAATGGTCAATTCGATCCTCTCCTGTGTACAAGTTGATCATATAAATGAAACAATCAAGAAAGAACGACCAGAATTGGCCAACAGAAACAGGTGTTTGATGAGGTCTTTGTTGGGGAGTTCTGATGCACCCATCGTATGGCCCGGACCTTGCATCCTCTGAATGCCCTTTGTTTCAGTCTCTGCAAGACAAAAGGTTATAGATAATAAAGGCCAATATGTACTTGATCGATTTTGAAATGATTTGATTGGCTGTTCAAAAATGTACCAAGAGTTTTGCACATTAAACATATAGTATTATAATGATAAGTTCGTCAATCAAACAATTCGCACTTACTGAACACACCTGTAAAAAAACGTTATCCTCCAATATCTCTATGAGATCTATGAGATGCCTCCAAGTAAGTGTGTATAAACTGTTGATTGCATTAATCACGATCATAGTTTTTGATATAAATCTCTACTAAATACCACTCTTATCGTCTAACTACATATAATGGGAATCTCAATCGATTCTATTACAATTAATGATCCTTACATGCCAAACCAATTGCAGCTGGCATTCATGTAATGTCAATTGCGTAAATACACATCAATTATTAAACAATGCGCATACGTCCTGGGGCGTTTGTGGCTTCTGAATGACTCGCATATGTATATGTGCATATGTGAATGGGCAAAATTGTGTGCACATCGCCTTTAAATCGCATTAACGTCATTCAAATGCGCGTCTATGCCGCCAACAGGCGCTGTTTAAACTTGAATGCGATTCCATCGACATCGTCGAATCAAATTGTTGCTGATTTTGGCTGATGCTGATAAAGCCGCTGGGTGGGAGCGAATGCCATACAATTGTCATTTCACCGCCGTCGCTGCCATTGCAGTTGCCATTTGGCCGTGTTAAACACGTTCTCAACACATGCTCGACATGTCGTCTGTAACTAGACTTGACATACGTGGGATTGCATATGTGTGTGTGCGCAAATCTCCGAATGCTAGGAGCAGCAGCGGAAGACAGTTTTGTATAGCTAGAAATCATTCTGTTGCACTGAGACTTGAGACTCCCATAGTCAGACATATGTATATAAATGCTGTAGCTCCTGCAGTTGGTTCCTTGACTATCTTTGTATGAGATTATTGCTTTGTTCGACAGCATTTCAATTACTACAAATGATTTGTATTTGTAGTAGTGTGTTTGTGTATGTGTGTTGGATTGCTTGGATTGACTTTTGGGGCTCTCTATGGCACTTGATTTTCATTGACTTTTGCACCTTTTTTAAATTGCTTCATTTGGCCGGCATGTTGGGCTAATGTACCGTGTTTTTTCATTTATTTCATCGTTTTCGATTTGTGTTACACAACCATCAGAAGGAGCTTAATGAATTACCTCTGCCTGAATGAGACTTGTTTGCTTTTATGTTGAAAATCACAAACTTTTGTTCGTTTTTGGCCATTAAGATAAATTGTGCGTGTGTGCCATCAAAAGTTGTCCTGGCCTTTGTCCATTTAGCGGTTATCTCTGGCAGTCTCTTCCTGCAGCCGCCCATGGCCTGTTCTCTGCTTTGTTACTGTGCCAAGAGTATATAGGGTATGTTACGTTTATCATTAAATTTGGATCTTAAAATATTCATGAAATTATTTTGAAATAAAGAGGAAGGAAGCACTTTATGGCACCTTTATGCTACCAATTTTTCTTTGAATATTTTAAGTCAATAATTGTTTGTGCCAGGATGTAGATAAATGGGTGGACACCTGGGTATATCCAGGCGTTGTCACAAAGCAATCAGCAATCAGAGAGTCTATCATTTGCCGTGATTGCAAAGATTAGCCTTAGATTTTGAAAGCAGAGTATCTTGCTGTTGGTTACTATCGCCTGCAGCATTCTCACTTGTTAATTATGTATCACTCACAAAGGACCCACACATATACAGTCACACGAGCGCACACACAAGTGTACACAGATATGATGTCAAAGTGGCCTGTCAACAGCCGTTGACCGAACAATCGGGCGACCATTGGACAAAGTTTTGATGAGGGTTGTCATCGTCAGCGTCAAACAAATGAAAACATATGTAACAGCAACAGCAGCAGCAGCAGCAACAGCATGGAGAGCATCATCAGAGGAGCAACAGCCGGCCAGCCAGCCAGCCAACGGGCGAACGTTCTTATTAATATCAAATGAACTGTAAGCTCCAATCATGATGTGGTGTCCTCATTTTGATGGCATTCGTTACATTGTGTCATCCAACGAAACATTTGCCAGGCAAAAGTGTACGTACGTTTATTAGTTTTTGATCAAGCAAATGTCATAAAGATTTTCTGAAATGAAACCCTCAGGCTTCGAAGCATTGCGGTATTTGTGAACTGGTTGAGCCTGAAAATCCACCTGTGTCTGAGGAAATAAGCGAGCCTTTTGATCATCGTAACATATTAAGAATATCTTTGTAATAAATGGTTACATTAGACCAATGTAGAATAGAAAATAGTTGAAAAAACTATATAGAAGCTAATTATATCTTCATTTTTACATTGCACTAAACACATTTGCAATTCGAATTGAAGTTGAAGTACTCGAAAAATGTGAGAATTCTTATTCAGGCTGATGGAAAGGCAAGGGAGTGTTGGTTTATATAGAAGATTTTTATATTCATAAGCAGTTTCAATTACAAATTAGAGATACATATATGATACAATTTCTTTATCTGATTTGTCGCTTAACAAAATGCTTAATATAAAGTACAAGGGTGGATGAGAGAGAGAGAGAGAAAGCTATGTGAGAGTGAATAGAGAAGAAATGAGTGTTAAATATGCCAAATGGTGTCTGGAACACAGCGAGCATAGTGCAAATCGAGTGCATTAATTTGCAATAGAACAATATCGATATGGGACAGCTCCTATTTGAAGTCCTCCAAAAAGTATTTTAAAATCGAGTACAAAATGGAAATTCCAATAATAAAATGCAGTCAGTTGACACAACAAAGTAATGGCCACTCCCGACTGAGTGTGTGTACAAATGGAATTGATTTACGGTGTCAATGCAAACACGTGTATAATCACAGTTATTCCATATTTAAATACTTTTGTAATACATAGTTCAGATAATAGCAAAAGCTGAAATGCAAACCGAAGTGCATTTGAATTGCTGTTCCATCTGGATTGTTTGCCCGGGCAAACAATATGCACACACGTACAAATTTTCCGTGTACGCATAATTGAAGCCCGGCTGCCACTGCCAGTGCCACTGCCGCAGGGCTGTTCAATTTGCAGTTGCTGTTTGCTATTTGCTGGAATAGTTTTTCAGACTGCTATCTTCTATCTCCGACCAGACCCAGGCACTGACTGTGCGTGCTCGGTTGTTTGTTTAGTGTGCACTACATAAATAAGTTACACACTCGAACTCACGCTTGCACATTTCCACATGTCCACATTCCACACCCATGCAGGGTTAACACCCAGATCAGATGGCTGTGGCGCCGGCCTGGTGTGATATAATCAAAGGCTATCGCATGGCATACTCGAATATACCAATGCAACATGGCCGAGCCGTTGACTGAAGTGGTGGTCACTCACTCGACCGAAGCCCTGGGGGCCAGCAGGTCTCTGAAATCATTCAACTGGTGTGTGCAATTGCAGGTTATTGGCGCTCCCGGCTGCACACATGAACGCGTCGAGGATGACAATGGTAGAGGAGAGAATGGTAGACGAGAGAATGGTAGAGGACTAGGCACAACTGACTAACTGACTGACGCTGACTGACATATGGCCTGTGCCTGCCTAGCTAGGCCAACACCTGCAGTGGCAGGTAAGAGGTAACTTTATCAACACAAGCCTGATATGTTGATGTGGATGTAGGCTGTGATGTGTCTTTTGAAAGCGACAAACGTGACTGAGGTGTGTCTATATATCCAGAGGCTTGAGTCTTAAACCCAATTAACAATCGCCGCAGTTGAGTTACCAACAACACTGCCACCCCAGCATATCACTGTGAGGACTGGGAGCATTTGTGTATTTAAATTTATTAAAATCAGAAACAGGCGTTTGCCAGGTCACCGACCAGCAGGCATTTTCTTCTGGTGGCACATGGAGAACAGCTGTTGTTTGTTGTTGTTGTCGTTGTTATGGCCAGGCTGGCGCTAAACTATTTTACATTTAGAGCAGCTAAAAGTTGGCATGCCAAAATGCCAAAGCCACAGCCAAAAGCCGATGCTGAAGGTGAAGCCCAGCGCAGCCGTAGCATGCATGGCCATGTGTATGCTATCGTGTGTGTGTGTGTGTGTGTGTATATGTATGTGTGTAAAACCAGCTTTGTTCACATGTTTTCACTTTGTGCTTAATTTGCATTTAAATGGTTTTTGCACTTAGGCTATTTCCCGTGTAAATGAGCTTTGTTTGTTGTTGCTGTCGTTCGACTAAACGGAGCCAACAACGGA
The DNA here is from genome assembly GCA_037043425.1 of Hirtodrosophila duncani. Classification (NCBI taxonomy): domain Eukaryota; kingdom Metazoa; phylum Arthropoda; class Insecta; order Diptera; family Drosophilidae; genus Hirtodrosophila; species Hirtodrosophila duncani. The sequence goes on along the minus strand of JBAMBM010000820.1, from coordinate 1,717,986 downwards.
ACGGCAGCAGCGAAGCTCTCGTTTTACACAGGCCTAACTAGCGCTTTAGCCAGCACGGGCACCGCCTCCCTGGAGACACTCCACTGTTCCTTCGATCATCACATGCCCAAAAGCGAATACCAGCAAAATGTTGCGGCTGCAAGTTTTCAAACCATGGCAAAGAGCTGAGGGCATTGCCAAGGCTGATGACTTCGCTTGAAGCCGTGGAGGTGGTGCCCATTCCATACGCGTACACGTGCAATGTTTTCAGTTCGATGGACAATTTCCTAGAGGCTGATTACATAAAACATTACGGAAATTATCAAAATTTAAACCAAAAGAGAGATGAAAGTTATTTTTAGACAGGCGAAATTTGTGCGTCTCTTTAGTTGATATTCTATATTTAAAAGGGCGTTGGTAGAACATATATTTTCTCTATAGGTTGAACAATATGAGCAGAATCGATATTTTTTTGAGCATATGTATGTGTGCGAATGTAAGTGATCAGGTGGACCAGGTCACTCACAATACCGATTTGAATAATACGCTAAAGATGAATGATAAGTGTCAAGAAGAAGACGATCAGTTGCAGCTTCACAGAGTCGGATTGAAGACGTATCTCTAGCCGGTTACAATAGAAACAATATTTATAAAGAAGTATTCTTAATATTGTTTTTATACATAAGCCGATTAATGCTGAAATTGACTCCCCGATTTTAATGAGCTAAATTAGTTTTTCTGACCCTCGTCGAACTACTAGAAATTATGTTCCTATCTATCCTCAGCACTGTAATTTAAAATTTAAACTTCTCCTTTAAACTTCTTAAACGTCTCCGTGATTCGTGTTTCCGGTTGGGCGGGAGGTGGTAGCATCTAAGAAATAAAGAAGGCTTTATTTCTTCATGGCAGTATAACCATATCTCTTAGTGAATAAAAGAACATAAACCTATTTTCAACCTTGTTTTCTCTTCCCCCATAATTTATTTATAGCTCCATTGCAGCTTTTTATTCAGGATTATCTTTTAAGTAAGAATAGCAAATAATTGCAAAAGACACCCATTTGCTTTATTGCTGGCTGGAGCTGGCTGAGCAATCATCATCATCTCAGCAGTTGTAAGGCAGTTGTCCTTTCTAATCCGTTCACCTTCCGCAAATTCAAAACTGACGTCATGGCGTACTACAGAGGCTCTCAGGCTTTCCATATTCAGTGAAAAGTAAGTGGCAAATAATAAGTTTTTTCCTACTAATGAATACAATCAATATCAATATTGTGCCTATAATTTCAATATCCTTGAATTAAAAAAAAACATTAATATATATTCATATATTCTCACAAGTGTGATTGGCTTGCCAAATGCATTGACATCATTATTTGCATAGTTATTAAAATTTTGACAGCCCGTAAATAAATATCTATAATTTTCGTTGCCATTTAATGAGCCGCTGCACAAATGTTTGTTTTTTGTTGTTGTTCGATGCATTCAAATTATGCCTGACAGGCGAAATTACAATCTTATCAAAACTTGTTTATGTTTTGCATAAATAAATAATGAGCAAATTTCGGTCCATTTAAATTTATATATGCAAGTATTTTTTTTATTTATTTTTTGCTTGCCAAAACTCAGGCAGCCGGAAGAATAACAGGAAAACCATATTTGCACAATGTGACATGGCTGGATGGGATCGCGGTACTGGTGCTCACTCTGCGAGTGTGTTGCTGGTCAGTCAGATTTATGTCGGCCGGCACAGAGCTTATATCATCGATTGACTGCAAGGGCAGGGGAAATTGTTGTGGGCGGCGGACATTTGCTAAATTAGTGCAAGGCTCTCACAGCCACGCCTGTTATGACTTAATACCATGAGTTGGCTTTGAAAAAGTAGGGAATAATACACATACATACATACAATTATATATATATGCAGGCCAGACAGACACATAGGGCGCAACCGACCATGTGTCCATTTAGCGCAGTGTCAACTTTTGTGTTGTTGTCACTAATGATGACAGGCGGGCAGCCAAAGTCCATGAACAAACACAACCACACACACAGCCAAATCCAAATCCAAATCCAAACAGTTAACGTTAGGTGTAGGCGGATAGTCTGTCCTGGAAATGTGCTGGACGTATCCCGTCATTTGCGTGCCCTCGTCCACTCTGCAATGCACAAAGCCGTCTTGTCGTTGGCTTTGGCTCGACTCCAACGAAAAACAGAAAGCTGATTTGATTGTTTGTAATTAAAAGTGGACGCTGAGAAAATTAAATGAGCATGCACGGCTACGGGCAAGATACACCGAGGTGTCTCTTTGTTTGCCCCACGTTCATTTCCGTGATCCTGCACCGAGGCCAAGGACTGTGTGCCATATTTCTGGCACTGCCTGAGCCAGGCATTAAACTTTACGGTCATGTGCCGTGGCTTTGTTGTTAATTTAAAAAGCAGAAATCTAATAACAATGAACGAGCACAACTTCCACACGTGGAGCAGGAAACTCATTTAGGAATCAAGACATTTCCAAAGGCACATTAAGTTAAGTGAGGCACTTTTGTAATCCATTCTATATTGAGAGTTACTGATGGGTTATTAATAAGGTGAGTTTGCAGGTTGTTAGAGGGGGACATATTAGTCTTAAGATATTTATTTGAGGGCCACATCGAAGAGTATCTCCTGGGACCTGCCAGCAAGAGTAAAAAGCTATCGTTCGGAATGAGCGATCTGGTGCTTAATTTGTTGACCAAAAATAAACTGATTGAGTATGAAATGGCGTTCCACAAAACACAGTCACAGAACGAAAGTCGGTGGGTAAATTCAGGTTGGGCTTAGTGTAGCAAAAAATCTATAATTTTTGGGTAAAATTGTGTATTTTTGATAAAAAAAAAAATTGTGTGCTTTTTATTAGATATTAGATAGAGTTATTTACGCACTTTTATCAGGGTAAGGTTATAACATATGAATTAGGCATGAGATTTAGAAGTCTCTCTAAGTTTCTCTAAGTCTTTTGAAATTTACTTGACATTCCTTCCTATATATATATATAAATATATATACACATATATATATATATATATATACATAGTTATTCACAGCTTCAGCTTACTTCGGGACATGTGCAGCGAATACAAAGTGATGCTGCACCATCGCCATTTCTCTTTTTACAAATATTACTTCGGTGTCCTTTTTCTAGATTTAGGAAATGAATTATTAAGATGATTTCCTTCGAATAACCCAAAAATAGTCCAGCTTAACCTTGGTAAGTTTTGTAAACTAAAACAAACACCGCTTTCCACTTTGTATAGCGACAATTCGCTTGTCGCAAATTAAGCCGTAAGAATTACCATGCACCATATGTGGATGCTTGGACACCTTCCTCTTACTCGCCTTAAATGTACTCATATTAACTACATGGGCGAGCCGATAATTGTAAGAAGCTAAAGACTGTCATTAGTTGTTTGCCAAAGTCCATTCGTCGGTGGGATAGCAATAATAAATTACACACCAATTATGATGGCGTGCCATGATTTGGAGTAGATCCGTCTGTGCCACAGTTAATGCATTTAAAGCGTCCACTTCGTCCAGCCAAAAAGGCCATCCAGTCCGAGTCCAAATCCGAGTCGAACAGCCTGTTGCTTCAGCCGGTCGTTGAGCCAGCCGGTTAGCACCGGCTGCAGGCTTCGGCCGGACCAAAAACTGTTGCGGTAGCGCAACAACTGTCCGGATAAAGGAGAGCGGCAAAGCTCGCTCGCACTCACAGTGCCAATGCCCGAAGCCTGTGTTGGAGCTTTTGCTCTCGTGTGTACTCGTCGCAGGTTTTCGTGGGCCCTGGAATGGTTGAACTCCCACATCGCTATTTGTATTTGTGCGTGTGCGTGCGAGCTTGGCGGAGGTGTAGGTGTGTCCTGCGGTGTTCGGTATTCCAGCTTCGCAGTGCGTTCTCGCTCGCTTTCTGTTAGCCACTTCAGTCTAGGATAAACGCTTGCGACGAGCACAACAAGTGCGCGCATGCAAGGAGCCAGGGCACAGTCCAAGTCACTAAGTTATCAAGCTCAAGCCAATCAGCCAGCAGACAACTACACAGCTCTGCAAACGTGCAGGCCAGTGTAGTATTAGTGCCGTGTTTTGTGAAAGCGAGAGTGCGAAGTGCAAAGTGTCGATTGAGTGCTCGAGTGCGACGAGTGCTTGTAGTTGGCGAGCCAACAACTTGGGCTAGGCTCGGGATCATTGGCCCGAGAACTGCTTCCCCCAGATCTTTGAGCAGCGTTTGCGCGGATATTTGGCAGTGAGCTTGTCAGATGAGCTGCGCGCGTTTATTAAGCAGTTGATCGAAAATGTAACCGAAAACAAAGTGAATGGTGAATCATCAGTGTAGTGTCGAAAATTCGGTGCCAAACACAATAAAATTCATTGAAGCACATTGGAAACTACGCACAAAAAGCAAAGCCACCGAAAACATCAATCTATTGATTGGGATACAAAGATAATCAACCTACATTTTGCCAAACTTAGCTTGGCAGCTCAAGCACTCTATTGGCATTTGGAAACCCTTTGAACCCACACTTCATACGCTGCCCACCACAACAACAACGGAAATATGCATTACTCTTGGATAATCGTTTTGTTATTTGGAATACTAGGAATTAAGCCAATAAGTAAGCAATTTTCTGTAAATATTGGAAAGCTATGTATGGGTTTCCCATTAAGTTCAACTTTGGGTCTGTAATGTTGGGAAACTAAATAAATGCATTACACAAGCTCTTTGTTCTAGGATGAAATTTTTGCAGTTTTGATGCCAAACTATCTTTGCAGAAGTTTTTTTAATAATCCATATTGTGGGCTTATCTGTTAATAGTTAAGTTGTTATACACATATGTGACATAAGTATAAATGTATAATTTATACTCAATATAAATATATGAGAAAATATTTTCAAAGGCTGAATTTAAGAAAATGAATTTGCATTACTATCAAATTGCTTACTTCTGTTGAATGGCTCTGGGGAATGAATAACATTTCACCTTGGCGATAAAAACGCCATTCACTTGGGATAAAAATAGAATATTTTTGAAGAAATCACAAATGAGTCATTGATGAGATTACAAATGGACAATTACAATACTCTTTCCATTTTTATAATTTACTTTTTCGACTGCATAAAGTATATATATTTTTGATCAGCAAGACAAAGGGAGTCAATTTGGCTATGTCCTTCTATTGTCTATTATCTATTGTGTGTGTAAGTGTGTAAGCCTCGAAATCTGCGAGATCTGAATGTTTGATTCATTCGGATTGTATAAATATACTAATATCATATACCTGCCATACAGCCGACTGCCTCTAAATTAAGGGGAAAGCAATTTGGTTTTCCATCAAATTCGCACGAAATTCGATTTGTTTTCAACTTATGAGCCTGAGGCTGATTAAATTTGATATACAGTCTATCCATCTGTCCGTCTGTCCATCTGAACATATAAATCTTGGAGACTATAAGAGTCATCAATTTTGGTGTGTGGACTCTGTTAGAGCGGCGTCATATCAAGTTTATTTTAAAATTTTGTATTCGTGTATGTATAAATTTGGGTTTTTGTGAGTTCTACTGGATAACTGAAATAAATGCTAAGTGAGAGTATCTTAAAGTCGACGTATGGACTATAGCATTGTTACTTGTTTCATTTTCTCAAAGCTTTTAAAAGTTTGTCTAGATATTTTGGGCTATTACTCGTCGTAAGAGTGTTGACTTTAACGGCTTTAAATATATTAGAAAAAGTTAAAAATGCTTGGAAAATAAATAAAACGTAAGGACTTACATCAGCACTTTGCTTGCGAATTTTCCAGATTACCATATTTGAAAAATCTTGGCTCAGTTTAAGAAAACCTCAAATGCTTAATGCTTATAATGCTTAAGTAATCCTAAAATTGAAGCTTTCATAGCGGTCATACAAGAACTCAAACACTTCATTACTTTTTTTTAACGGGTTTGCTTCTTGGGACTACAAAGTCCTTTGTCATGTGGCTCAGACCCTTGTTTCTCAAATCAACCGAACGCTATAATCCAGCTGATTAAGATCCGGAGAATATGGGATGAGTCTATCACCTAAACATAGCCCGATCCCCAATTCTTTTTAATCGACTTTAGAAGTTTTTAGACAAAATTTCTTTTTGTCTCCCTGTATAGGTACTAACTAAGAACTTAACGCTGACAAATCTACTTGACAAATCTACGTAAAGGACTTCCAAATGGATATCACCCCAAATTTGTAATGCTTCTCAAGATCTTCTACGTTCGTAAATGTGCGCTTTATGCTTCATGTCAAAGCTATATTAATAATGCACTTATCAGCCCAGTATAATATTCCATTAAAAAGTGTTGTTTATATTGTGAAGAGCTTGCGTTTAAAATGTTTAACCTTATGTGACTTGGCGACAATTGCCAATCCCCAAAGTTCATTAGCGCCGCATTCACCTTTGCATATTTGCTGCTCGCACACGGGCAGCCAGTCGGGCAGCCCAGTTGCATGTCTTTCGAAGCTTTAACCAAGAATTTGCCATTTAGCCCCAAATATGCATATGCAAAACAAAAGCACCTCCTGGCTAATTGCATATGGCGTTCAGGCATGTCATCGAATGAATACAGTCAGCAGGGGTAGGGTGAAGGCTGGACACTCTATAAAATCAACACAGCTTGGTTAGTCAAATGTCACGCATACGATCGGCCACATTGGCAACATCTGCACTTGCACCTGCACACAGGAGCGCCTACTGCCTGTTCGCTTCTCTTCTAGTGTGTGCTTCGTCGCCTGCCGCTACACTATTGTCTGAGTGTGTGTGTGTGTGAGTAGGGGAATGTATGTTTTTCATAAGGCTCATGAATAATTCATGGCGCATGCTTCGATTATTTACATTATAAACATTCTCTTACAGTCCGTGCGGTGTGGCCATTTTACAAGTTGTGCAAGTTTTTAATTTTAATAAATTGTTAGCTTGGCAAACATTTGCACTTGCCACATCATGCCAGGAGCCGGACCATTTCTGCAAAACTGCCAGTCACCTGCTTGCCGGTCGATATTTGCATTCACAAATGAATTGAAAGTGTCACTGCTAATGGCAATTACGCGCGGCAATTTGCTGTTTGATTAACGAAAAAGCCAATAAGTGGCCTGGCGTTGGGGTAAAATTTTAATTACGCCAAAAAGTATGCCACAAAATTAAATTTCATTACGACTTGATTTTCCAAGGCGAAAGTTAATCAAAAACTCAATGAGCAGCTCGTAAAAGACAACAACGTGGTCGTGGGCTACATAGCTGTTGCTGTGGATGTGCCTTTAGATGCGGATACGGGACGGAGACGAGAGGCCAGGCCGCGGCAGTGGAGCATTTGCCCTGTATCTATTACACGTTGTCGCTGGCAACGTAATCGCTGCAAAATTAATACGCCAAGGAGCAGCGGGCTGGGCGACAGGGCCCGGGGAGGGCTATCGTAAAGCACGTTTTTGCAATTTTACGCCACCAACGGCTAAGGATATCAACTCCTCAGGCGAGGGCTCAGGCAGAGGTGGCGACATACATATATGTGTGTACATATAAAATGCGACGATGCCGAGCCACAGTAAAAATCAATTTCAAGTCATTAAACCAAATGAACCTTTATGGCAATCTTTGGCACGGGAAGTGAAAGTTTTTTAACACCCCCCCGCACACATACAGCTCAATGCGGTGCCAAGTGGCTGCCACCTTTGAAATTTAAACACGTCCCGAACTTGAGCAAGGCGGGGAGAGTGTAAGGCGAACGGAGTAGCAGCAACTTGATGCGATTATTATTGATTTTTTTGTTTGTTGCCTTCTGATTGAATTATTTATGTAGGCGGCCAATATCTAAAGTGGCTAAAAGTTATGTTAACAGTTCAGCTCCAGCTCCAGTTCCAGCTCCAATGTAGGCCTAATTGAGTTGTGCCTCCACGCATTCGTATAGTTGCATATTTTAAGAACTCAACAGGAGAAGTTGCAAATACGTGACCGGGCTGATAATAGCAAATCTAATCACTATTCATTGGCATTCAAATGCTTCCTGTTTGTCTTGCTCTTTGGGCTAAATTTAATTTGGAAATTAAAGGAAAACAGAAATCAAATTGATTGCAACAGAAAATTTACATTAAGGTAAATATTATGTCAAAGCCACGAGCTGACAGCCTCTTGAGTGGCAACTACTACTACTACAAGCAAAAGCTATTGCAAGAGCAACAGCCTTAGGTCATGGCTGGCCTTTGCGGCGTATGCTTAATATGCTCCCAGGTTCATGTGAATGTAATAATTATGAGCAGCACGTGTAGTTGAGTGCTTGCGTGTGTGTGTGTACTCAGTGCACCCTCAACGACAAGGCAGCCACTGGTCAAAGGCAAGCCAAGCTTGGGCACACCGCATACACACACACACACACACACACAGAGTGACAGGGTGTAGGGCGAACACAAACAGACTATAGCCTGGGGGCGACTGACTGGCTGCCTGTCTGCCTGTCTGCGTAACTGACGACTTTGACAGTCCGCAGGCACAGGACGGCTCCCTTGCCTCTTTCTGAGATTTCAACTTGTGCCAAAACGCTTTTGGCATATCTAATGAAAGTTTCTGTTTTCCTCCCACAATTTTCGCCTCGCTCTCTTCAGCTGGCAGGCTGGCATTCATTGCAATTTAATGTACTTTCCGTTTCCCGACTTTAAAAGTTTTTGTCCAAAACCAATATAAATAAATATGTATTATGAACAATCTATAAATTGTTATCCAAATATGTGAGACTGCCCAGGGCAAAGTTTTGCGCGCTGGCGAAGTTAACTTGAGCGGCAGAAATCAGATTATGGTCTCGCTCTCATGCTCATTCGCGGCACAACTTGAGTGCTGGCGGGCCTCCAGTAAAAACTCAACAATTTTGCACAAATTTGGCGCAAAGACAATCAAAAAGTTATAAAACAAGCATCGTCAATACGAAAACAATGCAGAGAATCAGCAGCGAACGAAGACGTAAAATCAGCATCGGAGGCGGAAATGAAAATTGTCCTGGGGTTGGGCTAGGATTTACATTTCGGGTATCAGGTGGCGGGTGCTGGCTGTTGGGTGTCGGGCGACGTGTGTGTATCGAGCTGTGAAAACTTTGCCCAACTTTGTTTTCTTGTATTTGTGGTACTTGTTTTACCTGCTGCCTTGGAATTGCGCATACGCCGCGTGGTCTTATTATCAGCAGCCGAATCGGCGGTGCCGTAAAGTATATGCAAAGTGTGCAAAGTCTATAAACGAGCGTCAAACTTGAAAGCCCCAAGGTGGTGTCGCCTTGCCAAGGACGACAAGCGCTTGTGCAGAAAGTAAGGCAGGGACCATAGTCAACGAGATGGTGAGCCAGTGGATGGCGGATGTCAAGTTTATCGGTAGGCAAAGCCAGCCAAAGGCAGATAGAGAGGAGCCTATCAAAAAGTTGCTCACACAACAAATTGTCACAGCAGTCGCAGTAGCTGACGATGGCAACGAACACGGAAAACGAATTTTATATTCGTGCGTCTCCTATTATTTATTATTTGTATTATTTATGATGTTCCGGGCCATGTCGTTAAACAGGGGCCATTAAAAAGGTCTCGTACGCGTGTAGTATATGCCGAGTACGCGTGTGTGGGCGACGCATGCCAGCTGGCCAGGGTCAGAGCCAGTAAACAACCAAAGCGAAACTCCTGCAAAACAATTACTTCTAAGTGCAGACTCTGAAAAATTCATGAAGCCCAAATTATGGAAAATGAAACCGCCTGTCAGCTGTTCTGTATTTTTATTATTATTTCATATTTTATTATTTACGAAAATTTGGGGCCAAAAACAAGCTAAGGCAACGATTTGGAAACTATTTAAATGTCAGCAAATAATTTCGCAGTTGGCAGTTGAATAAATCTGATGGAGACTTAGTGGCAAATCCGCCACTAAAAACGAATGGAGAGGCCAAACGAAGCGTTGCCAGTGAGAGGGCCATAATGCGACACTTGAGCCAAATCGCAGGAAAAAATATTGCTGCCAGCTAGAGTTTGACTCTCTGTCCGTGTGAGTGGCACGAGAATGAAAGTACTTTATCAAAAGGGATTTGAGCAGCTGCCCCAAGAAGTAGCAGCCTGCATTTGGCTTGCCTTTGCCTTTGCCGCGGGTTGGCCCGTTAGCTGATTTTCATCATGCTGCATCTACTCTGCTGCCGTGACAGTTTTGTAATAACAATAACCGCAAAATAAAGTGAAATCGATTTGCCATTTTTCACAAAATTTATGGGTTTATTAAGAACGCGATTGTTGTTGTTGTTGGTGTTGCTGTTGTTGTCACCCTTTGTTGACAGCAATATTCGTATTTTATTGCCTCTGCCAGAGGTCCCGCTTTGAACTTCGTTTTCCCTTTTGGGTATTTTAATGAGCCTTAATAAGGCAGCAACTGCAGCATAAATCTCAGCTAATTCAACCCAAATCACAATATGCGTTGGCATTTTAGCCGCCAGGGCGAAAAGTGTGCCATAGAGCTGAAATAAATTTCGGGCGAAAACCATAAATTGCCAAAAGGCACGCTATGGCTGAAGCTGAAGCTGAGGAAACCATTTGCAGACAAACCCATAACTGCAGAGCTCTGGCAGATTCCAAGTATGCCGGACAAATGTAAATTGACCCACCCGGTTCGGCAATGACAAACAGCAACGAATTGTGGTCAATTCCGGCTCTAATGCTGTGCAGCGATGCGTTAATTATTCGGGCACAGCTCACGCACAGGCACAGGCACACCCACACACACATACCCACACACGGACAAGTATCCGACTGCCAAACCACAAATTGTCGACGCATTCATTATTGCCCAGCAGTTTGATTTTTGGCACAAAGTTTTCCAACTCGGCCGCAAAACTTTTGACAAAGGTCGAGCGAGAAGCATTTTAAAGTCAAAGCCAAAATGCTGCTGGCAATTCATTGAAAATGGATGAAGATGAGGCCTCCTTCTGTGCTGGTTAGTGGGAGCCAAGTTTCGAATTTGGGATTTAAGGGATTTAGGCGGCAGCCCATAACAGACCAGACCAGGTTCAAAGGTTAAACTGATGGCACATAAATTCTTTAGAAAATATCTAAAAATTCTCAGGCAGGAGCCAGAGTTATACTATGCAGAGGGCAAACAAAAGACAACAAATCGTATAGATTGCCCAGACCATACAAATTACTGGCTGTCTACTTAGTTGTGAGTAAATGTTCGATTTGTATATGCGTGCAAGTCATTTAAAGTTGATGGCAATGGAAGTTGAAGTCAAAATGAGTCCTGAAGTCCTGAAACTTATTAATATTTATATGACTAATTTGAGTCCTTGCAAAGTTTTCTTTTTAGTTTTATACATTTATTGGAAATGCAAACTGAGTCAATACATATACACATATAAGAGCTGGCTGAAAGCTCCACAGAATACTTACGTCGATCATTAGAAAATTACATATAGGTCATACTTCGGGCAGACGTGGTGTAGATGGAAAAGGGTGGAATATCGTGCTGTCATTTCCAGAGTACATTAAATATATAAACATAACCTAATGGAAAAGTTATCAATAAAGTACATATTTGAGTAATTAGCTCCTGTGGGTACCAAAACATTGCCAAACCTTTTAAGGAAAGTGAAATTAATATGCTCTAATGCTATTGAGAATTAGGCAATCAGCACATGATAGCATTGCTAGTGTAGGAAAAGGGTTTATTAACCCAGCAAAACATATATATTTGCAGCTGCAGCTATATTATAAGTGAATCTTATAGAATTGTCTAAATATGTCTTCTCTTTGCCAACTTATCGGTTGGGATGGTCGTTCGACCGTTGGCTAACTGTTATGTAACTGTCCTCAGTGAAATCATTGTTTACGCATTCGAAAAGAACACTTCAGATCTTCATTAGCAGTTTTTTTTGTTGCGTCGACCAATTGATATTGCCACCCTTCTCCAGTAGTATTATCCAACCACATTCGGTCAGAGCAGAGCAAATCCTTGATTTGAGAACGGTCTCCCGTTAGCACTGTATACTGATCCACTACATTGGAAACGGTCATTCTACAGGTGAGGTAATTGTGTTGCTCTTCGATGGGTTATGTGCCACTCTTCACTGTAATCTATGTAAACACAAGCGAAAGAAAATGTAAGCATCTACTGATATAACTAATTTAAAGTCTGCTGAGAAAGACCTTGGATTAAGAGAAAACCATCTTATGGTAACAGTTGAAAGAAAGATTTCTTTCTTCAGACAAAATCTAAATATTTAGATAGATTCATTGATAAAAGAGCATAAAAACTAGATTAAAGCCATTCAATTACCTTGAGGCCCATATGTTTCGTTTATTTCTTTTTGTTTATTCTCATTCCGCTTGGAAGTTTGGGCAAAATGTTGGGACATTCAGAAAGTTTCATTCTCTAACACTTTTAAAGCAATTTTGAGGCAGCCCATAACAATTTAATCAGTGTTAAAAGCAGCGACAGTTTCCAGCTGGCTGCTCAGGCCCACATTTGGTATTTATTTTATTGCCATCACACATACGCAGTGTGGCACAAGGATATACAATACATATGTAACAAAACAATTCGACGCCAGTAGGCAAAATTAATTAAAAGCGCAATGGCTGCAAGTGTGTGTGTATATATTATATATATATATATATATATATATATGTATGTATGTATTTTTGTAAAACAAAAACATGTCTAGGCACTAAAAACTTTATTAAGCCTCCACAGCGAAGTTAAAAATTGCTCATAAAGTGCCCCAAAAAGCGAAAGTCTCCTGGCAAAAGAGTAGCGAAATGTTGAATGGAAAATTAAACAGAGGCGGAAATGTCACACATACAAGACCTTCCCCCGCCACACACACACACACACACACACACACACACACACACACTGCCAAGAACGGAGATATAACAAGCAGGCAAACAAACAAACAATAACGACAGCAAATGCTGGATAAAAGGGCTAGCAAAGTTGGCCGTCTGCGGACTGAGGACTGGGTTTGGGCCTGGTTACGGGTACGGGTACGGGTTACGGGAAGCGTGACAAAAAAGTAAACTACACATTTTTATTATGCAAAGGGGACGCAAATGGAAGGCAAATGTTTTGTTTTTGCGCTCGCTAGCTGAGAGCCCAGCTCGTCCTTTGTATGTATATAGGGTATGCGAGTGTGTGCTGCTGTGTGTGTTTGTGTGCTCACTTGAAAGTATTGTTAACGGTGCTCATAAAAGCCTGGCAAGCGACTGTTCCGAATTGGAATGAGAGCGAATGAACTAAGTAGGAGGCCGAGCCAAAGCCAGAGTTGGAGTCGGAGCCTTGTGTTGCCTGTCCCTTCCTCCCATCTCCTCTACTGTGCTCATCTATGCGTGGGCGCCCTAAAGTAGGCAATAAAACACTAGCTGAAGCTGAAATCTAGGCAAACAATAAGCGACTGCGTTGTCAGGCCGTCTGCTTTTGCTGATGACTGTGACTGCTCCGGTTTCGTTGTTTTATGAACACCAAAAATGAGCCAAATAAAGTGTGATTACTGCAAATTGAGTGAGTCGAACGAATTTGTGTGACAGCCAAGAAAAACTGTTCCAAGGCATTATGAAAGGGTTTCTTGCTCACCAGATGGTGAGGTGTGTGTTATGGCTTTCCATATGGATGAAGCGGAAATTAAGCGAATCAGAATGATAGCGTGCGTTGTCGATTTTCATTATGAGAATAAACTTTCGAGTCCTCATGTCTGTTGCCAATATCGGCTTGTTGTGTTCATTATCATGACCCATTAAGCTGGCCGCTCAGCCAAAGGCCATAAATATCACTTTCATTTTACATGCATTAAGTGGCATGTAAGTTGCTCCTTTAGGGCAAGCTGAGAACCTGCCCTGTACATCTGATACACTTAGCCTTAGCTAAGATATACTAAGAATTTCCACACAAACACAGAAATGGAAATTTTTGGACGGGCTGTGGAGGTGGAGTGCGTTGCCAAGACAGGGCAGCTGTTGCTTAATTAATTAAGCTCACTCTTTATGTACATAAGTACAATGTGTAGTAGCTGTGCAAATGATGTGGGTGTGGCTAATGTGAAAATGTGGAAATCCACCCATTTATCTGGCCAGGCGGCTGTACCTAGGCTATGTTGAGTGTAATGATTTTGCGGTCTTAGGCAATATTTAATGTCTGCAGTTAATATGCGGCAGGTGACTCGACGCAATGCCAAGATTATAGCCTCATCTACGGCAACATCACTTAATGAGCAGCTAAATTGATGATGAAGCTGCCAACGCCCACGTCCACGCCCACCCCACTTCAAGCTGTGACTTTTGGCAGTGCGTATGAATGAGATATTTGAAGCGTTAAATTAAATTAATAATATTAATGGAGAAAGCTTATGAATATGCGTTTACGTGCCCTGCCAGAACAGACTTGCCAACGCGGCGTATGGGTAATGTGTGCTCGTGAGCTTGCTGGTTCTATTTGCGATTTTGGCTGGATTGGCTGCTTTATTAATGAGCACATTTGTGCACTTTAAGCGCAAGGCTTTAATTAAAGCCAAGCATCAAGCATCGTAGCACTGACACGCTCCCGCACTTGACTAAGATTTGCAAATTGTGAGCTGCGCAAGCAGGCGTGGGGCCGCTCCGCTTTACGTTTTCATGCTGGGTTAAATTGCTTATTACTGCCGAAGGCTGTTGCTGCCTCTGCTTTGGCAACAATTGCCAGAGCCCCAGTGCCAGTGAAATCACAGGGCTGCTCCATAATTGTATGCCAAGTAGACAAAATCAAGAAAAAGATATAAAAAGAACAGAAAATATGGTAACACAAGCAAGCCAAAGCCGCAAAGCACAAAGTCAAATATGCGTCAATTGGCAGCCACATGCGCACTCGAGTAAACACAATCCTTAAGGAATTACCAGCAGCATAATAGCACAACAACAAGGGCTGGTGCTTAGTAATAATGGGATTTTGGCCAAACAAGAAAAACAACAACAATAACAACCACAACAAATATGCCAAAGGCAAAGCAAAGCAAGCAAAAATTAAATCTAAATAAATAATATAAAAGGGCGAACAAATTAACACGAGCCAACTTTAAGAAATGAAGTGAAAGTATATGTTTGGCATCTGCAGTTCAAAAAGTGTAAAGAAACCGAAGCCTTCGCATCCACATAAACACTAGTCCGTATGCAGCATGGAATTAAGAAATAGGCTACTGGGAATTGGCCCTGGGCAAGACTCAGGCTCTAACTCAGGAAAGGGTTTCCTTAGCTTTTTGACTCAAATACAGTAACGCTCACGTACATTTGCACTCACACACGGGTACATATACGCACGCTCGGGAATTGGGACACAATTGAATGGCCATGGCTGGCGCTTCTGGCTTGGGCTTGGGCTTGGTAATTGCGGCCCAAAAATGCTAATGCTCTTCCTTGGGGCAAGCAGGGTGAAATGAAAATGCGTAAATTATTGATTACAATCACCAGAAATCATGCAGTCCAAACAAAAGGCCAGCTGGCAATGTTCGTCGTCCAATCGTACATAGAGATCTTATGATGCCAAAAACACAAATATGCCCTGGCCAACCCTTGGCCACCAAATTGCTGGCAACGAAACAGCAAGGCACAGCAAACTGGTCAAACTTGGTTTAGCTGGCTTGTTGATTTTTCAATGGCGCCTCAGGTCGGGCGGCAGCATTGGCTTCCAAATTGGAATTTCAATGCAAACAAAAGCCAGTTGGCATTGATTGAGCAAGGACCTTCGCTGTAGGCGTCCAGCCTCAACAAGTTGTGTAACTGGCAACTGTTAACAATGGTCATCTAAATAGCTGAACCCCGGACTAGACAAATATGGCTTTATTATTGTGGTCATGCGTGGGCTCCGAAACAAACTGCGCCATTTCCAGTTCACTTCAGTTCAGCTCAGTCTTCGGTATTCAGAATCAGGCTCAGGCTCTGGCTCTGGCTTAATGCGCATTTACGGACTACGGGTACATTCAATTCACGTGGAAAGTTAGCCCACACAGAGGCCGGTTGGAGCTGGTTTTGTGCTGGCAGCAAAGGCCACAGGCCTTGTCAAAAACAAGCTTGGCAGCTGGTAGACAAGCCAGTGGGTGGCAGCCAGCAGGTGTGTCCAAGTGTCAACAAAAATTGCGCCCAACATTTTGCTAAACAAAATGAAAGCTGCCAAAGAAGGTGAGCTAACTGAACCAGGCCGAAGCAAACATACTCTTGTTGGTTAAGCAATAGGTATATGAGATATATACGAAGTTAACGATTCGTTAACCTGCGATGTGTTTCCCAGTACGTGTTCCATTCTAATTTAGAAGTTTACCGATAGAAATTCAATAATATTTACTTGATTTCTTAATCTAAACTAATCATATATACGTTTGATTACCGAATTATACTCACCTCTATATATAGAACAACGAAATTTGAACTTTGAAGTTTAAGATGAACGATATAATACGGCTGATGATTAAACTAAAGAAATCCATCAAAAATTGATGTAAAAATTTAATTAGAATTCGTGAAAAGTTCGAATTCCAGTTTGAAGTACAGAAAATGTATGAATAAACTGAATAGTTATATAGGGGGTGTCCCGGAAATATGTCTAGAGATCGAGAGAAATTCATTTGAGTCGTCATTAAAACAAGCTAGATTATAAGAACGAGCAGCTTCGTTGCCAGAATTGAAGTATCCAAGGTTCAGGCATCTCAACAAACTGTGGCAGCCCGAAAAGGCATAGAAATTTGAAGAGAAGCCAAATGTGAGCAGTGTTTGTGGTCCCAACATAAATGTCAATATCATCAGAAGGCTCGAGAAATGGCAGCAGGTCGGCCCATGTTTTGTGTCACCCGACTAATGCTTTTGTAGATTTAAGATTAGGGTAGCTTGGTGGTCAGACCGACCCACTGGGGACTGGCCACTGGTCAGACTGGCCAACTTCAAAAGCTCTACAGAGGAAATTGCTTAGGTAAATTACGTATACGTAACATTTTTCGCACATCTGGCTAGAGGCCAGAGCAGAGCAGAGCTTGGACAGCGTGTGAGGTCTGCATTAATTGTCCAAATGGCATTGTTGTTGATGCGGCTTGGCTTTTTGTTTTGAATATATTGTTGGCATTTATTGTGGGCAAAGTTTTCAATTTGAAAGCCGTAAAACAGCTGCGCTTGTCAGAACCCCCATTCAAAATAATAAATAATTCTCACTTTTAATTGTTTGTGACTAGTTCAGCATCGTTTCATTTGTGTTTTTGTGTTTATGTTTGTGTTTGTGTTTGCGTTGTCGTGTGGCGGCGGGTTTCGTTTTGCGTTCGCAAAAATTGAATCAAATTTGGATATAAACAAATCGTGCGCCGAGACCAACAAATTCTGGCAATGGGGCGGAAAATGTCAAACAATTTTTACCATTTCACTTTATGGGATTTTTTTGGCAAGCGAGCTTTGTCAGCTGTCATGAATGATTTAAGTGAATTTCTCCGCCAAAGCGATTTCGAGTGTGTGGAATGTGTGTTTGTGAGGAAAAAGGTAGTGTGTATATGCTTATTGTTTGAAAAAAGATGAAAATTGACGTCTGTCCTTCTGTGCTATATTCAGACATATCCATGCATAACAATTAGTTTTACTTTATTGTTTTAGTTGCGACAACTGCACTTGTCTATTCTAAGTTATTAAAACTGTTCAACTGCTGAATGTGTTGTTGATGTTGTTTTGCTGTTGTGGTTGTTGTTGGTGAGTTGTTCTGTGTTGTTGTTGCCTCTGGCCAAACACATTAATAAAACATAATTTGGCTTGAAAGTAATTTAAGCATTTTTATGTGTTTGCCAACGCTGTCGTCGTCGGAACATCACTGGCGTCGTCGACAGCGTTTGTTTTTCATTTCTGTAATGGTCTGCAGCTTTACGATGCCACGTTAGACGGGACGAGACGAGACGAGACGCAACGCGACAGGGCGAGGCAGGTCGCGTTCAGCGGAGCGGCAACTGTTGGCAAACCAAATACTATAAGCGAGTGTACACACTTACATCCGTGCCAGAACCTGTGAGTGTGTGTGTGTGTGTGTGTGTGTGCTGGGCGCATGTCTAACACTCGTTATGAGATTCATGGCCTACATGTGTTTGGGTTTGCTCCATGGCCTTCCTTGCAGATGGGCAATGGCAGATATGGGCGCTGGGACGGGCATGTTGTGTCGTGTCGTGCTGGATGTGCTTTACGTGCAGGGCGTCACGATAAGTGGGCGTGGCTGTGTTAAGCAATTGTAGTTGTAGTTGTGCAGCCACCAAAGCTTGGCGTCCTTGAAGCCATTTTCTTATATGCGCACATAAACGGATTTTCCTTCTTTTTTTTGTTCTCTATGTGTGTGTGTGTGTGTGTGTGTCCGTGCTTTGCTGCTGCTGCTGTCAGGGTCGGCCAGATAAAATTTTCAAACAGGAAGTTGGCTTCCTGTGGCGCTGCCTCGTAATTTTCTTTCATATTTTGTTTTGGGCATTACATTGGCTACTTTTTCGTCGGTCATGGTCCATGAATTGCTGTGCTTGTATGTGTCGGTAAGTGCGGGAAATTCGCGCTGGCTATTTTCCTTTGATTTCATTCAGAGAGCATTTGTGAAAAGGGCGCCACTGATTTAATTTGAAATTGTGACCAAAATGTGAAAGAGAAAATTACAGTTGCAAAATAAAAGTAAAAAAAGATTTTTAAGCGAATTTTTTGGTAAGGAACTAGGCTAATTTCCAGAAATATATTTAAATTCTAATTAGCGAAAATGTCAATGATTTCAACAGATTCCAATATTCGTTTTTTAATTAATTTTATTACATTCTATTTTCCAGTTTTTGTATGAGAAGGCGGTATTATCATTGCGTTTGCTATCCCCAGAATAAATAGCCTTGAATTGTTGGAGATATTTCGCTTACAAGGGTTAGATCTTAGATGTTGAATTCGGCCAGACATATCCTACATTGGCTATGGATAATCTAATAGAAGGACAACATTAATTATGAAATACTGGACACATTCTATATGGTTTCAATGACTGCAGTTCTTTGCTGATCCTTTAATATACGTACATAGATAAGCATATATGGTTCAGTTTGGTAACTATCTCCAATCAATGGAAATATTTAACACAGTAATATCCTGTGTAATCACAGAAAATTCTCACTTTGGGCAGTACAAAGAATATACTCAGTGCTTGAGAGCTAAAAGACTACTAAAGTTTTATTTAAAGAAAAATTTGTGTTCTTTCTTTCTTTCTTCTTACATTTGGTAACCACAAAAAATGAATCGGCTAGCTCTAATTATAGCCTGAGCATTGTCAACTACATATTTGCTTTCTTGCTGATCTGACATCTGGTATACAAAAAGGATGCGACTTTGTGCTGTCATCCGATGCGTGTGATCTTGTATATCTTTTTCAAGATCTATATTATGGTTGTATGGTGTTTAAGTGTTGATGTCCTATCAGTTGCAATTGTGTATTAGATTTCTTTTTATGTCGGTACATGGATTGTGTTTCATACGATTATATTTTCATACGATTATGTTTCGTACATTTCTTCGTTTATTTTTAAATATATTATAGATAATTTTCACACAGATAAATTTACCAACATTTTGGATTGCTTTCATATTTCTTGTTCCATTCTTGTATCTATACTAAAAACAGCAATAAGCAGAGGCAAATAAGGTCTTCATGATGTCTGGCACGTTGCATTATGACATTCGGCATATCCAAGGCAGATCAAAATGTTTGCTATGAAGACGAACATTTACGAAACGAAGCTCAGTTTGCTAAAAATGCTGAAATCTGAACATGGAATGTGGACACATACGCTTTCGCTTAATTCTACTTGAAGTAATCTCGATAAATCCCGAAAGGCATAAACATTTTTATAAGTTTAATAAAAATTTAATGTGCATTCATCGCAAAACCGCATTCAATTCATTTGAGTGGTTTGCGAGCTTAGTGGTTTCATGAAAATCCTAGATAAAGTTTAGGTTGATAATTACTTTGCAATTCAGCCATACATACATACAAATCTCGTATCTCATTTGCATTCTAATTGGCAGGCATAAAGCAAATAGGCTTTGCCATAGAAACTTTCTGCCGACAACCTCAAATGGTGGCAAAAGATATCCATAGCCATGGCCCGTGATTGTCATTGTCTGAGTTAAGTAACTTCGGGCGCATAGAGACGATAGTTAGGAATTTACATATACATTATATATTTTTATTGTGGAATTTCGCTGCCAGAGCCATGGTGGTCACACCCAAGCCACTGAAGGCCATTTTTCCATTCTTTGGTTGTCCATTCCCCTGCTGCCGCTGTGGGGCTCTCTCTGCTCTGGCCATATTTAAATTTCACGCGCGCATACACTGGCAGGGATAAACGGGATTTATATCCGCTAATGCCAGTGATTTGTTCTATAAAATTACTTTATGCCTTCGACGTGTTGTGCTGGCTGTGTTTGGGTTTGGGTTCGACCTTGTTTTGTGTCCGCCTTCCACTTTGCTTTGCCCCAACATTCCATAGTGCCCTTGAGGGCGGGCCTAAATTTACCAAACGAACGCCTCGCAGGGATAAGGACTTAGGGCTTATCCTTTTTAGCTTCGTTTTGCTAAAGTTTTCTTGTGGTTATTTTTTTTTTTTTTTTTTGTTTTTTTCGTCGGCTTCAGT
This sequence comes from Hirtodrosophila duncani, assembly GCA_037043425.1. Taxonomy (NCBI): domain Eukaryota; kingdom Metazoa; phylum Arthropoda; class Insecta; order Diptera; family Drosophilidae; genus Hirtodrosophila; species Hirtodrosophila duncani. The sequence continues at coordinate 1,697,322 of JBAMBM010000820.1, read as the reverse complement.
GTGTGTTGTGTGTGGCCTGTGTGGGTCAGAGGAAGAGCGTGCAAATATTAGCTTTGGCTGAGTCCATTTTTAAAATATTGCCGCCACTTATTGGACTTGTCTTATGCTGGTGAGTGTCTCTTCTAACTGGATCATTCCCAGGAGCCGTCGCTCACAATACCAATCAAGCATAAATATAAGCCACATGGCCACAAATCAATTAGAAAATGGCTCAGCAGTCAAACGAAGGACGTGGAAAATGGAAAATTATTGACACCATTGAGTGGCATGCATTGCTGACACTGCCAACACCACAGACACAGACATAGACACAGACGCAGACACAGACAGACAGGCACACACCGCACCACACACATCACCACTTTTCAGAGTTATTGGGCCAAACAAACAGCATATAATGAGCACGAAATCTGTTCGGAAAGTATTGCTTAGTCGATAGACTGACAGAAGCAGTCGCAGTAAGACGACAGGAGGAGAGGGGAGTCGTCCTTCATCTAATGAACTCTGTGGAAGGTTCCGTGCCCCTTCAACTCATATGGTGTTTGCGGCAGCACCGCAATCAACCAACATGATTCTTGGGTTGGGAAGTGTTTAACAGTGCCTGACTGACAGCTGGACAACCAGTAAAGCAGACAGTGGCAGGCAGGAAGCCAGTTCTGAGACAGTGAGACTGATAGACAGCTGGTTATTTTGGCTTAGCTGACAATGTAGAGACAAATGTAGAGCTTAAAACCATTTCGGTCTCCAATTCATTTTTCACGTCTTCGTAATAACATTGTCTATGTATATATCAATTACACACACGAGTACTATTAAATATTTATCAAAATTGAATCAATGCCATTAAATATACAAACTTTCTCTATGCAATGACAGCAAACTAGGTTAATTTCATATGCAGCAGAAGCTTAATAGAATTTTGTGGCTTGACTGGAAGTGCTTGGGGTCAACCATTTATCATTACTTCCTGATTGAAATCAATTAGAAAAGCACTTTCCGCAATTTTGAAATTGTAGCAACCATTAAGTTTTCCAAAGTTGACAAGATCATTTCATTTGATAATGTGTCGAAAGGGCAGTAGTTTTTTTCTTTTGACATTTTGATTTAGCATTTCAATTCCCACATGCCACACATCATATCATTTGTAATCGCGAGCTCTTATATAGTCGTTCAAGTTAAATCGAAAGCATACACCAGCAACAGTTGCCCCGATGGCTGGCCACGCCCACTGGGCGTTTGATTAATGTTGATTGATTGATTATTTGCGTTTTGCTGACATACTGAATACTTTATTGTCGCTCAACTCGTGGAAAATCATCAATTTCCGCTTGTAAAAAAGTACAATACGTGACTGCAACAAAAGTGCCTTCGTTGCCGCCCATACAAGCTCTGTTTTTTACATTCAGCTATCGAGACAGGCAGAGGCAGCCAGCCAAAGTGAGCCCGTCCCGACACAGGCAGGCCCACGGAACCTCCTGATGCCCAGAGCTTGTTCCGCAACATTGGCAACCTTTTGGTCTCTTTTTTGTTCTTCTTGCTCTCATGTCGAGTAATGAATTTTTTGCTCCTCCTTCAGCGAGACATAATTGCGGTTGGTGAGGCTATGAACATGAGCATCTCGTCAAGGGTCGGGAAGTTATATTGGCCAGCTGCCAGAGCTAGGACTGCGAGAATTGATGTCAAGTGCGGGCAACATTAATGGCTGAAAATTCACACGATTATAAAGCCAGGCAAGGAGCAAAAAGTCGGCAGCCAGCCAGCCATTCTTAGAGTTCATGACATGGCACATGGCTGTCAGCTCTTTGGCCCTCAGGCGGTTACCGTTAGCTCTTGCTTCTGATTGTGATTTCTGCGGCTTGGCTTGGCCGGCTCTGCAGGCTCTAGTGGGCCAGGCATGATTGAATTTTCGTGAATTTCGACTCGTTAGCGTGCGGCACGAACACATACACTTGTACGTCATGCTGGCACGAAATCCAATATAGGCTGACGGCGCCGTCCTATCGTTCAACAAGTTGCCAGCCACCAACAGCAACAGCAACAGCAACACCAACAGCAGCAGCAGTGGCAGCTGAAAATAGCTGACTTCCATGCCCCACCTTCTGGTGTCCTGGCCATTTCTGTACAGCACACACCCCACTCCCCGATATACTTGACGCGCTTCATTTCGTTTCATTTGGTTTTTTTCGTTGTTGTTTTCCGGTTTTCCTTATCCGTTTATTTCCATATTTTTCGCGCTGGCAGACACGTTTTGTACTTCAACTCAGCCGTTGACATTTTGCGTGACTGACGACGACAGATGCGTGGTGTGAACAAATGGAAATGAAATTGGCGCCACTTGGAGGGCAATGTGTTTGCTTTTTCTATCATTTTATGTCTTAATTATGATTGGAAGTGGCAGCTTGGTAGACCATCGACTGCGGCTGGCATATTAAATATATATTTGCAAATTAATTTATCGATTTTTATTGAGAGTTTGCCCTCGTCCAACATTTGCAAAGCAGTGGCTGACAGCACATGAAAAGTTCTCGAGTAGAAGGCAATGTCAAGGTTAATTTGTGGATTCAAAACAAACAATGTAGCACTTGCATTTGATTTATGACAAAAACAGATCCCTGAAAATGAAATCAGTAAATTTAGGCAGCATTTTCTCACACATTTGCGTATGCAAATCAACAGTGTCATGTTTGGCCGAAAACTTACATTTGCAATATCCAAAAATAGAAACCACAATCAGCCATCACCAATCAGAAAGGAAGCAGTAGCACATACGTATAAGCAGCCATTGACAGAGTGTGAGCAGACATATGAAATATTCTGATTTTTATTAATTTTAAGTGCGATTCAGTGTGTAAGCCTGCTGGCCTCTTGCAGCAGATGTTGGCCTGTCAAATGGCAGCAAAAAAGGGGACAAATACCGTTTAAACATCACACAAGGAGGTGGATGAGGTGTGGTGCAAATATTTGACTTCCCGGCTGACCAGACACATGATGCCGGGACCGGCACAAGCACACTATGGGCAGATGCTGGCTCCAGCCGTTGCTGAGAAATTTCTCATGTGCACTTTGGGAAACAAATTAAGATTTATTGAGCCAGGGCGAGGTCAGCGGGAACTATGGAGCCCCCACGCCCGCAAATTGACAGCTGGAAGCGTGCTCGTGCTCGTGCCCGAGGCCAAAGCCCCTATTGGCTAGCCGCAATTCAAATTGACTGCATATTTGAGTACGTGAAACTCAGCTTGCTGAAACTGTAGTTTATTTTTTGTAATGGTTTTTCAATTAAGCCGCAATCGAGCGACCATCGACAATTCGCATTGTAATGGCTTTGTTCTCTGCGGGCATCAATTGATTGTGTTGACTGTATTCTTGGTCTTTACCATATTTAAATGCATTCCTTTGCTTTTGTTTGTTCTGCCCACAGCTGGACAATCTGATGTGGAGGTGCAATTAGTGGTGCCCAGGTATGTGGAGCGCGGCGCCAGTGCAACCTTCAAATGCAGGCACAACGTGCAACCGGAAATACTCTTTAAGGTAAGCCGAGTCACGGCAGGCAGCCGGCTATATATTATGGAAAATGCATTAAAAAACTTTAAATTAAAAACCGAAAAATTCAGCCCCAACAAGGTAGCAACTTTGTTCGCCTTGCACCACTTTGTGGGCAATGAAAACTGAAAACTTTGCAGCACTCTGTGACAAACGGAAAAGCACAAAGAAAAATTAGTGCAAGTTTTGTGGCAGCAACTTAATGGTGGCGGTGGCAGTGGCAGTGGCGGTGGCAGTCAAAGGCAACCGTTGCACTCGAAACTGCTACAACTTGGACGAAGCCACCCAGGGATCACAACTCTTCAGCCTGAAACCAAACTAAACCTTTTACACATTTGTCACTTCCGCTGCTTCATTTTCGTTTTCTGCTACTGATTTTGTTTTTGTTACGGTTTTAGTTTCACTTTCGCTTTCGGACGCGACAATTAATTTCACTTCAGTTGGCTTTTATTACTGTCACGAAACATCAACAGGCACGCACAAGCCTACGACAATGCCAAATCAACGTTGGCGTAAGCTCGCAAGGAACGACCGCTCCCTCGCCTGCTCCATCTTTTCGGGGGGCGGCCACGCCTTTGAATTTATGGCCAATGATCTGGAGTTAGTCGGGCTCGGCAGCGTTGGTGTTGTTGTTAATGTCCCAGTGGTCGGCTGCCGTACAACCTGACTGACTCTCACTGCATACTTTTAGTTTGCTTCAGAAGTTACTTACGAATGGCATGGTGGCACTTGAACGTGGTTACCACACTCAAGGCCAACAACGGCAGCATTGAGGTTGACATTTTCCTTTGCTCTAAGTACCATAAAAAGTATACAAGCTTTATGGCACACACAAATGCGAGCAAATTCGAGTGTTCAAGAAACTCACGTTCTATTGATTTTTTTTATTTTTCTTTCCTTCGCGGACGCTTTCCCGCCGGAATATGGCCTGATAAAAGGCTGTGAGATTATTTAGAAAATTGCATGCTAATCGATATTGAATTCATTTATGTAAATGCTTGAAAATTTAGCTTCAATTTTAAGGTATTTGCATAAAACTAAATGGAAAGTCCTTTTTGCCAAATGTGTGTAGAGAAATTGCCAAGAGAAGGATAACCATATGCGTTTTACTTGCCAAATAAAGCAATGTGTGTAATAGGAAAATTCAATTCAATCTAAAGAGTTGCCTTACGACCGTACAAGGGTATCTTCTGTGAGGCTATGCAGATATGTAGTGACTCTTAGTTGGCCTCAAACTGCTAGAAAACAGGAAAGTGATTGTCTTCTGGTAGCTTTGCGATGAGAAAGATCTAAAGAGGGCCTCCAAAACACAGGTGCCGTTAAGGGGAGTATCAAGGGCTATATATCGATTTGGAAAAATAGGCGAGGCACTGCCTTCTTATCTAAGCGATATTAAAAATTCGTCATATTTTTGCATCCATTGGACCGATTGTCATTAAATTTCGGTTTATATACCGGCTTGAAATATCGATATGTTGAGATGTCGATATACATATACCGATACATTTAGTAATCGGCTTAACTTTCTCGATATATTGAGATGTCGACCATGTTTATCAATATATTGAGTTATCGATACTTGTATTTCGATATATTTTTAGTTATAGATATATTTAGCTATTGATATCTTGAGTTATACTTCCATTTATATCGATATCTTTCTATATACATAAAGATATTACGAATATATGTTTATATTTTTATACATCGATAATTTATATAGACGTTCCATCGCCACTCCAAAAATACTTCTAGAATACCATAGAAAGTTCTGGTGGTTTGAAGAACAACAACTAACATACATCAACAGGAGGAGGCGTAGCTACGTATTCCGGGCTAGCTAATAATATAATAAATATACTCGACGAAAACTCAGACACGGATAGCATTCCATATACATATATAGTAATAATAACTGAATCATAGCTCAGCACTCAATGAGGTTAACCCAGTGCTCACATTTGAGTTAATTTAATTGCTATGCAAAATAGAACTACGCTTGGCTTCTTAATGCCATTCAGCCTGTGTTGATTGTTTACCTATGTTCGACGTAGTCACAATTAGTGTTGAGCAGGAAAGGTGACTGTGTAGGGGCGATGTTAAGTTTCGACTCTCACGCGTGCCTTAATTTGCATAGGAATATGTTCGCTTTGAATTCTCCCCCGCGTTGCCATTGTGATTCGCAGCTAAGTGTCAACCAACAAATTTAATGCTCAGTTGAGCCGCCGTTGGAGTTTGAGTGGGAACTAAAGGAAGAGCAGGAGCAGGAGCAGAAGCAAGAGCTGAAGAGGGAGACAGAGATATGTGTACAATTAGCTGGTTGGCCGACCAAAAACCAAATAAATGCAGCATTTGCTGGCCTGTTGGCCACTTTACATGTAGACATTATTTTATTTGGTCAGTGGGTCGTGTTGTGGCCACCGCGTTGGCTAATTAGTATAATTAACTATATTGCTGCTGCTGCTGCTCGGCTCGATTTCACCAACACCATTCGAATTGTGGCACGAAGCGTGGCAAATTGTGTGGAAGTGGCACTAAAAAGGCAATTAAAACGCAAAAACGTTAGCCGCGAGCCGGCGGTAAGCGAATAAAATGGCAGCAGTAGCACATGTAGAGCACATTTTTCGGCATGCCGAAGGAAGCGTGGCATAAAAAAATGTGTATTAAATAAACTAATTACGACGGCAGCTCGGCTGGCTGGGAATGGGTAACGGGGTTGGCGAATCGCGGCCAGTGCACATTAATGAGCATTTGATTTGTCCGCCCTGCCATGATGAATATGACTTTTCTGTTCGCAGACTGGCATTGTCGAAATGTCAGAGGATAGACCGCCAAAATGTACGGGCTAATAAACACGGGCCACAACAACAGCAACAGAATCAGGCTACACGCCAAAGCAAACAGAAACACATGCCAAACGCATGACCAGCCTGAGGCAGAGTCAGAACCAGCCGGAGCCGCACAATGTTAACAGGCCCCAGCCTCATTAACATGGGATTCGGGAAAGTAGATACAAGACACACCAGAGCAAACATTTGGCATAACATGGACCTCGGGATACTGGCCAGGACAATTTCTACAGCACACAACAATGTCACATTCGGGGGCCAGGTTTAGCTTTTTCATTACTTTTCAATGCAATGGGAATAGCGGCAATATGCCAATGGCAGTTTCGAATGCCGAGGCCTCGGCTAAGCAAAAATGTTCATGTCAAGTCATCAAAAATGCTTTGAAATTTCCACAAGTGGCCGATAAAATTTGACGATTGTGTCTGACGTGGTCAGCAAATGGCAGTCAATGTGGGCGGCCATTCTGCGGTGCCGTCGCATGTTTATGTTTATGTTTATGTTTACTTTCTCATTATTGTTACTCAGCGGGCTGTATGATGCGTGCGGCGTGTGCGCTATCGATTGACCCGCACACGAACGCAAAAACAAACACAGGCTCAAACACAAGCACAAGCACAAGCACAAGCACAGCCATATGTCGCAAAAGGGAACACTGCTGGATAATGGCGACATTTGCTCAGCAAATTACGCATAAGCCTTGCCTGCCGCAAGCACATTATTATGATTAAGCCTCCGGCAATCAATGCAATTTACTTAATGTCTGAAATTTGAATTGCGTTTAAGCAAAATTGGCTTATTAATGCAGCTGGCAAGCCAGGCGAAAAGAATTGTTGTGGTGCATGTTTTTTTTTTGTTTTGCTCGCGGCTGCCTTAAAAAAGATGGAAAATATAAAGTAATAAATGAACGTGGTGTGTAATTAAAAAAACTGTCGACAAACGCGGCACTTCCGGCCACAATAGTTGTCTCGCAAGCAGCCATCCTGCCAGCGAGTCACCCAGCCAAAAGCTAGTTGCAAGTTTTGTCTGTGTGTTTTCGAAACTTTCGCATGAAAATTAATTTTCATTTTCATTATTCATATTTGTTGTTATCGTTGGTGTTGTCGCTGCCGTTGCTTAAATTCCGGCCACACCCTTTTCCTCAGCAGTTGAACACACTGAACATTGAAAAGTTTTCTAGATTTTGGTGTTTTTTAATTATGCGGGAGACCAAACACAAAAAAAAAATACAAAAAATAAATAAATAAAGCTTCTCACACGATGTGCCGCTATGCAGCTAGAGCTAGAGCTAACCCCCATTTGGTGTTCCATTCGCCGCCCTTTCGCTTCCGCACTGCCATACTGAGCTGCGCTCTTCCACCGATGCTTCTGACATTTAAATAAAACATTTCATTATTTGCAATTGTACAGTTTAACGCGCTGCGATGTCGCACAATGTGCAGTGTTAGTGTGCAACTTGTTGCAAAAGTTAAATTGCTCTGAATCCAATTATGTAATAGTTTCAATTTTGTTTTTGCTCAAACTCACACGGGAGCTTGTGACAGCACGACTCTGATAATTAACTTTACCATCAAACTTTTTATTAACATGGGTGGGGGGAAATGCAGATCGACAGCTGGCAGCATGATTGACTTTATAGCAGGACGACAGGTTGAATGGCAATTAGCTTGGACTGGACTTGGTCTTAGGCTTGATCAGGCACTACTTGCTTAACCATTTTCAAGCCTTAGTTTCACTGGGGTATTTGATAGTGATAGCAATTTGATGATTAAATATTGGACCGACATATCATAACAATTCTATTGAGTACTTAAGCATAGCATATCAATATAATATCGATATAATACAGAAGAGTCTCAATATAAGCATCAACAAATCGAAAGTAGTCCGAAAAAGGTGCAGGATTAAGGAATGCGATTACGTACGCTGATGATACGGCAATTATGTCACCGCATAAACAAACTGATGCCATGGCTGCATGGGCCAAAAGGTGGTGTACTGCCATCAGAGAAATCTCCTGCTATCGAACACTCTAGAAGAAACCATGCAGAACCTCAACCATATTAGGCAACCCGATCACTCTCAAGGACTCGCACCTTGAGTCCACCTTGACATGTAGCTCACTTATAGGCAGCATATGACAGCAATTGGCTTTAGAGAAGCACATGAGCATATGTCCTAAAATCTAAAAATATAAACTGATTAGACTGTCAGACACTAATGCAAAACACTTCCACTGATTACTTCTGAGTACTCGAAGTGACCTTTCAGTAGGATATGTTTATGTGTATACTCCTTGATTACCTGTTCTCATATAAACAGATGTCTATATATCCAGATGTTGTCATTCTTCTCCAGCGAATGAGGGGAGAAAAATAGTATTTTTTTCTGATACATTATTTGATTGACATATTCAATCACTGTCAGCAACAGAAGCAGGCACTTACCTCGAGCATCATATGACATCCTTTGACTTTGCCTGGCCTCCTGACATCAAGCATACGATGTATTTTTACCCGCTTATGTGTAATATTATTTTGGTTCTTTCAATTGCAGGTGACATGGCTGAAAGTTGACAAGGGCAAATTCTTTGAGTTCATAAATGGACGCAATCCGCCGTTCCGTAATTCCACCATCGAAGGGGCTGAAATTGATGTAAGTAGACATTACCTAAAGGCATCGCATCCCAAGGACATGGGAGAGAGTGAGAAGCTTTTATGAGTGTGGGTTCAATTACAAACCGTTTATAGACAGTCAAGCAACTAACTGCAGGAATTTCAAACTTGAATGTGGAATATCGGCTTACATAACTGCTAATGGAATTGCACTTACATCCGCCTTATTGCGCATTCTAAAGTTAATTAACTGACTAAGATATGACAGCTTAACACTCTACTCTATAAATATCACAAGTCGACTATAAAATGCTAGCAGGATGCCTATTTCTAAGCTTCTCATCTTTCACCATCAAATTGCTTTGGGGTTGGTGGACATGTGAGATTGTAGATAATTGAGCAGCAATCGAAGTCCATTTGATTGAAACACTTTGATTTACTGATGAATTTTTTATTGGAGCCACTCCGTTGAATGTTTTCTAACTATTTGTACTTTCTCATTTCCTTTTAATAGTGGGAAAACTCAAATGAACGACAGGTGACGTTGAAGGATGTGCAGTTCGATTTATCCGGTCAATTCTATTGTGAAGTCTCCACGGATACCCCCATATTCACCAAGGCCAGCGCCGATGAGCTGATGAGCGTGTTTTGTGCGTAATTTACCAATAGCAATAGCAGCGACAGCTGCTATTACATCGAACAGCCGGAGTAATTGTTGTTCCAATCTTCTGCTCCATTTGCAGTGCCCCAGACGGGTCCGCCCACCATTAAGTTTCGCAAGCGCACGCCCTTTGCAGTGGGCGAGAAGCTCTTTGCCCTGTGCAACACAACACGTGGCCGTCCAGCTCCGCACGTCACCTGGCTAATCAACGGTAGAAAGGTGCGTATACGCGATATGGCTGAAAGTTTAACCCGATTGTTTGGCAAACATACTCGCGCGCAAATGCAGGCAAATTGCGAATGCAACTGAGTTCACAATTATAGAGCAATGTATAAACATGTGCATGACTCGTGAGTGGTAGGTGGGATAATGTAGTCGCAGGCAGTGGCAGTGGAATGGCTGCCAAGGGAGATGACAATGCCAGAGTTGCTGTTGCAGCATCTGCATTAAGATAAACATCAGTTTAAGCCATTTTATAATTATGGCCTACATGCGCGCCAAGTGTGGCTTTCATTTTAATTACTCAATCCCAAAGCCAAAGCCAGTGTCGGTCGCACACAATACACACACACACACACACACAGACACACACATACATACACGAAAACAGAACGGAAATGAAATTTAAATAAATTTATTATTTCTGACGCTGGCGCTGGCACAGTATGAAAACTCTAAATAAAATTTATTCATAAACGCGGCCCCCAAGCGTCCAGCCACTGACCATGGAGCCAGTGTCTGGCAATATGAATGAGTATGTGGCATGTGGCACTGCCCGCTGTGGCCGCTCACCATTATCCATTTTAAATGTGTCTGTATTGTGTAGTTGTCGCTCGTTTTGACGTTGAAGTGACTTTTGTAATTGAAACTGAACACCCACTATCATGCTCCACATCTGTGGCACTTTGTATCTTGTATCTTTGACAGGTGGAGGAGAAGTACGTGCGCACTCATCATGTCTACACGTTCAACGGCAAGCACCAGCGGCGCACTCAGCAGCAGCAACAGCAGCTAACCCAGCTGAGTCAGCAGCAGCTCCAGCAGCAGTACTATCAGCAGCAGTATTACAACCAGTACCAGCCACAATATCATGGCATCCCCCAGTTCATGGATCGCTATGACAAGAGTTTGCGCTGGCCGGCCGGTTCCCGTCCTGGTGGTGAGTATGAGATGATGTTTAGTTAGGATAGTTTACATGATATACGAGCGACTTCCACCCGACTTCGTACGACTAGTTTGCCTGTTTAGTCTGTGTCGCCATCTCTCTGATCTATGCCTATCTCGGTTTAGGATTGTTCATAAGAGGATTCTCTGTCTACGTCCACGTCTTTCTGATATGTCTAAAAATCCTCTGCAACCATCAAAAACAAAAGACAGAGATAATGCACTGAAAAGTATTTGTTAACATTAAGCAGATCGACTGTTAAAAGCGCACGAACACGTTTGAAACAGTGCTCAGTGCTTAGGTCAGTCATATATGTATCTCCTAAAGTTTAGTCAATGAAAGCGTCCAACATTTTGCGAAACATGCTTTCATTCGGAAGAAATTATCTGAATTATAGTGGAAATCGCTTCCAAATCCGTTGCGTAGCTTAACAGATCTCACCGTAAAAGCAAAGAGACACCCTTAAATCGAGTTTGCTTAATACTTTATATAGATTTAGTAGGAGGAAATCAGAATTAGTTTAATATGTGTTAGAAATTCTGATAGAACTAAACTCGGCTATGCTATGCTCTGCTTCGTCTTCTATTAAACGCTTTATATCCTCTGGAAATATATTCTTAAGAAATGAGTTTGAAATACTATATAGTTTGCTGTAATTGTCCACTAAAAGCTCTGCAGGATGGCGCACAAAAGTCCTGCGTCACACTGCAGGAGTTTGTGAGCTCCATTAAGGGAAAGTAAAGCACAAAACCTTGTCTAATTGCTTGAGTTTGACATTGAGTGAGGGTCGGCAGTCGGTGCCTGGAGTGCGAGGCTTGAGGCATTATGTCCGTGCTATTGACAGTTGGAGACAGCTGCTGCTGTTGTAGCTGCAGAATTTACTTTAATTAGGCTGATTGTTGATGAGCCCACCCTTATACTACATACCCACATACCGCCTCGGTCATTGCAGATGATTTCTCTCACTTTGCGCCACATCATGGCCATGACGGACATGGCGCTCATCATGGCGGCGGAAGCATCTATAACAATCCATTCAGCTCGTTGACCAATTATCATGACGTGACCGAGATACATGAGATACATCAGCGTAACTATGACATGACCAAGAAGAAGCTCGAACTCAAGAAGCAACAGCAAATGGAAATGAAGAAGCACAGGTAAGCAGGGACATCACCAGCACCATCACACATCATTAATCCAGCCAACTGGGGTTGGGGTGGTTCTTGGCCTACAATCTGCCTTACATTTATGAGCCATACAAATTAAAACAGTTTCAACTTTTAGCTGCAAACTAGAGCCACAGCTAGTTGGCAGCTAGTTTAGCCACCTAAGGCATGTGGCCGGAGTAAGTTTTACAAACGCCATAGAGCCACCTGCCAGCCGCCGGCAGTCAGCTGCTCAGTGGCCGGCATAAACTTTTCATATTCTTATCAATTTCCCCAGGTTACGATGCGTGTGTGTGGCGTGTTTATTAAAGTTTTTCTTATCTACGGTCTAAAAGGATTTGGCTGAGCTTGTTTGTGCGCTCGCCCCTGCTCCTCCCTCTTCCCCGTCCCTGGTTCTAGCCATAGCTATGGCTGCGACTCTTGCTATGGCTGTTGGCACATTGTTGAAGCTTGCTGCTGGTGCTAGTTTTTGCGTTATGCCTTTTGTTGTGTAACGAACGCATAAATAAATTTTGCGGCCACCGTATCCACTCCCTGGTGCTGTCTGCGAGCAATATTCTTCTGGCGCGATTGGAAGTGAAACGTAAATGAATGCAATAAATTATTTACGTTCACCTGTGATATTAAAAATCAAGCACAAAAACTTTTCCAATATACCAACTTTCGGGACAAGTTTGAATGCCATGAGCACACGTACCTGATATGTGAGTGTGTGTGGGGTGTGGGGTGTGGGGTGTGGGTGTCAGTATGGGCGTGGTGTGTCAGTTTAATGAAAGCCACGAGTCACGTAAAAGTTGTGCGAAGCAATTGCCCTTTGAAGTTGTGCGGCCGTGCAGGGCATTACACATACGTTACGTTGCCCGCCATTTGGCTCGCTCAAATGGCACTGAAAGCGGCATTGACTTAACACAAACTGGTCAAGATCATATCGTTGTTAAGAATACATATCGAAATGGAATTCCAGTCACATTTTGAGTCCGACATTTAAATAGAGGCAGCTGCTCTGCTAATTATTTCCATCTATTTTTGGGCTGAATCCAGCCATGATATGCTGCCTGGCTCAAACAATTACCAAATCTGCTTGCCATTTTAGGGCCGATGAATAGGTAGTTTATGCATTAAACACTTCCAGGCTCACACACAACCGAACATAATAAGCAGAGTCCTAAAGTTTCGTGCGCTGCCAGTTTATAGCTGCAAAACTTTACACAGCTGCCTGCCGGCTTACATAAACTGTGCATTTGTATGTGCTTGCTGGTGTGTGTGCGTCTGTGTGTGAGTAGAAATATGAATCCACTTGGTTAATTTGCCATAAGGTAAAAACCATAATTTACACTCTTGCCATTTCCATTTCTATTTCCTTAGCGGATAATCAGCGCAAGCTAATTGCATTTGCCACATTTGAGAGGCAAAAAGAGTTTTATAAATAATTGGCCACAATTCGAAATGGATGTGTGTTTGGGTGTGTGTGTGTGTATGTGGAAGGAAACTAATTTCGTTGAAAACTTAATGGTAATAACTGAGAGTGCTTGTAACTCTGGCATTTTAAATCAAAGCAGTTGCTTGTGGCTGGCATGGGAGCAACAGGGATAGCTGATCCATCCATAAGGTTAAGTGGCATGCGACGGTGCAAAGGAGTTTTCAACCCAAATATTAAATAGTTATTCCCTAAACAACGACACCGTTTGACTGAAAAAGTGTATATATATATATATATATATATATATATATATATATATGATATTTGCTAGAAAGGACTGGGGACTTTATTCCATTTCAAAGTGAATTTGATTTCATTTGGCTTTCAAACTTTATATGAACAAACAGTTGTTCTAATATAAATAATGGGGATTGGAAATTTCATACTGTATAGAACACTAAATATATTTTACAGAAAAATAACAAGAAAGGAAGGCCAAATTCGACTTTCCGCGGCTTATATAGCATTCACATTGTAGCTATATGAAATAGTTTTCTGATTTCGACCAGATCTGGATCTGTCTCAAATGGATACAAACCGAACTTGGTTTGATTTGGATAAGAAAGTGAAACAATCAGGTATAAGGGAACATTAAATATATGATAAAGTTGTCTGATCAGAATGAATCTTGACTTCAACCAAATTATCATGTAGAATCAAACATGAGTTGATGTATAAGATTTATGTTTATGAGTCAGCAATATTAGATCATGGGGAAAGGCTGTAGAAGAGAACGCCACTTTTGATCTTCCTTTGCCTCTTTATCTGTACAAGCCCACCGTCATTGCAAGCGAACGTCAGAGTCAGTCTGAATTGCATAGAAACAGAGACACGCGCTTTTCTATTCAACGGGTTGACCGTCCTCGCTCAGAGAGCGACACTTTTAATTTCCTCTCACTCTCTTTATCTGTACAAGCCCACCCTCATTGCAAGCGAACATCACAGTCTACGGGCTGACCGTCCTTGCTCAGAGAGCGACGCTTTTAATTTCCCCTCTCTCTCTCTCTCCCTTTTTTATTCTACCGACTGACCATCCTATAATGTTATCGTTAGCTTAACTGTGTATCTTCTGCATTAGAAGTACATTTCACCTGCTTCGGTATTAAGTTGGTATCGTATTTACTCTCCGATTCTTTACAAAGCTTAAACAAATAATGGTTTGACCTTGCCGAATTTAGTATTTGCAAGAAAGACAGAAAGTCACAAATGTCTTAGCGATGGGAACACGAAATGAAAGGGCTTTTATTAAAACTAACCCCATGATAGTTCGACGAATTTTCTTGGGTATTCATGACGTGGTTGATAAAGAAAGCAGAAGGCACGTTTCGCTTTACATACTTGAATAGCATAAAGTAACATCTTTGCTACCATTCGCAAAACTACAATTCCAAATGCTGAAATACTAAGTCTATTTCATTCCTCGGCAGTTAAGGTGATAAAAGGATATACTATACTATAAATGTAGAAATTTCTGAAATTATTTTGCAATACCAGAGAACCAGAAGCACATTGTTAATGGCTTCGAAAAATCCCATATTTTCAGATTTGTCTTATATTATTGATGCTCCAGCGTCCAGAGAGCTTATACTAAGCCTGCAAACTAAGTGAACCGAACATTAAATATATGAGTAAATCAACTTCTCTCTCAACAGACTTGCAGTTCGCTTTCCAAATAAATGTTAAATCGCCTTACACGAGTCCATGCCCCATTGAAACATCATCCCTTACATCGGCACATATACATATATGTTTGTATGACTGTGATTGCGTTCACGCCTCTTTTAAAAACTCTCAACCTCAACCATTTTTGCTATAGAATTGTATGCACGCTTTAAGCGTTGCATATTTATGCAACACTCTGACATCAAATATGTAAACAAAAAAAGAAAAAGAAAATACTCGGAAGGTGCAGAAGACTGCAAAACAAACAACAACAACAACAACAGCAGCTGGTGCAAGTAACGGCCACGTTTATGGCCGAGCCAATGTGCATAAATTGCTATATGTGCTATATATATATATATGAGTATGTGTGAGTTTTTGTATCTGCGTGTGTCCGTGTGTGTGTATGTGTGTGTGTGTGTGTTTCGTTCGTAACAAAACTGCGATGTTTACTAAGTTTATGCTGCATATATAGAGCAGAGCACACGTGTGCATGTTATTTTATGCAAAACGTAATGTCAAAACAGGCGACTAGTTAGCCCTGTGTTGAGCGAGGCTGCAAGATTTATGAGCTGCAAAGGGCAATACCATTAAATATTGAGTATACGCCATGTGCCTCTGCCATAAGCAAGGTAATTAGCTGCTTAATTTGTTCAATGACTGACAGACGGTTAGACAGACAGGGACAGGCATAGCACACTCTCACTCACACTGACTGACAAACGTCTGTCGAGAGAGTGTCGTCGAGTGCTTCACAGTCAGACGCCACTCAATGAGCGGAAATATAACCCTAAGTTGCCACACAATTTTTTAAGGCTTCAACAAATGGTTGTCTTTTGTGGAACCCGGCTTGAAATGCCTTTAAGAATTGAGTGTACGACTCACAACCGTTAAACAACAATAGTAACAACAACAGAAAAACTCTAGCAACAACAATATCAGCGAATGTGAAAAGGTTGTAAAAGGCATAACACGTAACGATGAATGAGTGTAAGAGTGGGGCGGTGGGAGGGTAGCAACAGAACCTGCGAGCAACTGAGGAAACTTAGGTGGAGATAGACAGACAGGCAGGCAGGCAGGCAGGCAGTCGGGTGGGCAGTCAGTCTGGCAAATGCTACATGGGAATGGCGCGTTTTATGCAGTCAAAAAGTAGTTTACACGTTGCTGCACAATTTATGCCTGTGCAACACGTAAGGCCTTTTGTTCCTGCTCAAATATACATGAACGCGGTGTGTGGGTATGTGTGCTTTGTATGTGCCTAACATACAACATGGCAGCAGACACAGTCATAGAACATGTCATAGCAGAATAACACTTTCATACATTTTTTTTTTCTTTTTGTTCCGCTGCAACCTGAAAACAGGTGGCCTCCTAAATGTTGAGTCAACCAAATGCCAGCGCCTTAGCAGTTTAAGCCAACATGACCTTATATTTAAAAATGTTGCAGGCGGCAGGCACTTTGTCGTTAGCTTAGTAATATTATGGCGTTAAGAAAATTTAAAATCAGATTCCTTAAAATAATGAACGAAAATCTAAATATCTGCATGATTGCAATAGTAAGTGAACGGTCTTACTGCAGTCAGTAAAAATAAAAGACTGAACACTCTTACTATCAAATGGTAAATGTATTTAAAACATATTCGTATCACTACAATGACTGCATTTCAAATATTGTGTGCTATGAAGACAAATGTTCGTGGATTGGAAGCATAGATAAACTTGAAAATGGCTTTGAAGCCCGAGTCCATATAAATGTGAGAGATAGAAAGTGAAAGCATGCTTGTTTATGAACTAGTAATGGAAAGTTCACAAGCTCTCTTGTCACCGCTCACTACTTTATATGAATATATGATCCTCAGATTAGGCTGTCATACAAACTGCCTGATCAATGCAGTATATTCCAGGTAGAGGTATTCGCCATAAAAAAAGCTGAGAAGTCGCGCAGCTGACGAAGCATGACAAACACAATATAACTATCTTCATAGATAGCCAAGCGGCGGTAAAATCCATGCACAAATCCACACTGTCAATTCCAGAAATGTCCTGGCACACCGGGAAGCACTAGATACACTAAGCGCAACGCGGCGGATATTCTTGCCAAGAAAGGCGTCGGGCTAACGAATGATAGAACAGACAATGTGTGCATCTCTCAGAGGACTCTCCAAAGCAATCTAGAGAATCGAGCAATCAGTAAGTCCAATCGCAAATGGCGATCGATTACAAGTTGTAGGGCTTCCAAGATTATGTGCAAAGAGTCGTTTTATACTGCACCTTCCCTGACAGCAGTGCAGAGAAATGATGGGGATTCTAACAGGACACTGCCTAGCCGCCGTGCACGCAGCTGAACTTGGTATTGCCAACAACATTAACTGCCTGAAATGTGAAAAGCCAGGGGGAACACCGGAAACCTTGGAACATCTCATCTGCTCCTGTCCGATAATGTCTACCGTAGAATACCACCACAGTAAGTCAAAGCTTTTCGTATGAGGCCGAAACTGGCTACTCAGTTTCCCCATCACCAATAGTCTGTAGGTACTAATGGGAGGGATTACCGAGCCCTTAAATGCGGTACCACGGGTTGAACGGTATCCATCGAGGTCCATTGAGTTTGGCGCCCTAGTGGGAGTATCGTGGTGGCTGTGGTAGCCTAATATCGAGGACAGAGTCATTCTGGCAGTTCAGCGTGGAGTTGCGTTCTCAGCCGGTTGCTGTGACCCACAGAGCAGTAGAGCTGGCTAGATACACCTTGCCGCTCACCAAAAGGGATTGTCTTGCCGGCAGCAGGCAATCAAGGGAGATAGCTATATCTGCAGCATTTTCTGGAGGGGCGTTAGTTTTCGCATTATACCAGACACGTTCAATAAGATGAAGAGATTCGTTTTGCGTGTCCGACAATGTCACGAGCAACATTGGCTTTTCTAAAAGAAGCGGCTACAAATAACTATTAACCTTCGCAAGGGACACCAACATCTTGAAGGACTTTTAAAGAACACGCACACGGTTTCAAACAGTTTTTCGGATCAACTAAAGGCCAAGAGGGTTGTCCGATTTAATCTACCCTACCCTAACCTATATGAATATATAAGCTTGATGACAAATTGAATTTTATAAATGGTATAAAAACTGGAATTACAATGAAAACAATTAAGTGAAAAGTAATTATATTTACCAGTCTACAATGAGATATGCCTTCCCACATACCGATATATAATGAATTATATCAATATTTGATTAATTTGTTTTTTATTATCTATACAAATGGATGAGGGTAGTCTAACTGCCATCATCATTTTCAGTTATTTTTATATTTGTTTCCATCGTCCATTAAATACGACACCATTAGCCCCCTCATCGCATTCCTATACTTAGGCTGGATTTTTAAGCTACTTCTGTGTCCTTCGGTTGAATAAAAGGGGCGCGCCCTTAAGTTGCAGCTGATAATTTTCATTTAATTTTCAGTGTGGCTTTCTTTCGTTTTTTACGTGATGTGAAATGGCCAATGACTTGACCCTCAAAAGGGCGACCATTAAATGTCGCGACTGGCAAGGAATTGGCTAGCTCTGGCAGTGCGGTGCCGTAATTAGCTGCCCGCTGGCCCACATCGCGTGTGTGGTCGTAATCCTTTTGGGTGGTCCAACGGTAGCCGACGTTGACGTGCTATAAACTGACCCACTAATTGTGCAGGGTGAGCGGGTGAAGCAGGCTGAGGGTCACTTTAATTTACGATACGTTTTAAGCGCGCCCAATGTCCAATGCATTGCGAACTTTAATTGCTGCTTGGCATCTTAAGAATGGGGGCCTGGGTTGTGGGTGGAGGCAAAACGAAGGCGAGAAAACAGAAGGAGCAGGAGCTTGGATAAGTGCATGCTGATAGCAGCTACAAGACGTCGAAATGGCGTGCCCCATTAATCACAGCACAGCACAGCCCAACACAACACAGAACAACACAACGATGCTCATTAAAATTAAATGTATATTTTATAACTACGCAACACACACACAATTTGGCTAATTTGTAAATTCTACGAGCTCGAGCTGGCCCACCTATTTGACCTTGTTCACAGGCAAGTAGTTGGCGCTGGGAGCAGCAGCCGCGGGTGCAATATACGCGGGAGGTGCTTCCAGTTCGGAGGCGACGTTTGTGCCCACATTGACAGAGCCAACACTGATGGCTCCCGCTGTCCGTTCATCCACCAATTGCTGGATCTGTGGAATTTGCGAGACTGGCTGCTGATGCTTGGAGACAAAGTCCAAGACGGGAGCAACACCGCTATTGTGGGAGGCGGACGAGCCACCCAATCGCTCGTACTCCTGTTGAATTGTGCGCTGAGCATTGAGAGCATCCTCCGGCGTGCGATACTTGACGAAGTGTACTTCTGGCTTGCTGGCGCTCACATGATTGAGATTCTGTAGCTGGTTGGCCAGGCTAGACAGATCGCCCTGCTTGGTTAGCACATAAATGGCCGTCTGCTGCTCGGCTGCCTGTTTGGCCAGGGCCAGAGCTGCATTTTCCAGACCCTTGTTCTCAGGTGCCCGTATGAAAACCACACGCAAGTTCTTCTTCAATGAGGCAGCCAAATCACCAACGCTTTTGTTATCCTCAAATTCGGCCTCGGGTGCGGTGTAGGTGAAGAATTCTTTGTTGAACTCCGTGTTGAGGGGGGCATAGTCCTGTTGGCTGTCCGAGTATCCACCCGAGGACCCATCTGACAGCGAACTGCCGCCACTACTTCCACCAGAGCTGGAGCTGCCAATGCCAGATCCATAGTTATAGCCACCCACATCGGCATGAGCTGCCGCCAACATAGCCATTATCTGTGAGGTGTAAAGGTAGCCACTTTATAGTTGTGTTTCTTAACTGAATTGCACCTTGACCTGAGTGTCAGTGTCACTTACAATTAAGCCCCGCATTTTCTTAGCTCTCGTCTTGAGATGTGAAAGGTGTATACTGCTGCCCGTTTCGATGAGGGGCGTTTTTATATATAGCGGTGCGACTGAACTGATTATCCGCCTCATCGCTGGCCCGTTGCAGGTGACGTAAAAGCCAAGGCAAAACTGTATCCGCCAGCGAACGGGCTTGCATAAATCACAGACCTATTGCGAATTTCGCTGAATGAGTTAAACAAAATCGAATCCCAAAACCACATCGAATGGGTAACGGAAACTGGGCGCTGCCGTTGATAGGCTTAAATTCGTAAGTCGGCCAAGTGGCCAAGTGGCATTATTCGCAATTTTGTAATTAATTAATTATAAACATTAGTGAAAAGTATTAGCATTCAGTAACAACAACAAATCAAATGTGTATAATGTCAACACCAATTCCATGTTAACAAGTCAGACATTTGGGAATCATTTGCAAATTATAAATTCATTTATGCATATCAATTTTTTACTCAGGCACAGTCAGACCTGCCTAACAGCGACCCCAACTTGTTGATTAACTAAGCAGCTTCGCGCCCTAATGCCCACTGTAGGCTATTGTGTTTAGACTGTGGCCTATCAAGTGGCATTGCCATTTCGCAAACAAACATTCATACTCGCTAACCGCTAAGCATTTATGCAAATACCGAGCATGTGGCGCCGCTTACGGCTTTTTATGGCTTGGCGTGCCCCTTTTCATCTTGATATTTGCATGCATTGTTATATTTATGATGGAATTAATTGTTGATATTTACGCTGAATTTGCTGCTGTGGTTCAGTTTCATTCATTAATTCTTGCCCAATTCAATTTGCGTTTCCGATTACATCTGCATGCTTGCAGTTGTGTGAAATAAAAGCATACTTTCCGGGGCGCACAATAACTATCAAAGTGGCTCTCGAACTGTGCAGCGTGAAGTTTATCTACATGAATGCAAACACATATATGTGAACATGCCAGTGCTTACCAACTCAATTGATTGATTGACAATAAATAAATGCACAATTTGTCAAATTATTATATTATTTTCATTTATAGCCGCTGGCAGCTTGGGCAAATTGAATTCACAGGTTAACAAAACGAAATGTAATTTTAATTGGAAAATGCAGATTGACAATTGAGAGCAAAATGTTATGGCTATGCGACAATTGCTTGTGCTTACGTAACATAATTCGATAACTCAATCTATTTTTACTTTTAATTAGATTCTCTTGACTTCGCTTGAATTTGAACAAAAAGTGTTGCTAATCAGATTAGATTTGATTACATTATATCAGTCTGAAGGAAGTCTAATATTAGCAGCGTGTTATATAAAGGATCTATGGTACAGGGGTATACTTAAGCTGTTGCAATGTATGTAGCAGGCAAATGAAAGGGCGTGGCCGAGCCCATAAAGTATATATATACTTCACCAGCACGACAAGAATGAGTCGATATAGCCATGTCTGCGTGTCCGACTGACTGTATGTATGAAAATGTAAATCTTGGAAACTTTAAGAGAAAGGACTGCAGATTTCGATATGCAAATTTTATATATGTGTAGCCCCCGTGGAACCGATTCTTTTGGAATGAACACTTGAGAGGCCAAGATTTTTGTTTTTCAACCAAAGCGAACCAAATGCGGTTGGTAACGAGTCTGCCAAGAGGTAATGATAGACGTGCCGCAAATGCGTTTTGGAAGCTTGCAAATTTGATCAGAATACTTTTTAAAGTACAAATTTCAGCATGGGTATTTAAGCTTCGGCAAGCTGAAACCTGAAATTGAAATTAAAGGTATATATGTAACTAGAAGCTGCTATCCTTGGTCTATGCTCAGCGTCCATATCCATTTATAGCGACAGCCAGCAACATACTCTGTCTATCGTTTTACCTCGAGCTGTGTCGACATGGTAAAAAGACCGTCATTTTGCAGTGCATAAATTATTCAGTGGGTCGATGCCGCCATGGTATGCTACATGAAAGCGGCACAAAAGAAGCAACCTTCCCTGTCAGTTATAATTTCAAACGCGTGCCAGCCGCACTTGTTGTGCCTGTTACTTGGGCTTGTATTGGTGTTGTCTTTCGGTAACCCAGTTTTAAAGCGTCTACGTAAGCATACTTTTCAGCGCGCGCGCAGTTCAGCCTCAAGTTAGACAATCGCTTATGCTTAGTCGAGTTTCGTTTTCGTTGTCAATGACGAAACATTTTGCACTCCTGAATAGTTAATACAAATTAGCCATCCCCTGGCAATTACTTGCCAACGAAATTTGCATGTTTGTGCTGGAATTGTGCCATGTAATTTGCCACATCTTTTTGTGCCTTTGTGTAGGAGTCGAGTTCGAATAAAGGGTAGTTGGTTGTGTCTGCCCGCTGCCCATGGACTAAGCATTGATTTCGGCCTTTAGAAAGTTAAGTTGGCCAGCAAAAAGTTGAACCTTAACTGGTGGTAATCGGCTTGAGCTTGTGCTTTCAATTTGTGTCGTTGTTGTTACTGTTGTTGCTCTTGTGCTCTTGTTTCTAATACTGTTGTTGTTGTTGGAGTTGTTGCTGTTGGTGTTGCTCTTGTTGCCAAGTTGCGGTTAGCCTGAGTTCCGGTTTCCGATTTCAGAACCTATTTTTGATACACATAAGAAATTCATGGCATTTGCACGTTCTGGTTGCTTCCACCTAAGTTGCTTTACTTGTTTCTTCTTGTGAGTGCGTAGGAGAACGCTTTGTATGGAAAATGGAATGAACCCAGCCAACATTTTTGAGTTTGCGGTAACGCTAAATTCTACACTTTCATTTGGATTTGTATTACAACTGGAAAATGGCTTGGGGAAAGAGAAAATGAAGTTCGGCTTCAGCATTCTTAAACTGAATTTCACATTTTTGCCCATGGCAATCCTGTCCTGTACATCTTTCGGAATAGAAAATGGTCGAAGGGATGGTTTGAGTCCATCTGTCGGGGTATTTTGTCTGTCATAAATTTGTAAAAGGTTCTTGCTGCTTTACTCATCGACTCGTCGTTGGGTTGCGTTTGAAAACTAAATTAAGTTGTGGTTCTTGTGGTCGAACTACACACAAATTCACCCGCTGACAGCGGCAGCAAGGGGCGGCAAACTACATGACTTATCAATTAATTAACCGTATTTCTCAAATTATCGCATTCGGTCATGGCATTAGGCAGCTTAACCCTACAGTGAGCTGCTCTGCATGTCAACCGTGAGTTCCAACACATTCCACCTTGGCTCCAGGATAGCATTTAAAGTTCTTCGGCAAACGGAATTTCCATAACTTTAGTACAAGTAAGACAAGTTTCAAGACTGTTCGTTCACCCGTCGCCGGAGAGCGCATATCCCGCAGATGTGCATCGCATGGCAAGCTTGTTATGTTTTGAACTTGAGCTGCTTGCCATGACTGCTGGCATTGTTGTCGTTGTTGTCCCTGTCGCTGTCGGTTGTTACTTTTCCTGCGAAAAGTGCTCTGCATGAGAAATTTTATTAAGACAACACAACAACGAGCTTGGCAGTCAGAAATGAAACACACCAGTTTTGTTGCTGTTGCTGCTGCTGTTGCAGTTGCAGTGGCAGCTGTTGCCACGTCACCGTCAGCATCCTCATCCTCGTCCTCATCAACCCTCTGCTGTCGAAGGCTTAAGCATTTGATGAGCATTTGCCTTGCCCTGAGCTCGCCTCCCAT
Source organism: Hirtodrosophila duncani (assembly GCA_037043425.1). Taxonomy (NCBI): domain Eukaryota; kingdom Metazoa; phylum Arthropoda; class Insecta; order Diptera; family Drosophilidae; genus Hirtodrosophila; species Hirtodrosophila duncani. The sequence continues at coordinate 1,673,606 of JBAMBM010000820.1, read as the reverse complement.
TTGTTTGTACCCCCCGTTTAACTAGCTTAGTGCTGCCGACCGACTGCTTGGCTGCCGGGTTGCTACTTTGCCTCGTTATTGTTGATGTTGCTTAAGTTTTTGCTTCATGTTGCTGATGCGGCTCCTGCTGCTGCCGATGCTGTTGCTGTTGTTGCTCCTGCTGATGGCTAATGGCAGTGCAGTAGCATTGTTTGCTTTTTGTGCGTGCAAGACTGCCTTATCTGTCTATGCTATAGCCACACACGATGCTGCTGCTTATTTTCGGGCCAATTCATGGAAATATTCAGCAGTGGAGTCAGGGAATGGAATTTTGATGGGCCAACCAAAGCAAACATTTTTGCAAAACTTATGTTAAGAACACTTCTCAATAACCCTAATTCTTCTGATCACTCAGATGCAAAGGATTGTTGGATTGTTTGATAATTATTCTTATGAGTCTCTTTATGGAAATTGATTAGTTTTATACAAAGATTTCTGATTGACAAGCAGAAGTTTTTTGATGTTCTTTGAGAAAACTCGTTTGTTCCCAAGGCATAACTTGAACCCAGGACTTGTGAGTTCTTATTTATGTTTGTGTGCCCCTGCATCTTAGCAGGCACTAGCATTCCTCAAACATTCCCTATTAAAATTGTTCTTTAGGAATGCCAGACTGGCATTAGTTAACCAGGATTGGTCCAAGTCATGAGTGCATCGCTAAATGAGAACGCTCATTCCCCTAGATTCCTAGGCGAGTCTCATGGCCTTCTTATTACTGGGAATTGACACTTCGCTATAATCTTTAGCATTTTGCATAGAATTTGCACATTTTCTCCAGAGTTTTCAAGCATTTTCTTTGCATGCCGGAAGCACGCTAAAGTTATGCCCAGATAAAGAGGGACAGAGAACGAGAGAGAGGGAGAGAGATAGCAATAAACAACACTTCCACACAGTGTAACGTTTTTGCTGACACCTTCCTTTATCTATATATTCTATGACAGCTTGAATGCGGCTTCCGCCTGCTCTGATTTCATCGCTGTTATTGTTGCTGCTATGCTGCATTGCTGCTGCACTTTAAGCAAACTGATTTTTAAATATGATTTTGAGCAACATTTACATAGCAATTTGCATAAGCCTTATGCAAATGCTTTAATTGCTTAAATGAGACGGAAGTGTGCGCTCCGTTTCCTCCATTCAAAATGAATTTACCACAAAAATTGAATAACCTCAACATTCGCCGATGTTATGGGACATAAAATAACCTTAAATCTTGAATCAACGACGGCTGCCAATTGGTTTGCCAGCACATTCAATGCATAAAACTTTATGATGCCGATCTCTACCTTATTTACTTATGCTCGAGTATATATAGAGTTTATATAACTGTGTTTGCTTGTGCTTTCAGGTAATTTCGGCTGCCATTTTGCATTTGTAATAAAGCAACATGTCGTCGTATAAGATACACATACATATACACATACACACAATGAAAACTTTCAAAGGCCCATCAACCGCCATCAATGCTGTTGTTTGAATCCCTGCCAGACTCTGTCTGACACGCAGGTTGCCTGTAATTTTGTGGCTGGGAATTCTCCCATACAGCTTAGCTGCCATCTCCCACTCATTTGTATGCCACTCAGGCTTCTTAGCAAATATGAAACAAAGTCGTAAAAGCTAATTAAACCTATATGGCGTGGGTGAAAGCCAGCTTGGCATTTGAATAATAATGCAAAACTAATCAGAAAGCCGAGCAGGGAAATTATTTGAAGAAAATACCAGACTGGCTTCAGCAATTGCCATCAGATTTCTACACAATTAATATTGAATTTGTATTCTAAAATTAAAGCCATTTCGATTGAACTTGAAATTGCAGAATTGTGAATGATATTTGTTGGAAATATATAATGTTTTTTTTTTACAATTTGCGGGAACGGAAATGCTGGCAGCTCAGCTTGAAATAAAATCAGATTGTTTCCGTTCTGATAAGCAGACGGTAAATGCATTTGCTGCTTAAACCTAAGATATGGCCTGCCATGCTGTGAGTGGAGGCAGGAAAAGAACTTGGTCCTGTTTATCTTTCAGTAGAAGTTTTCCTCCGCACATCAATCATAAAATGCAAATATTCACACATATCAATCTCCACTTGCTGTTTGCAGGAACTCCAACCGCAAATATCGGCGCCACATTAACGAAAATGCCTTGGGCATTATTCGCAGCACCCTGAATAATGGCGGCTTTGGACCACAGGCGCCGAATATCAACAAGGAGCTGGGCATACCATCGAACGCTGGCCCCATGAATCAGCTGGCCGCCGGCTATCAGCGGCCACTCTCACACCCAGGCGGTGGCAGTGGTGTGGCAGCGGCAGCAGCAGCTGTGACCGCTGCCCAGCAAGAGAAGGGCATGTTCAGCATTAGTCAGCTGAATATGGAGATAACCGAACAGCATGTGGGCAGCAATGGGCGCATGGAGATCACATGCCTGTCCACAATACCCGCCACGGTGGGCCAAGGCGAGCAGTATGCCGACTACAAAACGTATTCCGTGAAAGGTGAGTGGTGTGGCGACTCGGTGGCGTATGCGTGATATGCATATCCACACATTATTATACATATTTGCTTACTTTGCGCAGCGTGTAATGCCGTGGCAGCAAGCATAATATTTGCCCTCATATAAATTGCAAAGAGTGAGCTCATCAAAAAATGTATATACGAGATTCTTTCCCTTCGTTTTCATTCGTCAAAATAATGCTGTTCTGTGGCCATGCGAATTATGAAATGTAAAAACAAGAATCTCGGTCGAAGTCTCACAAAATAAATTAGCATGATAATGTTGCTGTTCGCATTGTTGTCGTTGTTATTGTTGTTGTAGCTGCCGTCATGATGACTCTCGCACACACACACACACAAACACTCACCCTCTCATATGTTGACACCGTCGCTTAGGCAAAGGCAAACCCAAAGTGAGCTTCAGTTCGGAATTTATAAACAAAAGTCAACGATGTCGCTGTCGATGTCCTCGCTTGCTGGCAGTCTGAAAAGGAGCCGTAATTCATATTTCTGTCACAGGCGCTCCTCCGCTCGCTTCATGCCATGTCTATTTTGTTTGCCTGCGTTTAATTTTCGTTTACCCCCCGCCAACCGTTGGCCAAGGAAGGCAAACAAAGGTTAATTTATACACACATACATATATTTGGCAGACTTCGTTTGCCTGCAAGGCGGCTGTTAGCACTTACTTGCGCCTAGCCAAGTCTAGGGCTGGCTGGCGTTGACTGTGCCGGGACCGGGAGCAGCCAGTGTTGTAAATTGTCTTAAATTATAAGAAATAATTTACACATTACCAAGGCTCATGAATCATGACGCCGCCGGCGGCGTTTTGGGCTGCTTGGGCAGCTTTTCTCCAGCGTACACTCCGCTGCTCACAATGCTGACTGTTGCTTGTCATTTGAACCAAGGGGCGTATGCGTGTTATTTATGTTGCGTGAAGTGCGTCGTTTGTTTTGGCCGGCCACTTCACAGCCAAGCATGCTCCATACTCTAATTGTTTCTTATGCTACCCTAAGGGGCTGCCATCATCATTTTGTCTGCCTTTGTTTATGCGAAAACTTTTCAGGCAGCGTGGAATTGGCCAAAAAAGAGAGAAAATGTTATCGTCAACGAAACTATAGTTGCTATTCCAAATGTTGAAGAAACGTAGAAATCACAAATGTGAATAGCTTTCATTAAGGAATATCTAACAAATTTATACACTGTTACATTGATTAATTAGGGGCCGTGCTTGCCTTGCTTTGCTAACCGAAGAATGGCTTGTATAGCGAATAATGCATTTTCTTGCCCAGCCTTGGCATTTTGACAACGAAATCCTTTTAATGTCGGGTAGCATACGTATGTACTTGTCCACTTAATGCAGTCTATCTCTTTTTTCGATCCTTTGCAGTTGAGGTTGAGCAGCACATGACATCCTCCACATCGACGGCACCGCCCAGCATTGGCATGGCAGCGTTGGGCAATGGCCATGGCCATGGAAATGAGACCTCTGCCGGCTGGCGAACCCAAGGCAAGACCCTGACGCACCTGTTGTCCCTGTTGCAACTGCTATTGCTTGTGCTGCTTCATGTGTTCTACTAAAACTAAGGATGGAGCATTGCAGACCACCGACATACAAGCAGACAAAGTCAACCAAAACAAAGTGCATCCCACAGAAGGATGAGGAACAGGGAGGGGGAGGAACAGCAGGAGGAGTAATAGCCGCTTGTGAAGTGGCAACAGCAACAACAACAACAAGTTTGTTTGTTTTTTATATATGTATATTGAACACAAATTTTCAATTAATTTCGACGACATGAGGGCAATTGAGCTGAAAAAGTAGCACAAACAATGCAGAAATGAGGGCAGGAAAGCAAGGGAAACGCCCCCGAGTGGATAAACAATAATTTTTGCTAGCAGCCAGGCCTGGCCAATCGATTTTAAAAGAGTTGACTTGTAAATAACCGTAATGTAACTGTAACTGTAACTGTAAATGAGTAAGTGAGGGCGCAGCGAGGGCCAACGCTGACCTTTTTCTACCAAAAACCCCCATCCGAAACAATACAATAGAACATTTTGAGGGCGATGGCAAAGACGAGGAATGTTTTTTGTAATTAAGTTGCAGTCGGAGGAGAAGCTAAAGCTAGCAAAAATTTATTCATTCAAAGGCATCCGGAAGGGGACAGTTGCTTTTTGTAGCTTAAAGGAATTTTTGTGTAGCTAATTGAACATAAGTAAGCTTTTGCAGGAAACCAACGGACTGAGGAAAGCAGCAAAACTTCGAAATGCACAATAATCAAGTTTTCTTGTCTTGAAGGTCGCTCAGCAATGCAGGGCGAGTGGGCGGCGGCTGTGGCATTGTGCCTAATGTTTTTTTGGGCCTTGTCAAAAGTTTTTGCAAATGCCGCCCGCAGAAAACCAACTAACTGCTCACCCACACCCACACCCACACACACACGCAACCACACACAAAATAGAAAGACACAGAGAGGGAGTAAAGATGAAGACAACTTTGATATAAACAGAGTTTAAGCCGATTTAAAGCAGCCGCTTCAAAGCTTGGGCCAATGTACCTAAAAAAGAATGCAAAATTGCAACTGGCGATTGCATTCGCAAGTGCAGATATTTTTTATGGTGTTGTAGCGCTTCGGCTAGTCGAAAAATAATTACGAGTAGAGTTTTGGCAAAACCAGGCACTTAGGGTCTGACGTAAGTTTAAGGCAAATTGAATTTAAGCGCTAGCAACAAAACCCAAACAAGATTTATATATATATAGAGACAGATAGAGAGAATGAGAGAGAGAGAGAGAGAGAGAGAGAGGTACCTCAACCCCACAGAGAGAATTAAACGTTTAAATGTAAAATAATTAGACAGTTAAACCAAGAAGCTTAAGAATACAATCAGTGTTGAAAACATTTTGCGAACAACCAAAACGAACGAACAAACAAACAAAAGAAAACAGCCTCCTCGCCATGTGCGGCGCGTGGCAGCAGCAACCCGAAAAGGTCAACTTCAATAGGGCTAATGGATGAGGATTCAAGGACCTAGGCCACTCAGTCGCCACGTTTTTCCCGAACTCCCGCTGAGGCAGTTTAATTGTTTGTAATTTTTTGTTGTCGTCCTTATTTTGGCCAGCCCTTGGGTTGTGGGTCGGGTCGTCTGTAAATGGTTATCGCCGCAATGGATAGTTAAGCAAATGTGTAGTTAGGGAAATTAATGCCATTGCAATTTATTGTTTGATTTGTGGCCGCAGTTAGGCGAAGTTACCTAGGCATGCATACATATATATATATATATATATATATATATGTTAATTTATTTCTCAAAATGCGCTTTAAGTGTCTATTGCTAAAGTAAAAGAAGAGAGAGAGAGTTTTAATAACACGTAGCAAACTACATTGTAACTATGTAAAGCAAATTTGTGCAGAGGCAAAGTAAATATGTGTAAAGCATTAACGAAGTAGAAAACTAGTCAACTTATAGAGCAAAACAAAAACAAACAAAATCCTATCAATCAACCTACTTATTAATGTGAATATGTGTGCGTGTGTTAATAGTTATTAGATCGATTGAAATTGACAAAAACAAAACAAAAAGTGGAAAAACACAAAAACACAGAGCAAAACACAGTAGTAAAAATCTAACAATTAAAGAACATTGAAAAATTGATTAAATATTTTGAAAGCCTGCAAAAATGCAATAGAATTAGTTTGAATTACAAATTGCGAGATCTTGGTAACATATTTTCTAATGGTTGTTCAAAGCATTAGTCACATACAACAAGAAAATGAGCAAGTTTTTTGCATATACAAACTAAACACGATTCATCATGCTTGAATGAATTACAGTACACTTTTTTAATATATTTATGAATACGAATATGGAGAAACAAAAGATATACACACACACACACACATATTGATAAAATGGATAAAAACAAAACAAAAAACAAAGAACAACAACAAAGTACATATTAAAGTATACATACATACATATATACATATATATACATACATATATATGAAAATATGGCTAAAATGTCTTATGCAGGTATTGACGTCTTCCTATGCTACGCTGTCTATTATTAATAACTGAACAAGTAAAACGATTGAATTACATTTATAACAAATGATAAATTAACTAGCTAACTAACTAATAAGTGTATACAACAAAAACAACAAAAACCAAAGATACAAATACATACATACTTAAGGCAAATGTGCAAGAAAATATAAAATTAAAGGAGAAACTTGGTATGTAACTCATAAAGCTATATGAAAATTGCATGCATAAACTTGAACTTGCTTTCGTAATACGATATGTTAGAACACTTAAACAATGATTTATTTTAATCAATATGATTTCCCAATTCAACAGTAATTATATATATTTATTTCCCATTCAGTTCAGTTCAGTTCAGTTCAGTTGAGTTGTTTCTATTCAGCTTGTAAAGTATATTTAATACGTAAATGATAGACTTCAAAACATAACCTACATACTGTTTCCTGTGAGTAATCTAATTTGAAATCACTCGCAAACGTTTCCCACCAATTAAGTACGTGTCTAACCACATATATATGAAATCTCTACACCTATTATACCTATCGCACCTAGCATAATCAGTAATCAGTATCATTAACTCAGAACTCATTCAGCTTCCAAATCTACATAGCTATGCATCTCTGACTCCTATATTCCTATATTCCTATACCTATACTCCTGTATTACACTGTGTGTGTTGTCCCTTTGATCTTGAACTATGTCGTCTGTTTGCTCTTTCCGTATTACGTATACGTATAGTAAGTATATATCATATATATGGTATTCTCTATTTAAGATTGGCGTGCTTCTTCTTGGCCACATCGACTAATTAAGTCCATGTGTATATCGATGTATAAAAAGTATATACAACTTACATTAAGCATGACAAAACATTCGCAAAACATATCATAAATGTTGTAAAATGTTCTGTGTTAAAGTTAAAGTGTAATTAAGATCGCTAACCACAAATGTATAACAGAAGGAGAGGGGCACGCTTTCAGCTCCTAAAAGTGGAACAATTAACTACACTTGATTTCTACAAGCGATACCCCCAAAAGCCAGGCGGCCAGGGGAACAGTTAAACACACAATTAACATATTGTATTTTAAATATATACATATATATATACAAATATACAATTTACAAGACACCAAGACACACTTATCCAAACAAGCACCCACACACACACACACAATATTATACTATGGAATCTGAATGCCTATTATACAAATCATGACATATATAATCACATACAGACATGCCTAAATATATATATTTATATATATTTTATTTAACACTCTGTGTTTTGTATAAAAAATAGCCTTCAGGTCATCAAACGGCATCAATAGCAGCAGCTACTTCAATTTGCTGGCTTCAAGTCTCATCTCTGTGTGTGTGTGTGGGCCCCCCTTCACTCGCATCAATATCTTCCAGACAGACATCCATACATATCATTGCATATTTGAAAGACAAACAAATACAAAAAAGAAAAAAAATAACACAGCAGGTATTTTTAAAATACGAAAACATACATTAAAAATTAATTAAATCATAATATGTAAAAACAAAAGCAAAGAAAACAAAACAAAACAAAACAAAACGACTCGCATTTATCAAAACCAGGCATAATTTATGCACATTTACACACAATGCTTTAAGTTGGTAATTTAATATATTTGTTGAACAATTAAGGCCGTTTAAAATATTGCATTGATTTCACTTTGATTTGTATGGTTTTCATCCCCTCCCCCTTCCCTCCCTTCCCGCCCTTCCATCATTGCCCCCTTTGCATTGTACGGTAATGTTGTATTATAACACAAGGGTAAAGATAAATGACATTAGTTAACGCTAATAAATATTATAATATTATGCTAAATGCAAACACAACTAAGGAGAAAAAACATTGATTAAATCATGATAAATAATATCAATTCAAATATGGATTGATAAATACATCTATATATACATATATATATATATATATTTATGGATATAGACATACCAAGTGAGCTACATATGCAAACACGTATTTGAATGTATAAGTGTGTGTATTAAATGTGTATTAAACTAAATAAACTAAGCAACATCAACACTTCAATGTCAAACAAACATTTAATGTAAAATAAGGCAAGTCAAAGCGTACGCAGCCCTAAATATGGGCACTAAAACTTAAACATCAATATGAATATGAATATGAATAAAGATATACATTATGCAAACATATTAAATATACAAGAACATAAATATATATACGAAGACATCATACATATTTGTGGTAAAGCGAAAGAACTAATTATTGCATATTAATATAAAAATACACAAAAAAAAACAAGAGAAAACAGAGAAATAAATGTTGAAAACAAAACAAATGAAGAAGTCGTTTTTATGCAGGTTTCTCAAAGATATCCTTCAAATGTTTCCCTTTCGTTGCTTCTCCTCCAGACACGCTCAATGAGTTTCAACAACTTTGAGAAGCATTTGCAGGTGAATAATCGAGATAAAGACTATCCTCTTCCCTAACTTGGACCAAAATCGCAAACACTGGGGTAAATTTCTTAAAAAATTGACAAAGTAGTTTCGGAGTTTCAGAATTTTATATAGATATATATAAGATATGTAAAACAAATCCCTAATAGAAATTGGCAAGTTCTAAAGACCCTGAAACGAGGTCGTGTCACACCGAAATGCGTTAAACAAACTTGCGTTACTTTGCGTTTGACGAATATCCTGTTAATCCTTTTAAATGTGCTTGGAAATTGAAGAGTTAGGCACAACAATGAAATGCGTAAACAAAGCCAAACAACGTAAGGACACATAAGGTCAAAAGTCTGTCTGACAAAATTACCCAGGTGGATGAACAACAGGCCATGGCAAAGCCACAGGCACTGGCTGAGCCACAATGCGAACAAATGTTGTGCAATAATCAACGAAAGGATAAACGACGAAATAAATGGAAAATCAAGGGTAGGCATCGTGGCCCGTAAAACACATCCGGCCAGTGCCAGGCACAAGGCACAAGGCACAAGGTGCAGACAAACAGACAAACATATAGACAGATAGACATACACAGCCACAGTGCCTGGGCTTCAGTCTTTAGTTTTTCTTTCTCTTTCTGAGATCTGCCCTTTGTGTTCCTTGGCCTCGCTTGATCTGATATTTCCACCTCCTTTGCGGTCCTCCAGCTGTACAAACGGTGCAACAAGGATGGCTGCGGCAACCTCATTACCGAACGAAATCTGATGGGCTGAAAAAGAACACACAATGCCAATGTAACGACATATGTGTGTAGGTGGAGCTGTGAGCTCGTGTCTGGTCACAGATGCAAGCTATCGATTGAAAATCTGTAATACATACAGGCCGGCAGGCATAGAGGGCTCGGCAGAGCCAGGGCAAGCCGAGAACTTGGCATGGAAATGAGCAATTAACGCCTGGGCCTCGTTAGGACAGACAATCAGGGCTATTGAGGAGGAATCAACAAATTTGCCGTGGATGTGGTGGAGTCACCAAAAGGGTTGCCGTGACGGTGACGTCTTGATTGAGGTATGGACAAAAGTCTGAGTATAAATATTAAATTGGCAGTGGCCTGAGTATCTGAGTGGCAAGAGTATCTATGTCTGCCGATGTTGGCAATGTTGCTGTTAATGAGCCTTGGCCATGGAAGGGCTGGTAAACAGGATGTGGATGTGGTTCGTTAAGAGCCTCATTCACTGCTTAATTATACATGGCGGCGCCTAAAAGTCGACTAATTAATATGTAACCGAAGCTGAAGCTGAAACAACGAGACCGAGATGAGAGTGGCTCAATTAATGGGCCGAAAGTGCCAGCATGTGGGCCAACTTTCGACAGCCAGTCAAGCAGAAGTTTTGATCTTTTTTTATGCAAACACTCAAGTGCCCTGAAGCACTGCCTACCTACCACTGCTGCGTCTCTTGCTCCAAAAGCCAAGTGAATAACTTAATTTTCATAGAGTGCCCGTTGCAAGGGTGTAGCCAGGGGGGGCCAGAGCGCCAATAAACACATTTTGCAACATATTGGAACTGTTTGCCCGTAGCAAAACTTTTTGACAGCAAAAGCGACAGTGCTCTCATACCACATGCCAACTGCAACTGTATTTGAGGCATGAGTGTGGGCGGGATGGCAACTGTGTATGTGCATGCGGTTCGGGGTGCAATGGTGTGCCCGCGGAAATGTTTGCCAAATTAACAAAAGTGAGCGCGGTCGCAACTTTGCTGCATCTGAAAGGTGCAGAGGCTCCCTCGATGCTGCCACAAGGCAAAACAATAACAAAATAACGGCAGCGGCGGCAACACAAGCGCTACAAAAATGTCTCGAGCACATTTCAATTTGAGCTTACCCACACACACACGCTCACAAAGTTGCAGTCTGCATGCGGACAAATGTCAAAATATTTAGTTTTACAACAAAACTTTCATACGGAGTTTTCCCCACGCAGAAATGGAAAAGAAATATTGGTGAGCAAATGCACTGTTTGAGAAGGGGAGCAACGAATGAAGCGAGGGAACGAAAAGAGGCGGCGCCGTATTTGCAAAGGCCGCCAAAGCTTTTGCGATACAAATTAAAACGAAATAAATGTTTTCTTTTTCCCATTTTTTTTGCTGCCTGCACAACAGCAGGCAAACGCTGGTCCTTGTTTTTGTGTGTGTTTTCTGAGCGGCTCACCGCAGCTGTCGGCTGTTGTGATTTGTCCCCGTCCAATTCCAAGCCACCCACTTCTGCATGCACCACAGTTCCACGTATAAGCCCAACGATTTGTAAATGGTTTTGCTTCTCGCTTCACGGAATTTAGCTTATATGCTGAGTGATACAGTTTGTATAGCATTCTGAGTGATTAGTTTCCGCAATGCAGCTTGAAAATAAACAAATAAACAAACAAACGCACTGTGAACGCGCGGCCTAAAAGCGTGCTACACTTTTTGTCTTTCTATCGGCACCAACTGAGCTAACACAGGCAGCATGGCGAATACGCGTCAGGCATTTCCTTTAGGGTGATGCTGACGAGGAAACACCAAATACCCATAACTAAACTTTTCTTGCTGTCTTGGTTTACAAACTACCAGAAGTTTCTGTAGTATTCTAAAAGTTCTTCTTTTGGAGTGGCGGTGGAACTCCGATAAAACGTATCGATATATACCGAAATGTATACAAGTCCATAAATACCTGTCTGTAGATAGAAAGATATAGACATATATGTATCGATAACTCAAAAATCAGTGTACATATTTCGAAAACGCAATTTATCGATATACATACATCGATTACTCAATATACTAACATATATATATCGATACACCTATTTCGATGTAGATATATTGATATTTAAATAAATCGATAGACATGCAGATAGTCATATATATCGATATAGATATATCGACAACTGAATATATCGATATACACATATCGATGTCTCAATATATCAGTAAATATTTTAAACAACCCAACATATCCATACACATATATCGATAAATATATGTATCGATATGAATATATCATTATACCGATATTCCAAGCAGATATATAGCTCGACCTTTCTTGACAATCAGTCCAATGTGTGGATGATATGACGAATTTTAAGATGACCTGTCTGCGTGGCGATATAATATCAAACTCACTAGTATTAAGATAATTCCATTAGTTAATTAACGCGTATCACGCTTATTCGATAAACTAATTTAAATTACTAATTTGGGAAATAAACTTTGTTGCTTATTCAATGTAACTTAAGGTTTCAGAATTTTATGAAATTTTAAATAACTGCAGCATTTCTATAACATTGACCTTTATATTTTCTTGAATAACTGAATAAGAAAAGGGTCTTTATATTATGGCTGTCTTATTTAAAAAATACTGGTGAAGAGTGTTTTGTCGTCTTCGTCTGCCGCAGTTACTATTTATGTGTGTGCTTAGGAGCCCACTTTTGTGTGTGTTGTTGGAAAAATGTCATGAAAACATTTTCACACTGGCGACAGTTGAGCGCGAAATGAATGCCGTTTTAATAATTTATTTTATGCGCCCAGCAGGCTGCTCATTAACACACGCACACATACACACGCATACATTCTGCAAAAAGGATACACTCAGCCTTACACGCACAGCATCAGCATACGCACTTGGCAGACTCAGGCTCAGCCTCAGCCTCGTTTCCTCCATTTTGCCAATCTTCATCATGGCTGTTGGCTCGGTTGGCTGTCAGCCTGCCTGCCCGACGCATATCACCTTAATTACAGGCAGAGGTGAAGTGGGGCGATGGCACCTGAGCCGACAGCAGTCTGGGTCTGGGCGCAGTCAGACGGCAAATGGCAGGCAAGCAAACGGCGTTTATGGCTGGGCGCATTACCACGCCCACTATATATCCACCATTTGATGCCCCGGCCCCTCAATTTCAGGCATATTGTCACTGTCGTTACGCTTTAGTAACTCTGCACTGTGCATTGCGAAGGTAACGGATTCCGCTTGCACTCGACTGCTGATAAGCGTGCGATTTACCCAGGCACACACTCACACGCACACCTACACATGCATGCATATAGATTGACATTAGAGGTGTGCGTGAGTGTGAATAAGAAAACCTTTTAAGATATCTCAATCATCAGTATATATGGTTTCGGCAGCGCTACAAATGCACTTTCACATTTGATGAATACATTTTCATAATTTTTGTATAAAACTACGCAAGTGGGGAGTCGTGAGTGTGCGATATTCACACCTCTATTAGCCATTGTCGGCACACGCACATAGATGCAAACGCTCCGGCAATTACACATACAGTCGAACATCTGGCATCATGGCCATGAATACATGCACCGTTGAGTTGCGTTTATATCGGTTTTATGTTACATCTAAGTGAAATTTAAGGACTCCACTCAACAACGTTCAAAATCCTCTGCATAGTTCATGGACAGTGTGCTGTGATGAGAGGTTTGTGTGGGTGGGCTCTGGAGGCATTTCACATGATGAGTTTGCCCACTGCGGAAGCAGGAAGACATCAAGGCAGGGCACCTAGACACACATGCACACACACACACACACACACACACACATTCCGCTACAACAAGATCAGCATCCACAGCTGTAGGTGGAGGCCCACCTGTAAGCCACAATTGCCGCTTAACCCAACCACACAGTAGCAGTAGGACAAGGTAACTGGGAACTAAAAACCGGCAGCTCGTGGCACTGTGCCTGGGCTCTGATCCGGGCTCTGGCAACGCTTCGTTTCGATTCTAATAACTCCAATTACAAATGGCGGGCGGCTAAAACCGTTGTGCATATGCGAGCGAATCCTCTTTGGGAGCATGAGTGTGTGATTGTTTGGGTGGCTCAACTTGTTGCTGGGCTTTATGACATGGCAGCCGCTTTATCCGGGCTATTATTTCAAGGATTAAGTGCGAAAGCACAACGCACGAATGCGCAGCCAGACGCCATTGCCCTGGGCCCGGGCCTGTCTTGGATTTGCTTTTGCAAAACAAATCACACATAAAACGACCAAAAACAGGGCATTGTGAGCCAGCTGGATGGCAACCGCAGCCGCCGCCTGAGCATCCAATTAGGTGCCCATGAATGTGTGCTGGAAATGAGTTTTCATTTGTAAAACTAGGGCAACCCGTTTACACATTCGCAGCGAGCGAAATCGATGGAAATTTGTCAGCTAACAAATTTTATTCCTGTATGATTAAGGATATGAATGTGTGTATTTACAAACTAGTTAGGGACAAACCCTGTATGGACGTGTGATCGGAATTTAGGAAACGTAACCGAAGATGGGTGCTTATGCTTTGGTCATCTAGCGGGCTTACTTGACGCGGAAGCGGCGCAGTGCAGGTGGCAGATAATCCTGGCTGGACACCACATTGCTGGGCAGATAGGATGAACTGGGCGACGTCACAACGCTGGAGGGCACTGCCGCGGGTGAGGCAAAGTTGAGAACGGGAGCGCTGCCTTCGTTTGAGATGCGTGAGACTCCGGGCAGCTGGTTATACTGATTCTGAATGGCCAGCTGGGCATTGGCTGCATCCTGGGGCGTGCGGTATTTGACAAAGTGAACCTCGGGCCTGCTGCCAGAGGTGGACTTGAGTGCGTTGAGCTGCTTGGCCAGATCGGACACGTCCGCCTGCTTGGTGAGGACGTATATGGCGGTCTCCTGCTGGGCCGATTGCTTCGCCAGCTGCAGAGCAGCATTCTCAAAGCCGCGGTTCTCTGGCGCGCGAATGAACACAATGCGCAGATTCTTTTTCAGTGAGTTGGCAGCCTGCTGGTGGTTGATGCCCTCGTCGAACTGTTCCTCGGGAGCGGCATAGCTGTAGAACTCCTTTTGGAACTCCTCGATCAAAGGGGCCGCCTGGGGTACTACGGAAACGGGTGCCTGAACCTGAGCGGGTGCCTCAATTGGCTGCGAAAGCACAGCCTCACCATGCTGGGCAACTTCCACGGGCACCGCTCCGCTGCCTGTCACAAACGAGAGACCCTCATTCGCATGGGCCACCGGCTGGTAGTTGTAACCCAGCTGGTCAGCGCTGCAGGCGGCGGCCAAGAGGCAAAGTAGCTGCAGTTGAAGAAGTGGAGTTAAGTGGGGCTTGGCTTTTCATGATCAGGTATGATCACCAAACTTACAACAAACACGCGCATTGTTGGGTTTTGGTAGTTTCGCGGCTGCAGATGAAGTGGAACTAATGCTTGGCCTCTAACTGGTAGCAGCTTTTATACCTCAAAATGGTCGATCGCTGCAGTCGCATCCCATCCTCCCTCGACCCGATAGCGTGACCTTGCCAGCGTATGCGATATTAATTTGGTATTTATGCCATTCCAAGCTCATTATATATGTATCCGCAAGTATGTGCGAGTATCTTGACATAGGCCTAGCCATTTGTCTTGTCTCCATTCAACGTCGTCGTCGTAGTCGTCGTCGTCCAAAGTTGTTTTTGATTTAAATGCACTTTACGACATTTATAAATATGCATGCGTCTGGTGCTGCTGCTGATGCTGCTGTTGATCCAATCCCATTCCCTAATTGATTTGTGTTGGCTGCGACAGGCCATAGGCCATAAAAAAAAACAAAACCACAGAAACCACAACAGCCAGAGGCAGAGGCAGGCAGCGACAGAGGCAGAGGCAGAGACAGATCAGAGCCACTGTGTTGAAATACTTTGGAAAATAAACAGCTACCGACTTGGTCCGATAAAATCTTGGGTGTTGGCTGCGGGTCAGCTTTAAGCCAGTAATTATAATTTTCATAATTTTCCATAGCCTCTCGCTTTCATCTGCAAACACAGGCGAACACACAGGCGGCGAGTGAGGGACAACGAAGAGAGTGTGAATATTGTTTGGCCGGCCAGTTAATGAAGTTCCTTAACTAATTTAAACTTTTTTGGCAGTCGCGAATGAAGCCAAAGCCCAAAATAAAACAAGCCAATGATGGAAAATGGAAAAGTATCTTCCAAATTGGCCAAAGGTTAAATGCACTTGTAAAGTTATGTTAAGCTAAATAAGCTTTGGGGCCTTATGAGAAGTACAAGACAATCCATGTCGAAAGTTGAATTCCACTTTGCTCAAATGGAAAAGTCTGCAAATATCGTTTTCCCTCAAATAGCTACGATAAGGTGGGGTTGGGAAAGTCACGCATTGACTTGTTTTATGCACATCTCCATATCAATTTCATCATGCTGGTCATGCTGGTCATTATTATAATATTTTCAATCTCTCAGCTGCCCCAACTCATCACAAAGTCAGCATATAACAAAAGCAAAGCTGAAAATGCGCCTAATTTGCAAATGGCAACCGAAAAATATGAGGAAAACCAAAATAAGGAGAACAACAACAACAAAAATGAATTGAAAACACGCAAACATGGCAGCAGCAGCTGCTTTAAGCCGAGTACGATAGGCCCCAACGCGTGGACCTTGGACACACCTGCTCCGAAATTGCAGCAAGTCATGAGCCGGTTCCGCCCGGGCCTGGATTAAACCAGACGTGCTCCTTGCAGCGCTACGCAGAGGCCGCAGCAAAAAAAAGAAGAAAAAATGAAATAAAAAAAAACAAATACTTCGCCAGCTCTGACGTGACTAGCAAAGTTTTTGGCAGCTTCGCTAACGAGGCGCCGTAGCCGTACTCTCAGGCTCAGGCTCCGGCTCTGGCTCCGGCTGAAGTTCTCATGTTGCTGTTGCTCAAAAATGCTTAAACTGAAACTTGTTCAACAGATTTGCAGTGCCGGTCTGGCTTTTTACGGCTGCACTTCGGCTTTGGCGTGTCACATGACGTTGGGGATGGCGTTCATGATGAGGCGCTGGCGGCGTATGTTTGACCTTTGACACTAAAACAATTTCCAAAGCGAAGTGATGTCAGCCCCAGTCGTATCGCTGTGCCGCAATTTACTTAGTTAGTAGAAACATTCCTTAAAGCATTGAAACATTCCTTGACAAACTTAACATGCGGTGGTAATGGAGAAAGGCAGCTGCTAGGCAATGACGATGGCGATGGATAATGGCTCGTGGCTCACCTCACGGCTTCTGGTGGCGGTGACGGTGGCGGTGGCGGCGAGTTTGCTCCGTGGGTCGATGTCAAGTCTCAACTCTGAGCTAAGACGAGCCGAGCCAACTTCGACGCGGAGCTCATTAAAAAGTTTCCCAGTGACAACAACGTCGGCGTCGTTGCTTGAGAAAACATTTGCATGGATGTGACCAGCAGGAGCGGGAGGTAAGGGCAACACCTTAATGATTATCTCAGAGATACTTTATGGATAATCCGTAGGTGTGTGGTTTAGCTCAGTCAGGGCTCACAAGTGAAACACAACTGGCTTGGGCGCCTGTAATTAATTATTCATAATAGATGGAAAGGAGCGAAAGCTGGCGAGGAATGGTAGCACCAACACCAGACTGCTGTCATTGTCTTGGTTATGTTTTCATAATCGAAATTGAAATTGTTTTGCAAGTAATGCCAGAAAGTTTACGGACGTTCTTAATGGGCTAAAAACGCAATGCAGTATGGGCGGCATTTCATTGTTCCAAAGACATTTTCAGTTGACAATGTTTGAAGTTTAATTTTTCTGAAAAGTCACCGAAATTTACATTCTATTACATAATAATAAGCTTTCTATGAGGCATACAAAATGGTTAAGGAGGCATTTATGTTATGCATCGAATGAGAAGAACAAAGGCTTGCAATTATCAAGCGAATCCAAGCTGTTTGCTATCAAAATGAGAAATTGTAAAGGCCATTTCAGGCTCCAACATCTACATCTACACATTCAGCTGAAGCTGCGAATTTTCAGTTTGGCAAAGAAATTAATTCTGAGAGAGAGCTACGGGAATGTTGACCACAATGAAATTCCACCTATATATCATTCCATTTTCCTTCTGATAAGTCATAATGCGATAATAACGGTTATATTAATATGTAAATTTCAAACTTTCTAAATGAACATGAAGCACTTGTTTATCATCTATATGTCTATATTAATTTAGCAGTCTTTGGCACTCGCCCACTTATAGTTAACGCCCTTAGCGTCGATGATTTGGTGGCAGATATTGAGAGAATAATGCCTGCAGCTTGGCAGCTTCCACTTCGTTGGCCTGCTCATGCGTCTCATAGTCGGAGCCATCCTTGGGCAATATCTTAAAGATAACCGGTTCTGGGAGCTGCCTTTGCTGTTGGCTTTGCAGGTGGAAGACATCCGCTTGTTCTATGGCATGACTGACGCTTCTGCCCGGCAGCTGGTCGTAGCTGCTCCTCAGACTGGACAAGGCTCGGCTGACATCCGCCGGCGTGCGGTACTTGACAAAGTGAACGGACGGCTTGTGGTTGCGACGCGCTTCCTCCTCTATGGCCGCCTGCTGTTGAGCCAATGTGGCCGCATCCGTTTGACGCTGCAGCACATAGATGTCTAAGGCATTGCGGGATGCCAGCTGCTTGGCCGTCAGTGTGTAGAGATTCGTTTCCGGTGCGCGTATAAAGACAACCTGCTGACGCGGGGACAGAGTCTGGGCCAGCTGGCGGGCGGCTTGCAGAGGAGCGGCTTGATCCTCATCCGGCGGGGCGCTGTAGGTGAAGTATTCAGTGGCATATGGAGGCTGCCGCTGCACTGAGTAATCGCTGGCTGGCAAGTAAGCATTGTTCAGGGCATGGCCCCCGCCAAGCAGTAGAAGACAAAGGCACTGCAGAAAGTTTGGAGGGTATAGGGAGTATCAGTTAGTTGGCAATCCAGATTTCTATCGGTCAGGTTGGGTCTTACCAGTAAGGAACGCATCTTTGGATCTCTTGCGGATGATTTGATTCGGTGCGATTAGGCGGGCCTGCTGCGGCTGATTTTCATCGCTCGAAGCGCAGCTCGTTTATAATCTGGCCACAGCAACAAAACCATCCTTATATACGACACAAACAACAAGACAGCCGAAAGAGCAAAAAACATTCGAAAGTAAGCTTACTTCTCGGCTCGGCTTCGCTGTCTTTATTTGCTATTTTTATTTTTTGCATCTTTTTATTTCTCTCTATTTTATGGATTTATAAAAGATTTTTGCAAACGTCGCATAGCTTCGGTGCGTTGTTGGCTTTGGCTGTGCTCCGGTTTTAGTGGTTGCCAGCTCTGCTCCGATTATCCATGTTAATGTCGTTCAATTTTGAAATGCAAATTTCAGCAAATGCCACAGCCACAGCCACAGGCAGAGCTAAAGCCTCATGTGAATCTGACCTGAGCGCGGCTTGAACTTGAATTTAATTCGCATAAAATTTACAAATGAGCTCCCAATTTGAATTAGTTATCAAATATTTTTATATGCCTTTGGGGGCGCCATTGTTGTCCGGCGTCATAGACAAAGCCATTTGTTTTGCCATATAAATCCCAATTGACTAGCCAATTCCCAACATCACACCATTCCAAGCCTCCGCCTCCTCCTCCGCCTTCGCCTTGCCACAGTTTTACTTTCACTTGAAATCGGTTTTATGGCTGACTTTTTATGTCTGCTGATTTGTTAATTGACACGTCATTTGCTCATTATGTTGGTCTAGGGTTTCGCTTTATCTTCTCTTTCTTTCTTTTTTTTAATAAGCCAGTCCGGCTTCATGGTTCCGTCCGGATTTGATCTGATAAGCTGCTTAACGAAATTTACAACTCGCCACCGAAACATAAACAAAAGGCCCATTTATATTGTCAATAGTTTCGTAGGTTTTATTTGCAGCCAAGATGATTCTTCTAAAGTTAACTAACTTATCTTAATGTCTTAATCAATCGGAAAGTTCTTAGAAACGAGAGCGGCGCCGTCTGCGTTTCTCATAGGGCGGCAGATACGTGTTGGCAGCTGCGGCTGGAGGTAGATACGTATTGGAGGGGGAGGTTGTCTCAGTGGGGAAGATCATGCGGCTGCCGGGACGATGTCGTTCATTGGCTCTATAATCGTAGTCCAATTGCTGCTGGTGTTGTGGCTGATGCTGCGGAGGCAAATCAATGGAACCCTGGGACACAGCCGCAGCAGAAGCTCCGTTATAGCCAATGTAGCCCTGGCCCTGGGGAATGGCTGCATAACTGGGCAATGGCGGTAAGTACCCCGGCTGAGGTGGCAATGGCGATGGCAAAGACACAGGCGACTCCTCCGGATAGTAGCCCTGCTCTGGTTGTGGCTGCTGCTCCGGATAGTAGCCCAGCGAAGATGCCGACGAAGGTGGCAAGGCTTGGCCTGCACCTGCCCCTGCCCCTCCATACTGTGCCTGAATTTGCTGCTGCGCGTGGGCTGCCTCCGCCTCCGTCCTGTATTTGACAAAATGAACTTTTGGCGTGTGTTTGTGTTGCTTCTGCAGAAGGCTCAGTTTGCTTGCCAGTTCGTTAGCATCCGTCTGCTTGTTGAGCACATAGATGGCGGTCTTGTCCTCGCTGCTCTGCTCCGCCAGGGCACTGAGAGCGCCCTCGACGACCTTGTTCTCCGGCGCCTTGATAAACACCACCTGCAAGTTCTTCTGCGTGAGACCGGCTATCCTGTGCTGCACAAACTCAGCCTCCTCGCCGGAGTCGTAAGGCGCTTCAAAGGCATAGAAATGCTTGTGGTAGTCCGCATGCTCTTGATATTGATCGCTGGCCTCTGATTGGTATTGGGATTCGGATTGGGTAGGGTAAGCGGGAGTCAAGCCGTGTGTGTCATAGCTGTGAGTCAACACTGTTGCTGCATTCTGCTGGTATTGATAGCCCAACTCCGCTGAGCAAACAGCCAACAGCATGGATAACTATGATAGAAGCGTTGAAACATTTAAACTGAATGTGATGCAGCACGCAGACTTACCACAATTGCGAGCATGATATAACCACCACGAAGATCGGCGAACATTTGTCTAGCCACATGCGAACTTAACAGCATTTTATAAAATCACACGAGCCGCAACTGGTCTCACAGTCCCTGCCCAAAGCGGGATCAGTTATGGGCATGGGTCACAGCCGCCTTAAAAGGTAATTGGCTCAATGCCAACCAAAGAGCGAAAGAAACTCTTACAACATTTCACCAAATTAAGGCTCTGTCACAACTTCAAATTAACTATATTTTATTTTGCAAGCTAAATCTAAATATAACAATGTTCAACAATGGAATCAGATCAGTCGTAATATATACATCGCCGCTCACTGACGGAAGCGCAGCAACGAAGCGGGCAGATATGAGTTCTGTGGGGCGCTGGGAGCGGCAGCTGGATGGGCGGGAGCTTGGGAGGCAAAGTTGAGGACAGGAGCAACACCGCCATCCTGGTGGGATGAAACACCACCCAACTGATCGTACTGACCCTGGATGGCACGCTGAGCGTTGGCAGCATCCTCGGGAGTGCGGTACTTAACGAAGTGCACCTCGGGCTTGTTGTTGTTATTGTTGCGCACGGTGTTCAGCTTGTTGGCCAAATCGTTGATATCGGCCTGCTTGTTCAGCACGTAAATGGCGGTCTCCTGCTGACCAGACTGCTTGGCCAGAGCCAGAGCGGCATCCTCTAGGCCGCTGTGCTCAGGACCCTTAATGAAGATTACACGCAGTGCCTGACGCAGGTTGCCAGCAACCTGATCCGAAGCAGCTGGTTCTTGGAAGTCACTCTCATCAGCTGTGTAGGTGAAGAACTCCTTTTGCAGCTCAGTGGGAGCAGCATATTGGGGCTCAGCAGCCGAGGGAGCGCCGATCGCAGCAGGCGCACTGCCGCCAATCTGCTCTGTGCCAGGGTAAGATTCGCGAATATCGCTGGCTCCTGGTGCCGCATAGGCAGGCTGATCCTGACTGGCCGCATAGCCCCCACCACCGCCGGGTGTGAAGGACAGACCCGAATTTGAGTGCTCCACAGGCTGGTAATTGTAGCCGAGCTTGTCGGCGCAGGCAACGGTCACAAGGCAGAGAACCTGAAAGGCAATGGAGTGAGATTCAATTAGGTGTGCTGAAGCTATCCTCCGGAAAGTTGTATGTATTTACAATCAAGGCGCGCATTTTGGTGGCTAACTCTGTACAGTTTGGTGTGTTGACGTCGAGTCTGTTGTCTTAAGCGACGCCCACGTCTTTTATGCGGTTTCAAATCAGCCAAATTAGCGCCGGCTCGACCAACTAATGCTTTTAAGTGCTGCACTTTGGCAGCTCTGCCAATTCCTCGATTTGCATTTTTACATTTTCCCTTTGATCTTTGCATCTCTGGCTGCCGATCTTGGCTAACTCAAATTCCCCCAATCGCTGCTCCATCAGTTTTTCTCCAACGAACGCAAGTAGCCAAATTCGCATTTTATAGATATTTGTTTTTGCAGCACACTTTGGCAATTTAAGCCAGCTTAAATGTTGGCTTTATCGCTGTCTTCTTGTCGATTTAAATAATTTTTTTTTTATTATTGTTTCTTACTTTTGCATAAAAATGTGGTGAGCATAGTTTAGATACCCTCACTGAGAGTACAACAATTTTGTAGCCTAATGAATCGGCTTACAAATTTCAATGAGGAGGGCTTACAGAAATCTCTAGAGATTGCCGTTTCCGACCCTATTAAGAATATATATACTCTTGATCAGCATCAACAGCCGTGTCCGTCTGTCCATATGAACCCCTACATCTCGAATACCATAAGAGCTACTATACTGATGAGCGTAGTGTATACAGAAATCGGGTTTGCATTCGTTTTATGGCTTTTCTTGTGATATTTTTTTTTATTAACTCTTGCAGCTTCTCTGCTTATGCTAATCAGGCATTGTGGGTGCTCTTGAACATAGCTGCGCTGCTGTCCACTTTATGGCTTCGGCTTCGGCTCCCCTAGCTGCCGTCGCTTTGTTATTGGCCATTCACGTCAAGCGGCCAACACGCACTGTTATCACTCAAACTCATACATTATGTATTGGACTTGGAGCGCAGTTCCGCCTTGCAGTTGCCATAAATTTACGTGCTAATAGTTTGTCTAACCTTTTACTTCACGCAGATTAACATTTTAATTATGATAAACAATTTCCATCGATTGTTTGGCGTGCACCAAGAGCTAAACCACAATCACAACTTTAGCTGAAATGTAAATTTTGTATGATTTGCGCTCGGCCTGGAATTTGTATGCCCACTCAGATGGCGGCGTGTAATAAGCGTTGTCGCATCGGAAGCTGCAACTTTGAGGCCGCAAGGAATTGATGTCTTCATCGTTTCGCAATGGCAGACATTTATGGATGTAGACGTCGCAGATAAGAAACATTTTGACAGATACATTTTAAATAAGAATTGTATTTGATGCATTCGTCAAATCAACCGATAACACAAGACTCAAAAACAAATATCGTACAGTATAGCTTAGAGTAGACTTCGAATCCGACTTCGACTCCTGTTTAGTAACGGAAACGCAGACGACGCAGCACCGACGACGGCAGGTATGAGTTCTCGGGGATGTGCGCGTTGGGCTGACGGACCTGCGAGGCAGAGGCGAAGTTCAGGGCGTTGGCCACGCCACCGTTGTGCGACTGGCTGCTGCCGCCCAGGGAATCGTACTGCGACTGGATGGCCTTTTGGGCATTGGCAGCATCCTCGGGAGTGCGGTACTTCACGAAGTGCACCTCGGGCTTGTTGTTGGCGTTGCTGCGGATGGCGTTCAGCTTGTTGGCCAGATCTCCGATATCAGCCTGCTTGTTCAGGACATAGATGGCGGTCTGTTGCTCGGCAGCCTGCTTGGCCAGGGCCAGGGCAGCGTTCTCCAGACCACGGTTCTCGGGGCCCTTGATGAAGACAACACGCAGACCCTTGTTCACGGAGCTGGAGGCGCGTTCCAAAGCCTGGGGCTCATCGAAATCATCTTCGTTGGCAGAGAAGGTGAAGAATTCCTTGTTCAACTCAGATGAGGGAGCAGCATTGTATTCAACGGGAGCATCAAAGCCACCACCCAGGCCGCTATCCAGACTGCCAAAGTTGCTGCCTCCTCCAAGTCCTCCCAGGGAGCCACCGCCGAGTCCTCCACCCAGGGAGCCACCGCCAAGTCCTCCACCCAGGGAGCCACCGCCGAGTCCTCCACCCAGGGAGCCACCGCCAAGTCCTCCACCCAGGGAGCCACCGCCAAAGCCGCCTCCAATGCTGCCAGCATCGAGTCCTCCACCAATGCCGCCACTGCCGCTGCCAGGAGCGAACGATAATCCTGAGCTGGAGTGTCCTACGGGCTGGTAGTTGTAGCCCAGCTTATCGGCGCAGGCGGCGGCCACCAGGCACATTACGATAAAAGCGCGCATCTTTGTTCTTGGTTCTAGTTGGAGCTCTGAAGTCAGAATGATGTGGGCAAGAGGCGGAGAGCCATTTATACGATTGGATATCAATCAGAACAAGCGTTTGACAACCATGCCAGTGATCGCGATAAGATCCGCGTCCGCGTCATTGTTGCTGCTTTAGAGCCCAGGTGGGCTCTAACGGGTTTTCTTTCAGGCCTGGCTATGACCGCAGCAATGTCGGCGGCGTTGATTAAAATTTGATGAACTCGCCGCTTACAAACGAACATACAAAATTTTTATGCAAATCAGAATCAGTGACGTTGGCAGCGCAGCCGGGAGTGGCAGAGTTGGTAGCAGAGATCGTGGCGGCGGCAGCGGCAGCTCCAAATTGTTTGGCTGTTCAGTAGCCAAGTTCTTTTGTTCGCCTATTTTGTTATGCTAATCAAAGCCACGATGATTGAAAGTGAGTGCGATGTGTGGATGTGGATGTGGATGTATAGTTGTGGGCCAATTTCCGAGCTAAATAGTTTTAAATTACCCGGCCAAACAGTTTTGGTCATTGTCCGCTGGCGCTACATGCAATTTGTCAAAACGAACGCATTGACAAATGCCAACAACATTTGCTTAGAAAAATGTGTGGGAAGCTCCAACTGACATCTGAACAAGCAGAATGGAGGGTAAACAAAATGGTCAACAAAATACCAAACAAAATGCTGTCAAAAGAACTCGTTATACAGATATTGTTGTCATAAATATGTATGTTGTATATACAGATGTATATTTTTCGCAATTTTCATAACTGGCCAAAATAGGCGGATTTATAATTTAACCCACTAAACCAGTTTGCTGGAATAAAACCAGGAAAAAAACAAGGTAGGAAAGCTTTGATCACTTTGTCGAAAATAGTACACTATCTAGCTACTCTTTCTAGCTCCAATCCAATGTAGATACATTATTTTGCTCAATTTAAATCAAGTTTAATTAACGACTTCAAGGGTAGCATTTCTGCATTATATATTGGTAAACTCCGAAAGGAATTCTAGAGTTGTTAGTTTTTGTTTTAAAACCAAAAATTCCGACTATAAGGTACTCGTACTCACCATCTATTGCATATTGGACAGACAGACGCCTCACGAGTACAATGCACTCGCTTAGTCTACTATTACGAGTATATAAAGTTGGCATGTTTTGTGCATTAAAGAAATAGAGGGATGGCTAAGGCTGAATTTTATAAGATTTTTGTAATCCAAAGTAAGTCCTGATGGAGGGTCGGCATTGAGATTAGATAATATCACTTCAAATAAACGGATATTTGCCGATTAAATATTAAAATAGATTTCACTATGAATCAGCGTTAAATGCAGGTTATTGATTTATTGATTCAAGCTAGGAATTCTTGAATTTTCTTTGAGTAACTAATTTTAATGTTTGGCAAATACAAACCATTCTCGGGAAGAAATGTGTAATATATTTTAGTACACAACATATTAATGTGATCACAATTTTGTGTATTAATGAACATTAACACAATTTACGGGCTTCTGCATATATTCCAACCCAAACTATTTCATTGTTATCCAATCGAATGAGATACATGGACAATCTCATATAAACTCATTTCATTATGCTGAGCCATATTATGAACCCTAGTGTGGATACTCAATGCTTCGTTTCGTGCGTTACAAACCTTAGGACACAGTTAAAATACCCTTGAAATGGCAAGGAAAAATCATATATAAAATTCAAATCGCTTTCAAAAATTTAACATTCCATGACTAGGAATTTTCGTTGCGAACATCCGCAAAATATGTAAGAATTTAAATTTAAATTTAACAAGCAATTTATTTTCGAATTGAAGCCTATAACAATAACAATAAAAACAACAATGGAGCTTTACAATTTACAAAAACAAGTCAAAGCTTTGCTTAGAAACGTAGACGGCGCAGAATGTTGGCGGGCAAATAGGTGCTGCCCGGCGTCACTGGTGGTACGTAAGACGAGATTGGAGCCGTGGCCTCAGGAATAGCACCAAGTCCAGACGGAGATCCCGAGAACAGGCGATCTTCCACTGGGGCAGAAGCCTCTCCACCAATGTGCTCGCGAGCCGGCGCAGGTGCCTGAGAGGCAAAGTTCAGTGAGGAGGCCACACCGCCGTCCTGGTGGGATGAAGCACCACCCAACTGATCGTACTGACCCTGAATGGCCTTCTGGGCATTGGCAGCATCCTCGGAAGTGCGGTACTTAACGAAGTGCACCTCGGGCTTGTTGTTGCGGCTGGCACCAACAGCATTCAGCTTGTTGGCCAGATCTCCAATATCGGCCTGCTTGTTCAGCACATAGATGGCGGTCTCCTGTTGGGCAGCCTGCTTGGCCAGGGCCAGAGCAGCATCCTCCAGACCACTGTGCTCCGGGCCCTTGACAAATACCACTCGCAGGGCCTTCTTCAGGTTGCTAGCCACCTGCTCGGAAGCAGCCGGATCGTTGAAGTCGCCCTCATCGGCGGTGTAGGTGATGAATTCCTTCTCCAGTTCGGGCTGGGCGGCAGCATAGTTTGGAGCATCAGCCGAGGGGGCAGCGAAGGAACCGGGAGTGCTGTCGTGGAAGTTGCCTAGAGGAGCCGAAGACTGGTGCTGCGGCTGGCCAAAGCTGGCCAGTCCAGGGCCAGCAGCAAAGCTGGGTGCATCGTTGCTGGCAGCACCACCGGGCAGGAATGAAGGCCCACTAGCGAAGCTGGGTGCATCATTGCTAGCCGCGCCGCCAGGCAGGAAGGAGAGCCCGGAGCCGGAGTGGGCCACTGGCTGATAGTTGTAGCCCAGTTTGTCGGCGCTGGCCACAGCCACGAGGCAGCAGCAGAGCAGAACAGAGAATCGAGACATTATTGCTGTTGATGTTGAGTGAGGTAGCTGGCGGCGAAATGTGATGCTGATAGCAGATATCGCTGTGGTTTTTATGCAATCGCCGCCCATATGGATCATTTACCATTATGCAAAACGCTCTTGCAGATATAGAATAATAATGCCGGCTAAATTTATGCAAAAGAACGACTTCAATGCAACACCTTTGTTGGATTAATACGAGCTTCGCTGCCAAGCAGAGAAGTTGTCCATGTACGCTGTGATGTTGTGGCCATTAAACTGATATTAAATTCAATATTCTGCATTTATCAATAATTTATGTTATTCTTTTTGACCATGTTTTCTTGTATGCTTTATACACTTATTGAGGGTCCACATATTTGATGGCTATGCTTGAGACGCGTTTAAACAAAGCAGCATGCCGAAATAGTCTCTGATCTTCTTCGGTGTGAGATCAGGTGTCTTGTGAATAAGCTACAGAATTCGATCTGTTATAAATATGAACAGAACGATTAGATGTTTATACTAAATTCAAATATCTATAATAATAGAGCTGGCAAACAATCGATTACATTATAGATATATACAATTTTGACTTTGTCGCGGCACAATCGATTGTTTTTTGAATGATTGGTAAAATTTACTTTCACCGTTTGATAACGCTGAGACACAGATATCATCAAGCAATTTAGTGACAATTTCTCTTAAAATACCAGTCAAGTGTGGTTTTCTCCATTCTCCATGCAAATCTTAAAGGCAGATCTTAAAACTAGAGATGGGTTATAAAGAACAATTATAAAAGTATGAGGAGCGCATGGGGCCATGGTGCAAATTTGTATAACAGAATGTTGTCAAATGCTAAGTGTTCATATAGCTTTCTTTCTTGTTGTTACAAGAATTCCCATCTACTGATCTGTTATAATCCAACCCTTTTATAATTAAACCCATCGTATAATGTAATCAACTAGGCAAGAGTATGACACTATCGGCTTGTAAATCATAGCATTTCTTCCTTTTTGGTTCAGCAACCTTGTCCAAGTCCAAATCAAAATCTTGCTAATGAATAAAATGAAATAAAATAAAAAGTTTACTAACCACAAATCGTAAACCCAATTCTGGTCAATTTCATTGGCATTGGCCATTTTTCATATTTATTTCATGTATTTGCAATATGGATATAGATATCGAGATGGAGACGGCCGGGATTCAGAGTGTCGTTAGAAGTCAAACAAAGCATGCAAATGAGGCGCGCCTAGCGCATTATTGCTGCCAAACAAATATATATTTTAACGATACGCGAAATTATTATTGCCTCCATTGTGGGGCTTTGTATTTGGAATTTTTGGTTTTTTGGCTATTTGATATTTACTTTATGCTTCAGGTTTTATGTTCGCTTTTCTGCTTTGTCTTTTGCAGCCGCTTTATGCAAATGTTGCGGGTGGAGGCGACCTTCTGCACTTGGCACCGGAAGTGCGACTTCATCGCTAAAAATAACCGCCATCTTTCGACGTTCGGCGTCTTGTGATTTCGATAATGATCATGATCATAATCACAATCGAGATCGAGATCGTAGTCGCCAGCCGCTAATTGACGACCCCTGAACTGCAGCGCCGTGTCAGCGCCAAATGAGATAATTTGATAATTGGGCGTTTAATGATTAACTTGGCGCCGCTCATTTGGCAATCAAAATCAGCGCTGGTAAGTGGTAAGTTCTCGCTCGTTTGCATTTCAAGTCCCACCTCGAATTTGTCACTATGCAAAATCTGCAGCGGCACTATGACAAATCATAAGGCAACCCAGTGCCAAAGAGACCATAAAAAAGTCAGACTTCGAAGCATATTATTTATGTATTTTTAAGGCAAATGCGAGCTGTTCATAATTCACGGCTTTTCATCATGCGAATGCAAATCAATTGCAGCTGCCTTTGTCTTAGCGCAGAGATGTGGTCAAAGTTGGCTCATCTGGAGAACTGAATCTTGCACTTATAAAAGTCAGCACTGCGGTCAACCAGAGCAGTTACAAACCATCGCTTCAAACAACCCAATCTCCAATTGTGTATCTGAAATCGCAATGCGTGTCGCAATCGTACTCTGCATCTTGGCTGTGGCCAGCGCCGACAAACTGGGCTACAACTATCAGCCGGTGGCCCACTCCGGCTCCGGGCTCTCCTTCCTGCCTGGCGGTGCGGCTAGCAATGATGCACCCAGCTTCGCTAGTGGGCCTTCTTTCCTGCCAAGTGGTGCTGCCAGCAACGATGCACCCAGCTTTGCTGCTGGCCCTGGACTGGCCAGCTTTGGCCAGCCACAGCACCAGTCTTCGGCTCCGCTAGGCAACTTCCACGACAGCACTCCCGGTTCCTTTGCTGCCCCCTCGGCTGATGCTCCAAACTATGCTGCCGCCCAGCCCGAACTGGAGAAGGAATTCATCACCTACACCGCCGATGAGGGCGACTTCAACGAACCGGCTGCTTCCGAGCAGGTGGCTAGCAACCTGAAGAAGGCCCTGCGAGTGGTATTTGTCAAGGGTCCGGAGCACAGTGGTCTGGAGGATGCTGCCCTGGCCCTGGCCAAGCAGGCCGCCCAACAGGAGACCGCCATCTATGTGCTGAACAAGCAGGCTGATATTGGAGATCTGGCCAACAAGCTGAATGCTGTTGGTGCCAGCCGCAACAGCAAGCCCGAGGTGCACTTCGTCAAGTACCGCACTCCCGAGGATGCTGCCAATGCCCAGAAGGCCATTCAGGGTCAGTACGATCAGTTGGGTGGTGCTTCATCCCACCAGGACGGCGGTGTGGCTTCCTCACTGAACTTTGCCTCTCAGGCACCTGCGCCGGCTCGCGAGCAAATTGGTGGAGAGGCTTCTGCACCCGGTGCCAGCTATTTGCCCGCCAACATTTTCCGCCGTTTCCGTTTCTAAGCGAATGCCAAAGGTCCTTCTTGTTAATTAGTTCTCATGTTGTTACAACTTTTCAATAAACGATAAAAAAATGAAGATTCTAACTTTTATTTGAAGTGGTAACTGGTATGGAATGGGTAATAGATGTTTGCTTCTGGTTGCACACTCAGATTAAATATTTTGTTCTTATATCTCTTCTGTGTTTGTATGTAATGTGCCGATGATATCTGGGAAACTTCTCATTCAGGATTTTTAACTGTGCCCGCTAGATGATGTCAATGTGGCTTTGCTTGCTTTGCACCATAGTTCTTAGACATAAGTCCAGATAGATTTTGCCACTGCGTTATACAGAATGACCTTACAGTCGAGGATAAGGGGATAGACAGCGTTTATTAGCCAGTAGAGGTTGAGTTCAGACGAGCCATTTTGGCTTCTTGGACCAGGTGAGTGGCCTGTCCTGGTGAACACCCAGGTCAGCTACTCCGTTGGCTTGGGGGATGCAGGCGTTGTTCTTGGAAACCTTAATCACACGTTGCCTGCTGGAAATATTATAGAACGTACTTGGGGAGCTACGTTAAGGTCAGCTACGACTTCATGTTTCTGATAATGCCTTGCTTTTAAAAGGCGCAAATGGTTCCATTTACATTTACACCGGATCAACTAATAGCTCAGTTGACCTTTGCGATTAATCTGATTATGGTTCAAAGGGAGTACAATCCTGGTTTGTTATTTTTGTAGCTCATGAATGCTTTTTAGGGATCTTCGTAATCTTTACTCATTTTTATAGCCATAATAGGAGAAATTCCATTAAACACATTCTTAAGCAGTGAAGAAGGCATCTACTTTTCTCTCACAGTCTTCATAAGGATGTTTGAAGGACTGAATCAGATGGTCTCTCATATTCGCTAGATCTCCTATAGCCCTATATAATACGCCCCTATAATAATGAATGTTTTGTGTTATTTTATTCCATGATTATCAAACCATAGCTTTGTGCAAAAGTGCGTTGTGTCACGACCAATTTATGGCTACTGACGCTGAACTATAACCGCTCGATGACGTAGATCGACTAATTGGAAATTGAGATATTTCTTCCGGCAGTGTTATCGTGCCTTGAACTCTACACTTTATTCGGAATTTCTGTCAGCTCTTATAGAATTTATTTATTTAAATTCAAAGTTGATTCAACTTGACAAAGCAGAGACTGTAGCCATAAATAGAATTATGTGAAAGAATAAAAAAGTTTGAGCGACCCGTAGACGGAAGTCCTAGTTTGCACAACTTGGAATTTGGTTTTACGACCACTAAACATTTGTCGATGTAGATGTTATTACTTCGGAAACGGGTTCAATAGTTTTGCAGTGTTTCCCCAGCCGAATTCCAGTTGGCGGCATCCAAATGAATGCCGCTTTAAGTAGAACTGGGCGCCGACAACCGGTCCGGGCTCATTCCCGTCTGCATTTGGATAGAAAGTTGACGTGAGCTAACTATCTTTTCGGATAGTTTTTGCATAATCGATTCATAAGCGCAGCGCTTTGCCCGAGAAACCCGTTGAGTTATGAACCCGAACCCGTTGACAACCAATTTGGGCTATTGTTCTAAGTCCCATCTAGCTACGATTCGGGTGTATAAAAGGTGAGGGCCGCAGCTTCAGGATTCAGTCTTGGTCTTTGCCCGTTCAGCGCACATATCAACAATTCAATTCACAAGCACAATGCGTTTCCTCATCGCCCTCTGTCTGGTTGGCGCCGCATGCGCCCAGTATAACTACCGTCCTGGCTTCAATACTGCCTCCGCTTCGGACAACATTCCCAGCGTGTCCAATGATGCCTATGGACCCAGTGATGGATTTGGTTCCGAGAGCCGTCCAAGCAGCTCCTACGCACCTTCCGGCGAACTCGATAAGGAATACTACACATACGAAGCCGACGAGAACGACTTTTACGATCCAGCTGCCTCAGAGCAGGTGAACAACAGCGTCAGGAAGGGACTGCGCGTTGTCTTCATCAAGGGCCCTGAGAACCGCGGCTTCGAGGACGCTGCCCTGGCCCTGGCCAAGCAGGCTGCCGAGCAAAGAACCGCCATCTATGTCCTGAACAAGCAGGCTGACATCGGTGATCTGGCCAACAAGTTCAACGCCGTCCGCCAGAATGCCAACAACAAGCCCGAGGTGCACTTCGTCAAGTACCGCACACCCGAGGATGCTGCCAACGCTCAGCGTGCCATCCAGTCGCAATACGACAACCTGGGCGGCAGCAGCCAGAGCATCAACGGCGGCATTGCTCCCGCCATCAACTTTGCTTCCCGGGCTCCAGTTGCTCCGTCTCGCGGTGCCAACTATGCCGCTCCCGCTGGCGCCGTCAGCAACTCGTACCTGCCCGCCAATATCCTGCGCCGTCTGCGCCTGCGTTAAAAAACTCCTGTGATGCCTAGGATGGAGTGGATGGGGGTGGACTGATTATTGTTTTCTTTGCACTTTATTTGAGCACCAATAAAATCGACAAGCCGAATCCGAACTAATCTAAACAAAAGCCACAAAAAGCGATCTTATTTTTACTTTTGTTGCAGCATTCCACATTCCATTTTCTATGGACATTTGTGTCTTGTCGCATTGTGCTCGGTTATTGCATTTTTATGCTCATGTCTTTGATTTTTATCACTTTTCCTTATAATAACATTTATGCAAAGCTGAATTGTTCAGGCCGCGCCAGCAGCACCAGCGCCGACACAAAAGACGAGAGAGCTGCCTACTTTGTAGGCGGAAAAAACATTTAGCGACGTCGCTTTGTCTTTATCGAGAAGCTGAAGCCGCGCTGACAGCCTCGAAGACAGATTTGTATAAATAATAACTGGCGTCGCAGCAATGGACAGAAACAAAACGCACTCCAAACCAAGAGAACCTCCACAGCAACAGCAGAATCCAAGATGCGCGCCTTCATCGTAAGTTTTCGACAAGCCAAAGCCAAAGGATAACTAACGGATTACTCCTTTACTCCATGCTCGTTTAGGTTATGTGCTTGGTTGCAGTCGCCTGCGCCGACAAGTTGGGCTACAACTACCAACCCGTTGCACACTCCGGCTCGGGATTGTCCTTCAATCCTGGTAGCAGCAGTGGCAGCATTGGCGGTGGCTCCCTTGGAGGACTTGGTGGCGGCAGCATTGGCGGTGGCTCCCTAGGTGGACTTGGTGGTGGCAGCATTGGCGGTGGCTCCCTGGGTGGACTCGGTGGTGGCAGCATTGGCGGTGGCTCCCTAGGTGGACTTGGTGGCTCTTTGGGTGGACTCGGTGGTGGCAGCATTGGCTCTCTGGGTGGACTCGGCGATGGCGGCAGCCTTGGCGGTCTGAGTGGTGCCCCTGTGGAGGCTCCTGTTGCCTACAATGCCCCTGCCCCAGCTGCTGAATTGGAAAAGGAATTCTTCACCTACACTGCCAACGAACAGGACTTCGATGAGCCCCAAGACTTGGAGCGCGTGTCGAACGCTGTGAACAAGGGTCTGCGTGTTGTCTTCATCAAGGGCCCCGAGAACCGTGGTCTGGAGAACGCTGCCCTGGCTCTGGCCAAGCAGGCTGCCCAACAGGAGACCGCCATCTATGTCCTGAACAAGCAGGCCGATATCGGTGATCTGGCCAACAGGCTGAACGCCATCCGCAGCAACAGCAACAACAAGCCCGAGGTGCACTTCGTCAAGTACCGCACTCCCGAGGATGCTGCCAATGCCCAGAGGGCCATCCAGGGTCAGTACGACTCTCTGGGTGGATCTTCCCAGGCTCATGATGGTGGCGTTGCTTCCGCCCTGAACTTCGCCTCTCAGGGTCCAGTGCGTCAGGCTACTGCCCAGACTCCCGACAACTCGTACCTGCCCACTTCGGTGTTCCGTCGCCTTCGCCTCTAAAGACTTGATTCCTTTCTGTTATACAATCCTGTTGAGTAATTATATCTATTGTTAATAATGAATATCGAATGAGTAAAATAAACACACCAATTAATAACGAAAGAAAAGAAAACTATTGCATCTTGGCTTCGATCAATTTCTCACAAGCAGAAAATTTGTAACAGTTGGAACAAAGTCGCAGATCGCGAGTTAAGTAGACTGCTTTCCTCCTAACGTAGCTTTCCTACTCCATAGCTACTCTGAAATGGATTTCTACTATATGTAACTGGACTTTGAACAGAAACCTAAAAAACTTAATAATAACATATTCAATTCAATGATTATCTTTTTTTTTAGATTTTTTATATGAAAAATGTTCATATGCCATATTAGTATATATATATTGAACCTCTTTCGTGACTTTATTCAGTTTGACTATGAGAAACTTAAATTATAATGTTGTTAAACTTTACCTGAAAACAAGAAAGAAAGGTTAACCTCGTTTAACCGAAGCCTTTTTACCAATGCAGAACTACAAACTATGTATCTTGATCCTTAAAAATATCGTCAACGGAATTGTAGGCTTCTAAAACGCATTTGCTTAGTTATCGCTGCGCGCCAACTAATACTTCTTCACAAACTAGAGAATAGCAATAGAAATAGGCAGTGAAGACATCTTCTTCTTAACTTCCTTTTAAAGGTATTGTTTATGCATCTTCATCAATAAAGTCACTCATTCTTGAGGGCTCGTCATCTCTCTCTCTTTCTATCCTACTTCAATTTCTACCGTTAAAAGCGATCATACTGAAAGGGATGGGAAAAAGACTTTCTATAGCAGCTAAATGACATAGTTGTCCGATCCGGATCAAATTTGGTCAACGGACTTACGCTGCACCTTTAGGAAGATTTCTCGACAGACTATATGATATAGTAGTCTGACGATTGACAATTTTTATATATTTGGAGTTTACGGCAGAAATAAGCTTAAACTGAAAGGCCACTTCGCATAGAAACAGACGGACGGACAGACGAATATGGCTATATCGACTCGGCCTGTCGTACTGATCAAAAATATATATACTTTATGGGGTCGAAGATGCGTTCTTTTATGCGTTACAGTAATCATGGCGAAATTATAATAAATAACCTCTGCCAGGGAGTAGAAAACACATATGATGTCTCTCTTGTTGTTTTATTAAGTTAAAAATATAACTAAAAATAGTCATTATTTTAAAATTTTAGAATATTTTATGCAGCACTTTATATAAATGATGATTCAAGTCAAGACCGATTCAAAACATTAAGTTTTCGTTCCAAACCTATTGAAATATATATCTCGAATTTATGCACATATTTTCAACAAATATGATTCAACATTAAACATAAAACGCCATCTGATCTACAGGAAATACCGTTCACATTCGTATCCTTCAGTATATGTATAACACTGGGTTGATCTAGGAATATATAGGAGAGACTCACCAAATTTGGTATAGAGATTAATATGCAGATGAAGTCTGTCTCCGAAGCCTTCATACAATGTTCTACATATTGCTCTCAAATTTCGGCATTGTAATATTCTTAAAAACACATTATCTTCCGATCTACCAAAATTGAAAGCAATCAGGATGTAACTATTGATAAAATCAGGCAAATAATATATATTGCCTACTTCTGAGGGATCCCTGCTAAGGTACCTGTTATACTATTCACAAAATATGTGATTGTATATTCATTTTGTCATGAAATTTGCAAGGCACAGTAGGAATTCTCGGAAAACTATATAAAGTATATATGTTCTAAATCAGCACGACAATCAGCCATGTCCGTCCCTTCTTCTGTCCTTCTGTTTCAACACAAAGATCTCAGAAGTCTTAAGAACTACAGAGATGAAATTGTTACTGGATTTTTCTTTTGTCTGCCCGCAGGTTATGTTCGAGATTCATCTAGATTGCACAACTATATCATATAGCTCCCATATAACCAATTGATCCTGCAGGAACATTTAGTAGAATAACTTTTCGGGTTTTCATTAACATTAAGCCAAGATCGGGTCTAGATCGGTTAAATATTTACAATGTGAGTGGTATATGAGCTTCTAAGGTAGCCTTCCTTTCTTGTCTCTTACCAAGGTGTCAGTCTCTCCCAGTCAAATTATAATCGTGATTGCCTGAAAAACACTTCGCATGGAGTGAATCTTTTAAATATCTTAGATTTTAAAAGTGTTCACAAATAAAAGAAAATATTGATTTTTGGAATAATCTGCGTAAACTCTTTTAATATTGAATAAATTATTTATGTTGAAATTTACAATGTCTCTCTAACATTATAAGCCAGAAAGCCCAATAATCGTTCATGTTGAATGCAATTCGGTTTCACACTTCAA
The DNA here is from genome assembly GCA_037043425.1 of Hirtodrosophila duncani. Classification (NCBI taxonomy): domain Eukaryota; kingdom Metazoa; phylum Arthropoda; class Insecta; order Diptera; family Drosophilidae; genus Hirtodrosophila; species Hirtodrosophila duncani. The sequence continues at coordinate 1,637,393 of JBAMBM010000820.1, read as the reverse complement.
TTCAGAAATAATCTATTAAATTTTGAGAAATAGTTTGAAAAACCAATTTGTATAACTATGATCTAACCGGTTATAAAAAAAAATCATATTCGTTTTAAATTATTTGACAATCCTAATATCGCAGTCGTACATATCACTTTGGCGTATCTGTTGAGCACTTCATTAACTGAAGCTCCTAATTTCTAACTATTTGCCAAGCACATAAATCAAATCGGCTAAAGCTGTTGTCATCGATTGGATTAAATATATAAATAAGCAACTGCATACGGTCCTACATAAAACAAACTCGTAGCCTTGCCGAAGAATTTGAGGGAAATATTTATATATAATATTATATATGTTATACCTACATACCTACATAATTATGACCTAACTGTTCGACCGCGTGGCTGCGGTATGCGTATGCTCATGCATATAAACTCATTTCAATCTTCGGACTGCTCGCGACATATTAATTTTATAATTTAATATTAATTCTTGTAAAATTATTGAATAAAAAACTCGAATATTTGAATAACCTAAAACAATCAGACGCAGTCGCAGCGGTTGCCGAAGACGAAGACGACGACATCGACATTGCCCATTGAAACGCAACAAAAATTCCAAATCGACCATAAAACCAAAGAGGCAAAAACCTTTGTAGGCGGCAAAACACAGTGGCATCAAAGCGATTTCTATGCAAGCGGCGGCGCCGCGGCGGCAGTTTGTTTTTATCAGCCTCGAAGATGGATTTGTATAAATAATAAAGATCGTCCCAGGTAGAAGACAGAAGCAACTCATACCTCAAAGCTGAAGAACTAAAGAAATCGCAGTTCAAGACAAGATGCGTGCGTTCATTGTGAGTTAGCAAAATACCAAATGTTAACAAGGATCATAAGGATTTAACTTGTTCTTATTATCTTGCAGGTTATGTGTTTGGTGGCAGTCGCCTGTGCCGACAAGTTGGGCTACAACTACCAGCCCGTTGCACACTCCGGCTCAGGATTGTCCTTCAATCCTGGTAGCAGCAGTGGCAGCATTGGCGGTGGCTCCCTTGGAGGACTTGGTGGCGGCAGCATTGGCGGTGGCTCCCTGGGTGGACTTGGTGGTGGCAGCATTGGCGGTGGCTCCCTGGGTGGACTCGGTGGTGGCAGCATTGGCGGTGGCTCCCTAGGTGGACTTGGTGGCTCTTTGGGTGGACTCGGTGGTGGCAGCATTGGCTCTCTGGGTGGACTCGGCGATGGCGGCAGCCTTGGCGGTCTGAGTGGTGCCCCTGTGGAGGCTCCTGTTGCCTACAATGCCCCTGCCCCAGCTGCTGAATTGGAAAAGGAATTCTTCACCTACACTGCCAACGAACAGGACTTCGATGAGCCCCAGGATTTGGAGCGCGTGTCGAACGCTGTGAACAAGGGTCTGCGTGTTGTCTTCATCAAGGGCCCCGAGAACCGTGGTCTGGAGAACGCTGCCCTGGCTCTGGCCAAGCAGGCTGCCCAACAGGAGACCGCCATCTATGTCCTGAACAAGCAGGCCGATATCGGTGATCTGGCCAATAAGTTGAACGCCATCCGCAGCAACAGCAACAACAAGCCCGAGGTGCACTTCGTCAAGTACCGCACTCCCGAGGATGCTGCCAATGCCCAGAAGGCCATCCAGGGTCAGTACGACTCTCTGGGTGGATCTTCCCAGGCTCATGATGGTGGCGTTGCTCCCGCCCTGAACTTCGCCTCTCAGGGTCCAGTGCGTCAGGCTACTGCCCAGACTCCCGACAACTCGTACCTGCCCACTTCGGTGTTCCGCCGCCTGCGATTCTAAATTTCCTATTGGACATAACTTAAACCTACAATGATTGAAGGAGCAATCTTTCTTGTTATCAAATGTTGACTAATACTTAATTTCACAAATATACAAAATATAAAAACAGAAGGAAATTGATCTTGAATATTAGAAGTATTTAAACGATATATCGTTTAATGAACTAATGAAGCAATGAAATGATCGCAAAGGTAGCGAAAAATGGCAAGGGTGCCTTGAGAAGCTTAGTAGAATCTTATGTTAATTGAGAGTCCCTTGGCAAAAAATGAATGAAAATTCAAATATATTCCTAACTCAGAGTGCTACACATTATATATCTGTGTCTGAGGACTAGAAAAGAGGTATATAAGAGTCATGAATTTGGATTGAAGATTAGCTCGGGAGATTGAAAATAACAAAAACTACTTAGTGAGTCCTACTCAAACTGCCCTAATTACTGATCAGAATTTGTATTCTCAATCACAATAGGTGAAATATTTCGATTATCTATCAATATGGTTGATCGATTTACTGGGACCTACGCCTACTTGTTCTCCATGTTTCCAGTTTGACTATTTATCCATGGCTTAAATGTTTTCTGTCAGTTCGCAAACTCTTTAACTAATTAACCATCATTAATTTGTCTTAAGCTGTATAAATTAAGTACAAGATTAGATTCACCCACCTATTCGGTTCCAGTGCCAAATGTTTAAAGCGATCTCCTAGTTAGCCGGCTGACTAATTAACTAATTGTTACCCGATGACAGCTCAAGGCCAACGAGCTTTCAGACACCGTTAGATGGCCTGGTTTTCGTTGCGGCATCACCATGTATCACGTACAATTAGAAAGGAATCTCAAGTGCATCCCACTCACAGCCGTAAACACTATCTGGCAAGATTTATGTCCCATCGAAACCTGATTTGACAAAAATAAGACAAAAATATCTAAACATTAATTTTATTGGGCTGACGATCACTTTTTTGTTGAAATCATTAACAAATAAGCGATTCTGTATACATAATCAAAATATAACAAAAAAAGAGTCAGCTCAATTCGAGTTGCGTGAGCCGGGCTGACTCTCAGGTCTGAAGTCTTAAGTCTTATGCATAAATTATAAGCCAATTATGAGTGAATCACGGCTAACCAATCACCGCTCGGAAAACGAACCCGACAGCATCGGCACCAGCACCAGCTTCGCCAACGGCAAAGTCGGTGCGATTGAAGCCGCAGAAAACAATGTGTTAAATGTGTTAAGAGCGAAATTATGTTAACAGATTAACAGCATTCCAAAAGGCCCGCTGGCCAATAGCCAATCGCCATTCTCCAGTCGCGGCCATATCGACGGCCGAAACGGCTGAAAGTAGAAGTGAAGCGCGACGGCTTAATTCGACCAGATGGACTGGTCTAATTATGCCAGCCGTAGCGTTGGCGGTATAAAAGCTTTGTTAATGAAATCTTTGACAGCATTCTAATAGAACAGTTCGACAACGATACCATCGGAGAGAGCAGCAGTAGAAGGATGCGCGCATTGATTGTTTTGTGTTTGGTGGCAGCCGCTAGCGCCGGCCGTTTGGGTTACAATTACAGGCCTGGCCAGAGTGATATCGGCTCGGGCAGCGGTGCTGGTGACATTGGCAGTATTGGTGGCAGTGGTGGCATACCTAGCATCGGTGGTGCCGGTGGCCTGGCCGGACCAGTCAGCTATGATGCTGCACCACAGGCTGAGGTTCAGAAGGAGTTCTACTCTTTCTATGCTAACGAAGCCGACTTTGACGATCCCGATGCACAGCGCAAGATCGCTGCCTCCGTGAAGAAGAGCGTACGTGTGATCTTCATCAAGTCACCAGAGAACCGCGGCTTCGAGCAGGCTGCCCTGGCCCTGGCCAAGCAGGCTGCCGAACAGCAGACCGCCATCTATGTCCTCCACAAGCAGCCCGATATCAACGATCTGGCCAACAAGTTCAATGCCGTCCGCCAGAATGCCAACAACAAGCCCGAGGTGCACTTCGTGAAGTACCGCACTCCCGAGGATGCTGCCAATGCCCAAAAGGCCATCCAGTCGCAGTACGATTCCCTGGGCGGCAGCAGCCAGTCGCACAACGGTGGCGTGGCCAATGCCCTGAACTTCGCCTCCCGCTCGCCAGCGCCAGTGCGCGCCGGACAGGCTCCGGTCCCCGATAGCGAGTACCTTCCCGCCTCGATTCTGCGTCGTCTGCGCCTGCGCCTGCGCCGTTAAGAGCCGAACGAAGACAAAATTGTTAGAACTGAATGTTGAATTTTTTGAGAAATAAAATAATAGAATAATAGACGAATCTTCTGGGTATGAAATGCATTTTGCCATAATGGTGGGGTGAGATCAGTATGCAAGAGAAAATCAGAAGATATGTATGAATTAACCAAATTGGCGATCAGCTTGCCTTATACTCTTCAAGACAATCTAACATAAGTTGTGTTTTGGTTTTTTGAAGAGGTGTAGGGCAGCTCATAAAGCAGAATTATTGGCCAGAGCTGGTGCAAGGCTGCGTCATGTCGCTAGTTAAGACAAGACACTAGAAGCAGTGCTATGTCAATCGATGCTTAAGTGGAAGCTGGTAGAATCGGCTTGCCAGTAAAGTTTTGGGTTATATTCACATATCAGTTGTGCTCAGTGCGGAAAAACCATGGAGCTTCCAACTTGTTTATTGTTAAGCCACCCAGAGCCATTTTTGTTATTATAATTATTTATTTTTTTGTTCCAAGCTCTACAATTCGAACTTACAAATTAGAACGCTATAAGTCGTTTTGCACCTCTGTTTTTGTGAAGCTCGAGTTCACAGAAATCCAAAAACCTCAAAGCTGATCCATCTGAATCAGGCGACTTAACCAAATTGCTAACGAAGGTCCAACTCAAGGGGGCCAACGTCAATATATTCTCTACAATTACTCAAATTTATGGTGAATTTATACTGAAAGTTGCATAGTGGAATAATGCCCCCCACCCCCTGCCCCCACTGGCTTTGCTATTGAACCAACTGCTTAAGAATACAACCTGGTATCGCAAGAGCTTTCGTTTTCAACTTTTAAATTCAACCAAATGAAGTGTCTTTGCATGTTCAATGCGTCTTTGTCCGCTGACCTATTCTAATCCGGATCAACCAACTGTATTGCATTGCTTCCATATATAAAAACAAGATTTGTGAATGGTATCTAAGATTATCTGCAATATTCGTGGATTTCTGCTGCACAAAAATGTGAATGCCAATCTACCACAATGATGAAAGGATTGTTTTGAGGCGTTTGCAAGCTCAGTGGAGTCGAATCTTTTCAATTGTATAAGCCGAGCTGGTTAGATTTAAATGTAGGAAAGTGAATTTATTTACGCATTAGTCAACAATAACTAGGTTTTAAAATCAGTCAAAGATCACTGGCTATTTCAAACCCTATCGATTTAGACACGGCGGAAGACCGAAGTTGGCAGGTAGGCGTTCTCGGGGGCCTTGGCGTTGACCTGGCGAGCGGGGCCCTGGGAGGCGAAGTTCAGGACGGGGGCAACGCCGCCGTTGTGAGCCTGGGAAGATCCACCCAGAGAGTCGTATTGGCCCTGGATGGCCTTCTGGGCATTGGCAGCATCCTCAGGAGTGCGGTACTTGACGAAGTGCACCTCGGGCTTGTTGTTGCTGTTGCTGCGGATGGCGTTCAACTTGTTGGCCAGATCACCGATATCGGCCTGCTTGTTCAGGACATAGATGGCGGTCTCCTGTTGGGCAGCCTGCTTGGCCAGAGCCAGGGCAGCGTTCTCCAGACCACGGTTCTCGGGGCCCTTGATGAAGACAACGCGGAGGGCCTTGTTCAAAGAGCTGGAAACCTTGTCCAAAGCCTGGGGCTCGTCGAAGTCCTGTTCGTTGGCGGTGAAGGTGAAGAATTCCTTTTCCAATTCAGCAGCTGGGGCAGGGGCATTGTAGGCAACAGGAGCCTCCACAGGGGCACCAGACAGACCGCCAGACAGACCGCCAAGGCTGCCGCCATCTCCGAGTCCACCCAGAGAGCCAATGCTGCCACCACCGAGTCCACCCAGGGAGCCACCGCCAATGCTGCCGCCACCAAGTCCTCCAAGAGAGCCACCGCCAAGACCGCCCAGAGAGCCACCGCCAATGCTGCCACCACCAAGTCCACCCAGGGAGCCACCGCCAATGCTGCCACTGCCGCTGCCAGGAGCGAACGACAATCCCGAGCTGGAGTGTCCTACGGGCTGGTAGTTGTAGCCCAGCTTGTCGGCGCAGGCAACCGCCACTAAGCACATAACCTGCACACAAAAATGAGTCGATTTAATCCTGGGTTATCCTTACTGCCCTTCGCTGGCTGGTTTAAGCAACTTACGATGAATGCACGCATCTTGATATTAAGTGAAGTTCTTTGACTTTGACTGTTCAAATGAATCTGACGTTTGCATCACCCAAAGGTCCACTATTTATACGAAAACCACGAAACTGTGTCACTCGACTGCGCTGAAGTTCATGCAGACCTGCCGTGTGGTTGTTGTTGTTGGCGCTGCTCTTGGTTTCTGTCATCTTGAAGCATTTTGCAGCAACTTCTTCTGCTGCTTTTGTCTCTTGAAATGTAATCCACCTTCGGAAGACCCGGCAAAGCGATAAAACAATGGCAGCACACTGCTGACTGCGGATCTCGGTCCAAGTCAGAGTCTTCGTTGGCGCCCTATTCTTGCAAATGTCGCTGTTGGCTGTTGGCATTATGCTAATTGGCTGCAGCCCTAGCTCCAAGAGCAACCGGCTCTAAAATCAGCTTTAACATCGGGGGTAACGAGCGACCATATCGATGTCATTATGCGATAGAGCAGCCTAAGGTAGGCTCGGTAATAAGCAGCAAGCAACAACGCCCAAGTTTTTTTCGTTAAAAATAAATATAACTAAGTATATTCATATACATTTATAAAGACCAAAACTGGTCATCTTTTCGAAAAAAAATGAAACTAAAAAAAGAAATGATTTTCTTCATATTTTTATGCTAAACCATTGCGCTTGAGCGGTGATATCAAAACGAGTTCGAAACTAGCCCGGGTTTTCTACAATGTTTAGTTTGTTTGGCCACATATTTCTAGCTGGGAATTCCCAAACGATTATTGCGGCCAGTTTCGAGTTTCGGAGATTTTGCGAGAGGGTCTCCTAAAAGTTTACCAAGTTACATTTGTGATGGAATGCGGCAAACGAAACAATGGCCACCATTTGGCCATTGGCCATAAAATGGCTGAAATCAATTTTCGGCTGGCTTCATGGATTTTGGCGCATCCATCCCTGTCCGAGCCTCAACCAGCCCAGCCAAAATAGAAGCGATAAAGTTAACAACCGTTGCGACCTTGAGCATTTTACTGTTCAACACCTGAAGCTACACAGACGCAGCAACAACAACAACAACAACAGCAACCGCACGGCGGTAATCAGCTGGCGCCAGGCCGAGCATTTACCATTTAATCTGATCAGCGATTATCACGTTTTTCATCATGCTTTATTGATATCATAAAAATTATTGTCTTGCCTTTTCTAGCCAGCCATGTTATAGATATAAAACACAGACAACGAAATTATTGAAATTGAATTCATTTGCATAATTGAATGACTTAAGCTGAAAAATTCACAAGATCCATATTTGAGATACACTGATCAATGGGTTTGCCAAATCAACAGCACAAGATGCGAAACATGGTTATGACTAAGTTATTAATTGATATCATGGTTTAACTTTAGCTGTGAGCAACTCAATGATTCAATCACGGATAGGCAGATCCGATTGAGAGGAACTGGTGTACATAAAGTGCTTGCTAAAAGATATATCCCTCTTTGGAGTTTCTGGTAAATATTAGGGACCTGCAGTGACGTCATTCATTGTGGACCAGCCACGATTGCACAAATTGGTAGACATAAAAATTATTACTTTGACAGGTGACATTGGGATCGTAGAACAATCCTTCAAACCGAAATTGTATTCCACTCATACTTGTTTACTAATAGAACGCTCCGAGCTGGCATAGCTTGTGGAGGAAGTGCAGTTGCCAGGGATTGGAGTTTATAACAACAACTGTCAGAGAGCGAAAGTGAGCGGTGATAACAGAGCAGGCCAACAATAAGAATGATATTCGCATACTTGTAATGGTGTGAAAATGGTGAAATACTATTGAATACTAACAGCAGTGCAATTGCTTATGATTAGGGATGATTCCTTTTGCGTTTTGATTGCAGTCATGCAGGGCTCTAGCATATAATACTGACACGATGGCTGAGGGGGCCGTTTGCTAGCTCTTTCCACTTCTATGTAATTTACGATCTTGAAGAAAGGAAGAAAATCATAGGAAGAGCATCACCGACCCCATAAAGTATATATATTCTTGACCAGCATGACAAGCCGAGTCGACATAGATATGTCCGTGTGTATATCTCTCCGTCTGTTTGTGGTACATGCCAATTTTATGAGCCTCCACTGCTGTTAAACGAAGTTGACCCTTATCGTATATTCTATAGCTCCCATATAACCAGCCGATTCAGAATGAACTCTTAGTATAGCGGATTGGTTTTCATCTGAATTTAATCAGTCTTAGAAGCCTCCACGAATGCTGACAGAATGTGCAAGGGTATGTAACCTTTGGTTACCCGAAGTTAGTCTTCCTCTCCTGTTTTTATACTCGTACTCTGACCTCCCCCTCTCCTGTCTCTTTCTCTCTCCTTCTCGCTCAAAATAGTGAGTTCTATTTAACCCATTTCCTATACGCTGTCCACAGAATCAAATCAAGAGTCAGCGCCAGAGCCATTACCTAAAAAGACAGAAACAATTTGTCTTGTTTTTGTTTATGGCTCCACCCAGACCACAGCTCGGACGCTGCTCGGCCGCTGGTGCCTCTGACGCCGAATGTCGCTGGTGGCAATGTCATATGCAAAGTAAACAAATGTAAACATAATAAAACAAACCAGCTACAATTTCAAGGTCTCGGACGCCACACGCACATAAAAAATGCACGCAGCATCGATATAAAAAATAAGAAACGGATAGAAGATACAATCACAATACAGAGAGGGGGCGCCGAACTCACAGCAACAGCAACATCAACAACAACAACAACAACAGTAATGCGAAGAACAACAACGATTGATAAAAGCGGTTGGACAACGTTGGCACATCAATAAATAAATAAAAGGCGGCCAGACCCAGGCAAGCCGGGGTCGGAGCTGGCACCAACGTTTTATGCAAATGCCCTTTAAGGTTAGACAGGGCAGGACAGGGTGGGACAAGGTTGGTCAAGTTTATGCAGGGTGGCTGGGCGACTGGGTGGCTCTGCGGCAGGGCGATGCCTTGACCAGGTCAATCGCTCTATTTACAAAATCTCTCGGCCTGTTTCTATTTGATGCGTACACTGAGAATGGCCGATGGCCATAATATGTTATTACCATTATCAAGGCAATAGCAAGAGCACAGTGGCTCTTAATTTATGCAGACATTTCACAACTTTTGGTAGCCGCACCGCATTCGGGCGGGGCCTTTTAAGTGACCGAAGCCGTCCGAAAACGAAACTGTCGCCGCACCGTAAATTGGAGCTTTAGTTGCTAGAAATTCTTAAATCATAAGTTTTATCTAAAAAATGTGCAAATCTGAATGGGACCAACGTAGGAGCCGGTCCAACTAGTTTGTTTGCTTCTTTCGCTTTCATTTCATTTGCAGAAATGTTTGTGCGGCTTGTCTTTTAAGAACATTTTTACGAGCTGATTGCCTTTTCTTGAATCTGTTCCGCATTCCGCCTGAAGCATATGCAAAGACGGTAAAAATTTGTGCAAAAAAATTATGCAAATTGATTATATTTGATATGCAAATAAATGATGGCAATTATTTCGAGTTTGCCAAAAACGAGACCAAATCGAATCTAGCCAAAAGTAAGAGCTTAAATTTTAATAACTCATCGACTGCGACTTAAGAAAATAAATCAAAATTCGCTCGCCCCAGACAGTTCGTTTGGCAAATTGCTTCAACGGTCAAAACGATTTGGATTTGCAATCAAATGACAGCGATGACAGCTGCCGATTTTTCTTTATTTCTTTTTTTTTTTGTTTTTGGCAAACAGACTCCCGAGATTATTTATTTAATGGATGAGCATAAAACCAACATCTGTTCATGTAGCTGGGGAACTTTTTATGCTAGTTAATCAAGTGGCATAGGCGCCACAGCAAATTGGCGACAAAGTCAAGACGCTTGCAGGGCAAAAGCAGCTCGTAATGAATGTGAGATGTATTAGAAGAGAGAAATGCAAGCCGATCTTTTAAATATTCTCTAAGGCATTGGAATGGCAAACTAAATGATCATACAGATGTTGCTAATGTACAGAACGAAAGTCATAAGTACTGCAAACAAACACTATCACTTGGTTGGCATGAGTTCTTAGATCTTATATGAATACATGACTGATATGGACATGATATCTATATATATGGGGATCAGTGTTTTCAAAGTACTGAATGCCAAAGCATAGTAGTCTAATCAGAGGTGATCTTGCATGGCTGAATAACTCTATTTTACAATGTGAATAGTTGCATAGACATTTGTCCACCACAAAGCCAGACCTACATCATCAGATTATTCATCGTATTTTTGACTTATAATGGCCTATAATGGAGACATTCATGACAATCTCCATATACCTAGTATACCCTAACTCCTACAAGTCATAAAAGGACAAAAAGCACGCACATAAATTCTCAGCTTATTGTGTACGCCTCGGCGCCCGCAAGTAGGCAATAAATTATTTTCGAGCATGCATGGGGACGAGCATTACGATTAGGTCTAGCCCCAGCTTAGGCTTATACATACACATATAACATCTTGTACAAGTATAGTGCAGGGAATACTGTCTTATAGCCGCAGCTGACACTTGTGCCTAGCTTTTTATTTTAATTGCAAACATGTCTACATAATAATGCTTATATAATATCCTCGAACTGGTTCGCGCATAAGGAGGATGGCAGCCAAGCAGCATTTTACGAGCAACTGCAGCCACAACACCAACACCGACGCGTCTCTAATGACAACAACAGCAGCAACAGCGTTGAGTTTGCATGTAGAAATTGTCGTTTAACTTATTAAACCGCCAGTCCGACGGCTCTTAGTGTCAACATACAAACACTAATTACTTACAAAGTACACAAACACGCAAACAAACATTCACATCCGTGCGCTGTAATTAGAAAATAAAACACACACACACACCCACACAAACACACACACACAGAAAAAAATGTATATATATTTGCCGCCGCTTCTTGCCGACTGACATCAATTTTGATACAAACACAAACTCAAACACACACACACACACACACACACACACATACACACACAAAGTGCGTATGCGTAATGAAAGCCATAAAGTGAAAAGCACAAACAATTGAGCAACAAAAACCATTATAACGGCACTGATAACGATAACACCAATGGCAACAACATAAGTAAATTCAACGCTGACTCGCTTTAAATTTCAGCCGCATCGCATAGCTGCCGCTTTTTTTCCTCAAACAAGTTGTTGTTCGTCTTGAAAACGGGTTAACTCGAGCTCGAGGAACTTGCTGGCCAGCTGACTTGACTTGGCTATCACCTAGCTGGTTGGCTTTCCATAGGTCACCCGCAGCGGAATTTATGGACAACTTGAACTTGAAGATGTCGCCAAACTAATTTGCATTTGTAATGAATACGAGGCGAGAATTTGGCTCTGGCTGCAGTCGAATGTTCAACATATTCGTATTGTCGAAGTGTCCGCGCCGAGAGAAGTTCAACTATTTTGAGAATCAGCCTCAAATATTTACCTTTGCGAGTCTTTTGCTTGAATGAAAAAGAACAATTGTCTGCCATTCGTTAGGCCAATTGGTATATGCATTGGAGGGTTGATTAAAAGGGAAAATCAGATATATGGAAAATTATGCCAGTTATGTAAGGAATGCTTAGCATCTCGTCTGTCTTTCTGCGTTTCAATGAAAGGTTTACTTTGTTAATATTCTTGGCAAGCGTTTTAGCAGTTGGTTTGCTCTGTTTGAATCTAAGTGTAAGTGCGTATGCTTTGGGTGCTTTAAGAAGGCCCCGACCTTGACAGAGGTGGGTCGTATTGTCGTATTGAGTATTGCTTGGCTCCTTCTCCTTCTCCACCCAGCTGCCGTTTATGCGCCGTACATGACAATGAGATCTGGTCATAGTTCGGGCTCCATCCATATCAGCGATTTGGCCCATTTTCCCCTCTCGTCACGTCTCTGAGCTTTGGGTCAGAGCAGCCACAGCAGCGGCAGGAGCATTGCCATATTAAGTGCCGCCATGTTGTTATGTTCCGTGTGACTTTAGCACGTCTGACGTCCACGCACACGTCCACATCACATCAGCATCAGCATCAACATCAACATCATCTAGCAACCGCTTCTCGTCTTCGAGGTGTGTATAAATGGAAAAACTAACAAAACGATCCAATAACAATTCCAGGAACGTTCTTTCTCTGCGTGTTGCCATTTTGTAGCTGACGCTACGATATGTGCGCGGTTTAATCAATCAGCAAAAACGTTGCACGTGCCTCAACATCACTCTAAGCCTACGTAACTTATGAACTTGGTCAATAAGTGGAAATCGTAGTCAAACCGAAGCTTATTATTATTTAAAAAAAAAACGCATAAATTATTTACCATGGCTAACATAATTTGATGGGCTGACAGGAAAGGGTAGGATTGCCTTCATAACCAGCCCCAAACACGTGAGCAGATGACAGTTGATGAGTGTCAGCGGCTGGCTGTTCTGGCCTTTCCCCCTGGATCTCTCTGCAGTCTCGCTAACACAAATAGCTGTGTATCTTAGCCGTCCTGGAGTTTGCTATTGGATACTTTTGCTTAGGTCTCCTCTTGTCGCGCGTCACGTTCCAAATTTATTACACAAAAAAATGCTTCAATTTAGCGAGCACCTTGTTTATTTGAACTTCTCCGTGGTCGCATTGACATTAAGCAAATGTCAGATGCTGACAGTTAAAATTTGGGAACAGCACAAATGCTATACAGTTTTATGGAGGAGGAAGAAGCACTGTTACAAGACAATAACCAAAACAAAACTCCATACGACTGGCCGAATCTTAGATACACTTTTAGATGTATATACATTTGGCAGCCGAATGATTCAGTTAAAATCCATAGCGATTGCCTGGAAACTACTTTAAAACTGTACTCTGTTGGCCCTAGTTTATATCAAGAATATATATGCAGTTGATATTCTTTCTTTCATGTTAAAAATGTCAACGCCTCAATAAGACTATGCCAAATGAAATATGAATTAAAAGCATTGTATAAACAATATTGATTCATTTTAAGGCTATACAAAAATAATAAATAAATGCTAAAAATATATTCAAAAATCATCAGAAATACCAAAAGTGACTATAATCTTTCGTGTTCTCAAATGAAAGCTTATAGAATATAGGAGAGTTATAATCTGATTGTAAAACAAATAATATATAAAGCACACTTATTGGCGTCAACCAGGCAAAGTGCTCTCTACAGTGTGTGTGTGTGTGTGTGTATGTGTTGCATCCTTTGTCAGCTGGCGCTTATCAATATTTGCACAGTTACAAGGCGAACATTTTTGGTTGGGCTTTTCGCCTGAAAGGCAAATAAGAAATTCCAAAGTAATCAAAAACTCATTGTGGCTGACTTAGCTGTTGTCTGCCTTCCCTCTGTCTCTCTCTCTCTCCCTCTCTCTCTCTCTCTCTCTCTGTCTCTCTTACTCTTTCTGTGTGTTTCTTCTGAGTGGAGGCAACTATATTTTTATGGCCATGCTTTGGTTATTGCAAATTGCAAAAGCAAAACGCCTTCGCACATATTGCCACTTAGCCTTGGCATTCAACTGCCGTTATGCTTCACAACCAGCCTCCTACGCCGCCTCTGCCCCCAACAACAATAAACACGCCTTACGCATTTGCCACGGCTCGCCAACTTTTTTAAAGAAAACTGTTGTGTGGCAAGAAACGTTTTTATGTTTATTATAGTGTCCCGTCCCGTCCAGCCCCGCCTCCATCTCATCTCCATTGACACTATTTATTGTAAGTATTTTGTATTGTATTTTGTGTGCGACGACTGTTTCTTCGTCCCTTTGTTAGCCTGAGAACGTTTTTCTATTTATTTGTATGAAAACTTTGGCTGGCAATTTGCGAGTACATAAAAGAAATTTGTTTTTACGCTGCGCAATTTTGTAAAATGGCCACTTAAAGTTCTGTCTCGGACTCTTTGCCGGCCAAGTAAAGTTTAATAAGCAGTTACAAAGTGCGGAAAAAAGTGTTGCCTACTTCGGGGCGGGCAAACAGGCAAACACGCTCGCAGCCAAGAAACTTCCGCTTGTCACATGGAAAAGATAAACGTCCAAAATTTATTACCCGCGGCGCAATTTGCAGCTGAGTTACGCTGTGTTTCGAATTTGTGTCATTTAAATTTGATATGGCTTCCACAGCTTCGCCCGAGAGATTGGCAGATGATAATGATTTTATTAATGGCAGCTGGGATTCCTCAACCGAGCATTAAGCACAAATAAAGTATTATGACGATAATCGCTGTTCGGCGATTCATGTTGTAGGACCTCCGGCAAGGCACGAGGACAAATACCTGAATGGAATGCCCTTCAACTGCAAGAAATCTAGTTTCGCCACAACCACAACAACACGGCCCAGCCAAGCCGTACAATTATTTTTTTGTCTAAGTGCTCGGCAAATAGAAATTTATTGATCCAAGCAATTTAAGTTAATTGAGTAAATAAACAACATATATGTGTATATCAACAGGCCTTCCGTCACACACCGCCACACGCACACTCCGATAACAATAAGGCTAATGGCAAGGACTTAGCCGGGCATATTACCTGTATTTCTGTATTTGTGTCTGTATTTGTAGTATTTGTATCTGTTTCTGTGCCACGACAAGGGTCATAGACGAATGTCGCAGAAGGTGAAGCGTAGAGCATCATTAAGTTGAAGCTCTTGTTGCATTTGCCAGAAAGTTGAAGGCTACATTGCGTATACGCCGCGTTGGCAGAACACAACTGGCCAGCGGCCACTCCAACGGAAGTTGTCAAAACTGGCACTAAATCAAAACTGTAAGTGGAAGCGAAAAGGACACTTGTCCGTCGGACCACTCTTGAAGCTCTTTCCCAGACTCCACTCCACTCACCATCATAGCCAGGACTTGGCTTGTCCTAAAGTTTAGAGATGCATAAGAGCACGCAGGGCGTAAGAGCAGAGGCGCATACAGACACTGCAGCAGCCACATGGAAGTATATATATACTATTTGATGTGCGTGCAGGAATGAAGAATGGGCAGACGATACTGGTACGTGGAGTGAAACTATAACAACAAGTTGGCGCAATTTATATGCAGACTCGGACAGCATGCTGACGAACAACGCAGCTGCTCTGCTCTATGCGCAAATCGATGCGAAATGCTTTCAAAAATATTGTAGGAAACGGCAAAGGGCAATGGTAATGCTGATGGTTATATAAAATTCAAAATGGCCTTGACTGTAGAATTTGAAACACAATTGCGACTCGCTCTTTATAATGCAATGCAAAACTTTGCGGTTGCTCAATTTAAAAAGTAAACAAAAATACTTACAAAATGAATTTTTATGACATGCAAATGAGTCCGCGCACTGGGCGGCTTGTCTGAGTCCGCCTCCCCAACTCCAACTCCAACTCCAACTCCGAATCCGACTGTAACTTCAACTATTTGTTTGTCTGGACGCTGTCGTGTCATGGAATGTAAATTCGTATGTAAATTTCTATTAGATACGGCTCGACTGTTATGTTGGGCTACTTTATAAACATCGAAGAGCAAAGTAACAAGTTTCACCATTCGGTTGGCCATTGTCAAGGACAAAATTACATAAGGTTAAGACTTCTGGCAACCCGACTCAGACGGCTATTCAACAAGCATTGACAGTCCCATCGAAGTCCCCCTTCTAAGTTAACGTTTAACTGAATGTAATCTATACTACGAATATCAATTGTCTGTAAGGATAATTACCATCAGGCAGGAAAACTCTTGTAGTCGTATATCAATTCAACGTATTGAAACTGATATTTATATATAGCGCACATTCTTATGCACTTAAAGCCTTAAATGTTGGCTGGAATGCTGAAATCTGGCCAGCAATTCCCCTTGCGTAGTCAACCTTGGCACCTTTTGTTCAAATTACAGGAGAATTTATGTATGCAATTTTTAGTGCTAGCAAGCTAGTAGCTGCTTGTGCATATTTTTCAGGCCTCAGGCCAAAGGGCGAATGGTATAAATGCTATGTGGCATGTTAGTCGTGGCGTTAGTATGCTTTTGGACACGTCAACAGCAGCTGGCTGACAGCCATTTTAAATAATTAAAGCCAACTCTGAGTGTGTGTGGTCTAGGTATGAAATATCTGAGAAGCACTGGCCAGAAGGCACACAGAAGGCAGACAACCACAACTACGCGTACATACTTATACACATACACATACACATACACACATTGACATACGTGTACGGGCATTCATGCACACAGCAATCTTTTCAAAGAAAACAAATGAATTCCATTTCCGACAAATTTGCGCTGAGCCAAAAAGATTTGCCGCCCACACCACAAATGCCAGCGAAGAAACTATGAGAATGGCTTAACTTAAGTTCGCTGACAACTTATTTGTTGCCGTCGTCGTTGCCATCGCGTTTGTGTTTTGCGGGCTTGCTGGAAAAGCCGCAACTAATTACAACAAAATTGTCATTAGTTTCAACTTGTCGGCCGCACAACGAGCAAACTTTTTGTTCATGTTTTGCCACTTAGTCGTCGCCATAGCCATTTGCTATTTGCCATCGCCATTGCCATTGCCATTTTGCAGTCGTAATTTTTTGCGCGCTTCCGCTTCCTGTGTCGTTTTGGAATGCTGCCAGCTGAACATTCAGTTCATTTTTATGGCAGCGGGGGGAAGGGTGACCAAAAAGAAGCAATACAGCAGATACATTTATAGAGTGGAGCGGCTTGAACAGCCTGCATCCTGCCTGCAATGGGCATTCAATTGCCTGCCAGCCTGCCCGCCCGACTGCATGACAGCTGAACGGCAACAGTTGGCGATGACCACATTAGCCTCTCTTGGCACGGACTCCAATAAGGACAAATGAATTATGTTTTTCAGCAAATGTGCAACAGGTTATGAAAATTAATGGTAACATAATAACACAGGTAAGAGGGAACTAGCAGAGGACCCGTGTTTGTTACGTAACCATTCATTTACATGATTATCTAATAGTAGGCCTCTTGGCCATTCATCCTTTTGGAGTTTTACTTAATACGTCTACAGCTGAAAATGTGCACATATGTCTGAAACTAAGCACATTTGTGCAAATGTTATAAGGATTTATATACTTTCTTAGACACTTCTCTGTATATAGCTGAAAAGGAAGTTTGTGTTCTAATGATAAAGCCCCAATGCTCATAATAGTTGCATGAAACACACATGCTATCCAATGGCAGCATCGGTTTTCCTTGAATATTTAAAGAAGACAACGCTCCACTCGATCAACATGATTTATTTTGCAACTAAAAATTCCCCAACTAAATGGCAAGCCAAAGTGCACTTATGGGGCACGGCCCGGGGTGGAGAGGAAACATTGCATTTTATCAGCAGGCAGCCCGCACAATCAACCTAGATGGGTTTACAGACAGCTAGCAAGAGTAAGACAGAGAAAGAGAGATATAAAGATGCTGGCACGGGGGTCGGGTGCTGGTGGCTGGGATGCAAAATCAAACGCCAAGTTTTGATGCCAACAAATGGCAATGACGGCGGGTACCAAGGAGCCAAGTCTTGTCTCCGCCTGCGTAGGCACCATTTGCAAACTTTTATTTGAAGAGAGCGCGCGTGTGAGCTTAAGACACTTTCAGCACAATCCATCATTACGAAGGCAGCTGCAGCCAGGAGCAGCACCAGCTGTTTCCTTCCTGTCACTAAACTTGAACCGCTTTGAGCTCAGCTTAGCCCAACTCTGCTCAGCGACAATATTTTTCAATTTTCTACAGCAATCGAGCGTTGATAACAAACTAATGTTGAGTGAATTCACGTTGCAGCCACGGCCAACATTGGAGACACTGACACGAGTGCACATTTCTGTCTGTGCCGTGCCCCCTGATGTGGTATTTGGGCGTGGTTATACATAGAGATGCTGGCTGCCGAAATGATGGAAAAGTAAAGCAGAATGCTTTAAATCATTTATATATTCAACCTAATGATAGGAGACCGTTCTTGAGCAACTTCGGTTGGATCGAATTGGATGAAGAACAAACATTTTATATTCACTTCCATCCGATCCGAATTTAATAAGTTGACGTTGAAGTGTCAACACCCTAAATTAAGTTCACTGAAAAACAAAAAAGAAACCTATGAAATAAAAACATCAAAGTAGGCGATGGTAAGACCCAAGCTAGAAGTCTCCATGTCTTATAGTTCCCAAGATCTACATCCGGACAGAGAGACAAATACAAAAACGTTACTATATACCCTTGTACCCTAGGTGCAGAGTATAACAACAAATGCTTTGAATTTCAATTAAATTTTAGCATAAACATTGTTGAAATTGTTTTTGACAAAACCATTTTATGCCTGCTGAGAAATTATAATTGCTATCATAAATTTATAATTATTTTATGCTCTTCATTTGGGCAAACATCTCTGGGGCTTGGGAAAAGGAAGGCTTAGCTGGACAATATGAGGTCAGCCATAGGTTAACCACAAATCAAAAGGAGTCGCATAATATAAATTCTCTTTTACGCAGTGAAAATGGTTGTTTCAGTTTAAGTTTCTTTAACCCGGACATGGGAAATGGCTACGTGTAGACCAATTTAGTAGAATATCCGGTGGATTGGCATAATTTGAGTAATTCAATATGAATCGTGGTGGAAGCATCTACCACCATTTGCTTTGTTCTTTTGCTTAGCATTAACAACGCACCTCCGGATAGCAGTGTATCTCGAGATGCAACTCAATTAATTGCAAATATATTTATCCAACATTATCATATGCAATATCATATGCACTGAAATGGCATTAATTCGGAAAATTACTCAACTGCCCGCATAAATACAAGAATTTTTAATTAAATGACACCAGCACTTATTGAAGGTAATTGGCTTTCATTTGCAATGCCTTTTACATGCACTGCAGGTTATATAAATTTAAAAAACCTACAATTTGGTACAGACGACCAGACCAGCTGGCTGCTCTTAACAGCCATTCATATTAAACAGACCAAACCAAACCAAACCAGACCAGACCAGACCACAGTCAACGCTAGGCCAAGCCCAAGCCTATGAGCCCGATGAGCTGTACTGACGGGCTAAATAACCACAAGTTCCTCATCAGCGTTCAGCTCTGGACACAACAGGCAGTTGTTGTTATTGTCGTTGTTGTCGTGTCGCCGAACATCGTGTTTATTAATGAGCCGGCGTCACTCAATCTGCCACATGTGATGGAAAATGAAGCGGTGTGGCTACAAGTCTACATCATCATCCTGTTCTGTCGTGTCCGTGCTGTTCCGTGCTGTTCCGTGCTGTCCCGTGCTGTTCTGTTGAGCCTCAGCGTTTGGTGTCTATACAGTTAAAGCAGTGGCCCAGGATAATCGCAATGCAATTGTATGCAAATTGAGTTCGCTGGGAATGCACGCTGCTCCACTTTGCTTGCTCCGCTGATATTTAATCAGATTTTTATGTGCATATATTCTCTGACCAAGTGGGGGTAAACTGGCTGTTTATTGAGATTGTGTAATGAGCGTAGGAATACACTTTTAAAGAACACAAATTTAACATGGCCTTAAAGAGTCTATGGGGTTTCTATAAGAAACATCATATTAATAGTTCACATATCTCGTGAGACTTTTGCAATTTTAGCTGTGAGACTTGCAGCATTTCTCTATATAAAACGATACAAAAGTATACTATGCTGCACATAAAATATCAGAGTAACCGAAAGTCCAGCAAAATTCGACTTGGAGCATTTATTGTAATTATTTTTCCCATTTTCATTCTGTTGTTTTTGCGGCCACATCGCGGATAAAGTACCGAGCGGTCGCTACAGCGAGAGGATTCATCCCACGGGCAGCGCATAAATGTGCAGCAGACGGACAAACAGACATATTTTATTGCAATACAATATACGAAAGTTAATTAACGCCACTTAAGCCGCATGGAGATGTAAATTGAACGAATTTAAGAGCATTCATTGGGCTGCCCAATGGAGCAAGTTCTCGAATTCGAATGATTCAATGTGAGACCATATCTTCGTATATTTCCCAGTAAACCATAACAAAGCTTAGTCATGGCCACACTTTGCCGCTTTGTTTTCTTTCCTGATGTTGCTGTCGCTGCGGCGCCTCATTACCATTCAACTATCCCCAGTGCCAACTCTCC
This sequence comes from Hirtodrosophila duncani, assembly GCA_037043425.1. Classification (NCBI taxonomy): domain Eukaryota; kingdom Metazoa; phylum Arthropoda; class Insecta; order Diptera; family Drosophilidae; genus Hirtodrosophila; species Hirtodrosophila duncani. The sequence goes on along the minus strand of JBAMBM010000820.1, from coordinate 1,617,167 downwards.
TCATGCAGCCAACTGGCAACTGGCAGCCCTTTGCCAACTGCACAAACACAGATAAACTTTTATGGTTTGGGGATGGGGTTGTATACTATATGTAGGTAGGTGCTGGCTCCCTATTCCATATTCCACTGTCGGTGTTTGCCTTTCGACTGCACTTTAAGCACAGAAGTTTGTTAATGCGAATACGTGAGCGTTGTTCAGATTCACGCCCAGCGGCCCATCGACTGAAACTCTATTACTATCAAGAGGTTCCTTCAGTTGCTGCTGCTTCTGCTCCTGGTATATCTACAGCCACATCTTCAGCTTAGCTTCATATTGTGTTACACCAAATAGAAAAACAAGAATGGAACTTAGACAGCCGCCAGCTAGCTGTCTATTAACTATTGCACTGAGGCAATCTCGTAATTCAAATGCAAGACAAACACACGCGTGAAGTTTGGTTCAGTTAGCACCCTACCCGACCCCCTCCAATCAGTACAGCTCCCCAGATTCCTTCTCAATATGGCTGAGCCCAGTACACCTTACATAACTCAAATGGAGCCACGTTATTGTTATGGCCACCTTATGGCAGTGCTTGTGGTTGGGTGGTGGGGAGAGTGCTGAAAGCAGCTCGGAGGCAGCATTAATAAATTTCGCACGTACTGAGCCCTTCATATAAATCTGTTTCAAGCATATCCTTGAAAATTGCAATTGCAAAGCAGCAGCAGCAACAGCAACAACAACAGCAAGAGCAGCAGTCGCAACAGCAACGCACAAGGAGACAGAAAACAAAAAAAAAAGAAAAAAACAAATAAAAGAAACGCCAAACTAAGCCAAGCCGAGAGCCAGGACTTCGCCCAGCCCAGGCAGACTGCGGGCGGCCAAATATGTGTGGACTTAGTTGAGGCAAATACGAAAACCAAGAAACAGAAACAGTGAATGGTGCCGCATTCCAGTCAAAGAAGCAACAAAGCCCCAAAGCTTCGACCATACACTTCCAGCAAATCTCCCTCCTGCTTTTTGGACACGCTGGCCCACATAAAGGCAGCTAATAAAGCCAGTTGGCTTGCCTTCTTTTTGCTGGATAAGCAAGCGGATAAAGCTGGCACAGCAGGGGCAATGTTTTTATTCTGCCAACTGCAACAGTTTGTATTTCTTTTCACTTCCAGCGCATGCGCTGAGAGTCGCGAAAACGGCAACAAATAGCAACAGGCTAAAGAAAAGTTGCAAAAGTTGCAACAATGCCAAAGCCAGCCGATAGAAATGGGTTGCAGTAGTGCCGGGAGGCATCAACCCAAAGTCATTTTATGCACCAGGCCAGGTATCAGCTGCAAGTCGGTTGCTCATGGTCCTTGCTCCACAATAAACGAAAGGACTTGAGTTTGTGTGAAGTGAAAATGTAATAATATGAAGTAAATTAAGTTTAATATGAGAATGGGAAATGTAGCTCTATTAATTGAAAACCAAATTCTCTTGCTAATTTAGTTTAGTTATTAGGAAAATGAATTGATAGACAGTTCTAAGAGAATGTAAACCTTAAACAAAAACAATCGAAACAGATGTCGTATATGCAAATGTGACGCAGTTGATATAAGGAAATCAAACAGATTATCCACCATGCCCTTGGGATCTTAATCATACTTTTCTATGTCCCCAGTTACAAATTCTTCTTAGAAATTGAGTCTGAACTGCGTAGCTGAATATTGCTCATTATACACACTTAACAGGAATTGCGCATAACGCTGAATACGCCATTAGATTCACCGTCAAATATTATATTACACTAACCTTAACAAAGAATTGGCAATTTGCACAGCTCGTCTCGAAAAGAAATTAGATACATATTTATATACCGAACAGCTGAGGTCCGCCTGCTTGCGTTGTCATTTACTATGTACATATTGTATTCTACTCAAGCTCGATCGGATTGTGTTTATATATGATCCAAATGTGAATAGCGAAGCAAATGAGCATAACAACTTTTGCTGAGCAACAACCAAACCAACTCTACACAGTAGCTCTTCGACAAGTGACATTATTTACATACACATATTGAACTTGATCGCACTGACTCCAGCTGTTTTACACTATTTGTATTTGTTTATTTATATTTGTCAAAAAGTGGGCAACTGAATTTCGTTGTTCTTGTTATACACTATGCTGATCAAGAATATAGCCCATGTTCTTTAACAAAAGCCATTCAAATTCAAGTTCTACAAAATGAAGTTCATTGCTGTTCTTATCCTTGTGGTCGTCCTCATTGTGGATGCCTATGCACAAACAAGCACCAGCCCCGGATGGGTGCAGCAGGACACTACCACTTAAGAGTATCCTGCAGCAACTAGAGATGCCGCTGGAAGCCCAGGACTTCCAAACTGCTTACTAAAGAAGCTTAACGGCTCGAAATTGTATTTATTTTTCAAGAAATGAAAGCACATAATTAACAGGAGTTCAATAAACTTGCTGCAAGCTATATATATAAAATTCTTTGTTCTGACTGACTGACTGACTTAGTATCAACACACAGGTCAAACGGAAATAGGTAGGCGACTGAAATTTGTGCAGAAGGTAGAGTTTATGGCCTAGGCGCGCACTTAGAAATTATTTTGCTTTACCAAAAACAGCAAATGTGAATCGCGTACACACAAATACTGTCCTTTGCTCTCGCTGATAGAGAAAATGATCAGTGATCTTTATGAATAAGTATGTACATAAAAATGTGTATCTATTTCAAGAGCTTCAAACCAGCTGGATATGTGCGGCTGGCAGTTCTTTCAGGCATAAGAACGCACTGTATGTATGCATATGTGCGTCTGAGCATGAGCATAAGCGTGTTTTTTCGTCTCCATTAACTATATTTATTTATTGTGATCTTTGACCTTTATACGCGTCTATATGTTTATATGGACAGATGGGGAGGCAACCGAACTGCTTGCCTTGTCGTGAATGCATCCTGAGTAGGGCGGGGAGAGGAGGAGAATAAACTGTCGACTCTGCCTTTAGGTCTTTCACACACGGCCATCTAAAGATTAGAAATGACGATTGTAGATTTTGTGCAAGTTTTCATGTTAGATATAGCATGTTAATCAACCGTTGATGCTACAAAAGGAACAGCTCATCAAAACCATTGTCGATTATGACAAACATAAAGACGACAGTGCGCAGCCAGATTCAGATTCCCCATTCAGAAGAAAACCCGAAGAGAAATCAGCGTCATGTGTCTCAGTGATACTCATATTTGCGGTTTGCAAGTTTCTCTCAGTTGTTGAACATTAAGAAATCCATTTATTATTATAATAATTATCAATAAACTTTGAATCTATGCTTTGCATCTATTTTTTGAAAAATAAATACAATTTCGAGCCATTAAGCTTCTTTAGTAAGCAGTTTGGAAGTCCTGGGCATCCTGGGGCACTGGTAGTTGCTGCGGGATACTCGTAAGTGGTAGTGTCCTGCTCCTCCCATCCGGGGCTGGTGCTTGTTTGTGCATAGGCATCCACAATGAGGACGACCACAAGGATGAGAACAGCAATGAACTTCATTTTGTAGAACTTGAATATGACTGGATTTTGTCAATGAACATAGGCTTAATTTATATGGTTCTGCTGGAAAGGTGAATACTTTCCAAATCTTTGTTTGAAAATTTCAATATTGATACAACTGCTGGTTGGCAAACAAAGGTGCTAGAGAAAATTGGCAGCATACAATTCATAATATGTATAGATATTTATATATCATTGCATGGTAAATAATAAGCCAAACGGCTGACTTAATACGATAGCAAATTATATAATATTTGTTCTATAATCTGGATAGATTTGGAGCAACCTACTTCAGCTGTTAGGCGTTGCTATGCTGTTTCAACACCTTAAAGGCTTTGTTCTCCACTCTTTCTCTCTTCATCTTTAAGAAGTATATAGAACCATACTTCGCAGCACATTTCTCAATGTCTTCGATTCAAGCTGATAGAACGCTAGATAAATGGGGCAAGCACCTTATACCAGAACAAGCGGCCAGCTAAGTGCACCATAGCTGCGCGTTAAACAAACTTACACTTTTCAAATAAAATTGTGTATTATGCAGTCGCACACAGGCGGTGGCCAAGGGCGCCTCCGTTCGTCTAGGTCTAGGTGCTGGCTGGGCGTGGGCATAGACAGCCCAATGCCAGGTGGTGCTCTCTGTGCTTATTTAAAATTTATGAAAACGCATCATCTGCAGAGCACGTTCCATTATTTGCCAGATAACTCAGCAACTGGTGACGCCAGCAAACAGAATGGCACGCTACGCTCAAGGACCCCAGCAGACCCAGTGCCAGTTCAAGCTCTAGTCACAGGGAGGACACCTGGCGTTATATGTGTGCATAACCGTATGGTGCTTGTATGTGTGTGCACTGTACAAACAAACAAATAGTAGAACTGGACATTTTTCACAGAGCTTCAAAAACGAGCAGCTAGCGACCAGCAAGGAGCTTCCTTACAGGATTTATGCGTGTAATGTGAAAAATTTCAAACAGCAAATGCTGTAAATTCATATGACACCAGCAACAGCTCTCAAAATTTATGCTTGGGTGTGTGTGTGTGTGTGTGTGTGTGTGTTTGCGCAAGAACATTTTGTGTTTAACCAAGCATAATCCTATTAACTGTGACAGGGGACGACAATTGGCTGGATTTTTGGCCGAGACAGAGCAGATAATGTTTGTCCCCTCCTACGTTTGTCTCCGTTTCAGTGCATTGTCAAGTCGCTGGAGTGTATTAAAATATGACAAACTGCTTTTGTTTCCAAGCCAAAGCCACGCTTATGTAAACAACTACATCAGAAGCAACAACAGACAGACATGCAGAACAACAACAATAGCGCCACAGTGTTGGGGGTCAACCACAAAAATGAGATTATGATTAATGTGCAGCGCATGTGGGCTGGATGGGGGTGGTGCTGACGCTGGTGGTGCAGTGGCAGTTACATTGCTAACATTGGCTGGCCCTTTGCCAATGCACCGTGAGGGCCTGTGGTTGCATTAGCGTCATTGCCGAAACGCCGGCAGTTGAAGTGTTACGCAAATTCACATACTGTCTTGGGGTCAACTGAAGGGCACACAGTGGGATAGATCAACAATTTTCTTGAAAATCTCACATTTACAATATCATACTTACCCATATAACAATACATCCACGCAATCTACATTAATAGATCAATTTTGCAGCATTCTCTTTAAGGTTGTTCCTTGAGATATCAAACTCTTTCGACATGACACGCTGAGATTTTGTGAAGACACTATATATCCAGTTCCTTCTTCATTGGTTCACTGTTTTGCCCACTGTTAAGCTGCATTGCTTTCATTTGTCTTGCTCAGCGCTGCAGGAGCCCGCCTGACCGATGCAAAAACATTGCGTCTGCAACAGGCAACACGATTTGCGTCAGCGGGACTGCAACATTCAGCAACCCTGCGTATCCCTAATTCAATTGCTGTGCATTAAATATTAAAATCTGCAAGGCGGCGCCCTATGCATGCATACACGTATGTACTTTACTCACATTACACATACGCTCCATGTGCCGTGCACTTGAAATCGAATTATGGACATGACGCACGCAGTCAGTCGTAGCGTAGCACACGGAACGCATCGCCAGCCCAAACAGCAAAAATTGTGAGTGAGTGTCTCTGGGCTGTGCGAAACGTTTCCGTTAAAAACTTGCTCGCTTGTCGGAGCTGATATGCTTTCAGCATTCTAACGATTTTCACATTAGCACACCCTGCCCGGCCCTGCGCTGTCTGCAGGCTGTACCTACTGCTCTCGCCTGGCAGCTGTCTATCTATTTGACAACCTCCTCGAACAGACGACGATGGCGGAAGATATTTTGTTGTGCGTTCGTGCTCGTTCTTTAAAATGTCAGCGGCTTCCGTTGCCTGTAGTTGAACCATTATGCATAAATGTTTCATGTTTCCATTTCAATGGGGACCTGTATATCGTTCGGATACATTCTGTTTATTGTCTGGCTTAAACATACACTCGCGTTCTGACTAGGTGAAAATGCGTCATTTCCATCCAATGTCTAAAAGACGCCCAGCCAAAGCCAATCAACAAGAGTGCTAGTGTGTTATACATCCGTGTGGAAAGATTTTCAAGAGCAAAGGTAAAGCAGAGAAGTTTATTTACAAAATATAAATCAGTGTATGTTAAAGACATCTACAAGATAATCCACTTATTGTGGACTAATCCTTCACTCGTTATATATTTGTTATTAGGAGCAAGTATTATGTATTGCGAGGTTACAGTTACCTAACTTATTATCTATGTGGTCTGAGTGGACTAAGAACGTAGTTACCAAACCTTGGACTTACCATATATATATATATATACCATATATATATATGTCTGACTGAATGTGACATACGATACTGGCAACTGTTACGCATTGTATTTGGCTGTGGCACTCATCTTCGCGAATTCTGATACGTCTATCGATTATCCCCCATACTTACAAAAATGACGATGTAATCAGCTTAGATAAGAAAATATATATATATATATATTGGTATGCCTGCACATTTGGAACAAAAATAGCTATATTTCCTTTTAAACTTCAAGCAGCGACTCACCAAGCCCAGTCTTGACCCAGCAGTATGACTGGCTTGGGTAAATTTCCATGATTAAGAAAGAGGATGACAAAAGTAAGTATTTGTAATTATATTCAATCTTATAGTTCATCAAGGCTAGCTTCGGCAACTCGAACCTTATATACCCTTTGCCGAACTATAAAGATCAAAGAAAACTTAATAGTGTGAGCTGTAGCAATAGGCAGCAAAGCAATCTTTTTTCTAATTACCTTCAAATATTTTTTGAGTCCATTCTGATATATAAACACACAAACTTTCATAAACATATACATACATACCACACATTCGCATTCGCAGAAATCTGCTTGAGAGTAAGAAAGACAGAGTGCAGGGGCAAGCACAATTAACACTACTTGGCTGGCAAATAAGGTTTTGTACAAAGTTTTCATTGATATGATTTTATATGGCAGCTATGTTATAGTGGTCCGATACACATGAGCAGATTACAGAAAAAGAAACCTATGGTGAAAATCACAAGTCGATAGCTTCATGGATATATCGACTTGACATGTGATGCTCATCAATAATATATATACTTTATCGGGTCGGAGATGCTTAATTCTATGCGTTACAAATATGGTGGAAAAAATGTAATACCCTCTACATGGGTATAAAAACTCAATGGCCATGCTCGATACCGTCTATTCCATCGAGTTTCACAACACTTCTGATGTTTCGCACTATAATGATCGTTCGTGCTCGGTTTTGAGAATGGCTGAAGTAAAACGTTGACATCGCAATCAAGGAAAAATCTATTAAAAACCTTCTCCTCAGGTTATTTCTACTTTTATTGTGCTCTCTAGAGATGCGAAGAAACGAACGTGTCTTTTCTGGGGCTCAACAAAAGCACCTTTAGTTTAATGCGACATTTGAATCCGTCAAAATTTCATCATTTTCTAAGCCTCAAATTTAGGCTCACGAGTGAGAATGTCGATAACTCTAGAGATTCTTGTGAAACTCCCCATTGGGGGTATAATTATTTTTCCCCGATTAGCCATTATTAAAAAACACGCATTTTTCATTTTTATACAAATTTCCCCAATATTTACTGAATTTGAAAACACTTCCGACTTTACAAAACGATTATTTCTTGAAAAAGGCGTACACCTTTGAACCTGTCAGCCTCTTTAGTAAGCAGCTTGGGATTCCTGCACAACCTGCATCTGGTGCAACGGTAGTAGCTGGTTCAGTTGTCGTTTCCCATTCCCACCAGCCTTCGGTGGTTGGTTCGTCATCTTGCGCATAGGCATGCACAACGAACACGACGACAAGGATAAGAACAGCAATGAACTTCATTTCGTAGAACTCGAATTTGAATTGATTTTGATGCTAGAAAATGTGCGCATTTTATATGTTTTCGTTTGCATTGGAATACTCGGAGGAGATATATGTGAAAAGTTAAATATTGATACAACTGTTGGTTAGCTGACAAAGACGCAAAGCACGTGTCTAGCTACGCTCCGTTTCATTCTACTTCTGCTAGTTCGTAGAAGACAAAGCAGCCTATACATATCGCACCTTTGACAATAAAGTCAGTTCTATGTGCGGTTGGATGGCAGGCAAAAGCGAGCTCTCGCTATCTAGATTATTTGTTCGCTTTTTTGGTATCGATTGAAGTTCCAAATTACCGTCTCAAAATACCATTTAATATTTGCTCTGTACGCTTGTTGAGAATCTCTTTCTATAAGAGTGCAAATGTGGATGATGTAGGCTTAATAATTTGAGCACACTATGGCGATTGCTGCCGCTTCTTAGCACTCATCGAAGCACCAACTCATATCAAATTTCGCAGTCAGCCTGCCATGAGCTTTTTATGCCATCTACTAATGAATGCAATGCTTGGGTCTCACATTGGACATTAGCCTCTATTATTCGGCGGAAGCAGTTGAATTTGGTGTTCCAACAGTTGTGAACTAGTTCCTTGGCTTCAGATCGCAGCTCATCCTACGCAATAACCTGCTCCTATACAGGACCATCCTCAAATCCACATGGATTTCAGGTAAATGACTCTGACCCCACAACCAAAGTAGAAACTCTGTAAAAAGAACAATATGATCCACAGGCATCTATGGAAGATATGTATGTCCAAATGCTCCCCAAAATCTCAGCAATGTTGCTCACCTTACCACATCGATTATTGATATCGACCCAAATAGCTAAATCGGTACCAGAGAACTGCAAAATTAACGTTTATTTGTATAGATGTCAGCGTACATTGCCTAAAACTTAAATGTTTAAAATCATCAGTTTCAGTTGAAAGAGAGAAAAATGAGATTTCCTTTGCTGTCGACTCCAGCCAGTTGCTGGACGCACAGTTGGGATGAGCTCGAGGAAGGCGAAGGTGCCAAATGCTTGTGTTGGCTTGTGTTTTGGCTCTCTATCTCTCTCAGATATTGTGTATTTATATGCATTAGTTATCGATTTTGCCTTGAATGAAATGATTGCATCAAGAAGAACAAGCAGCTTCATTCAAATGGTGCGATACGAACATCGGATTTGCAGACACACTCATACAAATTTGTGGGTTGATGATCGTTTTTGCATATGTATGCATCCATCCTCCCCAATGAAAAGAAAATCTCTTTTTAAAAATAAGAAATGCACATACAAGTTTTTATTACAAACCCAAATAAACGATCTCTTTATAAAAATGTCACTTATTACACACTGAATATTCTATTCTGAATACGCATTAAAAGTATCATATCATCTTTACATCTAACATTCACGCCAGCGGCTTACACCTGCCGGTGTGCTGTTCTGTATCAGGGAGGGTGAGGGGTAACTACAATTACAATTACAATTCGACACACTTAGTGATGCTCTAAAACAAATACATTAATACAATATTTAGGATTTTTAGTTTAGTTTCATTAAAATTTATGCAGCCCGTCTCGTTTTATTTGTCGCTTGCTTAATGCTAAAGGTTATACATAGTAAGGGGGGGATAGGCCCAGCCTTAGGGGCCATCGGAATGCTCATAAGTATATTAATATGTATTTCATGAGGGACCCCATGTATCATCAATCAAAACTGCTCTCGTTTCGGTTCGTTTCGTCGAGTTTTTAGTTTTTATGCTAAAATAAAAACGCAAATTTAATTCGAAATAATATCATCGATATTTTATGGGTCGAAAAACGATGCTTAATGGAAAAAGAATTAAATGAAAAAATGCAAATATGTTAAATGCAAACAAAATGAAATTATTTAATTCAATTAAATAAGAATTTTGTTTATCCTTGTTGTTGTTGTTGTAAATGCTCGTCTGTGTCTGTCTGGCGGCGTGTAAATGGGGCGTCGGGTTTTCTGTTTATATTAATTGCCATTTTTCCTGTCGTTGCTGTGTTGCTGTTGTTGTTGTTTAATTGTTGTTGTTGCATTTGATGATTAAGAATTTGTTGCTGTTAATTTGTAATGAGAATGTTTATCGTATTCGTTTTTTGCAGCGCACATTTTCATGATTAGTAACAAATGAGTTTTTTAAATGCGACGACAAGTTATTTGCACAATTAATTAAAATAAATATATATATATATATGTATATATATGTATATGGTATATGGTACATACATACAGACATATAGATTTCTATAGGCAATGTTTACATGCGTGGTGTGCGTGTGTGTGGAGCGTGAAATTATTTGTATTAATCACATACCGGTCGAAAGACAACCGGAACACCTGTCGTATGCTCAACTTCATCTCATTGCCTTTGTCTTTGCTTTTGTCTTTGATCTATTTCTTTTTGCCCTTGCGTTTGTTTTTGTTGCGATTGTTGTTGTTGCTGCTGTTGGTTGGCTTGCTCGTTTCGGGTCTGGGAATACCGCTGGTCACAATGTTGGACACGGTGCGCGTTGTGGTCACCACACTGGTAGAGGTGGCGCCCGATGGCTCGTCGGAAACTGCAGCTGCTCCAGCGTTCGATCCGGTTGCCGGCGTCGTCTCTGTGGTTGTTGTGGTCGTTGTAATGGTTTCGCCTTGCTGCTGATCGAATACCTGACGTTCCGATTCACCAGCACTGAGCAGCCGGTTGAACATGGCCTCGCCCGACTCGGAGCTTGGCTGACGTCCAGATTTCTTTTGCTTCTGCTTTTTGACCACTTCTGTGACGGTGACCACAGCTGCGCTATCGCTGGGTGCGGGCAATGTGTAAGTGCGTTGCGTTTCCACCACAGACTCGCCATCGGCACTAAGCAAGTCCTCCACAGATTTGCGCAGCTGTTTTGAGATCTCGGCCAAAGCGCGTTGTTCAGCCTGCAGCTGAGCCAGGGTATCAGTGCAGGGCGAGGATGGAGGCTGGGCCACCGCAAGCTGATGCTCCAGTTCCAGCTCCTGCTGCTTCTGCTCCTCAGCCTCCTCCGTCTCCTTTGCTTGCTTCATTGTAGTGTAGGTTTGGGACTTTTGCAGCTTGCTGCCAGCGGCCTGCGTGTTGAGATTCTCGATTACGTGCGCACCCTGCACATAGGTAACGTTCAGCTGCTCCGGGGCATTGTCCTCCTCATCGGAGTCATCGCTGTCTTCGTCCGATGAGCTGCTGCTTTCATCATCCTCCTCATCATCGTCCTCCTCGTCATCGTCATTGGCTAATTGACCAGCTAGCTTGCTAATAATTGTGTTGCGGTTGCTATCCTTGATCAGCGCTTCGAGGACCTCCCGATTGCCGTTCTTAGCATCATCTTGGCCTTGCTGCTTGTCCGGGCTATTGGATTTGAGAATACTGCCGGCAAAGTCAACAACATCGTCCATGGCATCGTCGTAGGCGCTTTCGTCATCATCGCGCGCATCGCCGTAGGCGCTCTCACCCTCCTCACCTTCATCCTCCTCGAGACTCTTTTGCAAATTCAATTTGACGCGCTCGTTCTCCAGCAGCTCCTCGAGCACCGTCTTCATTTTAGCATTTAACGACAGCTCCGTCTTGCCGGCACTGGAAGGCAGCACAAAAGTTTCGCTGCGCAGCAGAGATATGGCGCCCTCCTCATCGAGTTCGTCCTCGCCGAAGGGTACGGGCACGCCACTCACTTGGATGGTGCGGGCGCTGCCATCACCGCCTATGACAGGATTTAGTACCTCCACAATAGTCGTCTCCTTGGACAGGGTCTGGTGGAGCGTCAGCGGCGTAGGCTTAATTCGCACCCTGCCCGAAGATATGCTCTCAATGGAGGAGGGGCCAAAGGCGTCCGTATCATGGCGCAGGAAAAGTTTCTCACTGTTGGCCTGAACAGTGACAATGGAAGCAGTGTCTTCTTCCTCCTCTTCCTCATCGTCATCATTGACGTCCTCCTCCTCGTCGTCATCGTTGCTGAAATCATCGTCTCCCTGCAGCTCCAGTGGCGGTTGCGTATCGTCAAGAGACGCATTCTCCGACTCGGGCACCTGCAGTTCCAAGGATATAATGCGCTCCTTGCATGTCTCCACCTAAGTACATTGGAAATGCAATACGATTTGTGCAGTTGGTTTTGGGTTTGGTAACTGTGTAGGTAAGTAAGTATGCAATGCGCTACTGAAGGCGACGCCAAAAGAACCACAGCCGGAGAGAAGCATACCCGTGTCTACGTAAGTATTTAGATGCGAGCGTGCTGAAGCAGCCCCTTGAAAGCTTACAACTAATTTATACAGAGCAGATGCCAAATGAAAGAACACAACCCAAGTGCATTGAAGTGGCGGGTAAATACACGGTGCAACTACACGGGCTTTAAATAGTATTTACATATTTGCATAGTGAAAGGTGTCCCATTAGAGATGCAATGGTGAAATGATATGCCCTCAATGGGATGCCAGCATAAGATGGGGATAGATGTTTTTAGTTGTGAGTGTTTTAGTGATGAGAGGAATAGATTGTTCTAAATAAAGTGCAGCAGAAAAAGAGGAATCTAAGAAAAGTCAGTATTTATACCATTTATATCAAGAATTCATGAAGGAAACGTTTCCGACCAGATAAAGTACATATTTTCATTCATCATGAAAAGGGGAGTAGATATATATGTATATAAGCCCCAAGATCTCACAAGTCTTAGGAGCTACCAAATGCTACTTATATATACACGCTGATAGAGTTTCAGATTGGCTGCCATAGAAGCGAATGCTTCAGAGTGCACACTTGGTAGCTTAGGATAGGAAAATACCATGTTCAGGAGGAAGTCGAAACGCATGTTATGCCTGGAGTAACACAGAATTAACGCGGAGCATCTTGCAGCAGAACGGGAAGCAGCAGCCCGCTTACAAGCTAAATGTTTCCTATGATGTACATTGGAATGGTATGGTCAATGCCAAAGATAGCTTTGCTTACTTGTTTCGGTAACTGTAACTAATTGTAAAGCAAATTATTTTTGCTCTCTCCAAAATCCCAGGCAATTTCACTTCATGTGGTTTGACGCTTCATAAAGGGTATTCTTGCTTAAGATTCTTTTTTCCTTATAACGATTTAAACCAGCGATGGTCACCAAATCTTCAATCGGGTTGCGCTACAACAACATTTACAACAGAAACTATCTACTTTACAGTGTACAAATCGCCGTCAACTCGACGTTTTCATTGGCTGTTTAATCTTTCATTCTGCTTTGTGAGCTAACTATGCACTTGCATTTTCTTCTTTAGCGTCGTTGCCCTCGGGGCTCTGGGAGCTTTTAGCTGCCCACCAATGATTTAAGCAATTCTAGTTGATTAGAGCTGGCTTTCTTTGGTTCGTTAACTTTGCCAGAAGCAAATGCTGAGTGAATTAGAACTTTCCAGAATATGTCTCTTTCGAGCTATTCTAAATATGTAAGTCCACTTCAGCTTTCACATTCTACACCAGAAAAGCACCCTATACCAACAAAAATATTAAATGAATTTGAATAGATTTGTGTACAAAAGCCTTCAATTGCGGTTTTTAAATTTGCTAGACTTTTCGCCTGGCTCAATCAAAGGCAAATGGCAAGAAAAGTCTCATGGGATGCATTCAGCGGGCAGCGTGTTTACATAGTGAAGCACCTCTACACGACTTTTTGGTAAGAAACGCTTACTCTTTTAGTGTACCACTGGTTATGGTGGATATTTTCTGTAATGCATGCCGAAAAGCTTTTCCATTACCATATGATCTGATCTCTGATAAACAACTGATCCCTTAATCACTTCTTACTGCTTGTTAGTTATCATACTTTATCTACTGACTGCATTCGCTCTCAACATAGTCTTACATAGGGCTACTTTGACAATCCTATGGCTGACGAGCCTTGCTATAGTCGTGGCAGGATACGATTGATTTCCCGATGAATGATTGCTATCATTTAGGGGTCTTATTATTATCTAACATTTTTGTAATCACAAAAAACACAATGTACGATCTGCTGAGTGTGTCCATCATTTTTTTTCCAAATTTCAACGACTAGCCAAAGGTCTACCCAGGTGCATATGTACTACATCTATCCCGCAGGCTTAATCAAGCAGCCGGAACGAATGAAAACAACCTGAGGGGGGGACGTCATGTGGCGAAAATTGATCAACGATTGCAAGGACACAGTGAACCCAATTGCCAGCGTTTTTCGCTTTGAACAATACATCCAATCCCTACAAAGAGCTCGGCGAACAGGCTAAGCTGAATGCAGGAGGAGATTTGTTTCTGACACACGCTGCCGCTGCAGTACGTTAACTGAGGCAACTGAGAGGCCGGTTGTTGCTGCTGCAGGCATCCTGCTGTGCATTCATTGCAAAGGGTTCGGTTCAGGCGCCCAGGGCTCTGAATGGGGGCTGCTTCCACGTCTGCGTGTGCCACGGCCACAGTTTTTCCTTTCTCGAATTATCTAAGAGCTGCAGCCGCAGTAGCCAAGAAACCAACTTGACTTGACTTGCTTGTTTGTGGCGTTTCCTTCCGTCCACAGAATTGAAAACCAAAAGACGGGCCGTGCAAACAGAGTGAACCAAAAACGTTTGCGGCTTTAAGCACATTGCCCAATACCAACAACAACAACAACAACAACAACAACAGCAGGAATCATAAAATGTGTTTCAGAGTGTTGGTTGTTTTATTGTTTTTATTTTTCGTTTAGAATCATTAAAATGACGCCGAGGCAAAACCAAAAACCAAAACTTTTGCTTTAATTTTAATGGGCATCTGGCCATAAAAAGTGGGGCGTCATTATTATGCGTTTGCATACTAAAAAATTTAACCACGCCGCCGCAGAGCCATAAAAGCCGCTGCCGTCCGTCCGCATAGCCCGTATGGACACGTGACAACAACAAACCAAACCGAAATAAACCAACAATGAAACTCTTTGAGAGTTTTAACCCCACTCAAGTACAACAATAACTAACTGACGGGCTGCCTGGAAATGATTTCAGCGGCAAGAAAGAAGTAAGGAAGTGGGGAAGGGGGAAGAGGGGTGGTACTGAATTGGAAAACCTTTTCGTGTAGGTGTCACACAAAAGTGGCTTATTGTCCTTTTTATGCGCTGCACTTCACATCACGAAAGCGAGCGACCTTAAACGTGAAATGCGAAAACGGCAGTGGGTAAATGTCAACACAGCCTGCTTCTTAGCTGGCTGGTGGGAGTTTGAGTGCGTGGGGGCGGTTGCGGAGGAGGTAAGTGAAGCCACCGCTAGCTGTGTACATACACATTATTAAAATTTGTTTTGTTCAACTACAGACACGACGACTCTAAGTTTGTAAGCTAAGCACTTACAAGATGTAAGAAGATACACGGCTCGAGAAGACTGACTGCACGGCAGTCGGGCCATACAAACTGTATAGATCTAGAATATAAATGATGAAATATATGACTATGTGCTATTATATACAATGAGATAATAATATCAGTTAAGTGCTCTGTGGGTTGAATTGGTCTGGATTGGATTGGGTTGTTTTGTGCAGTGCTTTCGAAATGTGTGCAGAGTGTGAGACAGGCTCGCTTAAACGAAATTACTTGTAAAATTCAACAATTACATAATGGCAGCAACCGGAAATCCAAAAGAATTAATGATGTATCTAAGACGCTTTTTGCAATGCTAAACGAAACTCAAATTGGTGCCAATTGATACATAGTATAACATAGGAAGTACTTATCATACAATAGATGTATAGTTGCTTTTTGGATTGAACAATTTTGGATAAATATCTAACCTCCGTTTCGATGATTTTCTCAATGTACTCGACCGTGCGCAATTGAGGTCGCCCTGTGATGGGGCAGGGCACCTCCTCAGTGCGCCTCACGATTTTCTCATCGAGTATTTTCTCGCGTTCGCGCACAATCACCGGACCGTCGCTTGATTTAATGGCAATTTTTGGAAATACAATTTTGGGCTGGTTAGTGTAAGCCGTTCACAGAAGAGGAGAAAGTTAAGGGGGGAAAAAGAAGGATTTAAAATTACATTTCATGTTAAGAATTTTGTTCAAAATTAATTGGGTTTGCGTAATTTAGAATCCAGCAGCTGTCTATAGATTTAATTCTCTTCTCTCTCTCTCGCGCTCTCGCTCTCTCTCTCTCTCTCTCTTCGTTAGTCACTGTTGAGCATGAAGTAGTTTTAGTTGAGATTTGATTTTTAGTGAGTATTTTGTTGCGGTTAGTAAAGCAAACCATGGAATACACTCTATGGGTTGATTTTATTATTCGGGAAACATACTCAGGCACAAATCACGCAGGTTAATGGTTTTTGAATTTCGTGGACGTGGGGGCTTGCGTTTGATTCCTTGAAATTTGGTTAGAGTCGGGATCTGGTTTCACGTTCAACTTACCTCGCTCATCTTGGGCTCGTGCGTGACCAGGTCATCGGCTATATTACGCATATTTCTGATGACATCTTGAGCCTCAACGGCGCCCTGCTCCAGCGAGCGTAGACGGGCTGCACGCCACGAGGCTCGCTTCTCGGCACTGTGAATATTTCAGAAGAGGAGGGATTAGCGGGCTTGGGTTATGGGACAGTGGGGAGCACTGCGAGTTCTAAACAGAGCTGCAATTGAAATCCAATCTAAAAACGTTTGCAAAAGCGTAAAAATAATTACAAACAGATGGCTACAATAGAAATTCCACTAATTACTATAAAACAGACACCGGATAGGTAAGATGAAGAGGAGAAAATGCCAATTGACAGAAATACATAGATATATGTACAGATATAAATTTTACAATCAAGATATATATTTGAATTGCTATAATTTTGCACCCATATATAGCTTTTGTATATCTGGTGTGTGTGTGTGTGTGTGTGTGTGTTTAATTTTTTTGATTGTGTGGGTGCATTCGCTGTGCGTGTGTGGGTGCACAGCAGACAACAAATGTCAAACGACGACAACACCTACAACATTGGCTTTTGGCTATATTAGTTCACCATTTGAACTGTGACCTTTTATGCGGGCAACGTTTTGGACTTTGGTCTAGCTCGCATGTCAACTCTTTGACCGCCAACCGTATAACTTACTTAATCATGGCGCGGCTCTTGCCTGGGGGCGTAGTTGACGAGGCTGTGGACTCGCCCTGCTGCTGCTCGAGCTCTCGCACATACTCATCCACACTAAGGCCCGCCTGACGAGCGGCCGCCGCCAGGGCGCGCCGTTCCGCTTTCAGAGTTCGCACGGGTATGCGACTGGGTCCTGCCTCCAGCTGCTGCTCCTCGAAGATAGTGGGCCCAGCTGGCTCTGGCTGGGATTGCTGTAGCTGCTGCTGTTGCTGGGACTGTTGCGACTGCTTGAGACGTTGCTGTAGAGCGGGCGGTATGACAACGTTGACCTTTGGCTTTGGCAGCAAAGAAGGTTTGGGCGTATCACAAGACATGGGCGCCGCCTGGATGGGCTGCGGTGACCGCTGCTGCTGCTGCTGCCTTTGCTGCTTCGGGATTTTGCTGGGCTGTGCGTGTGCTGTTGTCTGCACTTGAGTTTGTGGTGCGTTTCTGCCATTTTAGGATGTTCGTGTTTCAATTGTGCAAAGTAAAACACAAAACACAAAATTGTATTAACAAAACTTTCATTTGCCAAAGGGGCGAAGAAATGTGTAATGCGGTTAGCACGTGATATGAGCAGTTACAACAAACAATGACGTTAATTTCTTTTAGTCACATTGCTATATATGTATGTATGGATGTGTGTGTGTGTGTGAGAGATATACGTGCGTTGCACTTCTTTCCGTTCGGTTCGGTTCCCCTTCAGTCTCCATGCAAGCAAGCACACAAAACTTTTTGGCATAACAGGTTGAATTTGTTGTAATTAAAAACCAAGAAATACACTGAAAACTTTTTAAGCTAACCCCAATGCTCCCCCCGTTGCCTCACTCAGCCAGCTTCGAACTCCCTCAGTCCCTGACAAAATCACTTTTTGAAAAACTTTGCCAACAAGTGCAATAACATGGCAGCTGGAGATTAGCGTGTTAAGGCAGACGAGAGCCAAGCTTCAGCAGAGTGGAGTGGAGTGGAGTGGAGTGCGAGACAACCAGCCAGGCCAGGCCAGGGCAGGCCAGGCCAGAAATTTCAAGTAAGAGTCAACCGGGAATAGGGAGCATGAGCATGAGCATGGCATGGGGCCACGGGCCAGGGCATAAGCCAAGAGCAAAAGCAGTAGTTGCATGTCGGCAAGGTCGTAAAACTTGGTCTGCCATCTAGCACTATATATATGTATATGCACATGCATATTCTCTCCATATAATACTGTGTATGCAAAATTAATTTTAAAAGTAAGCGCATGAAAACTATTTGCAATAAGGCAATGTCTTTCTATCTGTCTGCCTGTCAGTCTGAAGGTCTAAGCTCTGGCTTTCATTGGGATACCCTCCTGTGCTATGCATGTCTGCCCGTGACGTCGTCGTTGTGGCCTGGTTTCATTTTAACGTTTTCTACATTTTGTTGCCCCGCTTCTAACACCCAACTGGGTTTTGTCTTAAACAAATTGCTACACGCTTTCAATTCAAGTTTAATTCGGAACTATTTGTATAACAGTGCAACGGCCAGCGGCTATAACTTTCGCTTGAGTGATTTATGCGAGCCCAACGAGAGGAAGCGCTGTCCACCCCCAGAGTCGCATGGTCGTAGACACAAGTGTGTCACGGCTAAGAAATGGGCGCCTGTTAAGGATTTTTTGCTTGAGCTAAGATTAAAGTGCGTCCGTCGTCTTACTGCACTTACACTAACTAGATGTAGACGGTATTCCATTCTTTTTTTTTGTTTGCTCCTTTCGCTGCTTTAGCATTTTCTTGACTCCTTTTCCTTTTATGCATTCATTTGTCCTTTCGACTTTTAAATGAACTTTGCTCGCGCACTCGAGCGCGCAACCTACCTTAAGTGTACGCTGCTGCCATCGTCCCCAGGCAGACGCCCCTACCCCCTCCCTGTAGCCCGCTGTCAAAGTGTTTAAAGTATTCAAGTTGTGCCATTGACAGATTTATGCAAGGTCTTCTTGCCTCCATTGAAGTTCTTCTGCTAATGCAAATGTTGAACTTTTAATTGCTAATTCTTGCCCTCAGTTATTATTTTTAATGCTTAAAACAATTAAATTAAAAAAAGAAAGAAATAGCCACAAATGTCTGACGCACAAACTGTTGCAGTTGAAAAATGAAAAGTGAGTAAATAAACTTAAACAAATATAAAATGCCAAATACAAACACCGTGCTAAAGAGTTAGTAGAAATATAAAATATATGATTGATGATTGACAATGATTTTTATTCGCTTTTATTTTTAAGTAGAAGAACATCTTTTGCAACATGATTATACTGTTTTTTTTTAAATTGCAATAACAAAAAACATACTTAAATACATACTTATGTTGTATATGTGTTGGCATGTCTGTTGTTTCCAAATGGCACATGAGATGTGTTTTCCAAATGCATTGGCAATGCGTGAGATTCGCAATTATGCATTATGCGAATGATGTGAATGTGAGCCATAACCATGATATACTTAATACCATATTAATATTGTATATATTATTCATATCTTTACACATACACTTAAACATACATACGCATATATATAATATTATATAAATATTTTATAAAATATATATCAAAAAATGTAATGTCGACAACAACGCAATATCATTTTCGTAAAACTTAACTAAGCCCTTGTAATTAGCAGCCAATGAATAGGAATTACATTTTGTTTGTATATATAAATAGGTATTATAGTTAACTGTCCACAAAATTATAGATATCAGCCATATAGCCCGGATTCAATAAAAGTCAAATCAATAATCTGAGCTCATTTAAGAGTCACAGCAAACATTGTTATCGGTTTCAGGGCAAAAATTTCAATTTATAATTGCAAAGTAGCGGTAGGATCTGATATATGCTCTGCGAAGAATGTGGATAAGTTTCTTAACAGTACTCCCAACTCTCGACACATAAGGACAAATATCTGTGACTATCTATGCAATAGCATCAACCGCTTTGCAGGTCTACTTCAGGGTCATTAAAAGAACCGGAAACGCCGAACGCTCAAAAGTTTTATTAGCAAATTTGCAGCAGGCCAAGCATTGATAGTTCGCTATAGTAAAGATGAGCAATATTAGCGTATATCTTTGATAAGGAAATTTCATTTTAGGAAACATTTAAAATAACAGGCACAAATGTTCAAAGACTGCCTTAATCGAAGAATTTCATTACCAGGCAAATCGACACATGATAATGTGTGAACGAACTTGTTACTTCATTTGCTTAGTTTGCTACAAATTGAAGGAAGAATTAGAGATATTTTTATAGGTTTTTTTAATTGGTGAACAAAAAGCTTCAATTGCTCAAGTCTAATTGATAAAGGCCAATTAAGACTTCTAAAAAGTATTCTCCCTGCATAAGTATCAAAGAATTCACATATATAGATATAGATCGTATTTGCGAATGTAAATGTTTTAACCATAACTTGATCAACAACAATCATCATAAGGTACAATCATTAGGCAGACATCCTTGAAGTGTTATGAAGTCTGCTCTTCTTTTAGCCTGCTCTAAAAATCATGAACTATTTTTAATCACACAAAATGTAAAGAAATGCAAAATGTACATAAAATATGCAAGTAACAAAACGCCTCTCACACGGTGCGGTCTAGTAAGTGTGTGTTTGTGTGTGGCTGTGTTTTTTATGTGCATTTTGTGTGCATTTTAGAAACGCTGCAGATGTGTGAGTGTGCAGGATGTGTAGGTGCACGAACCGCAGACAACACTGAGAGGCTTCATTCGTTGTTTATATTTAGATGTTTTACAAGGCAGCGGAAGGGAAGGGTAAAAAGTTGGGGGGGTAATGCGAAAAAGAGGTATAATTAGGTTTATAAAATGCATAAAAGGATGACATTAATAACAACACTTTATGCCTTTGCAGTGTTTAGGTGTAGGTGTGTGTACAAAGTGGTTGCCTTTTTGTAGTTGTTAAGTAAATTATGGTACAATTTTAAAGTAATCAAAAAGTTGCTGAACCGGTAGATTATTATAACTAGTTTATGAAAATTGCATTAAATATAATATAGTCTAGTTGTAGTAATTAGTAACTTATAGTCGAAAGTCTCGTTTCGTAACGGATACACGCGCATATGTATATATATGTACTAGAGTTGATTTACTCATAGTTATAGTTAGTTAAATAGTTTCACATTCTCATTGCAATGTGTGTGTGTGTGTGGGTCTGTGGGTGTGTGTGTGTGTATAGGTGTCATAGAAATTAGTCTAGTTTTAGCTTCTAAATACTGCTTCAATTTCTTCAAGTGGATTCCTGTAAAAGTAGTTGGAAATGTAGAAACAGAAAGTGGACGGTGTTGTATAGTTAAAGAGGTGTGCTCTGAGATCTTTGAAAGTGAAGAAGGCAAGTAAGATAGTTTTATCTGCGGTCAACCGAAGCTTACGTACCCTTGCAGAGTGTTTGACTATATGACAATCAATAGCTAAGACAACAAGCAGCAGGTTAGATAATAAAACATCTTCCAACAACAAAACAAAACCATTCGGAGAAGAATCCAAGCTGGGAAAGGTTCACCAGATTGCGGTTAAAGCTTTAGTCGAGTCTGAATATATAATATGGTACGATCTTGCCATACCAATGGCTATAGCATTTACATTCAACAAACTAGCTTGAGTGCACACAGACGAACAACCGGACAGAAGGACATAGATATGTCTACTCTCCTCTTCGTATTGCTAATCAGATATTTTGGATGTAAACTTTAAGGGGACGAGGAAGTTATTTCGCTTTCAATTAGAATATCCTCCGCAAGGGTCTACAAAATCTAAAAAAAAACAAAAAAGGAAAAAAAAAACATTTCAACTGCCCTTGGTTTGGTGCACAACAATCTTTCTCTCTAAACTTTGCCCGGGGTTTTCGAAATTTAATTAATATTTATACTCCGAAAACAACAACAAACGCATTAAAACGAAACGAAACAAAACAACGAAAAAGCGCATACAAAATAATAAAAATTGAAAAACAGAAAATAAACTGGAAAACAACAATTTCTGTTCAAATGTAGAAACAAAAATAATACAAAGCATCATTAACGCCCTCATTTTTTGGCTTAAGGTCAAATTATGCTTTTATATCAAGTAAGAAATATACAGACAGAGATATACAAAAACCAACAAAATGCCGATTTGCATATGCGATGCTGCTCTGTCGGTCCATTTGTGGAACGAACGTAGCGCCAACGCCATAAAATATAAATTAATTTATGCGCAATCAACAAAACATAAATATTTTCATCTGCATAAAATCACAAAAAAAAAAAACAGAAAAACAGAAAAAGAAACGTCCCAGCAGCCAAAACGGCTACAAACAAAGACATACATAGATACATCCGATACATATGAAAATGTAAAAAATAAAATAAAATATAATATAAAAAAAAAAACAAAACAAAACTAAATCTGCGGTCGTCGCCGTCGCTCTGCTGTCCAACTGTCTAAGTCTGGGTAGGGGCAAGCTTTTTCAGGGTCAGCTGCTGCGCCAAATCAAAAACCAATTGAAAACGAGAGCGAGCGCCACGACAGAGCGATCGCGAGGGAGTCAACGTCATCGCCAATATGGCGACAGCGACATCCACTTCGATGGTATCGATGCTACCTCTAGCAGCGGCAGCGGCAGTGACTTCAGCTTCGTCGGTCCAACTAAAAATGGTTCATAAATTATCAAGCAATAAATTAGCCGATTAATGCATGGCTAAGAATTCGATTGCGTTTTGCCGACGTTGCCTCGCCGTCATTATCATCATCAGCATCATTATCATCATCAGCAGCATCATCATTATCATCATCATTGTCGTTTTCATTGTCGCCACGGAAGCCAATTTGACGTCGCAAAAAATTCATAAACACGGATCTGGCGAGCCTTTGTGCTTCACAAAATTTTATAGATTTAGACGAGTTTAATTTGAATTTGAATATAAATACCAATAGTTTTGAGAACATTGCTTTGCCGGCTAATTTGGTTTGAGGTTGTTGTTTCCCCCTCTATTGTTTATTGTTTGCTGCTTAACGGCAGCCAAGTTAGTAGAAATTCTTGTTAGAAATTTATTACAAGTTAACAAGTTATTCTTCTCCTTTTCTTCGTTATGGATTCCAAGGCCTCAGCCAAGCCAAGGCAACGCAATAACACACATTTCAATTCATTATATTTACATATATTTACGCAGATGTGTGTGCGTGCGTATATGTGTAAACCTGTAAAGCTGTCCGTGGGGATCATCTTCAAGTTTTCCAGCTGTGCAAAACTCAAGACGACTCAAGGTTGTCGTCGTCGAAACGTAAACATTGTTGTCATGTAAAATAACAAGCCATAGATAGATGTTAATCGAAGATAATATGGAGAAAAATAATGGTCAGCCATCAATTGAAATTTGGTGCCTGAAGTCATGCGAAACTAACTGAATGGGGGTGGGGGGTAATTCATAGGAATCGTGGCATTTTAAAGGCACATTACAAAATACGAAATTCAAAGATTCACAGATTCTGAGAAAGCAACAAATTCATTTATGTATTTTACACACTTCCTCAAAGCAATCACATTGAAGGAAGGACACGTGTATTCTTCTCATCCTTTGACAGCCATTAAACAGCCATTAACAGCCAGGACATTACATAGTAATGTAATGAAATGTACATAAATGTTTCACACAAAGTTATATTTCCTGCTTTTGTTTCTGACAATATTTTCATAGCCCCATCTCACGTTTAATTCGCAAACACATAAAGGCCACCGTAAGACAGTTGCTAGCTAGCCTTTTGTGAGCGCAGATCCTTGTGAGACATGTCGTGTTGTGTCTTTTGTTTCATTGTTGTTATTTCAGTTGTGGTTTTGTTGTTGTCATCATCTTACTTATCAGCTATATACCTTTAGACCCGTTTTAGAACTGAAGAGTATTGTAATTTGGTGACACAGTTTGTTCTAGAGCTTTGACAAAGCTTTGACTCTTGTGTCACATAAAGAACATCGAAAGTTCCAAGGCATCGGTAAAGATAAATATTATAACTATCTGTAGAAGAGTTGTTCTCGTCTTTGTTTAACGATTATGAATTGCGTTTACTTGTAAGAATCTCAGAAACAGAGAGAGTGTAAGAGATAAACGAGCACTTCTCCCAGGCCTGTTCATTCTGCCAAACATATGCCACATATTCACAAAATGTTGAGATAAGCTTAGCGAGAAGATGGGGAAACGAAGTGTAACCTTATCTCTTCAACAAGAAAACCCTCCTATAACTAATTTAGTTCGAATTTCTGTTTTCCCCGTTTATTTTAACTCCAATTAACAGTTTTCTTTTTGCTCTGATCATAGCGGTTAGATCTACCATTCCATTTTAGTTTCTTCCTACATAATGTTAATCCTGAAGAGTAGAAAAACTTCGTCTCATAAACTGTGTTGATTTTTAATGTTTCACCGCAGTGTTGCAACAACGCGAGGGTAAAATTGTATTAAATTACTTGTTGTGTCTCATTATATACTAATGCTGTTGGAGTCAACCACTAGAGCACGACATGGCTGTCGTCTGACTGCTCCAACTAACCCTGTCAGTGGCAGCAGACAGACATACAGACAGACAAAGACACACACACGCCGGATGATAAAAGAGAGTCCTTTTATGAAAGCGTCATGTTAGCCCAGGCTGACATCAGCTTTGGCTAGGCGTTTCTTTGTTTGTTTTGTTTCGTTTCGTTTCGTTTGTGTGTTTGCTTGCTGTTGACAGCACGAGCACGAGCACACGTTGCCTTTTGACATAACAAAGCAACAGCTAGAGCCTGATACTTGAGGTACAGTGTCTGAGAGCTAAACGAGTTACGGATGGCTACGTGTTGCATATGACCTATGAACGTCATTTAGAGGGAAGGCAACGCCCACTGGGCTATGTGCTCTCTGCCACTAGAACTACGTGTGACTGCACAAATGGTGCTAATTAAGCACAAGCGCCATGGTCTCGCTTTAGTTTGATTTCAACATTTAACAAAATCCCCCCAAAATGCAAGAAATCGCACGTGAGTGTCAAGGAATACGGTGTCGAAACCACGCATATGTTACAGATTTGGTTAACGACATCTGCTTAAAGAATGTAACAGCAGAGGCTTTTCTGCATGAGGTGCGCTCACTCAATTCGTGCACAATTTTCAGGAAATTGCTGGCAACAAAAATATAGACCATAAATCCATAAATTCCCCCGCGGTTGTGTACACGCACGTCGATGATGTTGATGATGAGGCTGCCGGCTGCGGGCCTGGCTGGCACTTCGGGATTTGCTCATTACAATTCCAGTGAATACGTGGGCAGGCTGAGTGGGTGCCGCCCGTCCATGCACATCCTGCGAAAATTCAGCAGGCCGAAGTATGCACAGCCAACACAATTTGCGGAATGCTCAAATGAAGTTATTCAATTGTAAAAACAGCTGGCATTGTGCCGCAGGGAATACAAGTGCGTCAGCCATCCAGCGAGCCAGCCAAGTGGCCGCTTCGCACGCTCTACGCAGAGCAACGCAACAACAACATAGACCGCTGCACAGCCTGTGGGCATACAAGCGCCGTCCCATTGCGTATACGCAATGCTTTGCAGAAAAAAAATTAAGTAATATTTAAATTATGATTAAAGGAATGATACCAACTCCTCCTATCCCTAGCATCCCTATCTAACCTAGCAGGCAAAGGGAACAAAAACAGGAACTGGAGCGGGAGCAGAGCAGAGCAATTGCTATTAAAAAAAACTGCAAAAAATAAAAGTAAAACGCTTGCCATATCATGTTTTTGAGCAGCAAAAACGCCTCAGAGACCGAGTAAGACGGCTGCGATTTACGAGTCCAAAGAGCGCTTAAGTGCTACATAAAACTTAAACAGCTTAGGGCTGCTTACTTGTTTATAAGTAGGGTATACTTACTTACTATGCAGGGCCGCTTAGCTCTAGCTATGCATATGTATATGTGTGGTTGTGTGAGTACATGACTATTTAATAATAAGCTATGTTTCAATGATGATGAGCAGCTCCGTCAGTTGGCTGGAGCGATGTGTGGCATGTATGTGTATGTGTGTAAGAGTGTGTGTAAAAGTAAGTGAGTTGTGGTAATCTGTACAGTAATACGAGTATATATCTTAAAAGCAACATAAACCAAAGCACTTTCCACCGGCACCAAACCAAAAGGCAGCAGAGAAATGTTACCAATAACCAACTGAAAACATTTGATAGAAGACTTTTCTATAAAGCAAATGCACAAACACTGTGAGAAACTGAAAAAGGTTGTTTGCAGTGGAGCCAGTAATGCTGTAGAAATTTGTAGGTGGGTGCGGTGTGTTTGTTTGTGTGGGGGGAGGGGGGTAGATCATTATAATGAGATTTATTGTGCGCGTGTCTGTGCATTGAAAATGTAACATAAAAAGCGCAAAACGCAAGCAGAAATGCCCGATAATCCAAGAACATAAAGAATTTGTCAGCCAGGCAACTTACCTAATGTCCTCCGCATCGTCAAACTGTGCCAATACAACGTTGTCAACGGCATCCTCGCGGCCGCTACCATAATCGTTGTCCTCGTCATCATCATCATCATCATTATCATAGTCGCGGCAGCCCCTGTTGCTCTTCTCAGCATTAGCATTATCATGCTGCTGCTTATCAGCATGCCTGGCATCGGCATCATCATCGTCCACATCAATGTTGTCATTGGCGGCATCCAATAATCTGGTTTTCGTATCACGACGCAATGTTGCAATTTTCCTTTCCTCTTCCTGTCTCAACTTTTCGACTTCATCCTTTGACAGGAATGAGAAAACTTTCTCTACAGCAGGCGGAAGAGCAGAAAAATAGTTTTTTACATTAACCCTGAGCATCAGCCAATAGCAAATAGCTTAAGTCCTGGCATGGACATTCAAATAATGTCCTGCAGGGCAAACATTCTTGCCCGTGCCAGGACCGTGCGCTTAAGGTGTTGAAAATAAATTAGGAAATTAAATAAATAGCGAGCTGTCGGCGGGCAAGATGATCTTTTTAGCTCAGATATCCCTTCGACAATGGCCTGACTGCTTCTTTGACGAGTTAAACTGATCTCTTGTCACTTTCAATCTTTGGAATATCATATCCCACCATGATTTTCACATTTTCACATACCTGTCTTTTGCGTAGGCTTGTGTTGGTCCTCCATGGCTGATTCAAAGAATCGCTTCTTATCGGACACGGATTTAGGCACTTTTGAAGGCGTTGCCGTCGTCTCGCTCTCGCCACCTGCAGGTGTTGGCTGAAAGATTGGAAAATGCCTTTTGTTAGCACACGAAATGAAGATAAATACCAAAAATTCTGGAAAATCAATACAAAAGCGACCGCCAGCAGCTCGAAGTGAATGGCCCAGCAGCTACATATTTTCAATTAAATGACTGGAAAACTGCCATTTTCAAAGTCAAAGCGGAAAATCTAAACGGCCATAAAGAAAATTGATGGCACGGCACAAGTTTATTATTAAAAAGCAAGCGGAACGGAACGCCACTGGGACATGGACTGTCTGTTTGGACAGCAGGAGCGGAGCAGCAGCAGCGGCTTCAATCATAAAGTGACCAGTAGCTATATGGGGCAGCACTGGGGTACTACTCAGCGGCATTGGGGAAGCATTGGTTTTTCAACTCGGCCAGGGCATGCAATTTACAATGAGGGCGGGCGCAAATTACAGCTAGGAGAGCTCGGTAGGAGCCTGGCCATTTATCACCCAAAGTCGTGTACTGTCAGCTTTATGCTTTCATGCAATTTCTTCGCTGTAGGCAACACGAGACAGCGGGAGGCACTGGTGGGCGGCGGGCTGGCATTGATAGTTACCCGAAGACGAGGACGACAAAGTCATTAAATGCTAGCCAGCCAGTCAGGCGAAGAGGCAGGCTGGCAGGCATTGGGCAAAGCCACGACCAAAAGCCAACGCTAAACTGCACAAATTGCAACCTTATCCTTTGACTAGCTGGCTTGCTGCACACACAGACACGAGCACTTGTACTCCTCATGCGGGCAACATACGAAGCACAACAACACAGCGACGACCGCTCCACAAAGCTGTGCTCATAAATAAAGCAAGAGACCAACGAGCCATCGGACCTAGGACAAGTGCATGGGCAAAGTGAGAGCAACAGCAAAACGCAGTGTAACGCAGTCCAGCCATTTGAGCAAGGGCAAAGCTGAGCTGTGTTTTTAGCAAAGAAATTAATTTTCTATCGGATTTTTCGATTTTCAATTAGAAGTCAATATGAAGGAGGAGGAATAGCTGCAGCAGAAAAGCAGAAGCAGCAGAAACACCAGAGTCAGCTAGCAGCCATCGGCTGGCTTAGCTTATCCAGCGAGAGTGGCTCTATGGAAGGAGCTACTATAACCGTTATTCAACCTAATAGAAATTTATTGAGCCATGAAAGTGTTGAGAATACCTCGAAGACTCTGTGTATGGTAGGGCATGCATGTATGTATGTGTGTGTGTGTGTGTGCGGAGTCTTGTTGCACCCGTAGCAGCCTTGGTCATAGCATTAAAAGCCAATAAGCCATTGAATAATTTAGATACCAGAGCCAGCTCAATGAGTGCTAGGGGTGAATGTTTCAGTGTAGGGACCAAGACAGTGTCAGGGTGAGGGGAGATCAAAGCATCGATGTGAGTGAGTGACATCATTGTCGTCGATAAGGGCTCAACTGTGTACGCTTAGAAAAAAAAAACAAAATTATATAAAAAAAATGGTTCATGTAAATATATATTCAGTTCTATTGTAGCCTGATTCGAAACAAATTTGATTCCAGTTGGATAAACCTAAGCGATTTTCCAAACTAACTGTTCATTTTGAAGCAGTCGGTTCTATAGCAGCTTTATAATATAGTAAGGGTCAACATTTTGCCGGCGGACGTGAAGGCCAAAATGGAAAAGTAACAAATTTGGTTCAGGTATCACAGGCATTTGGTAAAATTTTAAGCTTTAAAGAATTTCGAGATCTCAATGTTGACACACCCAGATGAACAGACAACGATTTGCTCGTTTAACTGGGAATTTCAAAATATTATATCATTTTCCTGAGTGTAGCTACAGCGATAACAAAAGCAGCAACAAAACAAAGAACACTTCACTTAAAAACTTATCGCCCGTAATTAAGAATGTCGAATGATAAGATTACAAAAGCGTTCGAGAGCGCAAAAAAAAAACTAGATATCTGATATATAAGCAGCTATATGGTCAAGTGGCAAATCAGTGCAGAGGCCAGCTTGATGGCATGTGCCACGCTTGGAACGCCAAAGTGTAGGTGGTCGCCGACAGTGTCCTATGACGAGAGTTAGGGATACGCTCTCTTAACTGGCTGCTTTGGAATACTGGAACTGAACATCAGTATCCAAGCGAACTAGTTCATTTGACATGAGTCAGTTACATAGATAAGAGCCTTAAAGTAGTTCAAGGTCATCCAAATATTGTACAATCAGTTCTTATCTTTGAGTTGGCCATTGAGTGCGCCATTACTAGCGACCTGCCACGGCTTCGCTAGGTGTTATTTACACCGCATTCCTCTAATATCAATGGCTTTACCATTTCAAATTAAGCGCTTGCATTTCCCAATAAATAAGTCACTGGGACAAACATTCAACCATGTGGGTTGAGAATTCTTTTCATTATGAACATGTTTCAGGCAGTGCTCAGTGTTTGCCTTACTCGCTTATATAAATATCAGAGCTCGCAAATAAGTGTTGGCCTCTTGTCGTTGTTCGTTCATATTGGTTCTTTAGAAAAACGGTCTGTGCTCAACAAGCAACCAGTTTTCTTTCTTCTCTTTTGCTCTCTGATAATTCCCGGACCATTTTGTCGAGTGCAATGAAGCAAAAGGTCTGCGTATGTATAAAAATCTACAAAAATGATTGCAAATAAGTATAAATTCTTCTTTAAAAGTTCATAAATCGTTCCAATACCTAGCTCACTCGACAAGTTTAGACAAAGCGTTAGTAATGAGATCGCTCAAAATTCTACTTTATTCAAAGCATTAACTTTCTTTATATTTTCTGCACGCATTAATGTACCTATAAGCCATCGGGAATTATCTGAATGATAGTGAAAAAGTTCGTTGCGTAGTTTTGAAGAAGTGTCTTTGTTTTATGTGTACCATGTGAAGATTGTTGTGGGGACAAAAAACAAAATGAATAAAATCTCCATAAAATTACTATTACGAATTACATCGTGTTTATTTGCGATTGGTTTATGCAATTCAAGAAAATGTTGAAGCTGCATTCTCTGTTTGGTTTCGTAAAAAATAAATTAGCATTAACATCAACTTAAGAGCGCTACGGAAAATTAAGTTAATATAAATTTGTAAAATTGTATTCTCTGGTTTTGCTATATATATTGCAGGGGCGTGTAAGTATGTATGTATATGCATTGTTGTTTTGTTGTACTTAAGTATTTGCCGGTCGGTTTTTCGTTTCGTTTCGCTTCTTTTTTTCGCAAGAAAATTAATGGCCAAGGTGGGCGAGCGCAGCCAGCCAACTGTTTCAATCAACGTCAAATTAAAGCCAGGCCAAAAGTGCCAGGGCGCTCATTAAATTTCGCAACCTGCTGCGGCTCTCCCTGCTCAGTTACAACTGCAATTTGTGTGATATCAGGGCAGAGATGCAGGTGGAGGGGTAACAAAGTCAACAAAAATGCAGGTCTAATTAGCAAAAAGGTGACTGTGACTGCAGTGCAGGAATGGACCTAGACAAGGACTTGGCAGGGGCTTCAGTCAGCCAATCAATCAATCAATTTAAACGACGAACAAAAATATTGAAAACTGCAGTCGGAACAGCCACAGAACCAACACTGTGCCCGGCCAGGCCCAGGCGGATGGGGGAAGAAGGTGGCCGCTGCTTAATTGATGGCAAAGAGGTGTTAGATTTTAATTAAAATGCATGACCAGCAGCAATAGGGACGAGCAGGAGCAGTTAAAGTCAGATGGCTGGGGTACAAAATTGCAGTGGAAGAGGAGGACGTGTCGGTTGTAATAGTTGCAAAAGCAGACCAAGCTGATGCGGTCAGCTTAGAAGCAATTAAAAGCGTCGTCAACTTGAACTGCAAAAGCAACAGGCGGCAACAGGCGACAGGCAACAGGGTTGCATTTGACGTAAGCAGGTGGAGAAGAAGGTATGAACTGCCGCTCAGCTGGATCTGGAACTAAAACTAGACGGTGGTCTCCTTGCCAGTGGGAGTTCCGGGCGTTTGGGGAGCTTTTGCTGCGGCTGCCCCCGATACCTCCAGTTGTGGCTGTGACTGGGTGCGCAGCTTGAAGTTGCTTGCCATGCCACGCAGACCGTGCGGTTTCTGGGCCACTGGCGGAGCGGGGGCAGTGCGCAGCCTGGTTGGCTTAAGCGGTCGCTTGGGTGGCAGTGGCGGCGGTGTGGGCGACTTGGAGGCGCGACAGGATAGGGAAGTGTCGCTGCTGCGGCGCGAATCAAAGAACGAGGTATTACTGTAAATGGCCTCCTCCTCGATGGTCGAATAGATTTCCTCGGCCGTCTCATAGTAGCTTTTGTTGATGCCTATGGGCGCCGCCATCGTCTTGGTTGTCTGCAGCGATGATGTGGACGAGGAGTCGATGGAGAAGGAGCTGCTAGTGCCCAACGATGAATTCGAGATGCCAACACGGGTTGTGGTCATGTTTTGGTAATTGCTATTTGAGTCGGGGCTGACCACAATTTCCGAGAATGTTGGGAATTTCATTGCGGCATAGGAGGGTGACGGCGACGCCGAGGGCGATGCAGAGACGGTGACAGAGGGTGTGACTTGGTGCTTATGCAATCCCCTCGTTTCACTCACCGGTATCAATGGCGGCGACGATGCCGACAACGAAGACTGCAGGTAAAGCGGTCCAGCGCCGGTTAAAAGCACCGCCGAGCCGGTCGACGAACTGGCTGCCATCACCTGGCCCTGGTCGCTGGGCAGCAGCACAAGATTGAAAAGGGGTGGGGTCTGTGTTTGTGTTTGTGTCAGTGTCCGTGTTTGGATTTGGTTTTGGTTATGGTTCTGATTCTGGTTTTGGATTGGACTCAGAGTAAGTGTGTTGGGTTGCTGCGGTTGCGGCAGGCTGGCATATTGCACAGGCAGGATTTGGGCCGTGGGAAAGATTTGTGCGGCCGGCGACCTAGCGACCAGCTGTGCGACATCCACCGGACGGTTAGCAGCGGTAGAAGAAGAAGATGTTGATGCGTTAGTGGCGACAGCAGCGGTTAGTGGTGGCATCGATGCCCCATGCAAATGACGTGAATGTGATTTGGTTGGTAGTGGTGGAGTGGGCGGGGAATCATCGGCGATTGCGATTGGCGGTGATGGTGGGGGTGGAGGCAAAGGCAGGCTATCAATGTCATCTAGGAAGGGATTGTTTACCGCAAAATTGTTGCTGTTGCTGCCGATACCGGTAATAGGAATGGGCGGAGCAGGCTCATGTGGCGCCCGCAGCTGATTGCGCAGCTCGTTCTCGCGCAAAAGAAACTCGCGATGCTGTTGCTCCGTGACCAAAATATTGTCCGGGGAGTTCTCATGCACAAACTCGTGCGGTCGCAGCTGTGAAGGCGGCAACGCTTCCATGTAAAGCGATTCCTCGATCACGGGCGCCGGGGACCTCGGCATCTTGGGCAGGGTGCTAAAATTGACCGGCGGCGGCGGAGGACTTTCTCGTGGCCGTGTCACACGCACCGGTAACTTGGCACTCGACGGCACCTGGTGTATTGTATTGGTGCTGGCATCATGCTCGAATACTGCAAAGTCGCCGTGGCCCACGTCGCTGGCCTGGAATGTTTCGAGGGCCACATTGCGCACTAAATCGGCCTTCTTGAGCTGCGGCTTGGGCAGCGTCGGTGGGGGAACCTTGCGCGGGGCCGTTAAATTCTCCGTCGACTTGGATATGACAGTGTTGGGCGTGCTACGTCCGCTAGACAGTGACTGCTCTAGCAGATCCTCGTTGGAACGCGAGGCGCCAAAGAAGAACTGCTCCCGGGGCGAGCGTGGTGATCGTGGGGATTTGCTTATTGCCTTGGCTATTTGCGTGTACTCGTCATCCTCGGCTGTGGTATGACGGAAGGGATTCTCACGCTCCAGCTCGCCTCTAACACCACTTTCGCTTCTGGTAGGATCGGGCGATGTGGCGCGCGACACTCTCTGCACTTGGGGGGATTCGACCTCTTTAATGCGAGCGACTGTGGGCACAATGGGTACTGGTGCCATCTCAGGATGCCGCTCCAGTGTTGAACTGGCCGACGAGCCGGGGCTGGTGGCACGCAATATGCCCTTGCGGGGCAGCCGGGTTCGCGTGGCACCTCGAGTATCCTGCTCCGAATCGTAGGCGCGTGTGTAGCCATCTGGGGTGCGAGAACGCGAACGTTCAAAATCCGACTTGGAGCGCTCGTCTCCACTGAGGTCAAAGCTGACAGACTTGCGATGCCCACCGCCGTACTCGGGTGTGCTGCGACCCGAACGGGAGGCCTTGTACGGACGACAATCGCTCTCAGAGTCGCTTGTGTAGCGGTGTCCGCGTGGTCGGTGATCAAAGCAATCGGAGTCTGTGTCTGCATAGGAGGGCGGCGATTGCAGGTCCACAGGAGGCGACGATTCAGTTTCCTCATCATCTTCATCAATCGCATCAATATCGTCCATGTGGCGCTGTTGGTCATCCTCGTCGTCGTCATCGTCATCATCATCGTCGTCGATGATATAGATTGGCTCGGCCTTCTTGGGCTTCACTGGGACAGCTTTGTCGCTTCTACTTCTGCCCCTCTCCTCCTCCTGGTGCTCCAGCATTTGCTGGTAGGAGTATCGTGAGCCCGCCTGGCCACGGTCTGGCGTCTGTGTGGCACGTTGCTATTGAATTTTGGATTGTTTTGGGTGGTCATTTTTCATTTAGTTTCGTCAATTTGTGTTTGGTGCAACTTTTCACACTTTCACACACAGAGACACAAGCATTAAACACAGATTGCAATGTGCGGCGTTAATTGTGAGCGAGTGGAGTGTTGGATGTTTATTTGTGTTGGTGGGTTTTTGCAGATGTTATTAATGGTGGTGCAGTGATGTTGCATTGAGTGCAGCCTGCACTCTTTTTTAGCCAATTACAATCACTCGATGTTGATGATGAGGTGCGTTTCCTGCATGTTCCTCTGGCCAGCCAATTTGCTTGAGATGAGGTTGATGGACTTGTACGGCAGTTGGACACGAAGACAGAGGCAAATGAATGATCGAGACAAGAACAAGGACAAATGACAGACAAGGCAACAGAACTAAATAAGTATAAAGAAATAAGCAAAAAGCTGTCCCTCAACAAGATAATACCCAAATATTATCTAGACAAGTCAGCATGTTCGAATGAGTTGACAGATGCTGAGCAAAACCTAAGCAGCCGCTTAACAAGGGAACTCAAATTCTACCAAAATGTTGGGCCAAATTATATGAAGAAACGCCGATTAACTTAATAAATTTGTTATCCCTGTCTAACGTTTCTGCTATCTCTCTCCAAAATGAATAAACTCAATCAATTTTGCACGACGAAAACATTTATATTTCATTTATTGACATCAAAAATTCACACACACACTTCATAATCCATTTAACTTCTAACCATCTATGTCTCCGTATATTAATTTAGCTATCATTAACTAACAAGGAAAATGAGAAACTATGAACAAAAATAAAAACAAATTTCTCTAATTACATAACATCGATTTCATAGATAATTCAATTCAACTATTAACAGGATTTGGTTTAAATCTTTACACATTTATTATATAACAATATTTACTGTCGATAAATATATTGATAACAGATATGGAGCACCCCTGCAGAGTGTATTTCAAAAGATGGTGATCAAATCTTAGTATATACATCAGCCTATGACCTGACCTTTACCCCATTACAGTCAATTAGACTTTCATGTTTGGATAACAGAGGAAGGCTAACTTCGGGTTCCCGAACCAAAGTTTTATTTGGTTTTTATGTCTTTATATGGGAGCTATATGTGAAAGTAGTCCGATCTTGATATTAGCAGCTTACCGAAAAAGAAACCTACCGCGAAAACTGCAAGTCGATAGCTTCAAGACTGAGAGAGTACGTGGTCGGAGATGCTTCCTTCTACGCGTTACAAATATTACAACCTCTGCAAGGGTATAAAAATGGTTCGAATCCTGGCTCAACTCAAGAGACTAAGATCAAAACATACAACCAACCATCAAACCGATTCAAAGTCTTTATGCACTGTACCTGCTTAACACTAACACAACGAAGTTAACCTCAAAAGCTCTAAAGTTCCCATAATTATTTGAACCAGCTGAAAATCTCGGTTTGGTTTAGGTTGAGGGTCGTATACACCTGGATCAGTATTTGGTTTGGTTTTGGTTGACAGCGGAAAAAGTCATATAGCCCTATCGGCTCATCATGATTTCGCTTTCCCCTCTCACGATATTCAGGATATGTGAGAAAGTTTATCTCATTCCATGATGTGTTTTGAAATTGCTCAACTCTTTGTCTTTGCCTGTCTGTCTAAGTTAGATCTGGTTCTGTTTCCATTTCATAAAGGAGGAACTATCGACGGAATCAACAACAGCCTTCTATTTGATTTCAAAATTCACATAGTTTATAAGTTAGCTACTTATATGTGTGAAAATCTCATATATATATATATAATAAAAGCAACTCTAATAGCAACAACTAACAATTTAAAAGGATCGCCAGAAACAGGATGCCTGTCTGCAAGGGTACTCTTACCTCGGTCTTCCGAAGACTGTTTCTTGTTCTTTTGATTTGGTTTTTTGAGTAAAGATTTGTATATGATTACATATGTATGTATTTTTGGACCTTTTTGTGTGCTTGCCACACATTCTTACACACACACGCACGCACACACATTTAGTAATATAATCATATGTATACAATAGTAAGTGTGTGTCATACATGTATAAACATCGAAAGACTATATATTCTGTGAATAATACTTGAGCCGCAAAATGGCGACGCTAACAAAAGTTACATATTGTTTCATTTATTGGATAACAGGAGGGATTGTAGGTGCGGTTGTTGTTAATGCGCATGTTGATAAAGGCATGCACACTTCGTAATAGAGATCATCCTATATCTGAGAGAGGGACATTGAAACCATTTGCTTAGGCAAAAGTGCAACAGTTTTTGATCGGATATATCGGAGTACATCGATTTGGCCTCGGCCTAGTGGGGATCATGTTTTAGTTTTTGTATTCTTTGTTATATTATTTGTATAGTTCTTCTTTTTCTTGTTGTTGTTGTAGTAACTCATTGCCTTTTTGAACAGAACGATGACGCTTGGCTAGCCATGTTGCTGTTGTAGTTTGAAGTTTGCATTGCCTGTGTTAGTCCTCTTTTGTAGCTAGCAAATTGTTTCTGGCATTTTTAAACTAAATATTCAGTCTTATGGAGATAAACATCCGCTTGTTAAGCAATCTGATGCTCAGCAGCCAGCTGCAACGAAACCAAACCAAGGAGGGGGCAACAAAACAAGAAACAAGAAAACGAACCAAGGAACAAATCCGAAAAACGAGACCAAAATGGCACAGAAAAATGGCAGTTGAGATTGAAAACGAAACGTAATGCAAAACGAGGAATAAACAGGAATATAAGTATATAGTATAAAAAGAAAAATCCAACAACAATATGTTGAAAAGCGATGAAACGAGCCAGGGAGCCCGCGCCCGTTATTGAGAGCAATAAAGAAGAAGAAGAATAACGAGAAGAAGAATAAAAGTACAGACATTTTAATGGAAATTTCTTTCTGCAGTTTTTGAATTATTTACATTTACATTTATTATACGTGCCATCTATGGGGGTACGAGTATATATACAGATATATATATATATATATATATATATTTTCTTGTTATTATATTTCACTCCATTTTCTCTTGTTGCTATCAATGCAAATTCAAATGCGGCATGCTGTACAGTAAGCAGCATCCAGCAGGTTGAGCAAAAACAATACCAAAAGCAACAACAACAACAACAACAACATCTACGACACAACAAGTAACATCAAGAACAATAACAACAATAATAACAATACCACCTGCCTGCCCAGTCGCAGCCTGTGTCAGAGCCACAACCAGAATCAGCCAGGCAAAGGCAACAACAACAGCAATAACAACAATAAAGGCGCAAACAGAAATGAATATAATATGTAAGTAGCATAAATAACACAAGAACAACAATAATCAGGCTCAGGCCTAAAGGGGCTGGCTAAGAACGAACGAACAGCAGCCAGCCAGCCAGCCAGCCAATATGCTAATAAATAATAAATCGGCTGCTGCCATATCAATAAATGTGAGTAAGATGGTGCCAGAAGGTGAGCTGCCTTAACAATCCACAGGCGTCTGGTTCTCTCGATAATCTCGATTCTTTTCCCATTGGCAGGGCAAGAAAACAATAGCTAAACCCAACTCTAAGTCAACATCCAGGCATGCACAATAGCACTTCATGCTGAAGTTCGAAAGCCATTACTCATACGCCCTGCATATGCGCCTTAGTTACAAACAAACCCATATCATCATATCGTATGCTTGCCCCAAAAGATAGGCAATAATTTGGCAACACAACACAATTAAATGGTTAAGCAAATTTACAATGAAATTTAAGAACAACAACAACAACAACAACAATGACAATGTTAATAACAATGAGTGTACATACATACAAGCCATGATAGATGATGTGTGAAAATGTGTGAAATGTATAATTTCAAATTAGCCAACGTGAGCATTTCTGGTCTGATGATTTAACAATGATGTAAATAAACACTTTGGGAAACATGAAGGATGTGTTTGCATACACTCAGAGAAAAAAACTTATCAAATTCGAGAAATCTTGATACAAGTACGACATGTTTAATTCTGAAAACAAGAATTTGAATACTTAAATTAAGAATTACATAATACTTTAATTAAGACAGTCTTTCTTATTTTGAGTACTTGATTCAAGATTTTTTTTAATTTTAAGACATTTTTAAGAATTTTTAAAGAATTTTTTTACTTAGGTCCTAAACTTGAGAACTCGAGTTGTGCTTATATACGAGATCACACTATATAGATTTGAGAATTGAATTTTAAATTTTATATTCAATTTACAAAGAGACCTCTGAAGATGGAATTGTGGCCCATCCCTTCATTTTTTAGATTTTTCCTATCTTTACTGTTGTTATACAGTGAGTTGCTGCCCCATTTAGCTGTCCGGCGGACTTCCAATACATTGTTGATTTTTCACACCTAACCAACAATGTTTAACAAATAAATCCCTTGAAATCAGTTCAATATTTTTCTGAAATTCCATTTGATTTCTGTCAAATATCTTAACAAATCTTCAAGCTCTCCAATCTATTTGATAAGCCAAATAGAGCAAGCCATGGGACAAAAGTAACTATTTTATATGTACTTCGCATGCAAAATTGAGTGGATTTGGCTTTAGTTGTGCATGAAATATTATGACATTATTGTTGTTAGATTTTGGTAGGCAATAAATGTCAAGATTTTATGGATTTGAATTCGCTGAGCAACGAGCAGGCTACAATTTTAATGAATCATTTCCACACATCTCTAGACATTTTCATGAGCCTTTCAATGGTATACTTATGCCATGAAAACTTATGGCTGGTTGCTCAGGCTTTAGGTTTCCAAGAGCAGCTGATACCCCCCCTAGGCAAGCAAACTAACAACACAGAAACGAGGCATGCTAACGAACTTTAAAAACTGCTTTGGTGCTTCCGCAGTGTACGGAGTTTGACTTGTTAGAAGTTAAGTTGGTATATTGAACGTTCGTTGAAGTTGAAATGTTGGCGCATATGAATTTTGTATTATAAAATGTTAACACAAAATAAACAAGTACAAAAAAACGTACATACATACACACACACAAGTATACATACATACATATTCTTGAAATCAGAATCAGATATTAGTAAAGTTAGCATAAAGTAGGCGAGAAAACAAAACGTGTAAAGATGTGAGAGTTGAGTGCTGAGTTTGAGATTGGGAATTTGGGGAGGCGATGCCTGGGCTTATGTTAAAAGTTACACAGAAACAAAATCAAAATAACAGAAATTCAGACAAACAGACAGACAGACAGACAGATATATATAGATATAGATAGGCAGGCGTAAGACAAACACGCACGCACAAATGTACTACAGACACAAAAGTTAGGACAAGACGTGCGTTTCAGGTACATACCTGTAGTTGTTGCTGCTGCTGCTGCTGCTGGTCCTGTTGCTGTGGGAGATTGGTTTGCGTCTGTGCAACGGTCACTGACTCCGCCGCGACTGGCGCTGCTGCTGCTGCTGCTGCTACTGTTGGTGGCAGTGACTGAGGGGCAGCTGCGATTGGCAGGGGCGCCGCCGTTGGAGTTGTGGGTGTAGTTGGATTTGTATCGAGCGTGTGCTTCGATATAACAACGGTCGTTGTCTTTTGTATCTTGTCCTGTTCATGATGCTCTGATGGTGACTTCGGTGGCACTGTGGTGAAGGCATCCGCGGCCCGCACAATTTCCAGTACCTAAAGCGTTGGAGCCGTGAAAGGTAAAGAGGTGGTAAAAACTGCCAAGCTAACAAAGGTCAGGGCCATTACAAACCTTCTCTTGGGTGCTCTTCTCCTGCCCCAACGTGGCCAGCTGAGTTTGTGGCTGCTGCTGTTGGTGTTGTTGTTGGTGGTGTGCCTGCTCGGCGTGAATAAGCGCCACGGTCTGGGAGGCTGTTAACTCGGCTGTAGCTAAGTCAGGACTGGCAATGCGTGGCGTGGGCGTGGTGGGAATGGGCGAGGGGGCGCCATGAACCAGAGCTGCCGCGGCTGCTAAGCCCGTTTGGCTGGTGGGCTCTGAGGCGACTACATCGTCCGGCTTTTGAGCAGCAAACACATCAAAGTCCTGCAAGGCAACGAATTTAAATGCTGCCTCAGCATCGTTGGCAATCTGGTTGACTTACCTGCCGGAGACGCTCCTCCTCGTCGTGATCCAAACTGGATACGCTTTGGCTTTGACTTAACTCCGAGCCAGTTTCCGAAGCACGGGAGCCTAAGGAGTTAAATTGAATTAAAGTGAGAAAAGAGATTCTCAGAGAGCAGGATAGGGCAAGGAATGGAGGCTTTTCGAGGACTTAACATACCTTGACGACTGCCGCCGCTGCAGGATGTCGACGAATTGAAGCCAGTGCTCATGCCACCCGCCTGGCCAATGGAATGCATTAGATTGGATTTGTCGTAGCCCTTGCACACCACCAACTGGATCTCATTGCCGGCGTTGCGCAAAACGTTGACCGCATCCTGGTGACTGGCGCCCAGCAGCGAATGGCCATTGACCTCCAGCAGGCGCATGCCAACCTACAATCAGGGAATGTTAAGTTTACAACACAGACGAGCAGACAACAAAGGCTGCGCCGCATTACCTTAAGCCTGCCATCCCGTCTTGCCGCGCCGACCGAGTTAATTTTGGACACAAAAACGCCCTCGTCCGAGGGATCCACCGGATTACCGCGCTGTCCATTCAGGCCGCCCTTAATGTGCATGCCCAGGCGCTCGCCCTCGGCCTTGCTCAGCAGCACCTCCTGTGATTAGCAACAACGACACAACGAAAAGCACATTCAAATTAGTGCAGGCTTTCGGTTAAGTGCTTAGAAATTATGTCTGAATGAGGATAGGAAACTAGGGCAAAAGCAAGGCAGACGATTATCTGCGAGGTAAGGTGAAGCTAACCGATTGTGTGGAACGAAAGCAGAGTTAACATCTTCTGCAAAATTAACATTGAAATAATAACATAGATAGTATATT
This sequence comes from Hirtodrosophila duncani, assembly GCA_037043425.1. Lineage (NCBI taxonomy): Eukaryota > Metazoa > Arthropoda > Insecta > Diptera > Drosophilidae > Hirtodrosophila > Hirtodrosophila duncani. The sequence continues at coordinate 1,576,399 of JBAMBM010000820.1, read as the reverse complement.
AACTGTGCCAAAACATATTCAAAACGATAAACGCATCTGTGGCAACCAGAGGTGGGCGAACGTGTCATCATGGTGTTCTTAAAGCTTACCTCGGTATCTAGAATAACTACTTCTATGTGCTGTGCGTAGCGTAGTGTTTTACAGCGTATTGTTTAGGAATAATGAATAAGAGGTACAAAGAGGTTTACGGTGTACAGTCGAAGCGTTAGGTAACATAAATATGTATATACAAATATCGAAATTTTATAGCTTCAGCAAACTAAAGGTTACAGAAAGATCAGCAGTTGACTTAGAGTCTCCGACTTACCTGGAAACCAGGTGGCAGTGGATCGTGCTGTATGGTCAGCTTGATGTCATCGCCGGGCTTGAGCAGCTCCAGGACAGCTTCTTGGTGGGTGGCCTTGGAGACATCAGCCTCATTGACCTTCAGTATACGATCGCCCATACGCAATTTGCCACACTTGGATGCAATACCCCCAGGCACAATCTGTAGTCATACACATAATATATAAGAATATAATATAATTAGATCCCTCTGAGTCGACTTAATTGCTTATAATGAAGCCCAGGAGCAGGCTGGCATCCAAACAACAACTGCAGCATTTCCAACTAATTGTGCAGCTCATTTGCATTCAGAAGTTGCGGCCGTTCAGTTCAAGAGTTTCAATTTGAAAACTTTTTAATCCAACAACTTTTTTCTCCCCCTCTGAACACGTACTACATCATTGCCTGGCTGGTTTAGCTAATTGTTGATGGAAACGCCAAGTCTACTTACATGTGAAATGAAGATGCCCGGCTCGCGTGTACCAAATGGCACACAGGAATGATCCGTGCCGCCAATGATGCTGAAGCCCAGGGAGCCTTGATTCTTTGGCAAAACAACCTCCTATGGAGATAATATACAATATACACAAAGATTATGGCATTAGCAAGTGTTAACACAAACAAAAAAACTATTTCATAAAGTAAAGACTGTCGTCTGTCATGTAATATCTGTGGTTGTAGAGCGCTGTATGAATTCGGCTTGACTATTTCAAGTGTGCGACAGTGCGTATGTGAGGAGAATGCGTGTGTGTGTGAGTGGGTGTGTGTGTGAGAGAGAGTGAGAGATTGTGCAAAATTGTTGGTGATATTTACATGAATAAATTTTGAATTTCTTGTTGATACAACAAACACATGTTTATACAAACAACAACATCAACACCTACAACAGACATGCAATTAGAACTAGGCATAACCAGAACCATAACCAAAGCACAAATACACCAGAAAGTTATTATGTGGAAAATATAATTTATAAATAACTTAATCTTAGAGTTAGATATACGTATATATATATGTGTGTATGTATATGAACTACACCTGTAACCTTTAAGGATATCTCAACAGGATTTCATTTATTCAAAGGCAGTCAGGCACAGAGTGACTGCTAAACTGAACTGCCTGCGGTTGTGCACACGCAATTGAAATTCATCAGCAGCAGCAGCAGCCGCTTCGCTCTCGCCCACACACACACACACACACACCCATAACACACATATATATGAGTATAATGCACATAACATATTCATGCTTTTGATATTAAAATGTCAAAAGATACGAAACGAACTTCAAGTTTTATATTCATTAGCAAGCCATACATACATTTATACAATGCTGGCAGTCATTGCCGAATTATGTAATTGGTATTTGTATCTGTAACTGTAACTGAAGCTGAATGCTGAATGCTGAATGCTGAAAACTTTTTGCCATCATTTCATTTATGGTTTATACAAATTACAAACCCTTCGTGCCCCCTGCCCCGTTGGCAACCCGCAACTGTTTTCGTTCAACAAATCCATTAAATAATTTATTATATATATATATATATATATTTCAAGTGAAACATTTCTTTGACCCAGGCAGTGGCACTTAATCTGTGGCATATATATTGGTCACATGTGTATACACATATATGCCACACAAATTCAAGTAAGTTGCTTTTGTTGCCGTTGATTTGGCCATTTAAGGAAACAAGTGCTGCTAGCCATGTTGTTAGTTAGTTTACCAAACGCAACAGTTCTCCACAAAAAATTCGGATGCAGAGATTTGGGATTCTTGTTTTTTTTTTTTTTGTATTTTGACTGGGATTTGCAACATGTCAGCAATGAGACTCAAGTGGCTTTTACGGCTTTTACACAAGTGACACTGTGTGGATGGAAGAAGACTCTTCTGGTTGTCAACTCGAATGGACTTGAGCTTGAGGGCTCGGCTCTAAAGACTTAAGCGTTGGCTTATTTCGAATTTGAATTGCACTTCTGGGCAGGCAGACAAATTTATACATAATACGGAGACAACGACAATGACAAATAGAAGTTCAAAGCTGGAAAACATTTCAAAAATGTTTAATGTTGCATCCATGGATTATAATTTTGCCTATTTTCCAATTAGAACAAACTATATTTTCATTTAGAAATTCGAGTTCATTTATAATGGTTGGCTACATCTCTAAAGTTTGAGCTTTTAAATATATATATATTATATTATATTTAATCTACAGTTGTATGTGGATATAGTGTTACCTATAGTTATACCTTAATAGTGACATGTCCATATAACATACACAATATTTCTGTCTAAAAGTCAATTTAGGAACACAAAATGCAATCATCGATTTTCCTGCAAACTTTTACTAATGAAATCTTGCCTCATATATAAATACGGATATTGTTAAGTGAACACAAAGTGAATATTCTGAACAGGCCTTGCAAATATTAGTCCATTATATGCAGACACGACTGTATACTGTTATCAAGTTTGCTGCTTATCTCATAAGAAGAGAAAACACTGATCGTATCTAAGCTGTAGAGCTTTCTGCCATGTACGTTTCTTGCATTGTCAATTAAACTTTGCAGTTCCATGCAAATTTTATATTATTTACATTAATAAATAGTATTAAATAGTATATAAATAGTAGTTCATTGCTAGCTGGAATTTCAAATGTTTAATTTTGTCATACGTCCAACAAATCAGCAGTCGGCCATATCTTTTCTGCATAGGAATAAGTCTAGAAATGTGCAATCGGCTCTTGCTATTTCAATGTAAAGCTTTAGCTTCGCTTCAATGCCAAAATGTGATTGCAGTACAAAGAATATCAAACAGAGAAATAACTGAATCATTGAAGCTCTGCTTGGCATTTTAGGTATTTTTCCACAATTTAACAAGAATACCAAAAATACTAAAAATAATATCTAAGTCAGGGATGTTTTCAAAAATTTACTTGTACCTCAAATAAAATGATATAAGAATAACGAACTAAAAACAGTGTGAAATTTTCTTGGAATATTTTCAAATGACATTCCTAGCAAATTTAAAAATAATTGCCTCCAAATTTAGACCATCTCTTGATTTTACATAAATATTTTTTCGAAATAAATCCATAGATTCAAGAATATCTAAACATGAAAAGACTAAAATATTTACAAAAATATTGAATACCATGAAAAAATTAGTTAAACTAATATTTGACAAAAAAAAGCAAAATATTTTCACATGAAAATCCTAATCTCATCTGATCGTAACATTAAAAGCTCCTTTGATTTTTACATTAAAAAATCTAGTATATTTTCAACACCATTTTGGCTTCCCTTATTTTAGCAAATTGACAAACATTTTTCAATTTAATGGGAATTTTATTTCTTAGGAAATGTTATACAAAAATACCAAAGAATTACGTAGAGATTAGTAAGACTAATTAAACTTGATTAGTTAGGAAAATGCGACTTAGAACCAATAAGTTGATTTACCATTATTAATAGTTGTTAAAAGGCGGAATACAATTCAAATTAAAATGGCATGCAAATCTTAAATCAAAGTAAATAAAATTATGAATTCCAAATGCTGCAGAATCTTGAGCATCTTTTGAAACCATTTTAAGAGCTTTTCAATTAGTTGGCAGCAGCAGACAAATCCCTTGTCATTGTGCATGTTTTGCATAATGCATGAAATATGTAAATGAGGCCCACACACTTCAGATCTCCAACAACATGCTAAGCTAAGTATGGCCAGCATTAAATTCGATTTTCAGATTTCAGAACTTTCCTAGTTGCCAAACAAAGAGCCAAGATTGCTTAGCCATGTTGGAGCATTTGAGAGATTGACAGTGGTTAAGTTAAATCGCATAAATATTTATTTACAAACATATCAAATCGAATTGCAAAAAAAAGAATAATAATAATAATAGTGGTAGATATTTATTATCTATGATTGAAATGATCAGGAGGCCAAAGAAACATTCAAAAGTGCCAATTGTGTTTAAATCAAAATTAAATTTAAATACGAGAATTTCGGTTTCAATTGTGGTGTCTTTTTGTGGTGCGTGTTTAAAGGTGGAGTGTGCTTATGTATGTATATATGTGTGTGTGTGTGTGTGGGTGAAGGGAAATTATATGGTCTCCCTCTTTGGTTTTTGTTTTTACTTTAACTGTGGGTGCAATGATCAATCAAGTAATCGATTACTGACTTCACTTCTTGGCTCTCTACGCACTCACGCATGACACAAATCTTTCGAGTCTTGTGGGGCGGCGTGTTTAGTGTAAGCGTGATGTTGTGATAGTCACCTCACTGATCAAGGGCTCCGCCAGCTGATTGTCGGTGATGCGCGTCATCACTGTCTCCGTGAACGTGGACTTGGTAATGGTCTCGGTGACGCGGCCCAGTTCGGTGGGGGCTGCTGGGAACATGGGCAGGTCTGGCTGCGGCTTGTTCACATTCACCGTGACCGCACTGATGCCCACCTCATTTGGACGGGCCACATGCACCTGGTGCTGACTGCCGCCGCTGAGGAAGTGGGCTGGAATCATCGCCTGAAAATCATCGCTGGTCAATGGCCGCAACGAGGTGGCCTGCGCTCGCGTCGATCGAAGTGGATGGTGGTAGGGTAGGTCGGATTGTTGGTTTTGGTTTTGGTTTAACAAATTAAGATCAGGTTTTTTTTAAAACAACATTTCGTTTTTTTTTTTTTTTTTTTTTTTGGGAAAAAGAAACAAAAATATATAGGTTGGTTTTACGTTTTTTGTAAATTTTGTTTAACATTTTTGATGGGCTAAGGTCTAAGCTAAAGCTGCCTATGTCTATAATTTGTAATTCTAACGGTAGTCTAGCACTATTTACAGTTACAATTACAGTATGTATCATTAGGCCTAAGCTGCACCACTTGGCCTCTTTATCCGGCTACTTTATGCATTTCATAAGCTGGGACAGGACATGGAACACAAATTTTGTTTGCTCGCTTACATAACTATATGTATTAGATGTACGTATGCCGGCTTGTATATATATATATATGTATTTAATGTGTCTTGTGTGTTCGTGTATGTGTGTGTGTGTATGTGTGTGTAGCTGTTGCGTTTGCTACGAATATGATAAGATAGATAGAGATATATACGAGAAGGCAAGGTAACGTAACGAGTAACGAGTAACGTGTAACGAGTACGACGCGCTCAGGGCACATGCAAAACAAACACAAACAAATTTTGATAAAACATATATGAGGAGCGGGGGGGTATTGTATAATCTAATTGTAAGTTCTAGGGTTATGATTTGGTAATCTGGCAGATATATGTATTAGCACAATTAGGTATATATGTATATATATGTAGGTATATTGTCATTTGTATGTATTGTTTTTGTTTTCTTTTTCTCGAATATCAACAACAATTTGCTTAATTCTCTAGTTAAACTCGCGCGGCAGTTGCTTTCGTAAAACTTACCTGCACATAAAATCATATACAAACACATATATGTACATATTTATGTTTCGCAGCAACTGCCGCGCTAGCTAGCGTGATTTTAGTTTGACTGGGGATTATTATTTAGGACTAGTCTGAGCGAGAGAGAGAGCATGATAAACGTTCGAACAATCTTAAAAATGGGCAACATTAAGATGACGTGCAAAAATCTAAACAGACTAACTAATATCTAAGGCTAAGAACTACTCAACGCTTAGGCCTTACCTGAGCCTCGCCAGAATCGCCGCTGGTGGTGGATGCAGCTCCATTGGCTCCACCATCGCCATCCCCCAAGGGAATTGAGTTTGTGCGACGTGGAGCTGGCACCGGTTGACCCGTCGACTTGTCTATGGGTGCCGATGTCGATGCTGCTGCAGCTGCTGCTGCTGTTGTTGCTGGAAAGCCATTGGTTTTACTGTTAGGCAGCGTATTGTTGTTGTTGTTGTTGTAGGCGGCATTAGTTGCTGCCGCTGGAATGGGCGTGGCGGTGGCCAGTGTATTGTACTTGTATGGCTGCTCAACGGCGTTGACATCGCCCACCGGTCGCTTAAAGTTGACTAAGAGAAAGACAAGCCAGAGAGAGAGAGAGAGAGAGAGGAACGTTAAGCTGGTTAAAAGAAGGAGAAAATCAGTGAGGCATATCGCTGCTAACCTGGTCGATTGGCCAAATAGCCAGAGGGACTCAGCGAATTGAGCACTGCTGGACTGCGCGGACTCATTGGCGGCTCCAATGGTCCCCGATACTCGCGCTGCAGCACCAGGCGCACAAATCGTTGCGGCTCAGTGAGGCAGGCAACGGCCGCATCGTGATGTGCCTCCGTCATGTCGTTGCCGTTTATCTGTCAAATGTAAGGGGTATTGGTTGTACAATGAAATGCCATTAGCGTGTGTCACAAATGTAATTTCGGAGCCAAAACCAGAGCCACAGCTTCAGCTGGATCCACTTACCGCCATGACACGGTCGCCAACCATGATTTTGCCGTCGCGATTCGCCAGGCCGCCATCGGTGATGCGCGATATGAAAATGCCATCGCAGTCATCTTTGAACGGCGGCGAGCCCTTGCCTCCGGCAATGCTGAAGCCCAGTCCCTGGCCGATTTGATCGCGGATGAGCGTTGTATGTAATTGAATGAAACTCAACGGAGCGTCCTGCTAAAAACCGCGGACAAACAAGCGAATTCAATCAACAACATGTGCGTCAATATGAGAGTATATGTATGTGTTCTGTACACACATATGTGATGAACATATGTGTGGGGGGGTTGTGTTTGTCAGTGTGAAGGAAAGCTATGGCTATGTACACGATGTATCGAAATGAATCGCAACTCGAAAAGTCAGCTACAATATTATGATACAACATCGACTTTTCAAATTTTTTGTTAGCGCTCATTATCATATAGATATTAGAGGCCTGCAATGACTATATTCACTATCAGCCAATTATGATTGCACAAATTTTAGTCAAGAGAAGATGATATTTCTCCAATGCTTGTTTACTAAACGAACGCTCTGGAAATTGCGTGGCGAACGCACTTTTAGGGAAAATATCTGAGCTGTCATAACTCGTGGAGGAAGTACAGTTGCGAGAGAGTGAGTTTCCTAACGACGATTGTCAGAGACTAACAGTGAGCGGTGACAAGAGAGAATGGGATATTTAGTCATTTTAGTGTTAACAACTATGGGTTTTCCGACAAATTATGACTTTATCCTCTAATAGATATCTAGTAGGTGATATCTATAGCTTTGAGATCAGAATGAAGTGGCGAATGTGGCTCTCAAATATTTAATATAACCTTAAGATTATCTGGAATATCGCTCAAGATATTTTGATACATGGATAGCCATAAGCATCCCCAGTTTAGATAACATTCAATGTGTGTTAAATTTTGGTCACTGGATTCCTATAAACTGTGCTACCTACCTTGCCATTCAGCAGAAGTCCATTGGACGCGGGCTCAGTAGTATGTGAGGCGGTGGCTGAGGGCGGTGTGGCAAACACATTTCCCGAGTAGCTGTTGACTGGTGCAACGTGCTGCACTGTTTGCTCCAGGTGCTGCTGCTGCTGCTCGGGAATTATTTGAATGGGCGGTGGTATATAACGCTCATGGGTCGCAGCTGCCACCGGCTGCGGCACCTCAGCAACCAGGGGCCGCGTCTCAACGGATATTTGCGACACGCTGCCATCCTCACTGAACACTGGATGACCAATGAGACGAGTGACCTCCCGCTGCACCACCAGAACGAGTACAGCTCCACAAGCTTTCAGCACCTGCACGGCCTGATAATGATCGGCATCGACGACGACTATGCCATTGACCTTGAGCACCTTGTCGCCCACCTTCAGGCCGGCCAGGTCGGCGGGACCAGCCTCGGTGACGCGCGATATGAAGATGCCGTCATCGTCGCCTTTGAATGGCGTGGAGCCCTTACCGCCGGCTATGCTCAGTCCCAGGCCAGCCGTGGTGCGTTCAATGTGGATCTCATATTGCTCCAGACGCAGCTCTGTGACGCCATCAATGTTATCTGTTGGAGGGTCAAATAAAAGAAAACTGTTGGTTAGGAGGAACTAAACAACTAGGAATTGTGTCAGCCAGCTATACAAGTGTCATATCTTTACCATACTGCTGTCTGCGGCGCTCGTAGTCCCGATCCGACGGATCATAGCTGGTCACGATGCGGACATGCTTGCCCTTACGCCGCAACGAGTTGCTGGGACTGCGATTTGAGGAGGCCAGGGAGCTGCGCAGACTACTCATGGCTGGACTATTGCGGCCACTGCCGGCTCCCGGGTAGCCAGCTATAAGACTTCCGCCGCCTCCGCCTCCGCCATTGCTGCGCTGCCCCGCTCTGGGCAATGTATTGTTGCCCTCTTTGACTTTGATTTTGACATTGAACATGGCTCCAATAATTCTTGAATGTGTTCTCTATTTGAATGCACTTTTCAATATGCACAAATTGGCATGTTGGTGCGCCCCCGCACAGGCACCCTGTATGTGTGCTTTCTTATTTGACTGCACTTTTTAATATTGTTACCAGACACCCTGTTGGCCACAAGTCATGTGCAGTTGCATGGAAAATTGCATCAATATCCCTTGAAATTGTTTATAGTCGATTTTCCTGTGGCCTGATTTAAGGCAAATATTTATATAAAATATTTTCTATAGCAAATTGTATTCATTGCATAGCTAAATTACACATTAATTGAATGAAAATTTGTGCACAAACTTAATGGTCCAAAGTTGGGACAGTTGTAGGAAGAGAGCGAGAGAGAGAGAGAGAGTGGCAGCGGGTGCTGCTGGCCATTCATTGAACCGTTGCGAGGGGAAAAACAAAAACCTGACCTGAAGAAACAGTCTGTCATAAAGGCAACGACCTTGAGCCAAAGGCAGGCAGGCAGGCAACAGCTCTGCAGGCGAAGCACAACTCCCCAATGGCCTTAAACAACTTTGAATAATAATTAAATAAATAAACAGACGAACAGACAGACGGACAGACAGACAGACAGACAGACACAAAGTCGAGCAACTCAAAATCTGAATAGGTGTCTGGACAGGTGAGCCTGGCCTGGCCAGGTCTGGTCTGGCCTGGCGAGCTCTCTCTGTGTTCTATTTGCTGATTTGCACTCAATAAAGCTGTCGGCACTTGGCTAAATTGCTTTGGTTTTTAATGACTTTTCTGGTCTAATGGAACGAGCTGAGCAGAACGCAGAAAGCAGAATGTCTGCATATTATTTGTAGCTGAAATATTTGCAAATTTTGTGCGCCCAAAAGTATGCAAACTAATTTGAAATCATTTTCTGATTGGAGTTTAATAAGCAAATATTTGCATATTCATTCCGCGGGCGCGCGCGCTTAGTTTCCACCAGAGCTTTATTATGTATGAATTTATCGGAGTCTTGTGGAAGTGGCCCGAAGGAGCTTTTCATTTCGATCGTTAAATAATAATGCAATAAAAAAACGCAAAGGATTTTCATTTCTTTTGTGAGAGCAAAGCGTAAAATGCACAACAATGCGGAGAGATGATGGCAAGCAATATGAAAGCGCTTTTCTTTATGGCGAAATATGAACATTGAACAAACAAAAACACCAACCGTGTACCCATGTTCATGTACACCCAGACCAGAAACACAGGTGGCAACAAATGGAGTGGAGGGCAAATGCGGAAATCTTTTCATTTTGTAGGGAAAACAAAAAAAAAACGAAAAAAAAAGCAATAACACATGAAAAGACGTAAAACAAAATGCCATTTTTCATTGTGACCATGTGAATATGAACAAATGTAAGGCTATATGCTTGTGTGTGTGTGTGTGTGTGTGGAGTTTGTATTGCTGCAATAAGCGCCTGAAGATAGGCAATTGGTATGGGCAAGACTCGCAACAGGACAACGTATACCAAACCAAATTGGCAGCAAATGTCTGACGAACAATAGAGACGCAGCTAGTCAAGATTTTTTTCATTATACTTCCCCAACTGAAAGGAAGTGTAAAGTGCCAGACACTCTTACTTCATTGAACATTTGTAGTTTATTGAAGAATTTAGTAGATCGATTATTGAACTCCTGAGTACACCTGATGCACACCATTCCTCAAATTTGGATCGACCAAATACAAATAAGGAAACATCAAGAAGACACCTAGCCTGAAGTATTTTTTCAACTCATCATCATATTTTGAGCTCATTTCGACAGACACCCATCATTGCCACCCACTTAGGCAGACATTTACGATATTTTACGACACCATATAAATATGTTTGAAAAGAGCCCATCTGTACGTCTTTCAGTCCTCCTGTGTCTTGCCAACTCCATTGCCAGCCACACGCAATGAAATGCGTTAAATAAATGGTATATAAACATATAAAAATTTAAATGAGCAGGAGGCGAGCAACTCATAAAGCACTGCCACAGCAACGCAACGCATGGGAAACATCATTAAAAGCAACAGCAAAATCACAAGCGAAATGGTACAAGAAAAAATATACAAATATGTTGGCCGGACAGGCATATGTATTTGTTGTTGTTGTTGCTGTTGTAGTTTGCCAAATGCCAAATCAATGCCAATAGTAAATATGTAAGTGCTTTCATGTCTATCATACTCCTTCCTTCACTGATCCAATCCAATCCAATCCCTTTTGGCTATTTATATGTAAATCAGCAACTGGACCAAGCAAAGCCGAATGAAATTGAACAGGAAGAGCCGAGTCAGTGAGTCAGTGAGCCAGCCCAGGGAGGAACGGGGGGCTAGAGGAAAGAAATTAGTAGACAACGGCACCACACATGTGACATGTGCCAGCAGCAGAACCCATATTTCATGCAGTAGTCAAAGCTATCATGTGGTTTTCTCACATCCTCCGGACGAACTGACAAACATCTTCGACTGGATAGAGAGAAGTCGTTGTCGTCGTCGTCGTCGTCGTCCACGTCGTTGTCTCTGGCATATGCCAGTTGTTAGTTCCTTTTGGTTTTTGGTCAAATACATATTTTCTTTGACAACATTTTTCTCTACTCTTTGCATATATGCAAATTACATTTATGCAACAACAACAACAAAAACTTCAAACTTATGCAGAACTATATGTGTGTGTGTGTGTGTGTGTTTCATTTGTCAGGTCTGTCAATGACCGATGCGCAATATTTGCTTTAATTACTTTGGCATTTGCTGCAGCTAAAGATCAAATATCAATTGACAACTTTAAGCCAACGAAAAGCGCGTCACGGATGCGGGGCGGAGGGTCGGCCAGTTGGTAGGGCAAACCGGCAGCTTCAATGATTAATTGCAGCTCAGGTTGAGAAGACTGCCTGCGCGTGTGCGTGGCTGACAAATGGCAAGTGCAAAAGCTAAGGGATTCGAGTTGCACTGACTGCCAGCGTTAAATTGTGGCCACAAAAATTAATGAATAAAGTTTTCGATGTCGCAATAAAAACAATAACAAACGCAAGTACCCAAATAAGCCAACTCAACCGCATTCTCAATTGTGGAAACCTTCTGAATGTTGAAATATGCCCCAAAAAAATAAAAGGGGTGCGCTAACTTAATAACATTAATAACTCACACCACAAACACACACACTCCAGTTCATATCTAATCAGAACACTGAACAAGCACAGGCACAACACAAGCAAAAACACTCGCAGAGGAATGCCTAAAGCCAGCCAATTCGATAAGGCCAACCAGAAACAACCAAATTCCGCTGCTGACGCGTTGTAAAACAAACAAAAGCGAAAACTCCCCAACAAATAGAACCAAAACAGAAAGGCAGGCGAGCATGATGATAAGCGACAGCGATTGAAAAACTGAATCATTATGAAATATTTTTGGACAGCCTACGGCATTTAAAGGGTACAAATTATATTACAAGCACTGGCGATTGTTAATGACCTTGGTCCACCTGTCGTATGCGTAATGATACGAACTGGGACTGTCAGGTTCAGTTCGGTTGCTTATCAATAACTGAAGCCCTATGGCCAGTAAAATTGTTGTTCAACAGTTAGCATAAGCGAGAAGGAAACACAGAGAGGGAGAGAAAGAATAATATGCTCGAATGTACATTATCTTGCAATTGTGAGTGGGACGCGTTGATCAACGTGTGTGCATGGATTGAAATGTCTGACATCATCGTTGTTGGCTTGACATTAATTTCCGATTTCTTTTGTTGGCAAAATATCTAAAGCAATTCATCTTTTAAGTTTTTATAACTAAAGCAAGTTGCTGTTGCCAATTAGAATTGTCTAGAATTTGTTATACTTTTCAAACTAATTGTTTGAAAACTAATTGTCTACAAAATATTTATTTCAATTTATTTAACTGCAATTTAAGAAAGCTTTAAGTGTATTTAGGTCAAGCCAATAGCTCAGCTCTTCATGGTCTTTGGCAAACAATTATGTGAATTTTTCACATTTTATAGTGGCTGGCTGCAATCAAAATGACGGCAAGATTGCAGAATGCGAATGCAAAAATTCTTTGACCAGGCCTTCAACAGTTTTCTCCTCTCTCTCTTTCTCTCTCTCTCCATTTTCAACTGGCATTTATTGCATTTTTGTTTGTTTTCGCGCACGAAATGTCAAATAAGTAATCGAAATGGAGGAGGGCCATACCATTGTGGTTCGAACGAAGCGTTAAATTTGACATGCAACTGTGAATAACATACGACGATGCTAACTAAATATAAGTCCAAGGTTTGACACCGGGTTGCACTTATTTCTTTTCTTTTTTGAAGAGGCGGAACTGGCCAAAGGCAAAACAGCAGCAAACAGCAATGAATATTAGATTTAGAAAGTTCAATGAATATCATATATATATATGCATTTAATAGCCGAAAATTCTTAGTCAAAACAAACAACAAACACACTATAAAGCTCAATGCAATTTGATGAGGCGAATGCTTTCAATCAACAACACAATATATAAATAAATATGTAATCAATTGCATTGCCTTGAGCTTTTATCAAGGGTTTATTTATTGAAAGGCATGCCGTACTCATTCCGTTCTTGTTGTGGTTCAATATTTCATATTTGTTGCTTTAAGAGGAATATAAAGGAAAAGAGCAACCGAAATTGAAGTTCAGCAATACAGGAAGTGTGCTGCAAATGCAGCATATTGTTTGCTTAAGGAGTGCAAAAAGAAATTGTGCAAATGTTGATTGTGTGTGTATTGCCAAAGAGGGGGGTAAAAAAGAAGAAAGGGTATACAGCTTGCAAGCAATCGTATGGCATTGCAAGATCCTAACCGACAAAAATCCAAGGCAAAGTATATCTGCACACAAAGAACAGCCGGCGAGCCGGATATGCACACAAATACCATCAAGCAGACACACACAAACACGCAAGTAAAGCACAATACACGTACCATATTTGCCAAGTGCAAATATACTGTATTGCCTGTGCTTCTGCTTCTGCTTCTGCCATTGCCTTTGCCATTGCCTTTGCCTTTGCCTGCAGAAGTGCTGGGAGCTGCTGGTGCCGCATAGTCCCCCGTCTGAGCTTGATATGTACTTATATAAACAAGACCAAAAATTACATTCAAGCAGCTCATTTTAGCCCACAAATGCAAATAACGGAAGCTGTTGCTGTTGCTGCTACTTGCCACTACAGTTGCAATGCAGCCTGGGGCCTGGCAATGCGCAGTTTGGCCTTGAACAGCTTCCCGCCAACACCATGATGATGATGTTGATCATGATCTCAATGAAAGTCTTTGGCATGGCCTTGTTATGTATTCGAATGGTAAAGGTAGGTGGTAGAGCCAATACAACTGATTGATTGACTAGCTTTATTTGCTTTTGTGCACTTGAAATTCAATTTTTGGCCAGCGGCATGCATTGCGTATGAACAATCTGGGTAACTTCTCAGACGACGATGGCCCTTATCAATAAGCAGACGACTATGAAGCATAGCTGCAGAAACAGCAGCAACAGAAACAGTAAAGCAAAGAAAAGAAAGAAAACAAAATCGATAAACAGACAGCAGGCAATAACACTTAGTCACAACAAAGGCTTCACAAGTCGACAATTTAATACCCTTGCTAGATGCAGATATCTTTCGTCGTTAGCTGGTTTTGATAAGCATTACTAAATTATGTTTATATACTTTCTATCGGTGACTGACCGACCGATTGGGGTACAAAGTTGGTAGTCTTTGTAAGCTTAAAGAGTTTTTAAGAAACTCCTAAAAGACAGTAGAGCTCTTAGGGCTGTTTTCCGCAGGTTTTAAGTGAACAGGAGACTAAGTCGAACCTGCCACATGCCAGATAGGTGACCTTTCATACAAGATACGATCTAATATGAACTTGTAGAAACGAAATTACATTTGACAGCTAGATGAAAACTTCTGAAAACATCTAGGCTACAGTTAGAAGAGGCAAGAAGATATCTGCGTCTCAGATTAGCATCTAACTATATTATATTTATAATATATCTATATAAGTGATGATTTTAACACAGCTGATCAGGCACTTTTCAAGCTTCATGTTAAAATTGTGATACCCTTTAAGGCCAGAGCTTGTTGAAAAACTTCACACTCTCTGGTTAAATATTCAAACAATGAAATGTGTTTTGTTGCTGATGACTAAGTCAAGGTATGCGACCAAAAAAGTTATGTTTTTTGTTTTCTTTCCATTGTTTTAAGGCAACTTTTGTTTATTGTTATTGCTTATTATGTCTGTGTTGTTTTTGTCGCTGCTGTTGCTGTTGCTGTGCGTGTGTGTGTGTGCATGTCTACTGAGAAGACGTTAATGTTAATAATAACCAAATAATGAATAATAAATATAAAAGTTCGACGTCGCGAATGTTTTGGAGCGCTGCTGTCGCGACGACGTTGACAAAACGCAAGCGTAACTGAAAAATGACTAAAGCCAACCGGCAATGGGCAAAGCAGCCAGACCCCCAGACCCAATGTCTGACTACTACTTGGTAATTGCACTCTCTCTCTCTCTCTCTCTCTCTCGTACTTATTTTTTTAACTCGTACTCACACACTCTCAGGTGGGTGATGGCAGCATACCTTTCAGGCCGCTAGCTCATTTTACCATTTATATTTTTCAACTTTTTCCACCCAACTTGTTGCTCTTCACTCTATATATTTTGTTATGCCACTGCCTCTGTGTAGCTGCTCATTTGCTCATTTACCTGTTTGAGAGTGAATTTTCCACTGATATATACTTTTTTTTCCATTATAGTATCTACCTTTGCTTTTGCTCTGCTTTGGTTTATCAGCTTTTGCAAGCTGCTAAAAAATAGATAAGGGCTCAGCGATAAGCACACACACACACAAACACACTACATTGGGAGGCACCGTGTATGTGTCTGTGGGTATGTATGTGCCTGCGTCTATTTTTGGCCCAAATTATTGCGTGTTTTGTGTAGGCCTAGCTTGCATGCTACGATTACCTGCATGTGCTTTCGTCATCTTTTGTAACGCGCTTTTAATAGCCAACTGCTGTTTCCCTTAGATGTTTGGTTTGTTTATATAATTAAGTCTGCCCTGGCATAAAGAAACTCTTGGCTCTTGGCTCAACTATCAAATCATCAAATCAACAAGTGTTATCGGCATGAATCATGGAGATTAACAAACAAACCTGATGTCATCAAATATAATTGAGACACATTAAAGTGTCTTTTAGATACAACATATTTGCTCTAAAACACTTGAAATGTTGACAGCGGAGTACGGAGAGTGTGCTCTAAGTAAAAGAAAATGTTTACGCGTGGTAAAATATCTTCCAAGATGGCCGAGAAGATGCCGACGGCGAACCTCGCTCTGGACACCCCCGCACATCAGCAGCAGAAGATATCGTCGAAGCTGTGAAGAAAATTGTTTTTGAAAATCCTCGAACTATCAAAAGAGAGGTTGCTGAGGATGCTGGCATATCAGTCGGCTCGTGACATGCAATTTTTCGAATATTTTGTGCATGAGACGTGTGTCAAGGAAATTTGTTCCCAATCTTCTGAATTTTGATCAGAAGAACCGCCGCGTTGACACCCCGACAATCATTCTTTAACCAGCATATTCACCGGATTTTTTCCCCCTGCTAATTTTTCCTGTTCCCGAAACTTAAAAGACCTATGAAAGGAAGGAGATTGGCAACGATTTGCGAGAAGTGCATTGAAGATTGGAAAAAGCGTTGGCAAAAGTGCATCGTATCTGAGGGGGATTACATTGAGGGGGACAATATAAATGTTTATAAATAAATATTTTTCCATAAAAAGTATAAAGTCACCTTACTTTTTGAAGACACCTCGTATACTATAGTTTTTTAGCCAAATAATGTAGAGGCTTCTACTACTCATAGAACGGAATTTACTTTGATTGCAATGAAAAAGACAAACCTTTTCCAAGCTTGGGGGCTTCCCTAAGAAGTGGGCACCCCTTAGGATTCATATATCATTGAATTCATATAATCTATGACATTCTATATGATACATCATTCATTCTACTTCATTGAGGTATTGTTGATCTAATTCCATGGCCATCATTTCACATAGTCGTTTCTGATATCAGACAGCCAATAGACTTAGCCGAAGTTTCTTCACACATTTATATATACATATATATCAAGTATCATGGGTTCCTGCTTAGATGGCTGCAAGACATTATTCAGTTTTCTACTTCACATGCACTTCCTACTATTTCATCATAAGCAATCCAATATTCCATATCCCACAAAATAACAATTGAACATAAATGCATATACAGCGTTGCACTTGTATGGTTGACTGACACTTAAAAGAGAGCCTAAAGATCAGTACTATAATCCTTACCATCTGCTTGCTGGGCCGCTGTTGAAGATGTGTCCGTTTTGGCCACTGGTATGGGCGATAGTGAAGCATCAAATGGATGTTGCTGTTGTTGTTGTTGTTGTTGTTGCTTCTGAAGTTCCTCTTCCTGTTCTTGCTCAAACTGCTCAGCATCGGCATTTTCCTCAATCGGCGATTGAACTTTGTTCAGCGTATGCGTTGGAGTTGTGTCATTATTTTGTTCCTTGGATGCCAAAGCATTGGCCAAGATTTCATTGGCCTGTTTGTCGGTCAAATGTTGAACGCGTTTGTTCTTCAGATGATGCGGTGTGTCGCTGTGATGGATAGAAGTGATATATTTATGACTACTAATATAGTATAGAGATAAACCCTTACCGTCTATGCAGCTTCGGTGGTCGTTTGTAAAAGTCATCGTCTTCGCCTTCCACTTGAAAGCCCACGCGACGGTCGGATTCCTTGAAAAAGTAAACAAATATATCATATATTAATATAGCAGAGACACACACCACCGGTTTGAGTCAACTTACGAATTCATCGTCTTGTTCATTGGCATCGTCTGCGTCCACAGCAGCTGCTAAGGCAGCAACAGGTATGGCTGCTGTTGTTGAACTGGAGCCACCCTGTGTTTTGCTCTGTGTCAATGCTGTTAGCGTGGGCGCAACTACACCAACAGGAGCCGCCGCTGGTTGTTGTACTGACTGCGCCGTTGGTGCGGTTGCGGTCACTGCTACGGCTGGCTGTTGGTGATTGTTAGCCAGGGTTCGAGTTTCGGTTGGTGTCTCCACTGTTTTGGTGCCGTTCTGTGGAAATAATAGGGGGAATTGTAGTAGTTAAATATTCGCAATTAAATGCCGTTACTTTTTGACAAGATTGCAATAAACCAACCCTCCAGCCTCTCCTATATTAGGGGATAGCTTCAATTTTTGCTACGAAAAGTTAACTATGCTGATCGACTCACCTCCTCTGGTAATGTGACCAAATTGGCATGCTCCTCATGCCGACTACGCTCCACCTTCAGTTTCTGTGCCTTTGCCTTCAGATCCTTGGGATGCGGTGTATTCTGGCGCACAAAAGGCGTATCCTTCTCCAGCGTGGCATCCTCTGAAAACTTGACAACAGTGCGTGACGGTTCGCGTTCCTCATAGGGCTCGGAATCGGATTCCAAATCGCGTGCTGTGGCAAAGAGTTGAAACACATATTCAGTCCCAATTAGTTGGCGAAAAATCCAATAAATTTTGGAAAGGAAAATTAGCAAATTGCATGCGCATGCAGAAAGCAACACAAACTATGCAGATGTTAGAGCTGGACCTAACGCAAACGTTACTATTCACATTTATTTATTATACACAAATACGTATTTATTATGAAAGTGTGGCGGCAGTTAATGGCCTGCGATTGGTTTTCGGCAATGCGAAATACATAAATTAGCTGGCTATAAAAAAATTCAAACGCAAAACCAACAACTAAACAACAATAAGTGCGCGCAACTATTTTTGGATGGCAAACGTAAACATTTTCGAACATGTACTTGTAGCTGGAGGGGGAGGAGAAGGAGGAGACGCACTCTCTAATCCATCAAGCACACTTATGATTGTGTGCCATAAAATATTCTCACCGCTGACCATGCTGTAAACACCACCACCAACTCGCATAAGCTCCAACATGTGGGCAATCAGTGAAGCATCAGAAATCTGCCTCGAACTTTTCTAAATTCCAGCAACCCATCTGCGTCTATGACCGCCATGGCGAGCAGCAATTGCAGGCCATTTCCCCCTGCTGGGTGAACCAATAAACAAATGCAAATTGTTGTTTATGACGGAAGTGCCAGGCTTAAGTAGCTGCATCCACTGTCCGTCTGTTTCTCAGACTGCCAGTCCGCCTGTCAGTAAGGTTACATACAATCCTAACCGATTTCAGCCATGCAGATGGCGACTTAGAGAGATTGTGTCGTCGTTTGACAGCATTAAGTGAATTTGGTTGGGTTGGCCCTACACCCAAGTGAATGAAGATTTATGTAAATAAAGTAAAATAATAAAAACAATAATAATACAATGGCGCGTTGCTCATGTGTTTGGCAGTTTTCGTGTCTTGACCATCAGAAACTTTAATTGGATAATTTGAACAACGTTTTAAATGATGCCGCATCAGTCCGGTCCGGGGAAAGAGACTCACATGGAGGCTTACAACATACTCATAGATATAAATAATGTCTATTGAGAACAATAAATGCTGCTTGATCTTGAAAAGTTCACAGCGGGGTGTAAATTGTATGAGTTATGCGGCGGCTCTTGGCAGATCATTTAATTCCAAATTCATTCGTGGACAGTAGACATATGTATTCCCAAAAGTGGAGCTATCTGGCCAAAACATGCTGATGATGCTACACAATCTATTTATACATAACTCAGTTGAAAACTGGTTTCCTAGACAAGACAAGACAAAAAAAACAGTTACAACAAATATTTATATACACATTATGTATTGAATGGCAAACTATCGAGAGAAGAACTGAAAACTACGCAACAAAACAGAAACCACAATAAAAACAAAACAAAAAACAAGTTGTGAATAATGAATGTCAGTTAGCAATGAATGGATTTATGGGGGCGGGGGTAAATACAGTGAAGCCACTTGATTTGGGGCTTCAAAATGGTTTGGAGTTTGGAAAGCTCAACAACACGATTATCGAGCAACTGAT
Organism: Hirtodrosophila duncani; assembly: GCA_037043425.1. NCBI lineage: Eukaryota > Metazoa > Arthropoda > Insecta > Diptera > Drosophilidae > Hirtodrosophila > Hirtodrosophila duncani. The sequence goes on along the minus strand of JBAMBM010000820.1, from coordinate 1,556,687 downwards.
TGAATCGTGGGATGCAAATCATCAAGTACAGTCTGACGTCAAACTCACTGTTAAAGAGGGAATGATGTACACAGAAAATATATAGCGATGAGGCTGGCCTCTGCCTTGATTGCTTTGTTAATAGGGAATATGTCACATTTGGCGTAACTCTAATTAAAAAGTTTCCTATTCAAGGAATTTGGACATGCAATTTTAAACTGACAACTTAAGGAAACGAACCGATTACCAACCAGAATCGACACTTTAAGGGCTGTTTTCATATCTTCATGTTAGCCCTAACTGGCACTTTACCCTCTTCAATCTGAAAATCACTTAATATTAACCAGTGTGATAAATTTTATATATGAAAACGAAAAGATCATCCATGTGCTAGACCAGCTCTATTCTCTTACTCTCTAAAAACTACTCTACAAAAATGATGTGAAAACGGCCCTAACATCACTAAAGGAAACGAAAACTCAAACTCTAAGTTCCAAATCTTTGATAAAATGCTTAGCTGTTGTTCATGTAATTTAGCCCCCTGAAACTTATGAACTGCCTCCTCAGCAGCTAAAACGTGCTTGCAGTTCGTTTAGTGATATTTATCACTGTATCACATTGTGATTGCAATTCAGACAGCACATTAATCAACCATTCGTTTTGGTGGCGTATACACGATAAACGACATCCAGCCAGAGTCGCGAGCGTACTGAAAACGCTTAAATACACTTATTATTAACCCATCGGAAACGTCACATACACTTTGGGAACTGCCAATCTGATCTTGGCATGCAACAACAACAAATGTTGTGCTACATTCAATTCAGTTATGACGTCACAAATGGTTGACATCACCCAAACAGATTGAGAGGAATATGAATGGACTGCACTTATGGCTATGGCAAATATCTACACATATAGGATGAATAGATAAAAGCGAAGCTAACGCAAAATCACTTTGATCTGGAGCTGGCATGATGCCACTCACAGGCGGCGGCCACAGAGAGCCTCAAATCACGCCTTATTCTTCAAGAGCTATGAGTGTAGATGGGAGATGATGGGAAACACGCACAAGGCAAATATTTTCCAGCACAGCCGTCAAATGTATGGAACATAAACAACAAATAATAACATAATCAAATCAAAACACACACTCACACTCACACACACACACACACAGTTACTTGCCAAGCGGGGAAGACTTTTGGGCGCGTTGTTGAGAATTCTTTCTTGTTTCTCAGCATAAATGCCATACGATGGCCAACGCCCGACCAGCAACCACAATAACTCATTTAACTTGTTGGAATGTATGCGTATGATGACGTCACTTTACACATACATACTTATTACGAAAGAAAAACTGGTTTACCTTTGATAAGCATAAAAGAAATCTACAAACTAGCCAAAGCAACAATGACAACATAAAGCGCGGAAGATTGCTTTGAGACTTAAGCCCAAAATTAAGTTGATTTCATTTGCTCTCTGGGTTACCATATCGAAATCTAAGCGAGAAGTTGGCTTTATCAGTTCGTATATATGTAAGTATGTAGGTGTAGATGTAGCGAGCATGCAAATGTTTATATATTTGAGCAACTTGAGCATGCTATCTCTGATATACCCTATAATATGTATATAGGAGAGTTGTGCGAAAATTTTCGAATCAGTTGAGCTTTTAGTTGCAATCAGGACCATTTTTTTCAACTACCATCATAGAGATATTTGAAAGATATTCAAACCAATTAAAATCTGGTTAGTAATCAATGTTTTTCGTCTGAATTAGCCATCATAAGGGTGTTGTTTTTAGAGGTTTCAGTTTCCAATAGTTATTAAATTATAAATTAACCAGGTCTGTTAACTCTATTGCCATGTTTACTTCGAAGATCATCTCTAGTCTAAGTCAAATTGCCGAATTTGAAGTTAGGAGAGTCCTCGAAAGATTCCAAAGATATCGTTGCATTGCCCGGTGGCATGGTTCATCCTTCTCTTTTATAACTAACTTTATAATGTTAGATTCAAAGATGATCGCTGAACTAGTCGCGGTACTCACGCATCCGAACTTGTATTTCAATACAAATGACATAGCAATATCAAAGTTTGAAAATGTTCAAACTAAGGAAACAATCAGTCAAGCGACTTTTTGGGGAATTTCCGAAATAAATGTTCCACTTCCTGCTGAATTCGAAGAAAGTGAAATTCTTAAAAAAAAAAGTCTAATAATCTTCTCCCGGATCCAAGTGATTATGAAACTTTTTGATTTGATCCAAAGCCCGGGTTGCAACTGTATTTCATATTATTTAATTTGTGAGTTTAAATATTTCATTCAAAAGAAATCGAAAGATAAGAAAATTCTTTATAAAAATTCAAGACTTTTACAATTATGTACATATTTCTCCCTCTCTATCTGTGTCATACCGAACAAATGCACAACTCTTCTATATATATATAGATATGGTATAGAATATATATATATAGTTATAGTATATACAGTTATGTCTATATGTAGCGCTTTGTTATTGTAGGAAGGTAACACACAAACACGACGCAAACCTTTCTGTTGATAACTGAAGAAATCCATCGAAGCGAATTTTTCGCTTGATCTATAAAGCGTCATGGGTGGGTAATCTTTTGTTTCGATGATGACAATGATGTAAGGCAAAAAAGAGATAGGTGAATGCAGGTGCATGTTGTTGTTGTTTATTGTTTCAAGAGTGTAGAGTTTGTTTTTGCAACAAAAACATACGAAAACAAAAATGTAAGACATAAATATCGGCCAAAAGAGATGTGAGAAATTATATTAAAAAAAATAAGCCAGTGCATGGTGCTTGCCAAAAGGTCAAATGAGAATTCAATTTCTATTGTTAGTTACAGGAAGAATTTGGAATTTGGAACACATTTTTGAAGCCAAGAGAGGTAAATACGTTGTTTGCTTGCTCAGGCGGCAGTCAAGTCAAAGTCAACAAGTGTCGACTTATATATGTACATATATATCTTATCGAAATACGCGCATAGATTGCACAACGATATGGCCAGATAAGGGAAGTGGGGAAAGCGAAAAAGTATGCCACTAGGCGTAGATAAGCGCGCATATCTTGGCCCAATGTATTTGGGTTTTTCGTGACATGACCAAAGTGGAAGAATTTGCCAATGAAAGCAATCAACAATAAACCTCCATTGTCCACCAAGCACCAGGCACCAATTGTGTGTGATTTGGGCCTCACTTACCCGGTGTGAGGGGCTGATATTCCTGTTGGGGCAGCAGGTAGCAGGAAAGCACTTGCTCGCCCGTTTCCGCATCTGTGTCCGGTTGGAAGGTTAACAAAGGCTGCGATTGATTCTCCGATAGCCAGACAGCCTTCAGCTGCAAATTGACCAGCGAGTAGGGCAAATAGAGCAACTGATTGCCGCTCACATCCAGGACATGCAGCACCGTGCAGTTGCCCAGCTCTGGGGGCAGCTTCTTCAGCTTGTTATCACGCAGACTCAGCACGCCCAGATTGGCACATTGACCAATTTCCAAAGGCAAATACTCCAGGGCATTGCGATCAACGTTCAAATTGCTCAGCTTTGTCATGTGTCCAATGGAGGTGGGCAGTTCGGATAGGAAGTTTTCCGTCAATATCAGCTCCTGCATGTTCTCGCAACTGCAGTTCGTAATGAAACACAAAATGTAAACAAATATGCATTACTTCCAGCAGACAACTCTCACTGGGATTACTTACTTGCCAAGCGTTTCGTTCAGTCGCTGCAAACGATTCTGATCCAGTTTGAGTATGGTCAGCCGGCTCAGCTTGGCAATGCCATCGGGCAGTGTCTCCAGCAAATTCTGTGATAAATCCAGATCGGTTAGGCTAACCAGCCCACTGATTTCGTTGGGCAGCTCCTCCAGCCGATTCTCCGACACATCCAGATAGGTTAGTTTTGTGAGCAGCCCAAGCTCTGGGGGCAGACGCTGCAGCTGATTGTGATCCAGCCAGAGTTCGTGCAGGCCGGGCAAATAACCCAGATATGGGGGCAAATCCTCAATCTCATTGTCGCCCAAATCTAAGCGCTTCAATTTCGTTAACTGGCTTATTGTTTCGGGCAAATGCTTGAGCAGATTCTCCCGCAGCTCCAGCGATTCGAGCTGTGTTAGACTGCCAAAATCGGCGGGCAATGTCGTGAGCGACATGTCGTTTAGACCCAAAACTGTGAGATTTTTCAACTGCGAAAATCCAGACGGCAGCTTGGGTATGGGATTTGAGCTGAAATCAGCCACCTGAAGGCTTTGCAGATGTTTGATGTCATCGGGAATGTCGGGTATGTCTGCAAAACAAAACAGATGTTTATATTTAAATTGTTGTTGTTGTTGTGGTTGTTGTTGCTGTTGTTGATATCGGGTTATTAGCATTTTTCAATGAGCAAGCAGCAGCAGCGACAGCGGCTTCATCGATTATCATGTTACATATGCTTGTGTTTGTGTTGCGACGGTTCGCCCTTGTCTTGATGCTTTACGCATGAATTGAGCCAAAGGGCTGCGTCAACGTCAATATGTATGTACATACATATACACATACACATACCTACCTATATATCTACATCTTAACACTTATATATTAATAAATCAGCTATAAATATTTCATGAGATTGAGTGCTTTTATTGCATGCGACATTTACTTGGAAGGTCCTCATAGGAATATGCTTTGCAAGGATTAATTCGACAATATGGAAATATTTTCAAATTATGTATGCTTAATCCCATACCAGAACTAGCCATTTCAATTGGCCTTGTACGGCTTTTCTTTTCTTTTTTGATAATTTTCCAGAGACGCGAAACGAATTAACGAATTCAATGTAGCTTAAATAGGGTATGACGAATTTCCTTACATTCCCATAGTAACTTTGACCTAAATGCCGTTTATGTGTTCATTTACGACATAAAATGTAGCTTCTGTGAAAATGTCAGTTGATATTCTACCAAGCCTCTAAGGTCTAAGTTATAAAAGAGAAACAAATTCACAAGTTTGGAATTCAGATTTATGGCCTTTCATATTAGTTATATCATATACATTTTGTATGATTATTCTACTATTTCATCCACTGTTAATTTGCATTTACGATTTGTAAGCAAGCTCTCCCAACAAGAGCAACTTCAACTCCAATTGGGCACTAAGAGCGCTCTCTTCCAGGCATATTTGGCACTCATTTGACACTCCATTCACCACAGAAAAGAGTTCAACTCCAAACATTTTGTACCAAATAAAACTATAAGGATTCAAAATATGCACCTCCAAGGCGCTTCAAAAACTGATATTGGAAATGCTAAGTTTGAGAAATTTGTGAGTGGCTTCATTTGAGAATCGACTGCATTTATTCGCTGCCTTATTCGCTGCGATGTGGACAAAGGTTTTTCATTCAGCTTTCAAACAATCGATACATTTCTGTTATGCTTTACAGCTGGCTTCCCAGCTGTATGCTCGATATAGAAATTACTCTCAGGAGGGGACGTACACATTCCATGGCAAATTCACTTGGTATGTAGGCGGCTTGGTTTTTGTTATTATTGCCGCCTCTCTCCTCCGGCCCGGGTGGGGTAGGGTCGGCTCAGCTCGGCTCGGCTAGAGCGAGGCGAAGCGTAAAATGACAAACAAAACTAACTTGTTGATCGAATAAATTTCGAGCTGCCAAAGCGGAAATGCGCACGCAAAAAGACGGTCGGCCCTCCCGTATAGGGAATGTCACCGTGTCTGTGAGTGTCTGTGCGCGTGTGTGTGGGACTGTATCAAAGTATGAGTGAATTTGCTAACACAGCCACAAGCTTTTACACAAAGTTTCGCACAAATGGCCGCACACAACAGAAGCACAGGTAGCAGGTAAATTGGCAGGTGAGAGTTGTCAGGTGGGCGGTAGGTAATCCTTTACAACGACGCGACGTTTAAATTGACCCAGTTGCATGTACACACTTCCACGTACACGCGCCCAGTCTGCCATAGGAGAGTTTCGTTAGAGATGGGTGGGTTTGCACTCGATTTGAAATTTTCAGATAAAGTTCACTAAGTTTGAGCGAAATAAACAGTAAATTTTGCTACTTGTAAGAATTCGTCTTGCTGCCTAAGTGACTATTTAGAAAGCAACGCACAGAACATACCATTAGAGCTATGAAACTGTCATTTTCACACAATTTAGATTCTAAGGCGAGGTCAGCACTTAGACGGCGTTTCAGTTGGAAGTACAACTGCAACTGGGTCATGACCGGTATCAAAGAGAAAAGGTAAGAAGAAAAGAGAGGAACGAGAGGGTCAAAATATTGAAGGCAAATATGGAAGACTAGAGAAAAACGGATGTAATGCAGAAATTCCCAAACATTTTTTAATTGTAAACATTTTTTTTAAGGAAAGAATCGATAGATTCCGTTTATTATTCGAGCGAGATAAGTAGATAAATAGGAATGCTAGCTGCTTCGGATGCACGGTGTAGAAGCTATATGCTTTTATATGGCAGCTATATGATATAGTGGTTCGACTTTGACGTTACTCGATAAATTTAAAACTGATTAGTTCGCATAAAAACTCTGCGGTGTCACACTGATCCAGAATATAAATACTTTAGGGGTCGTAGATGCTTTCTTCCTTGCGTTACAAATACGTTACGATCACATTTCCCTAAAGATTACTGAACTTCACTGAATTTCTCTCTATAAAGCACTAAATTCGTGAGTACATATTGGTCCACGTGTTTACCTTCAGTGGTCACACCCTCTGTACCAGATTCCCTGTGCAAAGTGTCTCCGACAACCCTTTTGACTGCTTTTCAGGCAGGACAACTTGTTCGAGCTGCATTCGCAACAATGGACACACTCATTTGTTATATGTATATGGCCAATGTGGCCAGTCATAGGAGAGTGGACCCACATCAAATGACAGACACTTTTGCAATTGTGCGGCCTGAACCGTAATATTAAGGTTACATGGCTCCGACATTTGATTCTCGCAGTCTGAATGTCGTTCGTATTTTCAATTGTTTTCTCACCTTCGTTCGGTACAAGTCTAGTGGGGATTGGACAGTCTGTGAGTTGGTGGATAAAATGGGGATGTGGGCGAGTGCAGCATATGCATGTGTGATTTTAATTAAAGTAAACATTCCGCAACAATTTTGTATAAATACATATTGTGTGGCATTGAGAATTCTGCAGATGACATTCAAGGTTGTGGGTTGACCTTTTGAACAGGTTTTCAGGAAGCCATGGATTTTCAACTGGATATTTAGCTACCTTATACATATACATATATGTATAAGCAACAAGTGACCTTTCATCTCCATTTTGAGGTAATCAAAATATTAGTTCCAAGTGGCCGAAACAAAACTAATTTGGCATCAGAACATTGGCTGTGTATTGACGTAAGCTGGGCCATGGCAACAAACAAAGAGCCAACTGGCCAAAATCTAGGAGCCAAAGAACAGCAGGCAGCAGCCTATCCATCAACAGGCCCATACTCAAAACGCGCCCAGCAGTCATAGACAAATGGACGCAGCAAGAGGCGCATTCACATAACATAACAAAACGCACAAAACATATGGAAATATTGTTTAGACGTTCGTATGTATGGATGTGGTTATCTAAGTACATCGTGTATGACATGCTGCTTTTGCTCTACACAGGAATTGGGAATTACTTCTGAGCTGTGCCGCACTCAGTTGGCGGTCTTTAGATAAGACATGGACAACGTGGCTACGTTTGCCACACAATTCATTGACCTTTCACACTCGAACACGCACATACATGCATATGGTACACGGAAACTGGGCCAACGGCATTTTCAAGTCATTAAGAGACTCACGGAAATTAGAGGAAACGCTGCTGGGGCGTGTCATGCACAGTTAGCACCCAAAAATGTAATCAATTTGTGCAATTATGTAACAGAAACAGAAACTAAGACGGGGGAAATTCCATTTTGTGTCATGTCGAAGCATAAATACCTTTATAGCAACTACATCGATATGGCATGAAGGAAAATATAGATTATATGCGTAAATATAATACGGATGAGCATTATGATATCATCATTTGATCAGTTTTCATATAGACATGGCTTTAAGGTTCCAAAAAAAAAACTTGAATTCGTTTGATTACGATAAGTGTGAAATAGTTGTTCCAGATCAAGATGTGCCAATGTCTATGTCTAGGCTATATAATACACTCAAGCACAAATTTTGATCTCGCTTTCAGCTATGTTTCTTGAAAAGTTTTGGAAAGCAAAACGCATAGTTACTGATGCATTTTTCTTACTAAACACTATAAACAAATTTATTTCCTAACAAATTCTCAAGCTTCCAAAGCTTGTTTGATATTCTAGAAACTAGAATTCTTTACTTTACATTCAAGTTTTGTAAGCCAGATCATAAATATCAACTTTTACTGTTTTGCCTTAAAAGGCACTAAAATTTCTTCTATATTTTCTAATATTTCTTCGATCTTGACCCATTCTCAGTTTTCATTTTCAAATAAAGATTGTTAGTGCTCACCTAGAAAATTTCAGTTTTAATTTCCACTGCACATTGACTAATTAGCATTCCCAATACCTTTACGAAATGTCGTAACATAACACAAAGATAGCTGCAAATATATTCTTATAAGAGCATAGAACATTCGCAAGAAAGTTGCGGCCAAGATTTTAACACTTTGGCTGAACTCTTCAAGATTTTTATTGAGCGACAACACAATGCGGGCAGCCCAAAAATAGACCACAGAAACCAGGAACAGGCCGGACAGCCTTCTTTTTATATCATTTTTATGTATATGTATTCATAAAGCTTATAAATCTTAATAAACGAAACGAACCAGAGGCGATCGAAGGCGCAGAAGGTGACGATGAAAAATATGATAAGCGCAACAGAAGCCCAAGAGAAAAACTGTGCCAGAAATCAACCAAGCGAAACGTCAGTGAAATATACAAAAACAAACAACAGCAATGTCAACATTGAAGACGAAAGGCGTCCACACACACACACACAAAAACACACATGCAAAAACTCAGATGAAAATTCTTTTCAATGTCATTGTACTGGCAAAAATTTTAAGAGCATGTTGTCTTGTCGTCATTTGTGGCCCCTGTCCCCATCGCTCTGCCTCTCATGGTTATGAAAAATGGAATGATATGTCAGATATCAAGGCTGGACGGCCTGAAATCAGGCCCGCCATATGAGTGAGTATTCACTGGCCTGTATATTTATCGAGGCCACACACACACATACACACACAGGAGAAGCATTCAATATGGGATACATCTAATTAAGATGATGACGAGAGCTGCAACTCTTTCAGCAATTGCAATCCTGGCACCCCACCTTCAACAGTATTGCTATAGCTTGTCCATGTTACATTTTTAATCCTCCCCATTCAGGGCAGTCGTCGTTATGCATTTTCATGGCACACTGCCATATGGAATACTTATATCACATGAATGCAGTCTGCTGATGGGGAGGTTGCTGGTAATGGTGATGGACGCGCATTGGCAGCAGCAAAGGAGTTGTCGTCGTCTTTTACGTTCTCGTTATCATCATCGTAATGCCTGCATGCAATTTACTGTCTCTGCAAAGCATCCCGTAAATCCCCTGAACGGCAACGCGCAATACTACTTTCAGCCGCTGCATTCATTCCTCTTTTGTGCGATGGCGTTTGAAACATGGATGGATGCGAAAGCCAGCCTGGGTTCTTAGGGGGTGTGACGAAGCCAGGCAAAGCCGTGCTAAGCTGTGCGGGGGCGGGGGAAGTGCGCTAAGTAAACGGCTTTTAATTGTAGCGAGCGATGTGTGCAACAGGTGGCATTAAATGGAATTAAAACTTTTAACAAGCGCAGAGGTGCAGCAGTACATAGAATGCACCAACGAAAGGCTTGTAAAGGGTGCTCCAAAATGCACATAGTATAAATATTTTCAGATTCAAAATGGGGTTGTCAGTGTTAAAGATGATTGGATTCGTTTGATAAGGCTTAAAATTCTACAAAAACCGACCTAAAACAAATCTGGATACGAGGGATAGAAGACGGTTTTTTTGTAATTTGGATGAAAAACAAAAACGTTATGCTGCAAGGTGTTCATTCCGGAACAATCGGTTATATGATAGCTATATGATATAGTTCTCCGACCTTGATCAGAACAGGCCAGTGGACGTAGGGTCTCCTCAAATGGATGCAAACCGAATTTGGATTGATTTGGATTGGAAACAGAAAATTTCATTCCGTGTTCATTCCGGAACAATTGGTTATATGGTAGCTATATAATATAATTGTCCGATCTTGATCAGATCAGGCCAGTGGACGTGGGGTTTATTTAAATTTCTACAAGCCGAGTTTGGAAGAAAAACAGAAAAGTTATGCTCCTAAGTTTTCGTTCAGGAACAATCGGTTATATGGTAGCTATATGATATAGTTGTCCGATCTGGATGAATCTCGAACTTGAGTAAGCATCAGCTTTGTAGCTTTTAAGGCTTTTAAGATTTTTGTGTTGGAAAAGTTCTCAACACTGCAAAAGTAAGCATTTTGGAACACTCTTTATGCACATAAAACACTTTTGATAAGTTGAGGCTGAATTTCACGGATGCAATTGCTCGTTAAAAGCCTCGTAAAGTACCATAAAGCCGAATTAACTTCACACCTAAGCAGTCATCCGTAAATTGTTAAGCTTCCCCCTTTAAGCCATTGCAGAGATTTCGAATACCAATTGAAATGTTTTAAATGTTTAAATGTATCTTAATTATCTTAAATTCCAATTGCAATTTACAGAATGTAAGCACATGCTCAAATGAATTTCCGACCACTTGAAATCTAAACCATTTTCAGATTTAATTCGATAGCCACTTAATTAACAACTCAACTACATATGTTAGCTTATAATTGGTACAAGTTCTCGAACGCGGTAAAATTTAATCAAGGATAATTGAGTTGCATGTCGCTATTAATTGATGACGCAAAACTCTTCATGCCCAACAAATGCAATTAGAGAAGTGACCAGAAGTGATGCAAGGCAGTGTGGATGAAAAAAGTTCGAATTACCGACTGCTGCATCTGCGTCAGTAAGGCAACATCTAGCTATGTAACTCAATGTTGGAGTGCAAAAAAAATGGGGAAAAAAGAGAAAAGAGAAAATAGCAGGAATCGTAGTGTGGCAAATTTTTGCAATACTGCATTGGCAGGACAGATTGTGAGGTGGTTTTCACCTCCTGCTCTAACCATTTGAGCAACTGCCAGGACCCAGTTGCTCGCGCAAAGATTGCGCTCTAATTCAATCCATGCTGCAAATAAAGTTATGTCCTGACGCATTACAAACATCCTTAAGTGGATAAAATGCAAAGGGAAAGCAATTTCTAGAGCAATATTACGCTGGATGGGCAAGCAACCACTTGTTTCGGCTGGTGTGTATCCTTAGCATGCGATTGACAACCTTAAGCCTTTGTGCTGGCAAAACCAGATGTTCGTCTAATTTCTGGCTGCCAATCAGTGGGAACACTTTTCAATTAATCAAAATTGAAATTTGTGCGTCACACACCAGCGCCCCTCGATGGTGTGAGGACTCCATCGATTTGACTTGATTTACCTAATTTGCTTAGCAGCTTCTGCCACTCGAACTGCTAATCAATGCCAGCAAATTGTTTGCTATTGAATAACCATAGTGTAGTGCATTAAGCCAAATATCAACCATAAAAGCATAAGGATTCGTATGTGAAATGAATGAATGAGTGACACACTGGCCAAACCACAACAGCTATGTTTTGGAAATTTTCACACAAGTGAGATTTTATGGCGTAGGGAAACGCTTTTGCATAATAATACTTGTAAGTGTGGAATCAACATCCTAGCGGAGGGTTTCAAAATATAACCGGAAAGGGAAACACCTTAAATTGAAATTCGATCAGCAATGCTAGTTCAAGCTATTGAGTTGAGGCTCACCAGACCACTACGTTATCATATGAATGACATAGAATTGAAGGCTCCATTGAAGACCTACTCTTCTTACCCTTCATATTTGCCAGGGAATTGCAATTTTGCTTTCCCAAAATATGTGTATGTACATATAGCTTTTGTGAATCTACCCACTACAATTTACAAATATTTTCAGTAGACTATTTGATTTTATGATTTGTTAGTTTAGACTACATTGATTTCCATGGATACAAATAATTGATATGTAGTAGGTGTGCTTGTGTTTGCCCAACGAGTAGTTTTTAATTGCGCCGCCTCCCCAGTGACGTCAATGGACTCACCTCCACAGCATTTCAAATGTTGTTGTTCCATCCACATCTTCAGATTTTTTTTAATTTCTTGATTTAGTTTTTGTTTAATGCCTTTAATTTATACAAGATTTGGCCAGTGTTTGTGCCTGTTTGCAATGCATTGAGATGTTCATGTTCCCACAGCAATTCCACTTGATGTTGCTCGCTATTTTTGAATTTCTTACAGTCATCGCCTCTAATGGTCGCAACAACGAGAAATCAGGCCACAACAAAGCACTGATTTTTGCTTTATTTCTCAATTTGGTTTCCCTATGCCAAGGGGGAGGGGGGCTCTTCCCAAGTTCTTTTGATGCGGCATTCAGGGCTGCCGTTGTTGGCTTAGCGCGATTGATTGCTGTTGGTGTTCATTGTTAGTGTAGTAAGTGTTGCCGTTGTTGGTTATATGGTGGAGCTGCACTTTGGGATTGGGAGCTTTGACAGTTGCCTTCTGTCGGCGCCCACAACAACAAACACAAAAAAGGCAAAACAACAAAATGAGCACGCCACTTTTATGAAGACGTAGAAGAAGACGCTTAAGCACAGAGGAGGATTTGGCTGCACTCAGTGTGCACACTGGCAGTTTAACTTTGACCCAGTTGACGCCTCAATTGCAAAAGCAAAACCATAGAAAAGATGACACACATTCCCTCGTTGAGCTGGTTCTGAGACAATGTTGCCGGTCGTGACAACATGACTTTCGAATGGAATTTAATTGGGGTTTTTGTCACTTGCCACAGTAAATAGTACTCAAGGGAACAGAGAACACCACCACATGGTGGGAGTGAATAAAAAACTGTTATATTACAGCAGAGTCTTTAAAACCGTTGATTTGTAAGCACTCTGTTCTAGGTGAGCCTGGGAAACCTCAGCCGCCAATAGCCGAAACGACAATAATCAGGATGGAGAAGCCACCCACCCACAGAAGTGTCGAGATAAGACGTCACTAAGACTGTGGTGAGTTGGAGAAAATTAATGTTCCAAATGCAGGTCTGAAAATCAATCTCAATATTTTCATTTCCATCATACCAGAAAATGTCATTCGATGGCCAATTTATATACACCACGAATATGCAGACCTCTAATGGGAATTTTAAGCTTTAGTTTCTATGAATATTTGAATATGCGCCACAACGAATTTGCCAATTTAGACAACATATCAAATGTGCACACTCACAACCTGGTTGGTTTCCATTCCAGGCACACATCACATTGTCCTCCACCATTGGCAGCTACATGAATATATACTATAACGGTACATGTTTCAGTTGCGCTTCACGCTTCGTCACACCGAATCCATTTTGGCTGGAATTCAAACCAAAAACCGAACCACCAAATATTCACACATACATAAATGCATGTGCGTGTGTGTGTGTGTTTATTTACTTATGTGCTACCCATAATATAGCCAACAGAACCGAACTAGTATTATCAGAAGGGGGCTGGCAGCAGCAGCAACCGCAGCAGCAGGCAGTTCAAAAAATTATTATGTCTTAATAAACAAAACACGACAGCGACTGGCGACGACTATTATTGCCATACAGAAATCGTATGAACTGCATTTGCAAGCGAAACTGCGAAATATTAGAAGCAGAAAGAGAAAACACAGTGCGCAAATAAACAAACAAACAATTAGCGTGTTGTATAGGAAAATAAACTAAAAGGCAAATCCATCTTCGGATAGCCGCAATCTATGCACCCTTGCCGACAAATGTATCTGGTTCCAGCAATTGTCTATTCAGAAATAATTTGTATTTCAACAAAAAAAAATATAGAGGAAGATATGTGACGCATGGGCATGTCATCCACATTAATTTCAGCAAAAGAAAGAACTAAACGTTGGGCATTGGTGCATAGGTGAAAGGTTGAACTTTCTTACCAGTGTAAATATGTATAATGATTCACCCTACCATCAGCACTTTCATTTCCTCACTTTTGTATCTGTTTACTCTCTGTATTCATCTTCTCTCTGCCTTCCCTAAGTCGATTGTCAAGCTCCACACTCTGCACACATCTTACTCTTCTCTCTTCTTCTTTTCTTCTCTCTCCTATCACAGTCTTCCTTTTCTTCTCTCTTTGTATTCTCCTTGCTTACTCTTCAACTCATTTCGCTGCTCTGTTGTTTGCTCAATAAGCATTATATTAATCATTGATTGTCTTAGCGGTTGCCTATTGACCTTCAGTTTGTTCGTCGACTTTGGTCTGATCTTAAAAGGGGCAAAACCTAAAGAGTGTTGAAGCAAAAACTCCTCTACTTCACCGCCGAAGTGGCTGAGAAGAACTTTAATAGTATAAAAATTATCCTAGGAACTTTCTGGGATCGATATTTCTCCTACTCTAAACTATTATAAGAGACAAACATAAGTAAGTCCACGCCATCTTTTTCAAAACTGATGGGCATAAAAGAACGATAGTATACATTTGTATAATTTGAAAATACATTTGATTTTTCAGAATATATTCCACAACGAATGATTTCAATTCAACCAAAATATCACTAAAGATAGATATATTGCATTTATTCATTGTAAAATTATAATACCCACGGCGCAACGGGTATTGCAAATGTGTACAAAATTATAAATAGCAGCTGCAAAGGAACCCTGGCGTTTGTTGTGTTTTTTTTCAAGCAGGTCAACTTGTCATAATGATTAACGTGGAAACTTGCAGTGCAACTAACAATAACTAACACCTACACAAGTGCGCCCACACCCACACACACACACACACATACACCGACAACAGCACACGCATATATACACAATATGTTTTTGTTTATTAGAATTGTTATTGTACAGCCACACGCTTCTCATACAAAATGCGATTCAAGTCCGTAACGTTGCAGTCACAGTCAACGCCGCTGCCGCTGCTGCTGCCGCCTCGCTGCAATTCTATTGTCAAGTGCAGGCGGTCGTATACGTAATATGAGTTTGCGTGTTTTCATTGTCGTTATTGTGTTGTGTTAGTATAACCAGTTGTGCAACACTGCTGCTGCTGCCAAACAGCTTAAACACAAAATGAGCCCCGCTAATTTAATGTGGTGTAGCTGAAGTTCGTTTTTACAAATTTTTGGCCAATAAACTAAAGAGCAAGGTGTGCCCAGCGGATACAGCTGGACCATTAAAAGACCCAACAGTCAAGAGAGATTAATAAAAACTAGCAACACTTAAGTGTTGCACTTGAATGTGAAAGGTTTTACCACCCACACACACACTCGAGTGTATTCAACAGCTGAAGAGGGAACGAGATTGAGAGAGCGAGGAAAAAATAACTTTTACTGAGAATTTCTGAAATGTGTCTAAAGTGAACTTCATGTAAGTTCTGAAACCATTAGTAATATTAGAATGTTTGAAGTTTCTTCAGTATGATTTATCTTTTGATTAACTAAAAGTTATAAAAACTTGGACGTAGACGAGCAGGCGTCAGAAAGAAAGCATCTGCGATTATATGAAATGGGTTTATTGGTCGGCGACAAATTCGCTGTAAGAGGTGTAACTTAAGCATCGTTTGATCAGCGATATTTTATAACCATTCTCTCGTCATTTGCATGGCAAGTAGAACCTCTTGATTTCTTAATTTCTTACTGTCTGCAAAACAACACTCAATAGTCAAAAAAGGAGCCGGATCAGAGAACTGCAACTTGTGATTGTGCGTTCAGTTCAACCAATGCAATTTGCATGTACCTACAGATTCAAGCTCAGCTTCGTACTGTTTATCGTTTCATGAATGTTCGTCTGTGAGCGGGTCAGAGTTCATAACGACAAGAACGCAAGACGACGGCACGCATACATACAAACACACATACAATGTATTGCCTGGCAGTAGAGTCCAAAAGCACAGAGAAAAGAAGGAGAAGAACCTATACCTTTCGCATCGATGCAGCCTCTCCCACGCGTTGTCTGCAGCTTTAAGACGAGTGTAAAAAGAGGATTCCTCTGTTGACGCTAAGTCAATATAGTTCTGTCTACACGCTTATTAAATGTATCTATGAGTATAATGGCAGGGATTGGTTAAAATTCTAGGGCTTTATTGAAGACAGTCAAACAAACTATTAACCGATATGTATTAGCTATTTGAGTTTATTGCCAACTTGCAAGAATAAGTAAGTTTCCACTCGCCGGAGTTAGCTTTCTCTTCTTGTTATTACATTTATTGCATTTGCAATCTTCAGCAGCTAAAGTTATTGAAAAGTTATAATTTGAATTAAAAGTTTGGCAAAGCAACTTTTTAAAGTTAATCTTTAATGCGAAATATATGAAGTATCGAAAGTTATGTGATTTGATTGCGCTGACTCTGAATCACTGATTGCGAAGAAATCACAAATCCTTGCACATTGAAGTTCTAATGCGGGTGGCCTTTCGCCTAAACAACTCTTGCCTTGCCTTGCCTTGCCTTGCTCTGCTCCCCCAAGACCAACAAAATATCCATTCACTTACTTGGCCTGCTCTTTCAGCAAATACTTATGATTGCAAAAACGTGTGAGTTGTTGGTCATTTTATTTGTGGGTCAAATGCATAAACTGCATAATCAGCAGTAAGTCTCATTCATTCGTCGCCGCTGGCTTGGCCATGGCGCATTTCAATTTGGGTAATGAGTGCAAACAGCTTGTCTGAAATGGTAATGCAATGCTTGACCTGAAAGTGAAACCAACAAAGAAAAAAAAAACTAAAAACGGAAATCGGAAGCCGCCTGGAGTTGTGACGATAACGTAGAGTAGTGTATGACAACTACAACAGCCACAGAAACAACAAAAACGAGTATAACAGCGCTCAAAGAGCCTGACGTACTGCATGAATGAATGTCAAACAGTTTGGCAGAAGGCAAGCGCCATCGACCAAAGTAAGTGCACTCCACATGCAATTTTACTTATATATGTATATGATACACCGGGTTTGAACTCTACCCTGTTAGCTTTGGATAAAGAGTATTTCGGCTCTAGAAGTAATATGACACAAAGAGAAAAGACGAACAATTTGACTCGTGTTTAGTTATTGCTCTCCTTGTTGGGACTCTTCGTTTCCTTGTTGGAGCTCTTCGAGTA
This sequence comes from Hirtodrosophila duncani, assembly GCA_037043425.1. Taxonomy (NCBI): domain Eukaryota; kingdom Metazoa; phylum Arthropoda; class Insecta; order Diptera; family Drosophilidae; genus Hirtodrosophila; species Hirtodrosophila duncani. The sequence continues at coordinate 1,539,426 of JBAMBM010000820.1, read as the reverse complement.
AGTAACGAGTTCTTCAATTAAGCAAGGTTCGTTCCGTAGTCGCAATCACATTTCGGCATTGAGTTTGTGTGCAAGAGATGTATGCGCATTGCCGAAACCACACGAAAACTTCATAGAAAAGTGAACCATATGTATTCAACCTGTACTGCTTGCATGTCCCAACGAACGCTAAGCATATGCCTTGTCATTTTAGCGAAGCAACCGCGTACTGTTTGTATCTTCGGGAAACGACGGTAGTCAAAATGTTTAACCGAAAACGAATGTTAAACGCTTGCTGAGTTTGTCCGAGTTTCCGCTTTTTTTACGTAGAGAGGGAAAGGGAGATAAACAAAAGCCATACAGAGTGCATACGAACACACTGCAATTGGGCAGTGCTTCTTGGCACATACAAACACACACTCAGACTACTAGCTGCTAAACGACGCTTCGCTTTCCTTCCGCACCTCCCTTGCTATCGTCGTTTCATAAAGACTGTCCCCCAGCACCCCTTGCTGCCACTCGACGAGCGTAGCACACAACGTATTAAGCCTCCAGAAGCACGCGCTAATGACTGAGGCATAGACAAACTATTAGTAGATGCCCAAGTCTCAGAGCACTTGCTTTAAATGTCAATTAATAGTGAATGTTAAAGTTCGGTGGGAACCTTTCCCTTTCTTCGCACTCATTTAAAGAATGTCGTAGAGCAGTTGATTAAGAAACAGAGTTGAGGGTCTATATATAGTATGTCTATGGTCTATGCTTGAGTTTTATACAATGCAGGCTAATAGACAATGCCTTGTCGACCTATGGAGGTTATACAGCAGGAACTCGATATTTCTGATGTAGATCTATGAATTCGTACTCTCTACTTTACAACCCTAGCAAGCCCGCACTGAGCAACTCAATAGTCGTTCACACTCTACTGCAGGAATTGTACATTTGCTGTGCGTATCGCTTTTGCACTTGACTCCAATATCTGTATGGCTGCATGACTGACTGTTTACGGATTTATGCTTGCTTAAGCACAAAATGCATTTATAAGAGTATCTGATTATATTCATGTTGTTTACATGCACACACGTATATGTGTTCCATATCGATTCAATTGCATACATATATGTGTGTACATGAGATATGTAAATATGAATAGTGCTGGTTTGGTTTTGTTTGCAAAAGTTGTACAACATCCGGGCTTCATTATTTGTTGGGGGAAAGTTAATATAAACGATAGCAATATATTTTTAATATAGCTTCTCCACAGAAGTCGGCAACAATTTTTAATTAAATCTGTCTGTTTTCTCTGTGCTGCCAAAGGGACACAGTTGAGAGCCAATAAAATGCAATTGAATTTCATTTCCTTTGCATTTGAGAAGCATATGGGGATGGCGCAAACAGAGATAAAGGGCGTTATAATAAAATCGAAAAAATAATTCAATATAATAAAAATGCAATTGAAAACTTTCAATTCTTTTCAATTGGTATTAAACAAATACTAAGAATTGTCATAAAATTGTGAGAAAGCAATTATGAAAATATTAAGAGTGAAGAATTAAAAGTCCAAGAACGATTTGAAAAATTGCAACTGCAAAAGCGTGAAAATAGTCAAAGATCCCAAATTTGTATAGAAATTTGTTATCTACACAGAGCCATAGCACACATAGTAAAAGCAAATTCTACTGCTTCCAGTAAGAGAGCCAAAAAAAAACTTTAAAATTTACTTCTCTGACAGTTCCAATGACGAGGGAGCAATAAAATCAACTATACCATTATATTAACGTTGTATTTTAGCCAACTTGGGTGGCCATAACATTGACAATCATTTGTACAAATCTCTAAACGCAATTCATAAAAGTGGGCACATCCTGCACTCTCAAAACAACAAAACAGCAGTTAATTTAAATGACAAACACTTGTTGCAGGCTGACGGCCGACATGCATTTTCATTTGACTTGGACTTAGACTTACCGTTGCGTGACACATCGAGCTCAACCAGATTCTCAAAATTTTGTATATCCGGCGGCAGGCGTCCAATTTCATTGTCGCTCAGGCCCAGTTTTCTCAGGCGATGCAATCTGAAGAAATTCTGCAAGGAGAAGGAGAAAAGACAAAGGAAAACTTCGTTTAGTCAATGGCACGACAAAGCCGACAAAAACAAAATAAAATAAAAGCCTTTCTCTCTAGGTTTGTTCTGTTGGTTCGATCTGTGTTTAGATGTCGTATTCGTGGTCATAAATCTCAAAGAGTCTGTCATTTGTATAAATGCCGTGACCCACAAGTATCGCAACTTCTTTGTTGCAGTTAGAAGTGAAGTGGGCTATGTTTGGCTTTCTTTTCCCTAAGAGACATGTCGCCAACAATTCATTTATGAACATCACGATTTTCGTAGACAGCCGCCAATCGATTTGAAATAAATTACTCGCCTCTCGTACTCTTTTCCAAAGTGAAGGGAAAGAAGTCAATTCGAGCCAAAGTCAAAATCTTTACAGTTTGAGAATGATATTAAAAACTTTGAGCTTATTCGATCATCACTTTCATCGGGTTCTGTTGAACGTGCCCATAATCGCAATTTCATTATCGATCCCTATACATAGAATACAGTTATCTTTGCATATGCTGTAACGTTGAAAAGAAAGGAAACTCTCCGCCCTGGCCTCAGTGGGTGACTCACAGAGTCAGAGACCTCAAGGTTAACAGCCGCACCATGCGGCATCGAGGTCTCGCGCTGCCAGCAGCGATTTTTATCTGCCATTGTTGAAAGTATCCAAGTTCTTTCTTCGTCAGTAAAAGCAACAGCAACAGCAACAGCCACATCCACAGCCGCCGCAACGATTATAATGAAAATAATTCGTAGTTGTAGCCGTAAAGTTTATTAAATTCTTTCGTTCGCCCCAAATGACAATAGACCCGACGAGACTGACTGACTGACAGACAGACTGCCACTGGGGCCATGACTCGCCGAAGTGGCTGGCTGTTGACCCAGTTTTTGGGGAGGGCAAAAATGCCATCCATAAATTCAACACCTCCACAGAAGTTGGTCAAGACTAAAATAGCATTCTTTACAATCGAGTTTATGCCACAGCCAGAAATATTCTATAAACTATACTTGCGGCTTGGTTTATGATAATGCAACACTATTTTCTAGTACAAATTTCAATGCCAGCTAATTTTTACCAATTATTTCAGGTTTTTCCACCTTCCAACGTTTTCACACAGCTTTTGCCTTACATACATACATACATACATGCATAGTTGCATTTTCACTTCGCACTTTTTGCCACCAGCCACCCACAATATGAAAGCCTTTTGTGCTAGTTTTTATGCCACTGTAACCGCTTGTATAGCCCCACAACAAAACGAAAGGCCTTTCAACAAATCATGCGTCAAAAAAAAGCGTTGCAATTGTCAGCAACAAAAGGCAAAATGCACAGAATGAAAGACGAGGCGAAAACAAAACCAAAACAAAAATGAAACAGAAAAAGAAAACACAAAAACCTCAACTTGCCTGATGAACAGATATCCAGATGCATGTGTATGCAAATGGCGGTGTAAGGGGGGAATTGGGTGGGCTTGTGAGTGCATTGGCCGAACCAGCGCAAGACAAAGAGAAAAACAAAAGCCACCAAAGGAGGACACGACATGACGACGACAATAAAAACGAATGCGAATTGTAAACTTTTAGCCAAGTGCTGAGCCCCCCAAGGCTGGCTTCCCAAACACCGACAACCCACGCCATAGTTGTGGCTCTGGAGCCCAGTTAGTTGCTTAGCTGTTTGTAGTTTGTATTTTGTATCTTTTACCTGTCACTCTCTTGCATGGCCATAAATTACCGGCCGGCCGGCCGGCATACGAGCAAATACTACAAACTTCACGAGCTTTGTCGTCTGGCAGCCACAAACACACACACATACACACACCTATACAACTGCACTCACTCACTTACAAAACTCACATTATTTGCTGGCTCGCTCAGGCCAGCGAGCACACTTTTACTATTGTATCTAGTTGGAACAGGCGACCAGCAACTAGCAGCCCAACGAATAGGTGAATAGTTTCTGGCCAGGGCCAACAGTTCGGGTTCGTGTTGGCACCGAGCAATCGGATTGGCTGCAACATACAGACACTCACACACGCCCAGCCAGAGTGTTGTAAGCTCGGGAGTAAAGTGCATCTTTGTTGCTGCTGCTGCTGCTGCTGTTGGGAGCACGCACTTATACACAATAACAGAGAGAACGAGAGGGGGGAGAGGATACAGATACAGCAGATACAGATGCAGATAATGTTAGATGTATTTATGCATGGGTCTTGCCTTTCTCAGCATCACAATATCGCAGACATGTTTTTCTATGAAAAGAGCCGCATGCTTAATTCAATTCATTAACCTAGAAAACTGTCCTGTAATGGAGTGCATCCATCGGATACACATCCATCACAATGCATGCAGCAACAGCAGGAAACCATTTAAAAGCAAACAATTCAATTTGCTTTGTTAAAAGCACGGCTCTCAGCTAATTTGGCTGGGTCTAAAAGCAAACATAATTGCATTAAGATACACAGATGCAAGCGAAAGATACATTTTATAAAATAGTATGAATAAAAATAGAAGATAAATTCTTGCTTTTTGGCATTTTGACGCTGAACCACGGCATGTAGTCGCACATAGGCTGACTTCCTCCTGTACCAGGGGAGTGGAGAATATGTGCGTTGTAGATAGTGCATCCTTGGTTCTGTGCTTTTTGGATGTGAGAGCGGTTGGACCGACTTGCAGTGCCCCAGACAGGGACTCTGTACGCCCACATTGGCTTTGCTATGGTCTTGTATATGAGAAGTTTGCATCGCAGCCACAGGGTGGATCTTCTGCCGATAAGCCAGTGGTACTTGGGGGGCCCCAAGTTAGCCTTCTGTCTAGTACCAGGCCAAGATGATACACATCCACATTCAAACATACATTCACACACCATACTGCCAAGCAGTGAAGCTACTTTCACCTGTATGCTGCTTCTCCCACGCGTCCATGATTAATTTCCTCTACCTACAACGACAAACGAAGTACATATTGTATTGTTGCCTAAGAACAACCAAGTACATTTTCTATATTTTTAATAAAACGTTCTTAGCCGATAAGCAACACTTTTGTTGAATTTGCAAACACAAAAAATGTTCTTAAGGCGAGCATTGTGTACTTGAAAGACGAAACTTTTCCCGCATTGTGCACAGTTTGTTTGATCTACGTATGGAATACTTGTTGCTTTTTTCCTGAGTGTTTCAACCACATACATACATATGCATACACACAGCACATTGACTGCGCTTCGTTGGTTTTGAGCAATCTTATAACATGTACCTGCAAGTGTAATCAGCCAACAGCCAACTGGCAAGCAAACAAACTAGCAACAACAACAACAACTGCTGAATGTATCGCCTCAACTTCTCGCAGGCGAACACATTCGCGCGTGCTTTGCTTTAGGCAGCGCTTGTGTGTGCATGTTGCAAATGACTGGGAGAACAGCAACAGCAACAGTCACTACAACACATTAAGTCGCACCACATAGCGAAAACAAGTTCTAGATACATTTCGTATCTTGTTGGACGCATCAAAAGCAAAACCAGCTGAGCTAGAACCACCAAAGGCAGACAGACAGATAGACAACCATGAATATATGGAGAGCAGAGCAGAGCAGAGCCAGAGCCAGAGCAGCGCAGTGCTATAGCTGGGGTGACGAACCGGACGAGCCTCAGGGTATATTCATATCCATACTGAAAAGGCTGCAACGTTTAGCAGCCATTGCACACATGCACAGGCCGAGACAAAAACCGGCAGTTGCAGCATTTTGCAGATATCACTGACAACACCAAAATATGGCTTATATGCAGCTTACATTTTCCCCCAATGACGCGCGCATCTGCAAGATGCTTCTGCTCTGTTCTGGGCGCCTGTTCGAATCTGTACATCTTCATTTTTCTATTGCCGCCACACAAACGCACTCGCACACACAGTGGCAAACAAAGTAAATGTTGCTTTTACAGCTGCCTCCAGTTGCAGAAGCTGCTAACGAGACTTCAAATTATCTATATATCCGCTCCCTTCTCAGCTCCCAGTAACGGCCATCTATTTATGGCAGCCGCCGGATAAATAGATAAATGGAGGACAGCGGACATCTATTGGAATCTATTGCCATATCAAGCGGAATCTATCTTTTAGATACAATTTATACAAAATACGACGCAATTACTGCAAACAAAGGCTGCGGATGGATGGATGTATCTATGCAAATAGCTAGCAAGATATTTATCTGACGAACGATCATGGCTTGAAGAAGCATTTAAGTGAAAGAAAAGCTTTATGTAGTTTGATTTTTACGCAGTTTTCTATTAAACTTGTGGCGCAAAGCCATATTTCAAATTTTTAGGCATTTGCTGGCTTGTGAAGTTTGTTTATTGAATTTAAATGTAAATTTAAATTACTGTAAGGATCGTTTATCTCAATGGAGACAACTAGAACTGGATTCAGCAGATTCAGCAAAGATACTTTTGTTTTAACAAGTTCAGCGTAAATAAAAAAAAGGGGTTTTTCTACCTCTCCAAGCAATGCTCATAGGAACTGATTAGGCGTTTCATACTTTTGAGTGTGTCAAATATTGAATAAATGCTGATTACGAGTGTCTTATAGTCGGAATATCGACTATAGCGTTCTTACTTGCTCTCCTTTTCACATCTGACAGCGCCCTTAACTTTTTGTAAACATAAAACAGCTGTCTAACAACGAATAAAATACAAACAATTGCACAAAGTGAAGTGGGATATTTTATATACAGCAGCTTTGGACTAGACTGAAGGGCAGAGCAAGTTTCCCAAAACGGTGAAGTGGCGCGTATTCCCAGTACTTGCAGAAAAATTGTTGCTCCTTCTGCTTTCCAGGCTAGGATGTTCTTCTGGTCTGTAACACGCTCTGCGCGAACCATTTCATCTCTTACTTCTTTGTAGATTTCCTGCATCTTTTCTTCGCTTCAATTTATTTCAATAATTTCGAATACACTTGGTGTCTCAGCTGGTTTTGTTGCTAGTGTCACCTGTTTCAGCTGGCATTGAGGACTATTACAGACATCTGACAGCTATGCGATATAGAGATCCAATGTGGTTAAATCAATCATTCAGTTTCAACAAATACTTCAAAGAGTATTTAACATTGCACCTCATAGAGCATTCCATTCCATTCTCCATTCGCGTAACATTCGACGAGAACATCATAAACAAACTTGACGTCAGCATTAAATGTTTGCATTGCTGCTTAAAGTCTCTAAAAACAAAACTAACTGATATTGTTTTAGAACATTCGTTATTATAGAGGCGAACCGGTTTTGAATACAAGTTTTGTTTTAAATAGGCAAGCCGCTAGAGCAAGAGATAGAGAGAGTGAGAGCGAGAGAGAAATAGAGAATTCAACTAACTGTGACAAATTGAAAAATTGAAAACAAAAAGCGTTCGCATGTTTAAAGAGCAAGATAGATGACTCGCAAGTTGCCGAATTCAATCAAGTGGCTATGCTATGCTATCATTTAAGTCAAAACACTAAACCGAAAGGCCAACCAAGCGTCGCCATTTTAAATTCTTGTTTAGTTTTGTTGTTTTCACATGTAGCAAGCACCTCGCCTTCCTCCCCACTAACGACCGACGACGGACCGACTGCCGTTTAGGTACGCGCTAGCTGCTAAATGATGTCATTGCCATCATTGGTTTGGTGTTCCAATAGTGAGACAGCGCAGACAGCTGGTTAGTAGGGCCCACCATCACCCCGAAAAGCACCTGCAATAATTATTGCGAAAGCCAAGAAGCCCAAAGCAATCGAAAGCGGCAAAGAGAGGCTCTTGAAAGGCACCAAGACACCAACACACCAGCACCAGCACCAGCAGAGGGAACGCCAGCCGATAAGGCGATTACTTATACTGCTATCTTATCTGCAGCCGTGACTAATTGCCACAAATGAATGGCCTGGCATGGGCACAGCATGGCCTGGCCTGGCCTCTGCCAGCTCATGAATGGCTGAGTGAGTGTGAAGCAAATTTTGTGCACTATTGGAAAACTGAAACTTCAACAAGTCTCCTTGAGGTAGGTTCAACGTTAATGAAGGCAGGCCATTTGAGATTTCACAGACCATCCAGAAAAGGGAGAGGGCAGGCTCGATTGGAGTTGATATTGTAATCGAAAGGATAGCCTCATGATAGAATCTATCTAGTATCTGGATTGTGCACAATACAATTGAGAGTTGAGGGTATAAAGAGTATTAAATATACAGAAAAGAGCGACGAATTGGAGTTTATGTAAGCCTGCTATTTAGACAAAAGTCTGCAGAGCTGTTCCACTCTCTGGGTCTACGAATTAGAATACACCTCTGACGCATTGCAGCCAAGGCCAACATAATGATGTATGAAAGTAAAGAGACGAAGCTGAATGGAAAATCATAAAAATCAAGCTGTGTAGACCCGTAGTCTCCACATCAGCTTTACCCTCTACATGTCTGAGTTATAATTTCAAATGTCTAGAAATTTAAACTTCATCTTTAAATTAATTTTGAAGTCAAGGATGCCAATCAAAAAAAAAATAAAAATAAATATATATAAAAATGCACTCCTTTCAATCATGTGGTCATCTTTAACAAAGATCCAAGCTGTCTGGCAAAATGACATGAATAGCAGCAGATTGAGGCAGATTGTCGTTTAGCAAAGAGCGACTCAATTGAAATCACGTTTGACTGTTGCTCTTGCTGTGGCTGTTGCTCCTACTGCTGACTTGCTCTTGTTGTCGATGTTTATTGTTGCTATGACAACGCGGAAATTGTGTGCCGCCTCTATGAAATAGCAAAGGGTTGTCATTGTCCGTCTCCGTCACCGTCTCCGTACCTGTCCATGTCCAGACCCGACCTGGAACAGCTTAAACAACTTCACCAAACGACAACAGGCAGAAGCAACAGGCACAGCAGCAGCAACAGCAGCAATCACATCCGACGCTGTCATTCGCTTGGAATTCAAGCCAGCTCAACTCACAAGAAGAACATCATCATTATGTGGGCTGTGCATTGTGTTGTTGCTGCTGTTGTTGTTGTTGTTGTGGTGGTGGTTACAGAACGGCAGCAGCAACATGTGGCCATTGCTCCAATAAAAGTTGTTGCTCCCCAACGTCATTGTTGTCGCTCTTCTGTTTGTTCTTGCGCTGTTGGTTGCGCTTTATTGATGTAAAATGGCAAAGCGAAATTTGCATTAGAAGTTCATTAGTGTGGAGTGGATGCGATCCAGTGCGGCTAACCCCACCCCACCATAAGGGAAACAACTCTCGACAAAGCAACCAAATTCAAACACAAACGAAAGAGTTCAGCTCTATGTTTGGATAACCGAAGCTTATATACTCTTGCAGAGGATAGAATATAGATTTGTTGAACGTTGATTCATAGAAGCTTTGACCTCGACATTGATGTCTGAATTGAGATTACAGCAAAACGTAGAATCTGGCTGGTTCAAACATGCTACCAGTGTACTACAATCAGAGTTCTGTGGTTCAGACAGGGATATATAGACTTCCTCTTAGTCGTTATCAATACTAATTCAAATCTGTTATACTCTCTCCTCTCCAAGGGTATAAGAAACAGGCTACTTTTGCTTCATAATGAATCGCAACCACAGACCGAGATGTAAACTATGGATAAGGCACGGCACCCTCCAACCACTTGTTGCTAAGACAACGTCTTAGCCATTTCTGTTTACAACTTGTTTGTTTATTTGTTTGTTTGTCAGCTGCACATAAAACGGAAGGCGGCAACCAAATAAATAACAAATTTCCAAAGAAAAGTTAGGGGAAAATTATTCATAATTGAAGTAGCCAACAGGATGAGGGGAATGGGAGTTCGCCCCAATTTGCTGTTATTAATTGGTACAAAGAATGTCGCCACTTTTGATCTAAAACCACACACATATAGAAGAATTAATATCTATTTATCTATCTTTGTAATTCTACGCCTATGCGCATCTTTAAGCGGTTATCGTTGCGTAATTGCAGACACAATTAAATATGCATGCAGCGGCTCCATCAAGCCGGCCAAGGCATTGTTAAAGAAGCCCATTAGCGCCCCGCTTCCCCCTGACTTCGGCTTTGTCTGATATTAATTAAAGACTTCCGCTGGCACTGGCACTGGCGCTGGACTTCTTCTTATGCTGTAATTGGCGATGCGCTCAGATATCAGAGAGCGAGGAATATTCAAGCAATGGGCTAAGGCATACAATGGACTGAAACTGCCATGGTATGGCATGGAATGCTGGAAGCACTTCAACGCGGCTAAATGAGCTGCAAATAGCAGGCACAGGGAATGCAAATCATGCACCGGCAGTGGGCAACGACCTCCCGCCCGAAACCAGATATAAACATGGGTTAAGGGATGAGCAGAAGCTGAGCTACGGCTGAGAGCATGGCAAAGTTTAAGAACATTGTTGTCCTGATGTAATAAGAGAGGTGCATCATTAGTGCAATATCTGGCGAAAACAAGCTTCTTTTCAAACCATTCACATTATAAATATATAACTGATATAGATCAAATTTGGTCGGTGGGCGTGGGGCTACACAAGGGGACACAAGGGGTACAAGAAGAATTTCTTTTGCTGTGGATGACAAACAGAAGAGTTATGCTCCTAAGTATTCATTCCGGAACAATCAATTATATGGTAAATGCATGACATAGTTCCCCGATCTTGATCAGGTCAGTCCTGGGAACGTGGGGCCTGATTAAATATAAACTTAAGATGCTAACGATATCTCCCAGCTGTTCAAGTGTTCTTTTACTTCATTCCTATTGCAAATTCTGCACGAAAACAAAAAAAGTGAGCATAATTAAACAACAAGCTTTGTAAAAGCACCTCGAAAATATTATATTATAAATATTATAAATACACAAAAGTGCCACAGAGGAATAGAATAGAAACAGCTAATTGCCATCAACCTACAAAATTTGCCTATAAAATATGTTTTCTTTGATACGATGAACACGATAAGCTTAATTATTAAGAATTATTAAGCCCAAGAGAGCATTCTTACCAAATGTTGATCAATTTTTGTCACAGCATAATGAATCTTAAATGTTATAGTTTCATACAAAAAGTCATGGGCAACTCTAGTTGTCCATCGCCCTGCCCTGCCACTTTGCGCGCATGCATAATTTTTTTGTATATTTCGAGCGAATTGCCTCCTATTTACCTTATTCGTGCAATTTGGCTGAATTCCATATTAAACCTTGTCTCTTTCTTTTTCTCTCTTTCACTATGGACTCTGCTTATGTTTTACCCTTTGAACTTTACATTTTCCACCCACATAACTTTGCAAACTGTCGAAAATTGAAAAATGTACACAGTTGTTGTTGTTGTCGCACATTACTAACCTTTGGCAAATCGCGTATGTGATTCGCATCCAGAAAGAGCTCTTCAAGGGTGCGCGAATACCGCAGAATCTCCTCGGGCACTTGGGGCAGGGAGCAGTGACGCTTGTCCACAAATTCCACCTGCCTATTGCAGCCCTTGAAGATTGGAATGCACTTGAACATGGTTGATGGTTGATGGTTGTTGTTGTTGTTGTTGTTGTTGTCGCTGCTGTTATTTAATTAGATGTCGTTACAGTTTGGTTGCACTTGTTCTCGTTCTCGTTCTCGTTGTTGTTGATGTTGTTGATGTTGTAGATGTGTTGACGTTTTAGGCGCATCTGTTGCAGGCAGACAGACGACAACAGAACGCGCTTTTTTCGTTGATGTTGTTGTTGCTGTTGTTGCTGTTGCACTGACCTTGCACTTGCGTCTTGTTATTTTCTTACTTTACCGAAAAATTATTGATTTGTCTTGTGGACGAAATACATATCGACATATAGACTTTCAACGCGCACTTTTTGACCACATTTTGTATTAATCAGGCTGCAAATATTTATGATTTGTTGTTAATTATAATAATAGCTAATTTTATGGAATCCGCATTGCCAGAGGTGGTTCAGCAAATGGAAACAATAGGTTTTTTTTTTTGTTTGGTTTTGCCTTATGGCCTTGCTTTGGCCTTGCCTTGCCTTGCCTTTGACTATTTGTTGTACGGTGTGTTCCAAAGTTATAAAACATCGACATGGTCCGAAGCATTCTGAGTTCACCGATTTGTAGTTATTGAAAGAGAGCGAAATTTCAGAATGATTTCGGAACGGAGAACTTGGTTTGCACAAAACTGTGGTCCACCAGAATTGTGTTTTTTATTTTTATAAACAACTTATACATATCAGTTGCTCCTTTACTGGAATTAGAGCTTAGCAAAAGAAAATCAATAACCGTATGCTTTCCTAAGCCCTGGTTTTAACGAACTTTTCTAAGGAAACATGGCTTATAGGAAATTTCTAAGAAGCTCAGGTTTGTTCGCAGCACAAATTTTCTAGAATTACTTGAGAATTTACTAAGAATTTCACAGAATGGCAAACCCAGATTTGTAAATGGGATTGTAAGTAGAGCTTTATTTGAAATTATGGAAACGTACAATAAATTAATCAGGAACCTCTTTTGTGAAAGTTTTAAATGAAAGCGAGCATTTGTATGTATTGAGTATAGGTGAATGAAACTGAACTGATAGCAGTTAGATGAAGCCCTAAAAGCTAACTTTTACATAGAATTTGAACGAACTAGAATTCCGCTCTAAGGCGGTGAAGAACTGCAAATTTGAACTTAAATTAGAATTTTGAACCAAATTAAAATCAAAATACACAAAAATCATCATTTCCGCTGCACTTCCGCTGCATCATCCGCAAAATATTTCCGAATTGGCTTTAACATGATCTAGGAGTCATATTCATCATAGACATATTGGTAGGGTTGAAATCGATGGGAAACAAGAAACAAAATGAACATAATGAAATTGTTAGATTTGGAAACTTTTATATATAGTCCGGATAACCAATTAACATATTAAATAATGATTAATTGGTCAAAACTCTTGGATATTAATTAGAACTAAAATATAGTTTTTGGACATATGTAATATATTTTTGAAACGCACTGCAATTTGTTGTTGGTGTTTTGGGGAAGTTTTGCTTCTAGCACAATTAATGAAATTGTAATAAACACAAATAATGAATAATAAAAATAATAATGTATTCAAATTGGCATTTATGTTTGGCTGTGCGTGTGTGTGTGTGTGTGCAGTGGTTGTTGCTGTTGCTAGCTGACCAGCTATAAACGTGAACATTTCGTCACGTAGCTGTAGTTGTTGTTGCTGCCAGTGTTGGCAGGCCTCAAGTTGTTGCTTCTTTTTCAAGCCCACAAAACAGCAACAGCAGCAGCAGAAGGCAGCAGGCAGCAATAACAACACAAACGCACACAATGACACTTGATGGTGTTGGCCGGGTCGCGCTTACGAATAGGCTTAGAATGAGAGAATTGAAAACACAACACCAAAAAGCGGCCACAAAGCACAAAGAAAAAAAACGAACTCCACACTTGTGTATAAAAAAAAAGTTAAACGAAATAAATGAAAAAACGAGGAAAATTTATTATAAACGCGGCCAGCCAATGACACACCCAAACATACACGCACACACGCACACAAACAGCCACAGAAAGACACAAACTCACGCCCTGAGCCGGGCTATTGAAATTCTTTTGTGTATGCCGTTTTGGTGCCACTGTGCAATCGGTGTATGTTTTGGAATTAAAACACACACACATGCTTGCACAGTCACACACACGGAGCGACGCGCACGGCACAACAACAAAATGCTGGTCATAGGCGGCGAAAAATTTACACACAAAACAACCAAAGACAGAGGACGAAGGCAGAGGGCATGCAGGCTTTTTTGCTTGTTTCTCATTTCATGTATTTTTGGCACGTTTTTCACACGTTTTTCTTTTGCTTTTTATTTCTCCACTTACAAATTCGCGGCGCGACGTTCTAACAATTATTGTGAATATTTACTCTACGGGACGCCATTACAAGTTACAAAAATTACATACGCGTGTGTACCTTGCCGATTCGAATTTTTTCTTTTTTGTTTATAATTTTTAGGCTATGCTGCGTTGCAAGACTCTGTTAAATGACTGTTACACTATCGGCTCGAATCGAGCTCCCTTAAGCCCATGCGAGTAAGGGAGAGACAGATAGCGGCAACTTACTCATGTTTGACTCACTCGGAACTCAAACAGCTCGATGCAACTGCTCATGGAATTACAGCGAACCGTTTATCGTTATCGAAATTCAAAAATGCAAGCTCCTTGACAGAGCTCACTTAATGCTGCTACAGCTCCAAAAATCCAGAGAGCTGAGGATTCTCTAGACTTAAGCACTCTTGCTGCTGTGGCCAGTAGGAACCGGCTGAAGAGGACGCGAATCTTTACGATTTAACGAAGTAACATGACCACGACGGAGACATCCGCAAGTACCACACCCGAGGTGAACACTACTTCTACAGTCTCCGTTCATTTTCGAACAGATATATACAATTTTGGGACCACGGGCGCAGTCTATAATTGCCATACGAAGAAAGAAGAACGGTATGAAGACGGTGCGCCCTGAAGCCGATTGGAGGCGTGAAAACACCAACACTCTCTTTTCAGCCCTTCAAGCCGCGGTTTCACGAGCATACCCGATTACGCGCAATGCCCCTGATTCGGATACGGGTGCATTCCAAAAGTTTTCATATGATAATATTAATGGACCGCGCCTTGGAGGGCGTAATAACCGTAAACTGCAACAGCAACACCCTCGCCATCTTGGTCGTGGAATATGCTGGAAGATACAATGTACCATGTACCAAGCGCCAAATGTGGTGGTATGGAAATGAGGATGATTTATTCAAATTTGTAAGTTGAAGCAAACATTTTTATTGATAATAGCCAAACGCTACAAATACATTAAAATAATATATTGTTTCACAGTTAACATAGAAAATCGGCGCGATTTCGAAAATAACAGACCCTGTTAGATGCTGAGTTCGAAGTATCACTCATGTTTGGCTCACTCGGGACTCAAACAGCTCGATGCAACTGCGCATGGAGTTACAGCGAACCGCTTATCGTTATCGAAATTCCAAAAACCGCGCATTCATTAACAGCGCTCTTTTAAATCGTTGAATTCGATACTTTTGAGTTAAATTCAGTGATTACCTACTAATTGATTATCGTTTGTTTGTATTAGGAGAGCGATATTGTTAACAATCAGTGCCGACCACCTTGGAACATTTTAGAAGAGAAGTTTTTTAAACAGAGAATATATTTCCGTTCTGAAAATTTGCTAATGTTAATGGGATCGAAAAAAAGATATCCTCCATTTGTTGGAGTTTGTATATGGGTGCCCTCTGGTAACAGCAAAATGCATTGAAATATGATTAACTTTGAAAAACCGCCGAAAATGTGCTTGAATATAGCCAAATGGCCAACACTGTTGATAAAGTAAACATTTCTTGCTCGCTCTGAGATACAATTTCTGCAACTTGAATTTATATTTAAGGCTTAAGACAAATTTAGTTTATACCGTAAACTTATATGTATATACGTGCGTGTACACGTATATGTATTTATGTTTGCACGTGCAAATAAATAAAAACACAAACAAAACAAAAAGTGTATGTTCATGTTGTTTCTTTGGAACATAAAGAGAAAGCTGGCGCCGGCAGTGCTCTTTGGCTAAATCTGTGCAATCTTTTAGTGACGTCACTGAGTGTAAAAGTGTAAACGTTTCGAATCGTTGCGCACAGTGGAACAAAATGGTTCATTCTTTGCCAAATAGGTGACTACAACTTAAGATGTGCCAAACGTTTTTGCTTTGCCTAATTCAACTCAACCATTGCTGATGTAAATATTTAATGCGGATGTAAAAAGTTAAAAATACTAAAATTGATACATTTTCCAAATTTTAAGCTGACACTTAAAGAAACTTATATTAACTAGATAAGCGACGATAACAGTGTTTGGGTAACGACTGCTTAGTGAAAATTAAAACCAATAAGCTTTTGCCTTTGTAGATATTTTCTGTTCGAGTGAAGTTACAGCATCGTCATAGAAAAAAGTTATACTCACATTTCCGATCGATTTCAATCGTTTTTAAATTTTTGCTCAAATATTGAATTGAGTGGACCACTGTGCTACCCCAAAGCCGAGTCCCCACAACACATGGCCCGCCACAGACAGCAGAACAATTTAAGTTTGCCAGCCAAGCGCTGCGAACGGTTTTTGTTTTGATTTGTATTGTTTTTTTATTTTATCAGAGGAAAGTTTTTTATGTTGTATAATCGGCCCAGTATTTCGCCATGTAATTACATATTCTTGTGATAAATTGAGAAGCATTAGTTTATTGCTGCATTCGAAGTTGTGATTGCGAATTGAATCGCATTACATTACGTGTTTACATTGTTAACATTGCGGTGAACTTAGATTGATAACGCTTATAAACGTATTGTGTGTTTTAATTTATATTAATTCTTAAGGTCAATAAGGACACACAGTTGTATTTGATATATGTACATAATTACAATACAATTTATAGGCTAAACAATTAATCGCTGAAAGATGCAGGCCAATAACTTGAAACCAAATCCTCGTGAAAATGCTAATTTTATATCGACTCTAATGTTCTGGTAAGTTTTCAAGGACATGATAATGCCAATGACAATAGCATTCATTATCTACTCATGGGACGTTCTTATCAAGTTACAAAAACCCTACTAAGCACATCGTTAGATATGAACATCTCGGAAAGCTGGATCACGCAAGTTATTTCAGTAGTTTGAAATGCAAACTTGGACATGAGCGATGAGACAACAACTTTCCACTAGTCAGATGCCTTGGACAGTTTTATGACGCGCGGTAGCTCTTTTATATGGCAACTCAATTCTGACAATTAGACATTAAGATAAGAAATTAGTGAAGTGATGGTGGAAAGAAAACTAACTATGACTCTGCGATCGGGTTGTAAGTTTAAGGTGCCAAGATTGTGGGCTCGTGGCAAAGCTCACCCCTGATATCTATAAAGATAATATGAAACACAGAAGATTTCCACTGTACACTGTTTGTAGGGGAAGTCCAGTCGCCTTGAGATTACCAAATGATTGCCAAACAAAGAAATTGTAATAACATCTTCAAATAATATCAGTTTATAATTAAGTTAGGGGTGTTAGTTAGTTCCATTGATAGGTGTGACCTATCTAAACTGATTCTGATAACTCTGCATTGGCATTCCCAGGAATGCTGCCTCACACTAGTGCATCATAATTAAGCCGGTCCCTAAGCTGTGAGTTCCAAAAAGTATGCGAAGATATGATGAACTTAGAACTTAGAAAATCCACTTACAACCTATGACCATATCCCATATCCTGATAGATATTACTCCATGAACTGGGGAATATACAAACAGACAAACAAACATACATGGATTACTCATATTTAATAGGCCTATATAGATGATCCATCCTGAGAAAGTGATATTTATGTTCACGAATACAAATTGCATCCCGTTTTGTTACTCTTTCCCCTAAGTACATATAAATTACAAATTCTTGTTGCATAATTTTAACCCCTACAATCATTTAAGGATTTGGTTATCTTTTAGTTATTAGATTGACTGGAATCATGGAAAATGGACCGCATTTGCTTATAAGCGTTATATAGCTAAATGGGAATCAGAGCCGAAGCGATGCCAAATGCCATCTGAAAAATAGGTCTCAACTTGTATTTTACTCTGGGCTAAAATCTTGAAAACTAACAACATTTTTCTTTTCTTACAGCTTCGCATTGCCTGTGCTATTCAAGGGACGCAAAAAGACACTACAACCGAACGATCTATATAGGCCACTCGAGGAGCACAAGGGTAATAATTTGGGCGAACGATTGTTCCAAGCCTGGGAAGACGAAGTGAGAGCATGTCGCGGCAAGGCAGGCAGAGAACCCAGCATGCTGAAGGTCTTAATAGGCGTTTTTGGAGGCCAGCTGGCCTTGTCCGGTCTGATTGTGGCCATATTAGAACTGGGCACCAGGTAAGAGCTAGGATTTGTATATTAATGGCCAGTTTACCAAGGCTTTGTCGGGTTACTTATCGATATAGGTCAAACAATGTATGCATATAAATACATATTCATGTATAAAGGTCAAAGAAACAGAACAGACGAACAAATACATATAACTTTCGAATGTCTGATTGTGAATTGCAGTTGTGTGAATTGTGTGAAAGTTTCAGTGTCCTATCTATTTCCGTTTGACCTGTGGGATAATCCTCAGTCACTCAGGTCAAAGAGTTTTATATATATAGATAGATTTCTAAGACTAATCAACTTTGCTTTCCTTTCTAAGAGCTACGACACCCATAATTCTGGCTGGTTTGATATCCGAGTTCAGCACAAATGGAAATGGCGATTCGCTTAAGGCTCAACTCTATGCGGCTGCTCTGATTGCTTCAATAATAGCAAGTGTCTTGTTCACACACCCATACGTTATGGGCTTGATGGTGAGTAGTCAATCAATCAATCAATCAATCAATCAATCCATCGTATAATGCTAATGATGCCACTTTTACAGCACTTGGCCCTGAAGATGAGGGTGGCCTTTAGTTGTGCCATATACCGCAAGGCTCTGCGCTTGAGCCGCACTGCCTTGGGCGATACCACCACTGGTCAGGTGGTGAATCTCATATCCAATGATCTGGGCCGTTTCGATCGGGCTCTGATCCACTTCCATTATCTGTGGATTGGTCCTCTGGAGCTGCTCATTTCCTCGTTCTTCATGTATCAGCAAATAGGACCATCTGCTCTTGTCGGGATCAGTATTCTGCTGCTCTATCTGCCTCTGCAGACGTATCTGAGCAGGTTGACCTCCAAGCTACGGCTACGCACGGCCCTGCGCACGGATAAAAGAGTGCGCACGATGAACGAAATCATCACTGGCATTCAGGTTATCAAGATGTATGCCTGGGAGATGCCATTTGGCAAGCTCATTGAGCAGCTCCGTCGCAGTGAAATGAGCTCCATTCGCCAGGTGAATTACATTCGCGGGGTGCTGCTCTCCTTCGAGATAACGCTGGGCCGCATAGCCATCTTTGCCAGCCTGGTGACGTACGTCTTCACTGGCGGGGAGCTCACGGCCGAGAGGGCCTTCTGCATAACGGCCTTCTACAATATTCTGAGGCGCACCGTGAGCAAGTTCTTTCCCAGTGGCATGTCACAGCTCGCCGAGCTGATGGTCTCGCTCGGTCGGATTAAGGCCTTCATGATGCGGGATGAGTCGGATGTACGGGACAAGTCTGCAGACGAGACCGAAGCAACCCTTGCAGACGAGGAACATGTGCAGGAGAAGCAAAAGGAACTCGGTGCCCTCATAGACAATGGCAAACAATCAGCGGAAGGCACTCAGTCATCCGATGTGCGAGTGGAGATAAATGCACTGAGAGCCCGCTGGAACTCGGAACATCAAGATCCAGTTCTGGACAATATAAACATGAAGCTGCATAGGCGACAGCTGGTGGCTATCATTGGACCAGTTGGCTCGGGCAAATCCAGCCTCATTCAGGCCATGCTGGGCGAACTGCGACCCGAGGCGGGTTCGGTCAAAATGCACGGCAGATACTCGTATGCTTCGCAGGAGCCCTGGCTCTTCAGTGGCTCCGTGCGTGACAACATACTCTTTGGATTGCCCCTGGACAGACAACGTTACCGTTCGGTGGTGAAGAAGTGTGCCCTGCAAAGGGATTTCCAGCTGCTTCCGCAGGGCGACAAAACGATTGTCGGCGAACGCGGAGCCTCCCTCTCTGGCGGCCAGAGAGCGCGCATAAGTCTCGCCAGGGCTGTGTACCGCAAAGCGGATATTTATCTCTTGGACGATCCCCTCAGTGCCGTGGACAGTCATGTAGGTCGACATTTATTCGAAGAGTGCATGCGAGGCTTTCTGCGGCACCAGTTGGTCGTCCTCGTCACACATCAGCTGCAGTTTCTGGAGCAGGCCGATCATATTGTAATCATGGACAAGGGCCGCATAATGGCAACTGGCACGTATGCGGAAATGCTGAAGAGCGGACAAGACTTTGCCCAGTTGCTTGCCGAGAGCAGCAAGAATGACAGCGGCGACGAAGCAGCCGATGCCGATGCCGAAGTCGATGATGATAAAGCAGCAGGCGATGCACCAACAAAATCTCAGGACGAAAAGTCATCCTACTCCCGTCAAAGTAGTTCCGAGAGTAGAGACAGTATCTCATCCCTAGATTCGGCTGGCGAACTTGAGAAGCAGGAGGCTAAGCCGATGCAAGTACAAGAATCTCGCTCGGCTGATAAAATCGGCTTGGCCATGTACGAAAAGTACTTCTCCGCCGGCTGTAGCTGGGCAATGTTTGTGCTGGTGATGTTCCTTTGTCTGGGTACCCAAATGACGGCGTCGGGCGGCGACTACTTTCTCAGCTATTGGTGAGTTTCAACTAAGAATGATTTCCGTAATCTTTCCTTAATATGATTTAATTTTCATGCAGGGTTAAGAACAGCTCCACGTCTTCACTGGACATCTACTACTTCACGGCCATTAACGTGGCTCTGGTCATCTTTGCCACGTTGCGTACCCTGCTGTTCTTCAGCATGGCCATGCACTCCTCCACCAAGTTGCACAACACCATGTTCCATGCCGTCTCACGCACGGCTCTGTATTTCTTTTTCTCCAATCCATCGGGGCGTATACTGAACCGCTTTGCCATGGACCTGGGCCAGCTGGATGAAGTTCTGCCCGCCGTCATGCTGGACTGCATTCAGATCTTCCTGACCCTAACCGGCATCATAAGTGTGCTGTGTATAACGAATCCCTGGTATCTGATAAATACGTTCATTATGCTGATGGCCTTCTATTATATGCGCAACTTTTATCTGAGCACGTCGCGGGATGTGAAGCGTCTGGAGGCTGTTGCCCGCTCGCCCATGTACTCACACTTTGGCGCCACCCTCAATGGCTTGCCCACGATCCGGGCCTTGGGAGCCCAGAAAATGCTGGTGGGCGAGTACGACAACTATCAGGACTTGCACAGTTCCGGCTACTACACATTCCTGACGACCAGTCGAGCCTTTGGCTACTACCTAGACTTCCTCTGCGTGGTCTATGTTATTTGTATAATCCTCAACAACTTCTTAAATCCATCCGATAATGCGGGCCAAATTGGTTTGGCCATCACTCAATCCATGAGCATGACCGGCACGGTGCAGTGGGGTATGAGACAAAGTGCCGAGCTGGAGAATTCCATGACTTCGGTGGAACGTGTGGTGGAGTATTCGAACTTGGACGCGGAGGGAGTGTTTGAATCTGCCAAGCCGCCTCCACAAACCTGGCCTGAAGAAGGACATATTTTGGCCGAAGATTTGAGCTTGCGTTATTTGCCCGATCCTAAGGCTGAGTACGTCCTTAAATCGCTAAATTTCAGTGTAAAACCCCATGAGAAGGTTGGAATTGTGGGACGCACTGGTGCCGGCAAATCCTCGCTGATCAATGCCTTATTTCGGCTGTCCTATAACGATGGCTCGATAGTAATTGATGATCGCGATACCGAGGACATGGGCTTGCACGATCTGCGCCGTAAAATATCCATCATACCACAGGAGCCTGTTCTCTTCTCCGGCACTTTGCGTTACAACTTGGACCCATTTGAACAGTACTCCGATGACAGGTTGTGGGAGGCTTTGGAAGAGGTATGATTAACAATTTATTAGTCCTTATTGATCAGCTTTTACCAAAAATATCACAAAACTCCTTTGCAGGTGCATCTCAAGCAGGAAATTTCCGAGCTGCCAACTGGCTTGCAATGCAGCATTGCCGAGGGTGGCTCCAATTTCAGT
This sequence comes from Hirtodrosophila duncani, assembly GCA_037043425.1. Taxonomy (NCBI): domain Eukaryota; kingdom Metazoa; phylum Arthropoda; class Insecta; order Diptera; family Drosophilidae; genus Hirtodrosophila; species Hirtodrosophila duncani. The sequence continues at coordinate 1,517,613 of JBAMBM010000820.1, read as the reverse complement.
GTGGGTCAGCGCCAGTTGATCTGCCTAGCTCGTGCAGTTCTTCGGAACAATAAGATCCTCGTGCTTGACGAAGCCACTGCCAATGTGGATGTACAAACCGATGCCCTAATACAGTCCACAATTCGCCGAAAGTTCAAGGATTGCACTGTGCTCACCATTGCACATCGTCTCAATACAATCATGGATTCGGACAAGGTTATGGTTCTGGATGCTGGTCACGTGGTTGAGTTTGGCACACCATATGAGCTCTTGACATCGTCCAAAACTATGGTATTCCATGGCATGGTAATGCAGACTGGAAAATCTTCCTACGACCATCTACTCAAAATTGCTCAAACTGTAAGTATTTCCAGAACAAAATTTCATCCATGCTGGATATTTATTGAACTTATCTTTCTTGCAGGCCCAGAATCAAAACAATCGGCACGAGAAGTCACTATAGATTTATTTTTGTAATGTCGCAGAAACTGGGGATGTCTTTTTAAATGGAAAGTAGACAACCTATTTTGCTTTTCAAAACCATTTGCCACTGGCTCAAATGTTAATATTGTTTTAAATGCTTTAAATGTTTTTTCGAGAATTTTCTAACGAAGCGAGTTGTTTTAAATAAATCTGTACTTAATTTAAATATGCTTTCATAATCTCAGAACTCAGAAAGATCTTTGTAAAGCCCTTTACGGTTACACCAGGGGTACCGCAGCGTTGTCCCCTTCTCTTCACCTTACTTATCAACGAAATGCCTCAGTTTCTATCAGGATATTTATACCCTTGCAGACGGTATTATAATTTTGTTATGATATTTGTAACGCATAGAAGGAAGCATCCCGGATTCCATTATGTATACATATTATTGATCAGCATGAGAAGCCCGGTCAATATAGCCATGTCCATCTGTCTGCCTGTCTGTCTTTTTCTATATGAACTAGTCTCTCAGTTTTAAAGCTATGGAGCTGACATTTTTACCAATTAACATATATATTTTATTTTGCCTGTGATAACACAGTTTTTTGTCCACTGTTCAAAAAGTGGTCGCTGTCTTTGCTAAGTACACTGTCGCCATCTATATTTCGGCGTAATACATTGCCGAGAAATTCCACTGGTTTGAATATTCGCTAACTTGCTGGATGAAATTGCGACGCAAATTTGGTTCTCAGAAATGGGCCAAAAAGCAAACCAATGTAATTAAAACAACAGCCCTCAATTAAGGATAATGAAGAGACTTCGGTATGTTTATTCTAAGTATTCCCTTCTCCTGCACTTCAGGTATCCAAATGAAAATTGTACGTAGGCTGCATTACAATTGCCGGAATAGAATAGTTATGCCAGATATCAACCTGGAATTCTATCATTTACTTATATAAATCGCGGAGATATACCTCTGCATGGTCAGAACTGAATATCTATTTGTCTGACTTCGATACACCATGTCCTTGGTAGAAAAATAAAGCACGTTGAGTGTGTTAATGTTGTTTTAAGAACGATCGATCAATTATAACTATTTGTTATATGGCAAGATGATGTTGTCCTTTTGCTAACTGACATTTTGGATGTCTACAATTCCCCCCAAGGAAAACTTTGTGTATTTTAGTTTCCCTCAAGACAGTGTTACACATTTGGACGCTTTCTTAAATCTTCAATCTAAGGCTAACTGTCACTTCATCTAGCATTTTAGATCTTGCCTTGAATAGAAGTTAAACCTACCTTTTTTACATTTGCAATGCAATTCATACTCATATAAGAGTAAAATCATTTGATATTAACCAGTGTGACCTGACAATCAGCTTTGTCGCACAGCATTGGAAATATAGTAATGTTAAATGGAAGATGTGAAAACGAAACCTAATCCATGTGCATGTTTCTTCCACCAGCCTTATTTTCCTTTTCAATAAATGTCAGTTAACAAAGAAGATATTTCTGTAGCATTGTTCTTCCATTAAGTTGTTGCTAACACGATCTGCATAAAATACAATATTTTGCTGTTGCAATTTTTGCCAATGAAAAAGTCATCATTGTTTTACAGCTTGCTCCACAGTTTCTGGAGTGAATCTCAAATCCTCAAGTGAAGATATCCGCTGGTTTCTCAAGTCTCCAAAAAGTATTTTTAAGTAGTTCAAGCAGCTGGCTTCAAGCAGCTGGCTACCCTAAAGATTAAGAAGAACTTGTGTCCACTTTTGGGAGCAGGCAGGTGTCGGCTTTCGACTAACGTTTACCAGGTCTTTTCGGCCACCTTTCGGTCCAAAGCAAACGATCTCGAGAAACAACAACAAATGGAAAATAATAAAAATGCTGAGTAAAAATCTAAGCGGCAACAGCAATTGCAAACAAACCAAATGCAACCTCAACATTGGTGGTGGGCTTGTTGCTGCTGCTGCTACTGCTGCTGCTCCTGTTGTGTGTTGTTCTTGATGTTGCTGTTGTTGTTGCTGTTATGGTAGCCGTTGCCGTTGCCGTTGCCATTGCCGTTGTTGTTGAGCTTGAGGTGCAGTGCTACTGACAAACACAGATGTCGAGTGGGGCGCTTAAATGGCAAGTAAACTGCAGCAAACTGTTTGCTTTGCTAATTTTCCGGGGCGCCTTGCTTGTTGTCGACAATTGTGTGGGCGTTGGCGGTGGCGCTGGATGTACTCCTTTGCCAAGCAATCGCAAGAGCCACTCCCACTGCTGGCCAAGGTGCTACTAGCGCGGGGGATGGGGCGTGGCTGAGCACTTGCTGCTTATTATTTGCACTCGGCAAGGCCAAAAGCATAATAAATTGAGAGAAAACGGCAGGCGGGGCGGGGCGGGGCGTTAAACGGGGGCCAGCGCACTTGGAAATCTTTTATTCATGAATGCCGCCACTGCCCCCTCCACCACCTCACCATAAAAATTGCACAATTTGAAGCTTTGCCCAGCACCAACGTCGGAGACATTTGGCCAAAAAAAAAAGCACAAATTTACGCGCCTGAGGCGGCGCTCTCAAGGATTTCGGCAATGGAGGGAGCTTGGTCCTCGGCTGAGGCTGTGAGTTTGCTTTAGCTGCAAGCGATAGTTGCATAAATCATAAAGGCCGTGTAGTTGCTGTTGTTGCTTTTGCTGCACGCAAAAGGACTTTACGACACTTAAGCAGCCGCTCGCACAGACTCTCCAAGTATCTGAATTTGATTGCGCGCGGCCGCAACAGCATCTGGCCCAAAACCAAAATCCGCACAGCCACGCTCCTACCTACATCGTCATTCACGGACTTAACTCCTTCTAGTAGTTGGGGGTTTCCTTTTATTTATGAAGGATACATGTAAATTTAATATGCAGGCTCACAAAAAAAAAAACACACACCGCTCTGTCATTGTGTCTCAAATGGCTGTCGATTTGAATGTGTGAGAGACGATGGTGTTGGAAGCACTTTCAAGTTTCAGCAACAAGTTTTAAAACCTTTCTCAGGAGCTCATTTATGATTAAGTACCCAGCGGGTTCATAAAGATGCAACTGTTTCTTATATATAAAAGGATGATAAAGATACCTTATGAGATCAAAATAAATTTGTAGATCGTTAAATGGAAACCAAATGCAGGAAAAGGAATGTTATTATTGACTGAGAACCCCAATATCCTGTAATAAGATGATCCCAAAGTGAACGAAGGAATGCCTTGAACATTATATACGTATATTTATGTTGTTTGTGTTTTCTTGATACAAAAATCTTAAATATCTTAAGCTGTACATAGTATCCCTCAGTACGTCTATATCCTTTAAACTATATAAGGGATTTCGATGCTGCTTTCACTGTCATTCTGATTTATTTACAGAATATATATGGAACAAGATAGGAAGGCTATTGAAAATTTACTTCTTTACTTCTCGGTTAGCGGGTCGTCTCAAGCCTGTGAGCGGGCTATTGCATCTCTGTCCACACCACGATGTGAAGGCCTCTTCAGGCTGGCATAGTATTCGGGAGTATTGTTGCAATTGTTTTACTTCTCGCACAAGCGAGTCCTCTCCCTTTCCGATTAGGTTCTTGCATTAAGATCGCGTTGTTCCTTTGCTTTCCAGTGCTTTTACTCGTTTCGCCTATGTGATTCGTACTGCTCTCTCATTTGGTTGAATTACAGTGTCAGTTATTGAGTTGAGTGCAAATTCATAGTGGATGAAATAGGTCAATAATGATACAAATCTACTTGATATAACTAATTTGAAAAGTTATATAAGACTGTAAGGTATCGAACTTTTTTTATACTTAGTTTAATGCACAACATCATCAGGCACTATATGACATTCTTGCCCCTCGTATGGGCAATGCTTTCTGTTTTGGTTAGGCTCGAGCTCGCCGCCTTGTGTGCCCATCTTCAATTCAAATGTTTAGCAGTCTAAGTAGCCGCTGAATGTTGCTTCAGGCATGGCCCATGTCCTGCAAACACCTGCCACAAAATACCCACTTCGGGCACTTCACGCACTTCTCGGCACTTAATTTATGACTTGGCCTGCAATAATTCAAAGTCATAGGCCTCCAGAGACCATTCAGAACACTCGACCACTGGCCCGCTCATACGGACCAACAACAGGCACAACAATAACAACAACAATAACAACAACAATAGCAACAAGAACAACAACAACGGTGACTTTATGCCATGAGCTGCCTGCAGCCATGTTGAGGCTAAAGAATTTTTAATTAAAATATTAAAGCATCGGCCGTGAGGTGTTTTTAATCTTGAAAATTGTTTTAATTGTTATTTAGGATTTGTTGGTCTTCGTTGCTCTCAAATGCTGTTATTTCTGTTGTTTGTGGCGCAATTTATGTGCGCCTAATTAGAACAGACAGCCGCGGTGTCAGAGGTTTGCTGTTGTCCGTATTCTGCTCTCTTTTTTCTTACTTGTTTGCCGTTTTTTACAAAAGCCGCATCATAATTACCATATTTTCAAATTACCATTTGCCAAGTGCGCCCAGACTCCGGAGCATGTCCATGGCCGCGGCGCCACCATTTGGCTGTGTTGTTCGACGAAGCGGAGCATAAAAGCTAATTGTATGCGTGCGTGGCAGTAACAAGGTGGTGCACTGACTGCCATGAATGGATGGGAGGGATGGGAGTGGGTGGGCGGTATCTGGGCGGTATCTGGGGCAACCATGGCCGGTGATTTATATTTAATTGTTGTCATTATGGTCATCAAAATCGTGTGAAGATGCGGCCCAGGGGTTTCGCTTGGCGTTTTTAAGCCGCCTTGGGGGTCGCTGATGAGACAGTCTGTTGATGTATATGAAGCCGCTTTGGCTCTGGCTTCTTTTATGCCATGGCCATCCCCCCCTGAGAGCCGAGCTCATGTAACAATTAATTCAATTTTTATGCCTTGGCAACAGCGGACAAGGTGTGAGATCCTTGGCCGTTTCATGTGACGCTTTTGGTGCGATGATGCTTTTGGCAGGTAGAGAGAACTTATGGCTTACATTTGGTCTTCTCTTTTAGACGTTTCTGCAAAAATGTTCTCGTAATTGAACATTTGAATCTAACATGTTTACTCGCCTGCTTAGGATTCTGTTTCAATGGTTTCACAGTGAAACAAAAGGGAAAGCCATCGAATATTTTGAAATTTTAGCGCCAATTCCATAAGCGATCAAACCAAAAACACATTCAGTATAGCTGTTTCCTCAGGGCAGCGTCCTTGGCCCGCTGCTCTACTCAATATATACTGCAGATTTACCCTGCCCTAGCGAATATCACATGGAAGTTCCCAGGAAGGCTCTACTTGCTACTTGCGCTGATGATATTGCACTGATTTTCAGCTCTAAATGTCGCAATGAGGCAGCAGGTGGACTCTAAGAGTACCTTACCACATTGGCTGCCTGGTGCAAGAGATGAAATCTAATGGTCAATCCCTGCTTCACCTTGTAGGCCCTCACCCTGACCACACCCCACATATACAGTTGGACGGCGTAACTCTGGACCAACCATCGCACTCTAAGTACTTCGGTATAACCCTTGACGAACGTCTAACTGTTCGAACTCACTTGAAAGCTACGGCTGGAAGATGTGGTCAAAGAATGCAACAACTGCGGTGGCTGATCAACAGAAGTAGCACCATGTCACTCAGAGCCAAACGAGCAGTCTATGTGCGCTGTATAGCCCCGATCTGGTTATACGGAGTGCAGATTTGGGGAATAGCTGCAAAATCGAACTACTGGTGCATAGAGGTACTACAAAATCGTGCCATGGATGCAATTACGAACTGCCCCTATTATGTACGCGGCACCATCCTTTATCGCGACCTGAATCTGCATACGGTGGAGGAGCTGATTGGAAGGCACAAGAGTAGATACAGTGATAGGATAAGAAGACACCACAGTATGCTCGCGGGATGATTACTTCTTGCCAGTCCTTTAAGGAGATGAACAAAAAAGGGTTTTGTCAAAACAATTGGACAACTTTTAAGTCCTCCTCGCAATATGAGAATATTTGCAAGTCCTTCTGCCATCAGATTCTGCCATTGACCAGTTAACAGTATCAGAATGAATTGAATCGTTGGTCGAAAAGCAAACACAGCTCCAAATATGCAAACTTAATTTATTCTTACATCTTCACATTCGTTATCCTACTCTTAAATACTAACAATGAGAAGCTTAGATTCAATGAGGTAATGTAAGATATAGAAGCAGGAGAGAAAGGCTAGCTTTGGCTACCTGAAACTAACATATCCTTGCAGAAATGTGTACTAAAATGAGGAAGGATTGCTTGGTATACCGATCCTGATCAAATGTAATCAACGGACGTGAGGGCACATTTACTTATACCTACAAACATATATTCATTCTGGCACATGTACATACACTATGCACACATACATAGAGTCTTTATGCTATTACTATTGAGATATTGTCACTTTATATGGGAGGTATATGATATAGTTTGAGCCCGATGAAGTTTATGTCGACGATGCTTCGTTCTATGCTTATTTCTATGACAAAAGTGGAATATCCTCTGCAAGGGTATAAGAAAAGGATCCATGCAGTCTGTAAAACTATTTATAAGCTCCAGGCGGATCTTCAAGTGGTATATTGGCAAAGGATATTTGATCTTCCAGTGGTCACAAATTGTGTATTTTATGCGCACTTCCTTGTACTTGTGCATTTATCAAATGAAATTATAATTATTTTATGAACAAGCCAAATTCAATAACTTGCTTAATTCAATTTGAAATTTCATTTCTCGTTTATGGTTTTCCTTAAATTATTATTTGTATATTTTTTTGCCATTCGCAATGCCGTGCGCTTTAAATAGGTTATTTAATTAAATGCATTTCACGAATAAATTATGACAGCCATTGTGGGGTTTATTATGAAATTTCTGAATGCCATTGTTGTTGTTGCTTTGTTGCAGTTGTTGATCAATTGACTCGCAGAAATATTTGTGACAGATTACTGGGTTTTATCGCAGCTAAATGGGGGAAATGTATATTTTCTGATACGCAATTTCATAATTTGAACATTTCAAGCGGCGTCTGAGATTGCGAGTTCTGTCGCTCCAAATGCCAAATAAATTACCGAATATTTGCTTATTGGCAAAAATATATTTTCTCATTTGCGATGCCGTTTTCGGGGAAAACACGAAAATAAAAATACGCAGTTCTCATCTGCAGACTCGACAGTTTCCCTTGAAGCGTATGAGTTCAAGACAAACACACCTGAATCTGTACCCAAAATTGAGCTCCCACATCCCACCTGCGTATCCGCGGGCCTTGTAAATATGATACGTATTCGTACGTACATATGTATAGCGAAAGTAGCTCATTTAGGGACCGTGGGAAATATGAGAAACGGCGCTCACGGCAAAACCTCATTATGGCGTATTTATATACGCACGACATGGACATGGATGACTTTGATTTGAAATTGTATTTGGGGTAGTGCCGCTCTCGCTCTCGCCATCGCGTTTGGCATTCATTACCAGTGAACCCGTGGACCCACAGTTATATATTTTGGGCACTTAAGAGCTCAGCGACTCAAAGGCTGGGGCTAAACAAATATTTAAGTTGATTGGGCGGGCGCAAATGTAAAAAGTTTTCAGTCTAAGAGTTCACCAAATTCGCATAAATTCTATGCGTGCCATGGCAGCCGTGAACTTTTTAATGTATTTTAAAACACTTTCCACTAAACATTTTAAGCAAACTGCTCACTATAGCTCCTCGCTCCTCGCTTCTCGCTTCTAGTCATTGCAGGCGCAAGGATGCTAAAGTTGACTTCCTGTGCGCGCGGGAAAGTTTCTTGCCTAGACTCCTGCTGCTGCTGTTGCTGTTGCAGTTGCAGTTGCACAAAATTCCAGCGAGGCTGAAATCAAGTATTTCATTTTGGATTCAACTGCTGTCCGAGCATTGCAAAAGCCAGCAGCAGCAGCAACAACAACTACATAAATGGCAAATGCAACTATTTTAGCAAAAAACGAAGTCGGAGATACTCTTTGTATAGCTAGCTAGGATTTGTATGTATGATTTGTTGAGAAGGGAAACGATGTCTTTCAGTTTTCATTCACTTATCATTATTCACATTCACTTCTAATTCTCAATATGTTCATTAGAGTAAGGCCATTTAATAAGGTCTCCGTTGAAAGGCTTCTTACGATTATTACTGGATGGGACCAGAAATTGTTTAACCTTTCCGATACGCAGAAAGGCCTGTACGGGCTCTGTTGATAAAATAGCAAAATTACATCTAATAGATCATCAAATGGGAAATAGGAATTTGAATTATTAAAAAAATAAACGTTTTTTTGGTGAACCGAAAATCCCCTTGAGAAATATGCTAAATAACAGTCCATTGAACACTCGATTGAACCAAATTAATTGCCACAGTTTGGCAATATTGAAGCTAAGCCTTCTTGTCGGCTATGCGGAGCTGGATGACATGGCTTTAATGCTCCTTTTCTCGCTGAAGGGTAGGTCCCAACAATAACAACAACAACAATAACAACAATAGCACCATCAACGTAGCAATAACAATGCCAAACTAGAGTAAAAAGTTCTTGGGAGTTTTGGCGATGCCTCACTCGCCAGGCCATCTGCCAGTTGCCAGCTGAATTTGCTTCAGCAAGTTTTGCTCTACAAAATATATATACTACTTCGCTGCCTTAGCCTTAGTGGGCGTGGCAGTGTGTCAATGTTTGTTTTATGTGCCTAGGCCCTGGCCCTGGCCAGCTGGAAAGTTTTACTTTTACCCAGCCGAGGCCGGGATCCAAGTTGAGTTGGAGTCGGTTGAGTTTTTTTTTTCGAGTTGGTCTGCATTTTGCTCTGTTGCGGCTGGCCGAAAGAAAATTTTCAATTAGGCCCAGGCACAGGAGCAAAATGCAAGAGTCGCATAATGAAGTTGTTATTGTTAATAATTAAATTGGACATAGACAAACATTTTCTTTGCAAATTCCCAAAGTACATACGGTAAATGAATTATGCTCTCAATAAGCTCTCGATTCTTCGCACTTCATACTGGCCTGAATTTGCACTTAATTTGTATTTAAGTGTCATATGCCACTCACACACACACACACACCCACACATGCACATGCAGATATATAAACTGGCCAAGTTGCATTCAAATGCTGAGTAATTGCATTAATTATTGTTGAAAACTCGACTGCATATTTGCCAAATGGCTTGGCCAACTGTTGAGCAAAACTTTACCAACTGACCTTTGCCATTGGCATGCGGCACCCTGTACCCTGTATGCTCTGCATGTTCTGCATGTTGTTGCAGAAGTTGACACAAGCTTAGACAGACAACATTGAATAATTAAAATACATATTCCCAAAAACAACTAAAATGCTGAGCAAATGCTGAGAAACTAAAACAAATGCACATGTTTTCCCATTTGGTATGCCAGAAAGATTTGTTTTAGTTTTTGTTGCAAATGTTGGCAAATATTTGCAATTGGCCAGAGATTTGTTGGCTGCATTTATATGCCGGCACTAGGCAAATACATACATTGTAAGATTTCAAGAACAAAAAATTCATTAGATTCGCTTTTGCTTGAAGCAAACTCGAATTGGATTTACTTTTAATTGTTTTTAATTAAAGTATGATATATTGCACAAGCAGCTCTAAGTACACCAAGAATAATATCTGTGTGATTATGCCGACTACAAAATTATGGCCCATGCATATGTAGGTATGTTCTGGTTGTTGGTTCGGAAATGCAAATATGTGTCCTCTAACAACTAATGATGTTGCCTGAAATGAGTTTCCATTTTCTCCTTTTTGTGTTTTCTTTTTTTGTTCAAGATTTTTTTAATTTGAAATATTCTTCTATGTAAATCCAAATCAGGTAGGACGCTGAAACTTCTGTATTCATAGTACGACATCAGAAGAAGCCTTTTTGAAAAATTCAAAGCGAAAGTGGGTCAACGTCGACGTCAAAGGTTCTATGGAGGCAAGTGCTGCGCTGTCCTTTACTTGCTCATAAACTATTGGACCGATAGCCATGAAATTTTTACAGTACACTAATTAAGGCCAAGGCATGATCAAGGGATATATTTCAGTTTGAAAAATCAGCGTGTCACTACTGAAAATTCCTCATTTCCTTGCACCTGCCTCCTATTTGATGTAAAGGAATAAAATTTGATATTTATATTGTGTCGAATAAAGTAAGATTCCTGAGAAAAGAAAGACTAAACTTGTAGTATCTCAATTTCTGCCAGGTCAATAGCCTTGAAATGTTTACAGTATACTAACATCTGGCAGGGGAAGATGAAGAACTTTATAATTGTTTTCTAAAAATGTTTGAAATGTACTTATACCACTCAAGAGAAGTTGAAGATCTATATAACGATATATTGACAAGTAATTACACCGATATATATCGTTTGGAAAGCAAATCCGATACTTCGTTGTCTTCAATGACAGGTAGGGAAATTGAAGGCTGTGTATGGAAAAGTGGAAAGTGGCCGGTGCGATAGTTGGTCGTGTATGGAGAAGTATCCTTGTGATATTCTAGAAAACATTTAATTAACATTCTTCAGCAATGTTTTAGTTGGACACTTATAAATTGTGTTGACTATTTAAACCTTAGTGGCTTAGCATTGACCTTTGAGTTCACAATTCGCACACCTAGCTGTCTATAAAAGGACATGCCTTCATCGACCATAAGCAGCTTGCATTTGAATTGCAACATTCTGACAGAGAAGTTTCTTAAACTTACAAAGCTTTTGCCTTTGAATATTGGGCTGGCCTCTAATTACCTCCCAACCAAGGCCTATGTATGAATGAGAGCTGGCAGTGGCAGCATTCGTACAAGGGAATGTCCTGCCTTGGTCACATTTCTGCCACTGACCATTGTCTTTGGTATGCAAAACTTGAATAATGTGGATATACTGATGGACACTCTGTTTTCAGTGCTTGTGGATTTGCTGGCCCTTTTCAAATTTGGACTTATTGTCTATAGGCCAACTGATTGGAAAACTCTATCGAATTACAAAGTATCACAAAGTATTTGGTGGCCCTTGTGCGGAATATTGTGGAATATCTGTTCGCTAGCATGCAATCTCTGCGCCATGTTTAAAATTTTTCAGAAGAGGATGCTGCTCTTGGAAGGGGTCACATAGCAGGGTCGTGCATCTATACCAGCGCATTGTGATTATGACCGATGCCTTGAATAGCTATTTCCAGACACTGATCTTTACTCAATTCTTCGTGGCTTCTCTGCACTTGTGTGTGCTTTGCTACCAGCTGTCCAGGCATCTAATGGAACCGCAGGCATTGTATTTCACTGCTTTTACAGGAACGATTCTGGCCCAGGTCTGCATTTACTGCGATTCGGGTGATTCCCTTGAATATTCTCAATTCAGCTATGTCCACCTCCAATATTTATGTGCAGATACTGCTGATCGAATCTCTAAATATATTGCTAAAGCTCTAGCGAATATATATATCTACTTGATTTGGTAAGATACTCTTAAAAGTCGTACAGCATTATATATTCGGTCTTTATTGCTTGAAATTAATGAGGAATCTATTCAAAAGCTCTATATAATCCTCGCCGGTCATGGTGTAACGTCTTGTTATTAAACATGAAATCATATTTCAATTGCGTTCACAAAACCATGAAGTGAAGCTTAGCATCGTGAAACACAGTTTTTATGGGGGTGTGTGGGTGTCAGCAATCGCAATTTCCATTCCTGATGGATGCTTTTAAGTTTCATTGTGATGTACACTGATAATGTGTTCTATGATTGTTCATTCCATTTCTGTGACGCAGAAGTTTGACTATTTTCAAAAACATTTGTTATTAAAAACTCTAGAGTGTTCTTTGACATACACGATTGTGGCTTGGATTGTGGATTGGAACAAAAACTTCTTGGGAAAAGTCACAAAATCAAAGGGATTGCTTAGCACTTTGAACAGTTTTGCCAGTCAGACTTGCCAATGTCCATCAACGTTAATGACGATATTTGCACTTCCCCACTGTGGCTCTACCATTTCCATTTACAGCTTGTACATAAGTAATAAGAGCTTTACACTGGCTCTTAACAAGTTGAAATTATGCTTTAAAGTGATGTCCTTTAAGCCCTTTAACTAATTAAGCCTTGTTAATGACATTAACTATGACCATTACATGGCCTAAATGAGAAATCAGCGCTGTTCCTGTTAATGCCTTCCGCATTATTGGAGCTTGCCGTTGCTGCTGACTGTAGTTATGCCTCCTCGTTGTGGCCACTGCACGTATACGTAATTTTTGTGTTGATTTTCCGCTGCTGCTGCTGCTGTTGTTGTTGTTGTTGTTGATTTTTTTGCAGTACAAACATTGCGGTTGTCTGCACGTGCGGCCATCGATTGTGTGTGTGTGTGTATAAAAGTGTGACATGGTCAAAGGATTTTGGCGATTTAACCCGGTTGTGTATTGTTTGTATCCAGCTGGGCACGTGAATGCGGTCACAAAAGGCCAATGCAGTCAGTTGGCTGGATTTGGATGCTTTCCATGCCGCCCGCTGGGTCATAAACTGCACGCAACTGTGCGGAGCTTAACTCTTTTGATTTTGTAATTAGTTTGAAGCCCAAAATAGATGCAAGTCAATTGTGATGGATGTTGTTAAATGATTATAAACTATTTAAATTGCAGTTATGCGGTTGGAAATTCTGTAACATTCACGATTTTTGGTAAGCCAAAGCCTGGCTAAGCATGTTCAAGCTGCTCTAGCTGCTCTGGCTCAAAGCAAGCAGACAAACATAGTTGTGCAAAAACAGGCAAACAGTCCATCCTTTTGGCCAAAACAAATAAGCCAACTTGGGAAAGTGGCAAATATTATACCCTGAGGGGCCTTCGATTATCACTGTCTGATTCAGTAACTCAGTAACTTGGCTGTCTCTATGCTGCCCATTGAGGGAAATAGTTTGGGCCTAAGTAGTTCAATAATAACGCCAATGCAACTGTTCGTGTTCGTCCTTTTTTCCTGGCTTCCTCTGTGTGTGTCTGTGTGTAAATCGGTTGACTTTTGTACAATTGACGCTCGTCGAGTTGAAAGGCCATAATAAATTCAATTGTGTTTGAGCTTCGGCTCCCACCCCCGGACACTTTTCTTGTCGTCATCCTCGTCGTCCTGCTGGACACATTTTGTGCTGAGCCCCACAAATCGTTTATTATTTGGTTTTCTAACATTGTCATAACATTGTCCGCTCTTTTCGTCCCTTGCCTTTGGCTGTCCTTCTGCTTTCGCTTTTTTTTTGTCGTTTTACGAAAAATTCCCATTTTAATTTAGCAATTAGTTGAATCAATCGTTTGCACATCCTGCCATTCCGCCACGACATTTTAATGTTGCTAATTTATGTGATCAATTGTTTTGGTTTTAACGAGCTGACCGGCCCAGTGCGGCCGAGCATGACATTCATTTCTTTTATTGAAAAATGTCAGCACAGCGTCAGGGTCCTGTGTGGTGGTCAAAGCATTTCCGGGCGAGCATTTTCGGTTATACAAAACACAGCTTTCTAATTTTTGCGGTTTACTTCCGCACCCTGGAGGACTTTGAACTCTAACAAAAACCATGAGCTTTGTAATGAAGGAAATAATTGAAATATTATATGAAATAAATACTTACGAGTTGGGAGGGTCTTCAATTAGGTCTTCAATCTGGACCTATTGGGAAGTCCAGAACGCAATGAGTAGCTGAGCTGATGATTTCTGATGACAAATCGTTTTCTTACTTTGAATATTATTATTATCCGTACCGCTGACCCACTTGGAACTATTGTACCCCCTACATGGCCTAAAGCTCTTCCAGGAAAACAGTAATATACTGCATATATGTGGGCTTCTCTCTTGGATTCAGGGCTACGATGCTCTCCGACTACGATACACTTACAAAGTTTATGGCCTGAGTTTTCTTCCTTACTGTTGCAGAAGCGACATGGTTTATCAGGTGATATGTCAATTTTGTGTACGTGACTACACAGTCTACACTGTCCTGTTAAGAGTCCAGCCAGAATTCGAATAGAGTTTCTCCCATGGGTTATGGATAGCTTGAATCTGTTAAGGTTATAGTTGCCAAGGAGAGTCGTTGATTGTCTGATTCCTGGTGTCTGTGTCCAGCTCAGTAGTCGCCTATTCCTTTCCTCAGTTATATTGTGCCTCTTATTGTATAATCGCTAATTGGAGGACTTGCCGTCCCTGTTCTCGCTAGGCTGTCTGCTACCTCGTTTCGCGGAATGTTGTTGTGCCCCGGGAGCCATTCACACCTCTTTCACTGTCTTAGATGTTATCTTGGTGCTGCTCAGTGCATTTATTTTGAATTTAAACTCAAGCTTATGCTCAGAATTTTCACACATCATTAAATTCAATTTATATTTTAACAGCACTCACTGACTAATGTAAGATGCTCTTTGATTTTAACAGCCAGCTAAAATTATATGCAGCATAACTTTTGACACATAAATTAAGACGTGCTTCGTGATATGTTGGCTAATAAATTTAATATGCGAAAAGCTGTAATAACGACAAATCAAAAGCACTTTACAATGCGCACGTCCTTGCCGTAAAAAGATCAACGCTTTATAATTTTCCGGCTGTATTCATTGCATCTTTGGCCATGAAAATAGCGATGACTTCAAGGGGCAATCAGTTTGAATTGTTGTTCTTACTGCTGAGCCTGTGGCAGTGTTGTAGCTCAACAATGAAACATAAATCAAGCACGCACGTGTGTAATAAGCGTGAACAAGAAATATCCAAGAGAGGCAAAGGCTCGAGCCTCAGAGCTGTGATGTCAGCAGTTGTAGTTGTCCGCAAAATTGAGAGCAGAAAGCTCAATTGAGAATTTAGAAAGTTTAAACTAGAAGCATCCAATCAGGAGTGCCCCAGGGCAGTGTCCTAGGACCTATTTTATACAGTCTCTACACGGTGGATATTCCCAGCCCGGTCTAGATTGAGAGCTGGTGGAGATGAGGAGATGATGATGGCCACGTTATGTCACGGCATAATATCTCTGACGAGGCATTTAACAAACTGGAAGAAATGGCATCGTCCATCTCCAGGAGAAATCTGGAGAAATCTGGTACATTCACTCTGCAAGAAACCATGCAGAACCCACACCATATTATGCGCCCCGATCACTCTCAAGGACTAGCACTGCTTCCTTGGAGTTCACCTTGACAAGAAGCTCACCTATAGGCAGCATGTGTCAGCGATTAGCTTCAAGGTAAGCTAACATTTTGACAGACCTTTTGGTAGCGCTCTTGCCTACCCCTTCAGGAGAAGAAGGCTGAAGAGGCGGCACCCGAGGGAAAATATTGATGTCAAACTTCATTAATCTTCATCAATCATTTCTGGAATACTCATTGTCACCCATAAAGTGAATCAAGCACACATATTCACAGTTTGCTAAACAAACAGATTGAATATAAATAAAAAATTAAATTAAACAGCATTGTAATTGTTTCTCTTGCTTTGATGATGCTTATGTATTCTCTCACAACTATGTCCTCTTTGTGTTCTTGTTCCTTATCTCTTACAATCCACATTGAATTGGCCCACGTCTCAATTGTGCACACACATACATATGAATATTAACATAATTGTCCCTTATCGTAGATATTGTCTAGTAACTGCTTGAAGCAGAGACTGAGCAGAGACATTAAATCAAACATGAACTCCGGTTAGTTTGCAATTCATCAGGTGCGTTGCTTTAACTTAACAAGGACAATGTCGTGTCTAAGCTAATTGCATGATATACTTGTTTAAGCTTACACTCAATGATTACATTACATTACATCTTACTTTCTTTGTGTTATAACTTTCCACTATTATAATGGCTTAAGATAAAATTTGAATCAGTTGTTATGCGAAGCGATGATCATATCGATCGAAACCATCCACGCATAAATTCCTAAAGCAGTTAAGAAGGTCAGTCCGATCTACTAATTAGCAGTCATTTGTGCCTACTTTGCTCTACCTTCTAGCTAGTTTTACTTACTTTTACAAAAATTGTGCCATATATCGCCCTAACAATTTGGTGCACTCTAAGAAATGTGCACTTATTATTGCCAGTCGCTGGGTAAACAGCATCAGACCTCCTGGCTAAGCTTAGCTTCATTTGCCACTGAAAGTAGACAGAGTGTGATAAACAGGACGCTGTACGGGTGCAGGTGAAGGGAAAGTAAACCTAAAGCCGACAGCATGGAGCTTTAAGTGCACTCCAAGCTGCCATTGCAGCTTCCATTGCCACTGCCATTGCCACTGCCACACATTGTGCCGTGTTGCATGCTGCATTTGCATGCCACTCACATGTTGCCAGCTTGCCTGGCATTTCGACTTTGTCTTTTATGCATTGCCTGTCTGTCTGTCTGCTTGCTTTTCTGTTTCTCTGTTTCTGTTTCTGCTTCTCGTTTGTTTCTTTGCTTTGTATTTGGTTTTGTCTTGCCATTGTTTTGCTCTAATTGAAAATATTTTTGTTTGCACTTCATTAAACTTAAATGGCACAACAGAATGGCAAACAGAGAGAGAGAGAGAGAGAGTCGTAAGTTGATTTTAAGAGCAGCTTCACCTGCACCCGCAACTGTAAAAAAATGGTCAGAAAATATTTAATATATATGCTTGTATAAGACCATATATGCGTATGCAGGTATCAGTGTAAGTATGTGTGCGAGGGTAAGTCGATGTATTTATAAAATATAAAAAAAGGGTGGGTTATATGTTATTTATCAAAGAGATCTTATAGGCATCTCATTTAACTATAAGCCTAACTTTAATACCGAAAGTAAGGGGGGGCCAAGTCATCTAAATATGTTGACTGCGACAACAAATCACGGATGATGCTTGACCTTCGCCATAACATCATATGAGCATAACGTTTCATTGTCATGGAGATTGTTTCTGTACTTTTATTTGTGTAATCCTAGTAGTCTTCCCTATACTTGTCGTCTGTTTTCCATGGATAAAGTAGAAATGCTTATACAGCCTTTTTTTTATAGCCGACTTGATCATTTTCCTTTATTTTGCATGATTCTTCAACGATAAGAAGTTGCTACAGGATTGTAAAGAAGAAGCTCAATTGATCCAATGTGCAGAAAAGTTTCTTCTTTTAATAAATTGTAGAATCAAAGCCAAACGAAGAATATCTCTTACAGACCCACATGGATATATTCATTCTCGACCACTTGTACAGAATTCATACGGAATGAGTGGTCTTATTTGCCATTCATTACAACAATTGTATACTCTCTCTTTCTAAACTTATTATATGCATGCTCTTTAATATCATCGATTAGTATTTCTCATTGTAGCGAGCGGGAGAGCGCGAAAAGAGGGCATTCTAGATGTTAAGCTGGCAAATGCTAGTGCCCAAATGGGATTTTCGAATGTCTTATGAGACTTCTCACCGACCATTCATACTCATTGTATACAGCATTCATGTAGCAGTCATTGTTGGGATCTAAATGATGTCTGAACGCCTTCAGCTGTGAGTTTTGTTACAATTCTCATCTTTTCGAGGTGATTATTCATCTTGTCATGAATGTTTCATTTAGGTTTTGGAATAGATTCCTTGGTTTTTGTACTATATGCTTGACTTTATAAGGATTTCTTGGCATACCCCCGTATTATGTATGAATATTGTTGCATGTTTTGTTGTTTTAATCCGAAATGCAATCATTGAAATGCATTTCATTTAAGCTCTCCTCGGTTATTGCACTTTTGCATTCAAATTTGTGAGATTTTTTGCATGGTTATGGGTAGCCAATGCCCCAAAACTTCCCCATGGACTTATTTGTATCTGCTCACAGCCATTGTATCTCTGGTTCTCGTTCTGGTTGCGAGTCGGAGTCATATTATGTGTGCAAATTCAATGGCATTTTGTGCTTTTTGCAACTTTTCAGTTGATTTTTTATTGTCAATCGAACAATAACGAAATCATCGGCCAAGTTACGCCAAACGCCGCAGATGCAGAGGCAAACGCAGGCACGAGCCAAAAACTTTAAGGTAGGCAACGAGGCAGCAGCAGTCAAGGCTGCCAAGCAGTCAAGAAGCCATCGATGTGCCCTACCACCGCCACCGCTACCCCAGCAGTGAGATTTATATGCCCAGGCGATGGCTATGTGACTCAATCAATGGCATTTGTGTTGTGTCACGACAAAGTGGAGGTGGTGGTGCAGGAGGCAAAGCTGACAGGACCTGTAGGCAGTCAGAGGGAGACAGGGAGAAAGAGTCAGCTGGAGACATGCACAGCATTTTGAGTAAAGAAATCAAAAATTTATACAAACTTTTGCACAATGAATGAGCAACAACAAAAGACAGCTCAAGCATCAGCGCCATGACCGTAGCCAGGATCTAGGCTACACAAATACAACTGCAGCTACAGCTACAGCTACTGCTACAACTACAACTACATATATCGTTTTCCAAAAGCTCCTATACAACCTTCTCGTTTTATAGCAATTGCCGAAAATTGTAACCATTGCCGTTGCTGGCCTGCTCTTTGACAGAAGGCGAAGAATCAGTAGCAGGAGTAGGAGCAGCGGCAGCATTGGCAGCAGGAACAAAATGGACACAGGACACAGGAACTGAGCTGCAACTTGCAGGCAGGAGCACAACAATAAAGGCGGCACTGAGCGCTGCCCTGCTCAGGATGTGTATCTGTATGTTGATAGGTAACTGTGCATGTCCAGAGGAATTAATTAAAAATTCCGAAAATATCCGGTTAGCTCTTTATAACAATTTCATGTGCCATGCGAAAATTTTGGCTACGGCCCACATATATTTGGCTACTGTGTGTGTGTCTGTGTGTGTGTGTGTGTGTGTGTGTTTGTGTCTGTACGAGGTCCTGCATGTGTATATAAGGATTTAATGTACTTTGACTTTTAAGCTGGCCAGCATAGATACGAGTACTGTGGCATTTCCTTAGTTGCATGCCACAATACCTTCAACTCAAGCCGAGGGGCCTGTTGTTCATTCAAATTATTTTCGAGCTGGCCGCCTGCCCAACAAAATACATAAATGAATCAATTTTGCTCTGGGTCTGCACAATAATGCTTTCTTGCTTTAATTGAGGACGCTCACAAGTTTATACAACGTGAGCAGACGTGTGTTCAAATTAAATTTTAAGTCATTTTCAACGAAAATTCATTTAAAGAACTGACTAAAACAAGCATATTTATTAAGAAACTGTCAAGACCCGACATGAATGCGGTAAAATACTTTTATAGTAAATGGTTAGATGGCTTGCCTTTTCAAACACGTACGTTGATGCCTAATTTGCCATTAACAAGTTAGAATGAATTCTGTGATCTTTTGACAGAGTCTTGTAGAAATCACGTATCGCACAAAACAGTGACACTTTGCTAGTGCATCTTGCTTCTAACCAAAAACTTCAAGGTGGTCTCAGCTCTCGAATATCGAAGAATTTTGATAATCAAAGGAGCTGGCTGTTGAGAATACAGAAGAATATGATCTTGTTTTTGAAAAATCATCGCTTAAAATGAGAAAGTTTCAATAGAAAACAAAAAGAAGGCCGCTATTTGATATGAATGAAGGCAAAATCTGACCAAGAGCTTGTTGGCAAAGAGACCATTAGTGGAATTTTTAAGAGCCTCTTTCACATCTTCTTGATAGCGTGACGTATAGTGAGCTGGCTGGCACATGGATTATGTTTCTCTTTCACATCTTCCATTTAACATTAATTTCATCACTTTTGAATACTTCCAATGCTGTGTGACAAGGAGTTGGTTAACAAACGGGCTAATCTGGTGACACTGGTTAATACCAAATGATTCCCATATTTGTTGTTGAGCGATAATTTAGAAAGTGTATTTAGAAGTGCAAAAGGGCATTGCCATATGTGCGACACTTATGACAATGCAGTTGAAATAAAAAAGTGCACTGCCAGAGGCGTACCAACATAACTGGAATATGAAATGCTAAAACGAGAGATTTACTTCCATTTCAAGCGAGGCATAAAATGAACTTGTGAAAATGAAAATGCGTTTGACTGTTAGATAAGGCAGCTCTAAGCGCTAACAGAAGGATATGAAAACCGGCTTTAGTGAACATTCACCCAGAGAACGTTCAGGCGTCTTGTCATGGATGCATGTTATGTCTATGTCTTCGCCATAAGGAAAGCTGCTTACAAATCATTGTAAACACACAGTGTATATCTCTTCGTGTATAACGTCTTCGTCGATGGCCAATTGGTGATAAGGTCCCTGCAAACATCCACAGTCAATTCCAGAAATATCCTGGCATGCAGGGAAGCACTAGATACACTAAGCGCAACTATGTCAGTGCGTGTCCATTGGGTTCCAAGTGACCGAGGCATTGAAGGAAATGAGGCGCCGGATACTCTTGCGTCAGGCTAACGAATGATAGAACGGAGGATGTGTGCATCTCTCTAAGGACCCTCTAAAGCGATCTACAGAATCGCGCAATTATAAAGTCAAATCGTAGATGGCGATCCTCCACAACTTCAAGGATCTTCAATATAATAGCGATACATTTAATCGTTTTTGTGTTGTGTTCCCCAGGGCAGGAGTGCAGATTAATGATGGGGCATTCTAAATGGGCACTGCCTAGCTGCCGCTCATGCTGCTAAGCATGCGAGAAGCCAGAAACACCGGAAACCTTGGAATACCTTATTTGCACCTGCTCATCCGTGACGTCTAGATGAAGCCACTAAGAGGATATACAAAGAACTACTAGCCTTCGCAAGGTCCCGCAGGTCTTCCAAAAGCATGTAAACGGTTCCAAAAACCATTCGGATCAACTAAGGGCCTACTTTGGCCTATGCGAGACCCCCCGAGGGTTCACAGTTTTAACCTAACCTATGTCTTTGTTTTCGTATATTCGGAAACTCTTCCAGAACCTAAAAACTATTCATAACGGAAAGTTAATAATGTTTTCTTTACGTATATTTTTATAAATTTTAAAAATTGCAAATGTTCCATTCAAAAGCCAACTTGCAAATGTCAAACTGCAATGCCAGCTAAAATATAAGTTCACTTTTTCTTGGTTTATAAAAATATCATATCAAATGCTAAAATGCTTAAATGCATTTTAAACAAATAAATTAAATCAAATTAAATTTTAATGCCCAACTAAATGCAAAAACTCTTGGCAAATTGCATAACATTTGACTGGCAGTTGTTGCTGTTGTTGTTGTTGTTCGCGCTAAAGTTATGCTGCATTTTTATACGCTTTCTGCCCGCGGGGCTTGACTTTGTAGCCGTGGTTGCTGCTGTGGTAAGTGTTGTTGTTGCAGTCACAGTCATGTTGCAATAATGCTTACCTGAGCGCAGGAATATAAAGAAAGAGCGTGTACATACTTATATATGTACATGAAATCGCTTAAGTGCTGTTGCCTTTAACTTTAACGAGGAGAGCGGCGGCTGCGGCACACGCTCTCGTCTGCCTCGCATTCAAAAACTTTGTTTTATAATAAATGGGGGAACAACAAAAAGTTGAACATGAGCGAGCAGTAGCAGAGCAGTAGCATATATACGTATATGCAAATAAACAAGTTGGGCACATTTGAGCATGACGAGCGGTAAATGCCTCAAATTAAACCAACATAATAAATTGAGGGGCACAAATGCCCGGGTTTTGATCATGTTCGACATGTAGTTAAAGTGCACCTTTTGCATGTGTGGCAACAGGGTAGAAGATGCCCCCTTCCTCATGCAGCAGGCGAAAAAAACTTCCGCATGGAACGTGGCAGCATGGCTATTGAAATGGGCACGTAGCCCCTGGGCAAGGCAAGGACGACAAGGAGACGACACTGAATCAAATTTAAAATAAGCGCCCAATGCGCACTCATTGACAATGTGCTTCCGTGTACAACATTTTCTCTTCTTCTCGCTGTGCTCCGTTGGCTTGCAGCTGTGGAGCTTCAGAGCTGTGCAGCTGATGTTGCAGTTGGCTGGCTGCTTGCTTTATTTCTTTGGCTGGCTCTTCATTTGGCCAGCCTTTTACCTTTGTCTATCATTGTCTGCTCTTTGTAACTAGCTGCGGGCGCCATGTGTTTTAGAATTTCCTTTTGGCTCCCATTTGACGCGACATCTAGGACCTGCAGTTGTTACTTTCTTTCAAGCTCCATACCAAAGCGGCCCCAAAGGTGCATTGACCGGCGACCTATTGACACTAACTGACTGCCCAGCCAGGCAAAAATACAAAAAAAGAAGAAAATCTATGCCAGCAAGTAAGCAATGCTTTGAGAAAAGTTTCTTAAACACAAAGTCTTCACCATGAGGTTTACTCTTCATGCAACATCCGTGGCAATTTCATAATTTAATTTAAATAATAGGTGACGCCATCATCGTCCAATGTGAGTGTTTCTGTGTTTCATATACATATGAATGCATAATTAAATCAATTATAAAATAACAATTTAATATGACCTCCAGGTCGATTTTCGGTTTCAGTTTTCAGCACACAAAAACAAGCTTAAATCGGCTGCGTTTAATATATGCTTGCCAATTTTACCACTAATGTTTCGGCCACCCAATGACAACGATGAGGTTTGGCCAACAATTAAATACGATTTTAACATTTCCTGGACAAGAGCAGGAGGAAATAAATCGTCCAACTACATGGACTTTGACATAGCAGCAATGCGCACACAGCCAGCGGAATATGCTCAACTGCTACTCAGCAGTCTAAGGAGTGATAAGTCTATGTTTTCACGGTGCAGACATCTGAGAATAGATTTATCATTCTAACCACTGCAGTTGCAATGCTCAGAAGAGGAAAGTAAATAAGCTGAGAATCAGCCTCTACCCAGCCTTGCCTCCCAGCTGTGAGATTCTTTGAGCAACCAGGCAATCCGTGTTTTCTTGATTTTGAACCTTTGAAGTACATATTCATAAATTATGGAAACCCTAAGAGTCCGTAAATGCCTCGCTTAAATTATGTATGCGCCGGCTCTGCTTAAAATGTTGCCAACACTCTGCGTAAATGAATTTCAAATTTATTTCATTAAAATAAAACATTAAATTTGACAAAATGCAAGCGTGCGTCATGTGAAATGTGCGAATGTGCTGGCCGCAGCACGCAGAAACTCGAATGAAATTTAATTAGTGCCGAAATGTGGAAATATTTTAACGGTAATGATGCAGCCGACCAGATTATGCACAGTTGTTGCTCAACACACATCCCCCACCTGTATGCATTCCATTCGTTGACGTGGCCTCTCCATTTATAATTCATTTATTTGTTCTTATGTAAATTCATTGCATTGCACTTGGCCCGCATTAATTTGCTATTCAATATCACTGGGAACCGGAATCGGAACCCGAACCCAAATCAAAATTTAAGCCAGTTAATTTGCGTGCTGCTTATCATCGATTTTATTGGCATAATCAGCAGAACTTTTTGGCAACCTGCCGCGCTCCGTCTTTCAAAAGGCAACGCCAACGTCTTCCACTTAAAAGCGATAAACATTTATCTTCATTATAAAATTTCAGGCGATTCTTCGTTAGGTCCTTCGTGGCTGTGTTAAGGTTGTTAAGGGTTAAGTTGAGTTGCGTTTTTGTTGTCCTCGCTCGGCAGCTTAATGAAAAACTTTTTGCTGCGCGCCAAGCCCTTTTTTTTATTTTTATTAAGCAGAAAATTGCCTGGCAGCCCCATAACCTCCGAAACCAAAAAGTAACCGGAAAAAGTAAATGTAAAGTTGCACAAAAATAACAACAAGCCAAGAGCCGGAGGAGAGCTTCCATGAAAAGCTGGCCAACTTGACTTGGCTGACTTTCCAGGCGCTACAATTGCCTGATTTTCGAAGAAATTGATGTTGATGGACAGGCGGCAGCCCTAAAGAAGGCAAGGGGCAGTAATAACATAAAATGAATAAAAAAAAGTGATTATTATATTTACATTATTATATTATTAAATCAATAAAATTCTTAATCATTTTTTTTTAATATTTCGGAAGGAAAATTGTCTAGATAATCCGAGGATAGTAAAGACTTCTAAGAAAAAGTATCGAATTGTTAATTGAAAAATCGTAAAAATGAGTCGAAAGGAAGCAGTTGAAGATATGAAACGCATGAAGCTTTGCCACCATTGTTTGTTCGGAAGTCGACTTTTGAATAAGCTTAACTTGTTCTTTTCGATTTGTCGTTTTGTTTTTATGTCCTCTTCCTCGTTATCAGCTGATTGGAAAGTCATAAAATGAAATTCTCGATATAGGCTGCCAGGCCGTTGATTGAGGAACAACAACTAAGTGGTTTGGGGATGTCCAAAAAAGTGGATGATATCTGATGCTTCGCTGTTTCCGAAGGCAAACATCGATGTTGTCCGATGTTTTTCTTTGTTCGCGATGTTCCGTCGATGTATCGTTGCTCAGCCAAACAAAGCTGCAAAGTTTGTAAGAAAGACAAACCCCGCTTTCGTATCAATCAGAGTGTTTTTTTAGATATAGCTGGCCCACTTCCCTAGGGCTTAATGTTGTTATCGATCTGTGTAAAAAAATCCTATTTGTGCTCATAATTTAGATTTCTTTGCATGACTTTCCATATACGTAGTGCATTAAGCTGTCGCTATAGCTGGTCCCCGCAGCTTTGACCATTCCGCCTTATCAAGTTGGCATTGTTTATTTTGCTTTGCCTTTGTTCTTGCGCTTGTTAGTCAAAAAATCTGACCCAATCTTCACAGTTCACATTATTAGCCCAAGAGGGGGGCTAAGCTTTAAAAATAAATTAGCAAATAATTGCATTCCTATCAGACTGGCGCTGAAATTGATATTTGACGAAGCTTGATGCTGTTGAGGATGCTGACCTCCGACCCATGGAGTCGGAGTCTAGCATCAGCACGTGTCCTTCACGTTCACTTCATTATTGTTTGCCCAGCCATCAGTTCATTTTATTTACGCTTGTTATGCGCCGGCGAACACATTTTTAAATCAATTTCATACACATTTAATTAAAATTTGAAAAATGTGCAAATTAATTATCTGGCAATCAAGTTAATTGAATATTCATTATTTTTCTGCAATACGAAAGCTGAACAAACTGTCGCTTAGCTTGCACTGCTGTGCAGTATTATTGGATATTGTCAATGGGCACACGCTGATGCGTATGATAAAAATATAAATAAATTTATAAATTTACTGATAATTTCAGAGGATCATATAGCTAAATACTATGTAATTTATAATTATTGGTAGGTCAAAACTAAATATATTGGCGTATTATTTACCTAACGGAGGACGACCTTAAATTATAAAGTTCAAATAGTAATTTTCATTTATTAAAATGCAATAGAAGTATGTCGCTCAATCGTAAAGCAAAAATTCATGCACGATGTGAGCTTAAACAATTTGTTTAGGGTAGCGATAGTTGTGATCCGACATACATTGGGATCAAGATATTAATAGCATGTCATTTCACGTAGGCATATCTATGCGCAGAAAAGAAACCACAAGTCCCACTTAGGCAAAAAAGCACGCAGCAAAGCACGAAGACAGGAACAACAGAGGAAGATTTACTTTGGGTAACCGAAGCTTATATACCCTTGCAGAACAATGAAAAGGAAGGTAAGCTCAATAGATTAAAACGTATTTCCTTCGTTGTGATACACAAACACCCAAGCTGTTATCTACATGTACATACATACAGCACATTCGCATTCCAGAAAATCTGCTTGTGAGTGAGGAAGACTGAGCACAGGGCTGGCACAAAATGAAATGTTATTTGCGCCTTCTAATGTACAAAGCTTTCATTTATATGTCTTTATATGGGAGCTATATGTTATAGTGGTCCGCTCTTAATGATTTTTAAGGTCTAAGGTGAACACAACATGTCGATAGCTTCAAAACTGAGTAACTAGTTCGCATAGAAACGGACTGACAGTAAGACAGAGGGATATGGCTATGTTGACTCGGCTTGTCATGCTGATCAAGAATATATATATACTTCATGGGTTCTCTAGACTATGGTGCAAATAGTATGCCAATTTCACAAGATAAGAGGTCCTTACAATTTACAACTATCTCTTCTATATATCGATAAAAACAGGGTATTATGTAGGTAATGATGAGGGGATGTGTGGATACCTAAAAACACAGGGCTCTGTCTCACCAGCCAAAAAGCCTAATGTCTGAAGAATAACTTCTGTTGTATGCTGACTGCTATTACATGGTGAGAAATTTATTGGGGATATATAAATACCAAAACCTTTGTTTTATTAGTTTTTAACGAACTACAGCCTGTCCTTACTGAGTTTTCATTCCAAAAGAAGCGAATATGTGGCAGCTGTATGTTGCAGTGTCCGATATATATCATATCAATTTGGTTGAATTATCCATTATCCACCATTATCATTTCTATCTATGGGATTCAAAAACCGAAATTTTGTATCAATTTAATATCGTTCCGAATCTCACTGTAATATATTTTCAAGTCTCTTAATGACTTAATTTGGCAACTAATCAGAAAATGGTAATATTTGCATGGCATTAAAACAGTGTACTTTATAGAGCTAAGCATACCAATAAGGCGTTTTCACTTTATTTTTTTTTATTTTTGTTTAATATTTGCCTCATTGCTCAACTGGAAGTCATTGCCCAGAAAAGTATGCTTTACAAATGCGATGCCTTCAGCGTCGCCCACTAGATTCTCATGTTTTTATGTGTGCATGTGTATATGTGACCAACCGCAAACACAAAGTAGCTCACCGCATGCTGCTTCTTCCCGTCGTGGCAACAAATTTTTGGCGACGCTTGCTTATTTAGTTAATTATCTCAGATTACTTACTTGCTCTTGATTATTTTCAGCCATTGATGCTGCTGCTGCTGCTGCTGATGCTGTTGAGTTGTTGTTGTTTTCTGTTGCTGTTGCTGTTGTAAAGTCAGCAACTTTGTCTAACTGTTGGCTGTTCGCTGTTTGTCGTTTGTCGTTTGTCGTTGGTGTTTGGCCCGTCATGTTTACTTATTTACACACAGCATGTGGCACTGGCTCACAGCAGGCCAATGCCAACTTGGATTTTCTTAGCTGATTCAGACGCGTCTCTGCGGCTATGTCTGAGCCAGGGTCGGATTCATTTTCATTTGTAGCGTCGCCATATCAACAATTAAATTAGACGTGTTTGCCCTACCGAATCGAGCTTAAGCGTTCAATCAACGTTGCGTAGCATCTCAGTTGGGGGATTCAATGCACGTGCAGCATTTTAAATTACTAATTACAGAAGAACTTTCAGGTAGCAGTGATAGTCTTTCCATTTCGAACAGCTGCTTCTGTTCTATTCTGTTCTGTTCTTTGAAGTTATATGCATGTGTGTGCTGTCTAATTTTTTTTGACAAATAATTAGCTAACTGTTAGAAAGCACTGCAAAGGTGTTCATTAAGCTGAATGGCGTGCGTTGAGTTTCAACTGCAACTAAAAACATTGTCCCTATGAAAGGGAAAGATACGCTTGTGTTTTGTGAGCTGTAGCAGCTTTTTATTCCAATCCAGCAAGTAAAACTTGCTGTGATCTGTGAAAAGTACTTTTTGTGGTACAATCGAGGACTGCTGGGTTCATATCTAGGTTTGCTGGTGATGGTGAGAGGTCTTCAGCTGGTTCAAAGTGTGTTCAAAGATGAACAATCAACATTTGGGTGGTCTGGAAGGCAAGCCAAACATCGAAATAAGACTAGCTTAAGATTCAGCAGCAAGACTGCTGATGATGATTGATCCTGGTAGGTCAAGAAACAGTCTGTAAAGACGGCAAAAGCTTCAATTTTGTTATCTGTGTTGTAGTTAAATACAATGAGATGCGGTCGAAATCATGGAATACGACGGACTCCTAAAGTATTAGAATGAAAGAGCAATCCTAGGTTTTTCACTCACTCACGACCTTGAGCCCGCCAACATAGTTCGATAAAAATAAATTTAACTGAAGATTCTCAAGTCAGCTGTATAAGAATATTATCTGTTAGATTACAATTCTGTTTGAATATAGAACTGAGACTTATAAGCAAGCTGAAATGCCTGTGCAGTGGAGGTACTGAGTTGGTGCTTCCACCAAGCACTACAACAATAAACAATTCCTAGCTTAATCTATTTTGAAATATTTTTCAAGCTCTAGGAAAGTTAAGGGCCATCCTATTATATAATTTAAATTTTTGACTTATGAAAATTAATCAAATTGATCGATCAAGTAAATGATGTTCTCTTAAAATCTTATCCTGCTTTTAAAGGTATTGTCAAATGGTTTGTATCCATCAGATAGTTATTTTCAGGCAATCGCCCGCTCGCCGACTTCATTTGCAGTCATCGTCTGTGGCCAGCACACGTAGTATTGGGGTCAACATTAACAAGCGGCCATCAGTTAGCTTCATTATTATCATAATCATCATCAACATTATCATCATCATCACCCACTGCCATCATACAATTTGTCCAAGGCAAATAAATATACAGATGCCAGCTAGCTGCTGCTGCATCGTTCCCAAATCGTTTGGCCGAACCCGAACCCCATTGCAAATGAGCGGCAATAAACGCCAAAAGCAGAAAATTCAAGTTAATTGCGTTTTTCAATTAAGCTCCGGCGTGTTTGACCGCCGCCGCCGCCGACTGGTGTACTCTAGTATGGTGTAATATGGCATGCACCGGCATAGTTCTCCCGCCTAAATGAAGCCGATATTTAGCGAGAATGGCCATGCCAGCTCCATTGATATCGAAATTGATTTTCGTTCAGAAACCACAGGCCATTATCAAGCCATTTGGCTTTTATTGGCAGGTTAGCTAAATGGAATTTAAACAGATTATTAAAAGAATTTATTTGATTAGTTAAATGTAAATCTAATAAATGATACTTCAAATTAAATTTAAATATTTTTCTAAAGGTTAAATTTATGCTTATAGAGTTTCAGAGTCAATCTGAAACACAGAATAATGTTAGAGAAACTGGCTTGTTTTCTATAAAAAATGGAAAAATACTAGATTAAAACAACAACAATGGATGGCTAGCCTCGGTTATATACCATTCACATTGTAAATATATAACCGATCTAGATCTAGACACAAGGGATACAAGACGAACAATCAGTTATATGGTAGCTATATGACAGATCAGATATTCAAATCGAATTTTCCAAATCTGTCATCAAAAGCCTTCATCTCTAATAAGTGTGAAAAGTTCAGCTTGGTAGCTACTGTACTTTGGTCTGAGCAGTTCCCTATGAGCACTATATATTGAGCTCAATTTCTATAATTTCTGACCTTTACACAACCAAATATTCACCTCAAATGAATTGCTTCTACAGTTTCATATGAAACCAATTAATGTTAAATATTAAGGACAAGCTTGTCGTCCTGTCTGTTTTAAAGGCCAAACCTAGTTTATGCTTCTCATTGCCAAGGGTTAGTAATCTGTACAAAACCGTATAGATAAGACCCTTAACGATTCGATAAAAATCATCTTTTGCGTTTTATTGGGAAAAGCGTAGTGTTTACTATATATTTTTTATTGCTGTTACAGTAAGCTCTTCTGGGTTCCATAGACCGTAGATACATTTGATTGCCCCATTGCTAGTTTATTGATGATGTTGCGTTGCTTTTGATGTATATATACATATACATGTTTACATATATATGTTTTCCAAAATTTCGACCACCAAAATATAATTCATCATTCATGTGTCCAAACTGACACGTTTGTGGCCACAAACAGAAATAAAATTCACTTTGTGCGCGGCCGTCAATTGCAGGATTTTATTTATTTTACTTTTTTATTTTAATTTTTTCAATGGCAACCGCCTTTATTAACGATACAATTTTTGGTTTGCCGCGACTCGTTGAGGCATCAAATATTTATCTATCTCTCACGTATAGACGAGTACATACAGAGCTCTGTAGAGGGGGAAATGGGGAGCTGTGTGGTGTATTTCGCTTCTAGAATTAATCACGAAAATATGCGCTCAAGTGGAAATTGTGTAATCATCGCGGCGGTCGATCAGCAGAAGCTGCTTTATTGCCACGCCTGCCACCTAAACCTCTACCCTGGTGGCGCCTGCCAGAGCTAACCGATGCCAGCTAATAACTTGCCAGATACTTGAGCATCATTAAAATTTCATATATATTTTTAATTTTTAAATAGGCAGCAATGGCTGCTGCTGCTTAAAGTAAAGTCTCTAGAGTAGACTCAATGGCAGCATTGCCACTCGAAGCCGTATAAATCCAAGATTGTGGCCTCCGACTTGTCGCATGTGTGTGAACACAAGTGGATGCACGAGTGTGTGTATATGTGCGGTTGCTATCTTGACTTCATCCATGACTGGCTGACTGGCTCTTGGCCTTCTTCTTCGCCTTCGAAGTGCTTGTGCGTGTGTGTGTGTGTGTTTGCGTGCGTGTGTGTGTTTGACTGTAATTGAAGCAAAATGAAAATCTTTTATTCATGAGGCTATAAAATTGCCCAATTTTCAGGCCATTAGCAAAATTTACGCCTTTTTCTCTGCACGCAGCGCCTAGTGGCCATTAAACACAGCCAGAGCAGCAGCCGCACTCATACAGTGCCCTGCATAAGTATGCATGCCATGTGGTGGGCGTTTAGATTTTCCCAATCGTGTCTGGTTTTTATTTTTAAATACGCCAGTGGCAAACCAAACCAAAGCTCGCTCTCTGCCATTCAACACTTTTTGCCCACTTTTCGCTCGGCACACCATAAATCGTGGCACAACGTCGCGTATGCTTGATGGCGCCATTGTTGGCTGCCGCTTCTTGACAATGCCAAAGTCATCGCATAATCCTATTAGGCGCGCTCTGTTTGTATCGAAAGCAGCTTAGACATGTCAACGTTGTAATTAAAAGCAGTTGAAAACATCAGTCTTCAGGCTTCAGACTTGAGGCCTGAAGCTTGAGGCTAGTGTCAGCCACTCGACAACCAGCTCCGAAAAGCTGCCAAGTCACGCGTTGCCTGTCGGCTTTGCCCAAGACTCTTGGAAGGGCTTGCGCAGGCTGTATAGGCTGTGTGTTCGCCGTAGGTTTGAGCTGTCCAATTATTATGTTAATTTTCTGGTCAAGTGCGGCTCATTGCGAGTAATTTAAGTGCAGCCAGTTGAGCAGCAGCTGCTACAGCTACAACTTGTCAATGGCGTTAATATAGCGCTTAACATTTCACAGACTGGCGGTGGGATATATTTATACGTGATTGTATATATATAAACTTAGCTCAGACGGAAGGGGAAGGCATTGTAAATTACAAAATCTTTGCAATAATCGATAGATAGGCTATATGTTGATCACAATCTCACTGATATGCAGCTGTCGATGAAGCTTAACCAACATTTTTTAACAATCATTGTAAAAGTAGTTCCAAGTTCCGATGGATTCAATTTCGAACATAAATCTTACCTTTCTATTCTTACTACATTCGATTCCATCTCGGGCAAGAGCCTCTGTAATTCATAAACAAATAAAATCCATGAAATCTTTGAAGAAAAGAGCAATTTAAGCTCACAAACTGCAGAGTCCTCTCGAAGAACACCTTAACCATTTAAAGGATACGATAGTTACTTCTCGATTATAGGTCAAAATCAAGGACACATTTGTCCCTATCTTAACAGCAAACATAGTGGCATCATCTGGCTATATACATTACAGACCCGCATGACCCCAGATGCAATTAAGACGCGACTCGATTCATTCTGGGTGAGCGTGTGGAGGCGAAGGGGTCAGGATCTTCTCCTCTTTATTAGTTTTGTTGTTGGATTGCCTTCTGGTTGCCTCTCTCTCTTTCCCAATTTGTGTCCAATCATATGATTGCTATGAAGATGACCAATGATGAAAATAATTGTTCGTCTTATCTATATACTATATATATACAGATAAATATATACCTTTCTGACTTTCGTTATTAAAATAAATGTGAAACTTAATTGGCGCTTAAAAGATTATACAGCCACGACTTAACTTGGCAGAGCTGCGGTTGCGTAATGACTAATAGAGTTTCAATTTTCCAGCAATTGGGTAACCGCGGCAACAATGTTCAACGTTTAGAGGTTTTGCGCCAAGTTCGGCCTGTCGACTTGCCAAAAGCATTCCTCTCGCACACTCACACACATACAGAGACAAATGCACCTTCATGGTTAACCCTTGTATTGGAGCTAAGCGGATTTGAGTGGAGCTGGCACTCTGCCGTTCTATTCACTTGGAATTGAAATCGATTCTGTGTGTGTGTCTGACTTTGTCTGTGTGTGTGTGTGTGTTCTGCCTATGCGAGTGTGTCTGTGTGTGTATTAGGTGCCTGGCATTGGTGCGCAAAGTCAGCGGATTTGTAGTGCGTCCTTCGCTTGTGGCTAAAGTGGCTAGATTGCCTTCTTGTTTTCTGTTTTCTGTTTTCTGCGCTGTAATTCAGTCTCTCGCTGTCTCTGTATCTGTCTCTGTGCGTGTGAGCTTAGGCAATATGATTGCGAATGCTGGCAAATACGAGCGACCCCTTGTGGTTGCCTATGTAGACGTTCTTACCTTAATAGCTGCGATGCCTGAGTGTAATCTGTTATCTGAATATGAATTTATTTTTAGATTAAGCAATTTCTATGGTTATTTGGTAGACACGAAATGGATTACAGGTATGAAAAGTATGTGCACGGCCGGAATAAGGCTATTTTATATACATAGTATATATATATATATATATAAGTATATATGTATAAAGCAAAGTAGAGACTTCGGACTGTATTTGGCAGATTGAATTCACTTTTTTGGCAGAATTTTAATATTGATTGAATTGGCATGCTTAGCAGCAGTGCGGATTGACAATGTGTATACCAGTCGAAGATTTGTCTAGAACTTTTTAAGCCTACTTTAAATTGGATATATTCTTTGACAAAACTTGTCATTATTTATTCAATTTTTAAATGTCTGTGAAACTTGCAATGCGAATAAAGTTATTCACGACAGTGGGTGAAATACGTATGCAGAACTTAGCCCTGCCGCCTCCATGATTCACTTTTTCGCACACACAGGTGAAAGTTTTTATGCATTTCCTTTTCTAATCTGACAAAAGCTCTCTCTGGTGTCATTAGTCCAAAGTAAGCGGGAAAGTTGAAAGATCCAATGTCAATTTTTAAGGACACTAATTGAATTTGCATATGCTGCTGCTGCATATACTCCATGCTGTTATGAGCACGATGAACAAACCGTTTCTAACGGAGTTTAGGCTTAAATCTCTGAAGTAGGTGGTCCAAACTGGGTATGTCATTAACACGGCGAAATGACTCCTATAAATTAACAAGGACGAAGGAGAAAATTACCAAAGAAATCATAAATGCATAGAACATGACTTTTCTTGAATCTTTGATAGATTTCTTTCCAAACCGCCTCCAAACGGTCTGCAATAACAGTGGAGGAAAGCTGCAACAATGTTGATAGCATGCTCTGGCTAACATTCTTTATGACAACATGTTTACAACCCAGCAGACACTCTGATATCCATGAACATTCCTTCACTTGCACTTTCTTGACCTACAACAAAATAACAATTGTTTCATCTGAGAGCTTTGTTTGAGTTGAAGTGTTAAATTGATTAACAAAATGAACATTTATTTGCTTGAGTGTCACTTAACAAGAGTATTTTGTTATGCATATTTAGAGAATTTCAAATTTGCTTGACCCACCATTGACCCAAACAGGCTTTAGTTTGCCTCAAATTGGGAAAGAGAAATTTTCATATTTCTAGAAGCTTAATGTTATTGTCTGAGCATAAATCTGTGACCAGTGTTAAATTTGACTTTTGAATATCTTCGGGCAAGCGAAGCAGACACTATGGTTAGCCTCGGACTAATTATGAAATCCCTAAGGCAATGTTTGTGGTCAAAGGTTTGGCCAGCAACCGTCTCAATTTCAACCAACAGGAAGATGCGTTTCTCAAAGCGCAAAGCTTTAATTACAGGTCAATTTGGCATTGACGGTTGAAATGTGTGAGAGTTAGAATATTACCACGTATGCGGATGGTATTTGGGGTTGGAGGTGGGAACTGGAACAGTTACAGGATGAGAAGCCACACTGACAGATGGGCAGGGATACGAGTGTGTGTGTGTGTGTGTGTGTGTGACCAACCAACTGGGTACAGTTGGTGTGGCCTTGTTCAACATGCAAACAAATGGTCAGAAAAAAATGTTTGTTCACACACACACATGCACTCGCATACACACCCACTTGCTCTCGTACATGTGGCCGTGGCACACTCAAAGCGGAAGTATATAGGGGCATTTAAATATGCAAAGGAAGTGTGCACTTAATTTGTGCCATCCTTGTTGTTTGGCTTCGTAGTTGTTGCTGTTGCTAGTTGCCGCTGTTGTTGCTGTTGCTGTTGTTGTTGCTAGTTGTCGTCGCCAAAGCTTTTGTTTTTGTTTGTGTGGCCGAAAGCAAAGCGCCATTCTGACCATAGAGCGCAATATTCCAGCTCAAACACAAATCCCAACTAATGTGGGACGAAAACTTTTGCGTACCCACACTGCCCCGTTCAGTTCTGGCCAACTGACTCTGTTGACTGTTGAGTGGCAAAAAGGATGGACGAATGGTGGTCAGAATGTTGGCCGTGGCCCGCTGATGTTGGATGCTGCCTGGCCATGTGCCATGGCCGTTGCACAGGACAAAAGTTATCAGCGAGCTGCTGTCCCGCCACTCTCTCCGCTTCTCTTTAACATTCGCTGCTAGCCGCTTTAGCCCATTTCCAACTGACAGTTTTAATTGCCTTGAATGTTTGCAAATTTCTTATGGGAAATTGTTGTAGCGTGCGGTTGGCTAGACAGACAGACGCCGTCCTTGTTGCCATCTTGCATACTTGCCTCCTCGCCTCTCCTCCTTCTCTTTGTTGGCTGGGTCAGAGTCACAGTCAGATCTTAAGTTTTTCGGCGAAAAGTTGGGCGCTGTAAAAGTATGCATGCATTTTCCTAAATGCTATTGCAAAAGTTTTTAGATACAAGATAAAGATAAAGATAAAGTGACTAGCATGGAAGTTTGCTAAAAGAGGGACGGAAACAGCTGCAGTTGGCCATCAAATCAGAGCAACGCTCCAGCGTCGCCAATGGAAACTATGTTAATTAATTGGAGAAGGGCTGTGAATATTCTATGATATGCACAAGTTTTCCGTTTCCACTGGTTTCACTAGAACGAATCGAGATTTAATAATGTCAGATTGCTGATGTGTCCAGAGATGAAAATCAAAATCTACTGCAAGTCCCAATCTTCTTTGACTGCTTTAAGAACTTACTGGGGAATGCATTGAATTCTTCATTAACTGGCTAACTTTAAGTTATTTATGAACTTGCCGGCATGCTGCTCACAAATGCTCGAACCACTCAGACAAGGCAGCCATCTCGCCATTCCTACGTTTCAGCCTCGGTGTTGTTGTTATCTTGGCTGATAGAGCACTGCTTATTTATGGATGGCAGCGTCATTGCCAGCGCATCAGAATGCCGCTGGTGCATCCGTCAGCCACATGTAAGCTCTTGACTACACTGGCTTTGCTTTATTGATTTCACCACATATCCAGGCAGAGCCAAAGGCAAAGGCAAAGGAAAGAAAAAGCAGCACCATGCAGTGAGAATATAACATCATGTGAACATAAGGACATGTTGCCCTGACGCCTGTCTATGCGTCAGCATCTATCAATACACTCATGTCTCAACAAGCGGAACGCACGCTGTCTTCTCAAATGCATCACACAATGCCCAAGCGCAAGTATTCCATTTCGTTGACACAAAGGAAATTTATATCACATAGCAATGAAAGTATAAGGGATTTCAGCTCAATAAATGTTAAGGCAAACTGAATTTCAGCTTCTATTAAGCTTTTCATACATTTTCATAGCAAAGCAACGATGCAACAGTCACATTTGAGAATTTCAGGCGAGACTCTGTGCTTTGCATATAGCAAACGCCATAAGGTATCCGTAGGTTAATTATTTCATATGAATATTTAAGTATTGGCTGAAATAAGTAAGTGAACCGCCCCTCCCCACCACAATTGCAATTATTCATTTTCAAAAGGGAATTATCTTTCAGCATGTTATGTTTAAAAACAAGCAATAAGAACAGATACTGGAGAGTCGACTTGCAGAGCAACAAGAAGACAAATGTTTAATCATTATTACGCTGCCATAAATAATGCAGACAGACAGACACACGGACGGACCACAGATCCAGACACCAAATTCCAGCAGAGACACGGTTCACCTTTAGCCAAGCTGAAGCTGAAAAGCGTAAATGATGGCTTTAAGTGGGCTCTTGTGGAGGAGGAGTAGATGTAGAGCAAGGACGAGAATAGATGATGCTGTGGCCCTTTGAATAACTGCTATTAAAGCGAGCAACAAAACAATTATTGGGCATTTAATTGCTCGACAAAATGTAATTAAGCGAAGGTAGCACGTTCCAAGGCAACCAACCAGGCAGCCATCCATCTGGGTGGTTCTAAGCCACAGTCATAGTTGGGTAAGAGCTGTTGCGTTTTTATACTCTACACAAAAAGGTTATTACAACTTTGACATGAAGTTGTGGGTGGCCTGATGAGAGCTGCTGATGTCATCAAGAAAGCTATTAATCAGAAATAGTAAGTTTTAGCTTTGTGTCTTCTCTTTCCGCTTTACCATTCAAAACCAAGCTGGAGGGTGAAAATGAAAGCGTACATATCTGGTTCCTCTTCATTTGCCATCAGCCATCAGCCATCATAGGTACGGTTGCTTGGGAGCTTGTTCATCTGGCCACAGACGAGAGCCATCTTATATGCTGCCAAATATTGTAATAAATATTATACAAATAAATAGCGCTGTTTTTAGAAAGGTTTGTTATATACAAAGCGTAGCAAAACTTCGACAAGTCGTGGTTCGATTTTCATTGTTATTTAAAACATAGATAGATGGCCAGAACGTAGCCATTAAATGCAGGTCGGGCCTATAAACGACAGTCACTGAGGCTTAAAATTTTGCTGAGTTGCCAAAAACCAGCCATCATCACCATATTCACGTTTGGTGGCATTCGCCTCGACACTTACTTAATACAGGAGTATCGTATGAATGTCCGTTTGCAGCAGGATTCAACTTATTAACAAAATAAAATGCAGATACATTTAAGTTTTGGCCTGTCCAAAAGGGCAATGCCATCAGCCACAGCCATTTTTTTTTTAGAGATTTTAATAAAAGTGCCAACTTTTGCTGTGGCCAAAGTTTAGAGCGTTTGGCGAATATGAAAGCCAAATGTGCAGTGACATCATTCTATTATGCCGTATACGAGTAGGTGCAATGGTCGATTCCCTCTGCAGGTTTTAATTGACATAAACAAGCTTAGTTGTATGTATAGAGGGGTCAACAAAAGGATCATTTCACCAGACTATGATACCCTTACAGAGCTTTTAGTAATATAAACCGGAAGTTTGATTCTAGCTTAAAGCTTTGTTTCCGCCTCATATTTGCCATCGGATGCTATTAAACATATTTGCTTGAATCAGAATCAGTACCATATTATGTATATGCCATGGGTGAACTTGCTGCGATGTGTAGGGTATTTCGTTGGTTTATGTTTTGTATTATTTGCGCAGTTGATTGGTTGGTTGGCTCCCCAACGATGCTCACGAAATTGTGGGCTTTTATTTGCGGCAATGCAATTTCAGCTGCATAGACATTGTGCCAGATTGACAGGTTGAGAAAGCTCGGCAAGAGTACAATTGCATTTGAATTCGTAGCTAACTCGATGTCTGCAGTAGGCGCGTAGCTGCGGGGTTATTGATTTGCCGCCATATTGCCCATTTTTTTCTGAAAGTAAACTGTATATTGGATTTCACTTCAACTATACAGACAGCGATTTCAATTCTAAAGCTAGAATGCGAATCCTAAATACATTATTGTCAAAAGTCATCATTGAGTTGGGGAGTGCATCACGGTTGGACACATTTGATTTCAGCATTTCCATTTCCCGTTTACACTGCGGTGTGAAAAGTAAATCAAATTCGATTTCACTTCGAAAAGCTGTTCGCAATTCCACATGACACCATAAAGTATGTATATTCTTGATCAGCATCAAAAGCCGAGTCGATCTAGCCATGTCCGTCTGTCCGTCCGTTTGAACACATAGATCTCGGAGACTATAAGAGCTAGAGTCACCAGATCCCCCTTTTGGGGCGTCAGATCAGATCAGGTTTTTCTTTAACGCATAGAAAGAAGCATCTACAACCCCATTAGGTGTATATATTCTTGATCAGCATGACAATTGGATTTCTTGGCATGCGAATGGTTTGTATGTATGTAAATGTATATGTATATGAAAGTTTGTGTTTTTGTATCATAATACAAGCTTAAAATATTTGAAGGTAATTAGAAAGAAGATTTCTTTGCTGCCTATCGCCACTAAGCACATAGCACATAAAGGCATAGACGATGCTTTCAGCTCGTATGTTCGCAATGAATGCCAATGCTGCCCTGCCACAGCCAAAGCTGTCCACTGTGGGCAGTGTTCTCTTCGACCAACAGCTTCCTTCACTGAAGTTCCACGGCCTCCGAAATTTTTAACATGAATCAAACATATGAAATGGTTCCGCCATGTGTTATGTGCTTAGTGATTTTGCTACTGCTGAAGGAAATACGTGTTAGACTACTGAGTTTTCTCTCTTTTCTTGAGTTTGACCGAAAGAAGTTGCTAACTCGCTCGATTCAGATTTGGTTTTAAATTTGGATTGCAAATGAAATGATAAATTATATTTATTTTGTATACTTGAAGTACCACAGCGTTAAAACTTTGAAGTATTCTTAAATTTTCTTAACACATTTTTAATTAATCTCCAATCAAACACATTTTCACCATTTTAACACAGTTCTTGCTGTTGTTAAATGTGTTTATTTAAATGTTCAAATAATGTCTTTAGTAACGAGCCTATTTTTAGCTATTGCAAAGCCCTTAGAAATTTTGCCAATGCTTCGGGTGATTTTGCTACTCTAAATTGTTTACTTTTAACAGAGCTGTTGAAGTGAGTAATTTTCGGGGCCCACTTCGCCCTTGGCTTCGACGTCAATTTGATGGACCGACAGCTGTCTATGTGTCTTGCGTGTGTGTGTGTGAGTGTGTGTGTCTGTCTGTTGCCTTGAAATGAGCAAAGAGTTGTGAAAAGTTTTTCGATTAAAGTTCATAATTACACTTGCAATGTTGCAGGAAGATTCTCCGGCCAACTAAAGTTCCTCACACACACATGCTGATTGCCAAAAAGTACTTTTAATTGAAAACCCTTTTCACAAGCGAAATGTTGACAGGCATTTAGAATGAGTAGTAATAGAAGTGATAGAGGGGAAATGATAGAAATTTGGGTAGATATATATATATATATACGTATGAGCAAAACCAATCATTGACCGATTTATGATGAAGCGTTTTACATATGCGCAGGGGGTTAAATACGAAGCCAATTTGACAACTGTGGATGAACTTAAATTCGATTGATATGTGTGTTTCCTCTGCATTTGCTTTTGCTGCTGGAACATTTCACTTGCAGTTGGACTATTGCAGAACCACGCTCACGCTCGCTCACACACACACACACACACACACACACACATACAACAGAGCAACAGAGCCCTGGCGGTTGAGCTAGGTGAGATCCTCGACGAGATCATCCACATCACTGTGGAGAAGAAAGTGCGTCACATTAACCAGGCCATGAGTAGCAAGATAGCTAGAATGAAAGAGCTACAAATGGCATTAAGCGCGGGACTAGGAAGCCATCCTACGCCAGCAGGAGGGCTGGAAGTCCCAACTCCACAGAGGCTTGACTGCGAGACGCAAACCTCGCCGAATGTAGTACAGAACTACACTAGCTCCTCGGGAGGCGCTTGGAAGCTGGTGCAGTCGCAGAAGGCTTCTGCAGCCTCACGTAACAGAGCGGAGCCACCCAAGCCAGCAGGAAAACAGCAGCGGGACCAGCACGCTTCAAGCAAGGATACCATTAGGATCACCAAAAAGAGCCAGCAGAAAAGGGAAGCCACCAGTAAGCCGGACGCACTAATCATAAGCGCAAACGGGAAGGCAACCTATAGCGATATCCTCGCCATGGTCACCCGCCGCCAGGATGACCAACTAAAGAGCGTCGGCGAGAACGTTGCCAAAGTCCGCCGAACTGCCAAAGGGGATCTTCTGCTGGAGCTCAATGGCTCCGGCCTTGACTGCACCCAGAAGCTCAAAAAGGACATTTCGGACGTCCTTGGAGATAGCGCTGGCATAAAATCAGTCACACAGGAGGCCCTCTTTTTAATAAGAGATCTGGACGAGCTGGTAAGCAAGGAGGACGTAGCAGCGGAAATAACTGCGCAAGCGCAACTCGCTCCGGACACATGCACCGTTAAGAGCATGCGAAACGCATACGCTGGGAGCCAGGTGGCCATCATCTCAGTCCCGTCAATCTTCGCAAAGAAGGTACGCGAACTGGGTAAAGTGCGGATCGGGTGGACTCGTTGCCGTTTAAAACCCATAGAGGCACGGGTTAGATGCTACAAATGCCTGGAGTTCGGTCACATCTCCAGCAGTTGTAGAAGCACCACCGACAGGAGCAACTGCTGCATCAGATGTGGCGTAGAAGGACACAAAGCCGCTGCGTGCACGAACGCTGCAAAATGCTTTCTGTGCAGTAGCGCCGGCAACCAGAATGCAGCGCACCACCAGGCAGGCAGCCAAGCATGCCCGTTGGCGCCCAAAAGGACAGGAGGTACCGGAACGGCCAAAATATGGAAGTAATTCAGCTCAACCTGAACCATTGCATGGCAGCTCAGGCTCTGCTGTCACAAACAGTGCGCGAACTACAGGCGGACCTGGCAGTTCTTAGCGAGCCCTACAAGATCCTCCCCAGCGCAAGCTGCGCATTAGACACTTCAGGGAAGGCGGCTATCTGGTGGTGCGGAGTACCAGCAGCCATCTTCACGAACGTCTACCAGTCAGATGGCTTTGTCCGTGCGAGGGTAAAGAACCTGTGGGTATATAGCGTATACCTCGCGCCCAGCCTGACCCTCAACGAGTTCGTCAACTCACTCGACGCGTTGGTGGCCGATGCACGAGGCCGTCACCCAATGGTGATCGCCGGTGATTTCAACGCATGGGCAGTCGAGTGGGGCAGCAAGACCACGAACGCGAGAGGCCGGAGCCTTCTCGAGGCATTTTCAGTGCTGGACGTGGCTCTCCTAAACCAAGGCAACCAGCACACGTTTAGTCGAGCTGGAACTGGATCAGTAGTTGACCTGACTTTCGTCAGTGGGCTGACTGCACAAACAGCAAACTGGTGGATAAGCAGCGCATACACAGCGAGTGACCACGTAGCTATTCTCTACACAGTTGGCGGACGCACGGCTAGGCGGCAACCCCCTGTTTCCCACTGGAAGAGCTATCGAGTCGAGACCTTGAATACTCAAGTCTTCGCGGATAGGCTGCAGCACCTAGCTCTAGTGGCTAACGCTGAGTGCATGGCTTCTCGGCTCATGTCACACATAGCAAGTGCATGCGACGCTAGTATGGCAACCAGAAGGGCGTATAGGCACCACCACGAGCCAGTCTATTGGTGGAATGAGCGCATTGCGAGCATGCGTACTGCCTGTATCCAATCTAGACGCCGCTACCAGCGCTCTCGCGGTGCATCTACCTTCGAGGATCACCAAGCCAACTACCGGAGGCACAGGAAAGCACTCAAAGTAGCCATCCGCGAGAGCAAGCGCAACTGCTTCCTGCAACTATGTGACTCAGCCGAGCAAGACCCCTGGGGAAACGCGTATAAGATCGTGGTTAAAAGACTTAACTCCAATCGGCAGCCAGCCCCAGCAGATCCTCCCGCGCTCAAAACCATCGTCGAGCACCTCTTCCCCCACAGGAGGGAAGAACTCAGGGATGAACCTGGACCACCGCCCGCCCATCCTCCTCATGGACCTTTCACCGAGGTATCTCTGGAGGAAATCGCGACGGCCGCCAAAAACCTGAAGCAGAGCAAGGCACCTGGGCCAGACGGTATCCCGAACCGAGCCCTCAAGCTAGCTCTCGCACTGCGTCCCGAGTCCTTTGTGACTCTTTACAACCAGTGTCTACGCGAAGGCATATTCCCTGAAAGATGGAAACTGCAGAAGCTGGTCCTCATTCCTAAAGCAGGCAAACCGGCCAACGAGCCCTCGTCGTACAGGCCAATCTGCCTTCTTGACTCGGCAGGGAAGATCTTCGAGAAGCTAATCTGCACGCGCCTCGAGCAAGCCGTACATATAGGAGGTGACCTCTCACCGCAGCAGTACGGATTCCGGAAGGCGAAATCGACTTTGGATGCGATAACCAAGGTGGTTGACATAGCCTCTGGTGCCATTGCCGGTACTAGATGGAAGGGCGGCGCCAAAAAATATTGCCTGGTCACCACGCTGGACATAAAGAACGCGTTCAACTCGGCGAGGTGGAGCTGCATTCTTGACGCCTTATCTGGCTTCGGAGTTCCTGCGAACCTGGTGCACATGATTCGCAGCTACTTTAGGAACCGCGTGCTCTGGTACGACACTATCGACGGTACAAGGTCGCACCAAGTCTCCTGCGGTGTTCCTCAAGGTTCAGTTCTAGGACCGTTACTGTGGAACGTGATGCACGACGGGATCTTCCGGCTGACCTTACCAGAGGGTGCCCAGCTAATTGGTTTCGCTGACGACGTGGCGGTGGTGAGCGTGGGCAAAGAGCTACACCAAACGGAGGATATGTGCAATCAATCCATCGAACTGATAGCACAATGGCTCACCTCCGTTGGCCTCGAGCTTGCTCCCCAGAAAACCGAGGCAGTCCTAATAAGTAGCCGGAAGAAAGTGGAGATAGCCCACGTTAGTGTGGCAGGCACAATTGTCCAGTCCAAAAGGGCAATCAAGTACCTTGGCGTGATGCTCGATACAAGGCTGAGCTTCCGAGAGCACCTGGAATATGTCGGAGAAAAAGCAGCAGCAACGAGCCGAGCGCTCTCACGGGTAATGCTCAACACGAGAGGCCCAAAACAATGGAGGAGGATCCTACTGTCAAGCGTGACAAGAGCAACTATGCTATATGCGGCTCCAGTCTGGCTAAATGCGCTCCAGTCGAACAGTTATAGTCGTGGCATCTTGGCAACACACCGTCTGGGATCCATTCGGATCTGCAGCGCCTTCAGGACCGTATCGGACGACGCAGCCCATGTCATAGCTGGCGTTGCGCCCATAGAGGAGATAGCGGCCGAACGAACCGCTATACATCGGAAACTACACGGGGGCGACACTCCGCCGTCACTTAAAAAGGAGATACGAGAGGCAGCGAGAAGGCAGACACTGCAGAAATGGCAGGAACGGTGGGACAGGTCTACCAAGGGCCGGTGGACACACCGTCTTATCCCCAATCTCCAAGCCTGGACTGGTAGAAAGCACGGCCAGGTAAACTACTACCTGACTCAGCTCCTTAGTGGGCATGGCTGCTTCCGCAGCTATCTGCACCGTTTCGGACATGAGCTGTCAGAGGAATGTACATGGTGTGGCCGAGGAGTGGTCGAAGATGCCGAACACGTTATATTCAAGTGCCCAAAATTTTCGCCCCAGCGACGAAAACTGGAACTGGAATTGGGATCCGAGATCTCGGTGGCGAACTTTATCCCATCTATGCTGAAGAGCG
Organism: Hirtodrosophila duncani; assembly: GCA_037043425.1. NCBI lineage: Eukaryota > Metazoa > Arthropoda > Insecta > Diptera > Drosophilidae > Hirtodrosophila > Hirtodrosophila duncani. The sequence goes on along the minus strand of JBAMBM010000820.1, from coordinate 1,473,611 downwards.
CGGAGAACTGGCAGGCCGCCAGTAACTTTGCCATGGACGTAATGGTCGCCCTGCGGAGAGCTGAGCGCGCGCGGCGCTCTATGGACTCGGCGGCGCCGAACCTTCTGCGAAGCAATGCTTCACGGCCGTACCGCAGAGGGAAAGCCCCGTCTCATCCTATTATTCCTATTAGTCATTATTCATAAGTTAGTAGCTTGTTATTTAGTCTTAATCGCAAATAGTGATAATAAACGAATACAAAAAAACACACACACATATGTGTTCAATAGCTGAGGAAGTTGAACTATTAGAGAATGGTTTCTTAGTACGAGCGTCCTTTCTCTTCGCCTTTGACCTGAGAGTTGTTGGATCAGTCCTGACCGACTGAGTGATTAGTCATCAACGCACAGGTCGTGCATTATATGTACATCATTCAGCCCTGCATGTTTGGTTCTCGAATGATTGAACTAAAGAAACTTGTATGTATTCGAAGTGTCCATTAATTCGGTATATTTCTTAGCACATTGCTTTGAATTGGTTTTACTAAGCTAAAAACAATTAGCTCAATTGGTCGAAATTGTTCATCTATCTTTTATTTTGTATTTATTGACAATTGATCAAAGAAAACAATTCATCGATTTGATAAGGTATACAAAATTATATTGAAAGCGTTTGGGACAGACATTTGCTTGGCGCCATATCCCAAATAATACAAATAACCCTCGTCTATGTGCGTGCATATTCATACGAGTATTTATCATAGAAGTGTGTCACAGCGTCTGTCACTGCATCGATTGTTTTCCCTCTGCTGCTGCCTTTTCTACAACTGTCTGTTTCCACTCGAATGCATTCAGTATATCAATTCCTTTGACTGTTTAGCCATTTTGCTCTAAGTGTTTTTCTTCACCCTTCTCTGCAGACGTTAGTTATATCATCTTCTTTTGTTACCCAGTCTGAGTCTGAGTCTGGGTTGGAATACAAGTACGCATATGTGTGAGCAAACTGCTGGCATAAATATTTTAAATGCCTTTGCCTGAACTATTGGTTGACTGACTGACTGACTGACTGATTGACTTCGTGGCTGGCTGCCTGGCGTGGCTGACTGTGCTCCGCTGTCAATAATGTGCATCTCTTGCTCACCCAATAAACAATAACAAAGCATTCGCATTCACAAAGCAACAGTTGAAAAATAAAATAATATGCTTGCAGATTTTTTATCAGCATATGCATTTATTGCATGTACTTATTTATCAGTTCATGTTGATGTTCATCGCTTTATGTTTTGTATGACTTTATTGCGACAACTGTGTTATTTAAGCTGATACAAATAGTTTTTAAATGAAATAAGAGAGGATACTAATATACTCAAGCAGAACTGTAAAAAGAAAGAAGACTGTAGCAATAGGCAGAGAAGCAGCTTCCTTCACTCAAATGATGCATGATACACATTTGCATTCCAAGAAATCTACTTCAGAGTGAGAGACGGAGTACAAATAACGCTGCTTGGCTTGCAAATAACATATTGTTAGAGCCATTATTTCCTCAACGTTTTCATTTATGTGTATTTATATGGAAGCTATATGTTATAGTGGTCCGATATTTATGAGTTTTACATATGAGCAGCCCACAGAAAGCCTACGAGGAAAACAAGAAGTCGATAACTTCAAAACTGAGAGACAAGTTCGCATAGAAACAGACAGACAGACGGCCATGGCTATATCAAGTCAGCTTGTCATGCTGATCAAGAATATTTATACTTTACGGTTTCGCATGTGTTTCCTACTATGCGTTACTAATGTCGTGACAAAAATCTGCAAGGGTATATCACGAGAGAAGGGCTAACTTCGGGTGCCTTTGCGCAAATGTGTACTTAAATAAATGTGTAATCACATTTACAACAAGGTCAGGCATTACTTCTCAGCAGACTCGTAGACGGCAGTGTGCAGCGAAGGTCTCTATGTTATAACTATCTACAAGTACTTTGTATATACATATATTTATGCATGCAATGAGAGACACAGAGAGACAGGCTAATTCATGATCCCTGTCGCACTCAGCGCAAGCAAACTCAATACTTTTGTACTGTGGTCAATTTATTTCTATGGCAGCTCAATGATATAGGTGTACTATTCAGATCAAATTCAGTTTAAGAGTTCATTTTGAATCAATCGGTTATATGGGAGCTATGAGATTTAATGGTCCAATCCTGACGATTTTGGCATATGAGCGGTTTATGATTGAAGAGAAAGTTACAGTGAAGATTCCAACTCGACAGCTTTACAACGAAGAGATTAGTTTGCATAAAAATAAACGGACAGTCGAATATACAATCGGACATGGCTGTATTGACTCAGCTTTTCATGCTGATCAAGAATATATATACTTTGATTTGATTGATGAAACATTCATATTACTATTGCTATTTATATACAACTGTTTACATTCAGAAATAAATATTTTGTACTAAAATCGTTATGGAAGAACTTATATTTAAGAATTATATATAAATTTAAACGTTTTTATTTCTTACTTGAGCGAGTAAGAAGCTTAATATAAAGGCACTCAACATTTTCTGTAAAATTCAGTTTCAAGCTAAAGGCCACAACAATTTGGATTTCAATTTATTACAAAGCATAATCAGCTCATTTCATTTGTTATATTTTGAGCTTTTACATTGTTGGGTTTTTTTACACACACAGACAGTGTAAACAGAACAAACTTCCACACATGCATATTCTTTTATCAGCATCTTGTCAACATATTAAGATAATCGGCTTTAATCCTTTCTTGTACAATCAAGGTCAAGGTGAGGGGCGTCAAATGAAAAGCCAAGCCGCTTTGGTCTCAGACAACGGCTCACCTGCCGTTTATACCTTTTGTTGGCAGCGGCGGCAACAGTAAAAGCCCTTTTATAATTATGATGACAATAAACAAGCCAGAGGCATCCCAAGAGCAACCCGGCAGCCCGTCCAGCCTTTTTGTTCCGTTGTCTTTGCTGTGTTTGCCAGGAGGCGGGAAATGGACTTTTATTAGCTACTTTGCCCGGGCATTGTTACACCTTTCATAATGAATTTCTGGGAGGGTAAGAACAGCGGCAACAATGCCAGCACCAGGATCAGGACCGAGGATATTTCAATTTAGCTGCTCAAACAGTTGCCACTTTGACGTTTTGTCGGCTCTGTCTGTTGTCAGCCACAGCAGCAGCAGTAGCAGCAGCAGCAGACGTAGCCTGTTGCCCTTTGCCTTCTCCTTGGAATGCCAGCCGTAAATATTTATGCGCCACAAATACACAAGCAAAAGGTGACGATGTCAGCTTTTTAACAGCTGCGGAATTTGTTGCCTGTCTTTGTCTGTCTGAGACTGAGACTGAGCCGTAGCCGTAGCAGGAGTCGGAGTTGGAGTCGGCGGCTAAGGCAATCTCTACTAATCTGCGGTCGTCGTAAAATGTAAGCATACTTTAAGGGCCAAGGTATGTACATCAAATATTTGAACAATGAATGACAGACACAGATATAAATACAAACAACCCACCCAAAGCCCAAGTCTAAAGAACAAGCAAAAGCACAGGCACAAGCCCAAACGGGCCCCAAGTTCAGGCAGTTCATCAATCATAGAAAATGTTTATCGCATTGAAGTGTGTGGCCTATAAATGAGCTAAGGCAAAAGATACCCAAAGATTTTCCCTGCTGTGGCCTTTTAATTGTTCCACTGGCAATCATTTTTCATCGGGCGCGCACGACTTTAAAGGCGGCGCCAGCGCCAGTGCCAGTGCCAGGCATCGTCATAAGACATCAATTGGCGTCAAGGGGTCTGGGTCTCCATTTCCACTTCCACTGCCATCGCCTCCCCCTCTGTGTGCAGCGCTTTAAAAAGATAATCAATCTTGTTTAATGGTTGTCCGCACGATTGAATTATTACATGTGTCAGCTGCGCGTGAGTTATTGATATTATGTAACAAATGAAGAAAGCGCCGAAATAAAACTCAACCATCAAATAAAATACATACACGAGTAAAGTGCAGCGCAGCACACACACACACACACACACAAACACACTCAAGCACACACAAACACGCATGCACTCTCACTCAAATGGAACGCAATGTGGCATACTTTTAAGCGCGCCATAGCCAAAAAAATGCGCACAGCGACACAATCAGAATGTGCAACCAGTTGCATGTCAATGCCGGCAGGTGGCGCTGGCGCATCACTAACAGAATCCCAAGCACTTTAGGCAAAACAAAAACAACAAACTCAAATTCCCAAAATTGCTTCAAGTACAACATGACACATAAAATCGATGGGCGAAAATTCACAAAAAATATATATACACACACACACACACATACGTATATATGTCAGTATATTGAAAAGCTGGGAAACACCAACGTGATTTGCATATAAATAAATGTTGTCTACTTTTTTTTCTTGTTGTTTTTTTTTTTTTGCAGCTGACGCTGAATTGGCGAGGAAGGAGGCAAGCTCTAGAACAGAAAAGGAATTGAATTGAAATGATGATGTGAACTGAGTGAAAAAGGATTGTTTTTAAATTCTGCCTTAATGCAGGAGTGGTGGTGTGTCAACTTGCTACTTATTCGTGTGTGTGTTCTGTACTTCGACTGCGATTTCAAACACGATTAGATATAATTGAGGGCAGCAAGTGTGCAAGGGAGTCAGATGTATTGGGGAAGCTGGCGTTGAAAGTAAAAGTGCTAGAAGTGACAGTTCAGATAAAAGAATGAAAAATCTATCAACCGTAATGCCAATTTACCAAATGAACATTTACTTCACATGAACTAAATACTCGCATTGCTGTTACTTTACCTAATGGTAATTGCATAATTGCAAAAACCTAGCATATTTATAGGGTGCTGTCCAGGTTCTTGGTAAATTTCCAAAGACTCTTAACGAAATTACTCTTACCCATCGTCCACTATCTCAGTGGACTCAAGCAGAAGTGTGTGGATGCAAATCGGGCCCCTTGGCATTCGTTTTGAGGTTTCTCTTGCATCTATAAATTCAGATGTTTAGACTTTCATTTCTCCAAATCTATAGTGATTTCATTGAAAGCCTCCTATGTAATGAATTTGCTTAAACTAAGGCGAGTTCTTAGTGCACTCTCACACAAATATGAACTCACTTGCTGGTGGAATTTTCCAAAACAGCAACTAATATTTTGACACGATATTCTGATATTAGCTAGCTGGATTTGTGCTTATTTCGTCAGTCAGACAGCACAAAGAGATTTATATCTATGTATAGATAACATGGTAATATGAATCGCGCAATATAGGACTCATGGGCTTAGAGCTTAAAGAGAAAAGAACATCAAAAGAAAACACATACTCAATTATCATTCTATATTATGTTTTACATTGGCAGACAGCTTAAATTTTCTGCTCTCTCTCTCTCTGCCACATTAGTAACTTATATATATATATACATTTATACATGTGATTGTGTATGCCTGTGTATGCTTAAATTTTACAAACACAAAATAGAAGCGCAAGCTAGGTGTGTGGTTGGTTTATTATGCAATTTTTGGTTTAGTACGCATACGCCATGTGGCCATGTGCGGCAAGTGCACTGCCCTGGCACATAAGCATATTTATATTGCGGCAAACATGTAATGGCATAAATAAATATGCCATTCTCAATTTTCCCAGCTGCATTTGCATAATGCAAGTAACCCGTTTTCTGGTCAAAAGTCGAGTGTCGGGAAATAAGTACACAACTGTAAATTCTGTGCTTGCCATAAACTTTAATTGACCTCCAGGAGTTTATAATTCAGACATTTGCTAGCTGGCTGCACTTAAAGCCAAGCAACAGGCAGTTGGCCAGCACCTTTTACTCGCTTCACTTTTCGTTCCAAACAGCATAAAATAACCAAGCACTTGTTTCCTTATACCTCCCCATCCCTGCCCTGCCCTGCCTTGTACACTGACAGCCCTTTGCTTGTGTGACGACGATAAACAAGAGACAAGAGCCGTAAAGCAAAAACAATGCGAACTCACAAAGCATTTGCAGTTAAGGTAAGCGTAGATGATGCGCCTCGTCCTCGTCGGACGATGGCTGAGCATTTGAAGCATGTCACAAAAAATTCCATTTCACTTAGTGAGAAAATGGTGTCAACTTTTATTTTAGCTTAAAGCCCAAAATAACATTGAATGAAATGGTCCGTTATCGTTTGTGTTGTTTTGTGTTTGCTGTAGATTTCTCTATTTTTTCCCCTGTCATATTCTACATTTTTTATACCTCTTAGCAAGGGGTCTTACAGCTTTGTCGAGAATCCTTTGTCTATCCATACAATTTGCACCAAATTTGATTGTGATATATATAGCATCGTTATTAAAGTAAATCACGCTATAATATTGTAAAGAATCGCCTCTATTCGATTGCTAAATTAAGACTGCAAATACATAAAGCAGCGGCTCGACTGTCACTTGCAGCGCAGCTCTTAAGATTTTGTTTACTCCACAATTGCTATAGCTAGAAGACTCAATTACAATAAAGCTATGCAACAAACCACATTGTACGTTAGAAGATTAAAAAGCCACAGCTGGTATTCATATATATATCGGAAATAACCCTGTTTAAGAATTACGGTATTAAAAGTTCGCCCAGGCCTTCAATTCGGGTTTTATTTTATTTTTATTGTGCTTTTTTTTTGTATTTTGTAGTCAACATCTCTTCACATCGCTTTATCGCTCATTCGCTTTTTCTTGTCCCAGTGAGCGGCACGCTAAACGCTTTGGGGCGTGGCTCCGGTGTAAAACAGCATGAAAACTCAGTCACAGCCAGTGCAAAAACATTTTGACACTAATTTCATTTGCTATATACAGAGAAGCAGCAGCAGCAGCTGAACAAGAAGAAGAAACATCATCAGTTGGGTGTTTTTTCCACCTCGTCCTGCTGGCGTCAAAGGATTTTCCGGCAGAGCAAAAAAAGGTTGAAATAGAAATGTAGACAACAGCAACAAAATGTACGGACAAAAACTGTGAATGGAAAACACATTGAGAGCATTTTGCTTTGAAGTTTGTTTTTAGGTCTTTTCGGTTGGGATAGACGACACGTAATCCTTGCCAGCGATTGGCTAAATAGAAATTAATGCCGACTGCTAATTAAAATGCCACAAAACACCTTTAAATACTCGTTTAGTGCCGCATATATATGTATATTTAATAATTAACATATTTTTTGTGAACTTTAAACACGTTCACACCTGCACAAGAGGTGCCAGGGGACGTCATTTAACGCCTCGCTTAGGAGGGCCACAAAAATTAACTGCCCTAAAAAAAAGCAGTCATCGTTTTCCAGCAAGGCGGAAAACAAAGGGAAAGATTAAAGCAAATAATGGCGCTAAAGCGACAAAATGCTTTTGGGTGTATAGAAAATTCTTAAGCAATTATGCGTAATAAATTGTTAGCTTTAAATATCTTAATTATTTGCAAAGGCTCTGAAAATAGTTATAGCGTTTTTAAATATGTTCATTTTACTAGAATTTATTAGAATTTGTTAGAATTTTAGTAGGAAATTCAAATATTTCACATTGTCCCATCTATTTTAGATGATTTCATTGATGCAGGTTAAGAAGGGGGCTTATAGTACATATATACTTAGAATAGCCCATCGCATTCCAATAGTTTTTATAATGAAGTATGTTCATCGGATAATGGTTTGAGTTGTAAAGAAGTTGCTTAGCCGGGGTACATCTCTCAGTCCACCCAGGGCCCCTTACAGAGAAATTTGTAATGTGGGAGGCAGCTGAGATAAGAGTGGCGGAAATTATGGCCGTAGAAGTTTGGAAAACAAAAGGACACGAAAGTTGATATGACCTTCATATAAAATCAGCTTTATTCTCTAAATTTTATGAAACTTCCTAGCCTAACTAGTTCCCTTATAGCCGCACCGGCTTCACTGTTAATCGAGCATGAGCCCTTCGGCTAGCTTAGCTGCCACATACCAAATCCAAGCCGCTCCGGAATCATTAAACGCTCGTATGTCAGGCACAGCGACTATGGGCGGACTAGAGCCCTCTGTGGCATTTGGACAAGCGGGCGGAGGCAGCTTGGAGGGCATCGAGAACACAACGGCGAAGGTGGACTCGTCTGCAGATGCCGGCAATGTGGTGGACGAGGCGGTATCGAAGACTCGGGCGATGCGGCGATGCGAGGCGGTGGACGAATCGACGGCGAGGTTCTCACACGATGCTGGGCTGAGACTCTCAGTCCCCACCCTAGGCAATGGGGCCACTGCGTTGATTCTCGCGAGGCACGTCTGCTCACTGTCGGGCTCCGAAACCCAGAGAGCTTTCCTTCTGTTTCAGTCAGGTTATTTGCCCTCGAGGTTGCCAAGCTTTTGTTGCCCGTCGTCATGTTGCTGTTTCGCTATTGCCGATCTCTTGTGTTGCTGCGATGCTGCTGGTCGTCGTGTTGCTGAGCTGGTGCTGATCGTCTTTGGCTCTACTTCTCCTGTGCCCTAAGTTACTTACAGATATAAACTCTAATAAATTGTAGGGAATTCACTTCCTTACAGAGTCAAAAGTCAACTTCAACTAGATGCAACTCCTTTTTAATAAAACACCTATTTTTTAAATTTACAAACTTCTTAATTTTGACTATCAAGTCTTGTCTGTGAATATGATTCTGAATGAAAGAAATGGAAATTCTAGATGAGCTTTGGGTACTTTCATTAAACTGAAAAAAGAGCACTACGCAATGCCTTGCCATGCATGATAGGGAAAACCAAATTAAGTATTAACGCCTGGCGCAAAAAAACTAAGCTCAGAATAAGAAACGTCATTATAAGATTCTCAGAGAGCTGATTTCATAGGACTCAGGCACGCAGAGCTCGGCCAAGGGAAACACCTGTTAATAAACCAACGCACTGCCATGAAGGACAATACTAAATTGAAATAAGAACAACAATAGTGAGGCACATGGAAAATCAAGCAGGACCAGTCCGAGTACTGCTTTAATTGAAAGGGGAAAGCTGGCAACAGGGCAACACTAGATAGATATTCAACTATCGACTTGCAGGTACTCTTTTTTCTTAGTTTTTAATTATGTCAACTGATAAGGAAGCTGAAAATAACATCATAATCTCTATATCATAAGGAATACTATATATTTGATATAAAGGCCTTTGTAGACATCTGCCTGTTTGCGTCACAAACGCGATGACAAATCTAACTGATATCCACTGAAAGTTCATGAAAGCACATGCATATATTACAGTTCCAATAAGCAAATGCAGCCAACAGGTTTTCTTTTTTTTGTAAAATAAACAACAGGATAATACAGCTGAGAAAATAAAGTCATGTATTTGTAAAATGTACATGTACCTGTATTGGCACAGCACAAATTCATGTTCATTTGTAATGCTGATATGCCATTGTGGATACGGTTTTTGGATGCCACCAATGGAAATGTTATTGTTGTCGTTGTTGCTGGGCTTGTGCAGGTGCAACTGCATTGCTGTGGCTATTGACACCACCCCACCTCCTCATTTCTCTACCTTATGTATGCGAGTTTGGAAATTCGATCACAGCTGCACACGTAAAAGACATAAATCACCTCTGGCCCAATGCCCACTGAGCAGTTGAGTTGATTTCAAGCCATCGGGGCAGTAGGGCGGACTCGGGCCACAGTTACCGACTCCCGGCCTAGCCTGGTGTCTATGTTGTGGAAGTGAGCTTGTGTGTGTGCGTTTGTAGATATTCCCATTGATATTCGAACACTATCTGCTGCCTGGCAGGTGTGTATGTGTGCGTCAATTAACTTCAACGCCAGTCAGTCCATTGTGCTCGTCAAGGGCTCTCTGCCAGGACAAAAGCGCTGCAGCAATTGATTATTGTTTTTGCTTGACAAGTTATGCCTTAATCCATCTAGGTCATCAAATTAAATAATTTAATTATAAATAAATGCAGCTAAGGCGAATATTAATTTGTATATATATTGCAAGCAAGCCATGTCTTTAACTCATTATCTCCATAGATCAATACATAAATATTTCCAAACTATATAAATATATACCCTTCCGATCATTCCAATTTCATTAAGATCGGATAAGAACTGTAGAGAAAATCGCTAAAAAGTTTTCAAAAAATATATTTATGAATGGATATTATGAATATTTGCAATCAAACATACATATATATGCAGAGAACTACACATTTATCGTGCATACATGGCTTAGCTGTATGAAAGATAGAGAGAGAGAGAGAGAGAGAGAGAGAGAGAGAAAGACATCACTCTGCTGGGTTGTAAGCATGTGTACACCCACTTGCCAGAACATGCTATAAGCATTGTTGCCGTGAGCCAATTTGTTTTGTTTTCTGTGGAACCTTTCTCTCTTTTAGTTACGTTATGTAGTTGATGTTAAGTTAATGGAATTGTAATAATAGTTCATTAAATTACAGACTCAAAAATCGGTTTTGTACACAAAAAGTCGTCTGAGTATAAGCACTATAGCGTTCTTACTTGTTATGTATATGCAAAGTTCACTTACGTAACTATCCTTCGTCATGTGCTACTATTATATCAGGGCTCGATCCTGTTAGTGGGATAGTCCTTGTAAAGAGAACTTTCGTTCTCTCTATCTAACATTATGTTAGATGATTGTAGTAAAGGCTCCTATACTTAGAAGTTTACATATCTTTCTTAGCAATGTGGGAGCGAGAGAAGTGTGGTACACAATGCAAATTCTCAGTAGCACTCATGGGTAAGTTAGTTCTTGAAACAACTATTATATTCAAACTATGTATTTATAAGAATCTATTAGGCATGACTGGAAGCTGGATAGTTTAAAATAACAGTCCAGCATTCCACATATCTTTGATGTTAGTCATTTACCAATCAATGTTTTGCGCTATTCAAAAGGGTCGGAAAGGGTTCAGTGATATGCACCCTCATCAAAGGATCTTACTGTTTAATATTTTAATAAATATATACTACTTTCTATTTATATTATTACATAAGTATTATAAAGCTCAAAAGGGCGTTTTGTGATTTTGATATTTGCAAAAATAGAGAAAATAAAGTTCTATTCACTATTCTTTTGTATTCGTTTGTATAAATATGAATGTGTATTTATGTCTATATACTCTATATAATCATGAACACATCATGTACAATTTTCATATATAAAACAAAGCGAGAATAGGCAAAATCTATGTAAGTTATGTAGTAGCTTTCAAATGCTCTAGAAAATAATTTCAGATGGCAGAAGAGCTCACACTAGGCGCATAAATTTGCTTTGATGTGAACAATATTTTGCCAAATACAGCAGAAGTTGACTTTGATTTGCTTTCGGTGGGGAGTCATGTTTGAATTGTGCTCTTGTGCTCTCTAAATTTACATTCGCTCTGGATGCAGGCGAGGGTCTCCTCAGTTTAGGGTAGCTTGTTAAAAAACTGCCGCATACTTTTAGGCTGACACTTCATTTTTATAGTCGCATAAAATTTGTGTATGACAATTGTTTTTGTTTTATTTTTAAAAATAAAAAAATTCAACTTTGGTTGATTATTTTGATGAGCGAATCGCGCTAAGCACAGAACAGTGAACATGACAGGCAAACACATATACACATATACATATGCATATATACATTGGCAACAATACAAATAGAAGCCAGCTTGCTCCTCACACATATTACAATTGAGGGCACATGTCAATGGCTGCGAGAGGCTGAGATAGACATTTCAATGGATATGGAGGAGCTAGGGACAAAATTGGCATATTTGCCATAGCAGCGACGAGCAGCAATTCATTCATTTGCCGCAGACAAACAATCACAGTTGAAATAAGTTAACAGCCCGCACACACGCAAACTCACATACACTTACGCATATGAATGCGCGCATTACCAAATGGAACTGGAGAGAATGGGTGTGAGAATGTTATGGATAAGATGGGGGGAGCAGTGTGTTATGGTTGCCAGCGGCGACGCCAATGCCACAAACAGCGACATATTTTCAAATCAGTGCAAAATGGTAACTTCCGCTCGTTAAGCAAGTGAAAAATTAACTCTCGACTGTAATTTGCTTATGCATGAGAAATGGGTAAGGGATTCGTTTTGAGCTTGAGCTTGTTGGTTGTGGGCGGCAGCTGACAATGATGCGGCTTATGTGGTGACGTCGCTGGCGACAGCAACAATAACAGAAACAAGACCAGGCCCAACAGCAGCAACAACAACAACAATAATAATATTAATGCTGGCGCCAAAGTGCGCGTCTGGGCAGTAAATAAAAATAATTGCCTTCTGCTTCACTTCGTTGTCATTTTCGGCTGCTTGGCTTGAGATGTGTGAGTGCGTGTGAGCGTGTGTGAGTCATAAAAGCGTCTACACTATGAAGAGGAAAGCGGCTTAAAACTCACGCATTCGCATTCCAGCTGTTATAGTAGTTAGTTTGTGCTCTTGTGTATGTGTATTTGTGTGTGTACGTTTGGTAGTAAATGATTACATTTGTGCCTGTTCGTTTTTCCTTTGTTAGGCTGTGCCATTTCGAGCACGCTTTTGTACACCCATCAAGCATTTCTGAAGTTATATGAAATCTTACCTCTAGGATAAAATGATCCAGGACTGTGATGCTTCAATCAGATGTTGAATCTATTTCAAAACAATATTGTAGAATTATCGTCATTCTATCGTCCTAGGCAACAGCTTGTCTAAAAAAACAAATTGTTGATTTCTATTTATACAATATGCGCAAATCTAAAATGTTTGGTGGGTTCTCCCACTTACTCTGATCCTGTCGATTTTAACTGTTAAATGAAACACGTGCCGAGGAAGCAATTTCTGCGCAATCTATGTCACAGGGACGATTCTTCACTTACTGCCGCCCAGTCCTGCGTCCTCTTGTGCCCACTATGAGTACGTTCTATGGTCATTTTTGTACATTTAAAACGCCACGAGGCTCAAACTGAAATACGGTTGCTATGAATGTTGTTCCTGCTCTGCTTGTGCTTGTCCACACTTTCAATTTGGCGACCCTGCTTCCGAATCAGTATATACACGTTTTTTCTTTGGCCGATGCCCAACAATTGGAATTGGTTGGCTTTGGACCTGGCCAAGCTATTCCGTTTTAGTCGCTGTATTGGCGGAAGTTGACATTTGCTCCGGTTGTTGGGACAAACAAACTGAAACTGTGCCCGTGGCGTACTTTGATTTTGAGGCCTGCACTGACCGCCAGGCATGGAAATGAAAAGCCTTTAATGAGAATCTCTATTGCGCTTTCAGCGCTGACCCCAAAACTTTGGCTTTAGTTAGCCATACGCGTCGGCCTCAGATCTCAAGCAGCAATCAAGATTGAAATGTGCTTTTACGAGTACTTACTTCCATATTTTATGCATGTTAGTATCTCTTATTTTCTTTTGTTTATTATTTTTGAAAAGCAAACAACAAAATATACGAGTACGCTTTTCTTGCCTTGCTTTTCTAAGAATTCTCATTATTTTTTCAAGATGATGATTTCATAAAGATTATATTCACAGCGCCACAGCCACCAACATTGCCAAGGCTCAGAATGACCCTCGAATTCTCCCCCCACCTACACATACACATACACATGCACACAGAAGCTGAAAAGTTTTTCTATAAAATGGAAATATTAATTTCCGAGCAAGAAATTTGTTATTTCCGCGATGCCTGCCTGCGCCAATGCGAGACGATGATGACGACGATGGCCGGGCAAGAGTGTGTTGGTCGTGATGGAAGTGGCGGGGGCGGGGTGCATGGGTAAATTTTAATACGATAATAAATGAGTGGCCTGCTTGCTACACTGGCTGTTGCACTTGCATGGGCCTTAAATTTAAGTAATAAATTTTGTGTGGGCGCTGCAACTTTTCGCAGCAAACTGACCTTTAGGCGCTGAAAAGTAGGCAAGGCAAAGTTCTGCAGCATAATTAAATTCCTGCCGGAGATGGAAATTGGTTTGGAATTTGTTAAGTGGTTTGGTATCAGTGTTTATTGCTTTATCTATATATTGAGAGCCAGCAAAACCAACAGCAAGAATCTCCAAAAGCGAAAGTTTAATTAGTTATTTGAATAAATAACCAATCTTGTAAGACTAGCAATTGGAATAGCAATATCACGGCAGTTCTCACAGCATAAAGCTATGTTTGTACTGACACTTCGAGCTAAAAGTCATGGGGTCTCTTCCATGAACATTTTCAACAAATGCTGACAAATTTTGTGGTCTTTAAAAATCAAAAAAGATCGTTCAGACGCCAAAATTTGTGTAGTCCATGATCAGGTTGTGAAATTTTCGTTGAAGAACTTTGACAAAGAGTGACCCTAACTACATACTATACATTACTTTTTTCTTTTACCTTATTGAGGAAACATTATTCAGCACAAATGCATAAATTTCTTGATCAACATTTCGTTACACATTAGTTTTTTTATGACTTTTCGAAATCGTTGAGCTTTGGAACATTGTGAACTAAATTTTTGAGCCGATCAAAAGGTCAAATCAAAAGCTACCAATATGCACGAAACTTGTACGTGTTTAAGCTGAATGTGCTTGAAAATGAGTGCATAACTGCATCAGGCTGAGGCTGTAACTCAATCGCATATCCCTTTGCCTTCACCCTTGGAGTTGCAATTGCAGTTGGCAGCTATCCTTGGTGTACTCACAAGTGTGAATTCATTTGGTTAATTAGACGAGCATTCTGAGATTCCCACAGTGCACGAGGAGAGCTCAGCAATGTAGACCAATATCTATGCCTCTGATTCTCTCCAATGTGTGCTTGTGTAATAGTGTGCAAGTGAGTGGGTGTAAAGAGACAGATTCTAGGCAAAAACCACTTGACCATGTCTTGCATGTGCAGCTCCAGATCCATTGCGGTTGCTGCTTCATGCAGCAGCTCGCCGCAGCAACGATTTCGGTTGCGACATTTAGCATTCTGTAATGGGTTGCAACCATGGGAGACCATGTCAACCTCATTAAACATGAATGGGAATGGCATGTGAAGGCATGCGTCCGAACGTAAGCTGAGGCTAAAGTTGGGAATATGACAAACAATGGCCAGCAACAATTTGCAACTTGACTGTAAATATTTTCAACAAAACTGTAAAAATTGAATGTGCCTTGCTGTGCGGGCAAACTTTATGGCCACAAACACGAAATTCACAAATGCCAACAACAAGAGCACCATGGGTAGCCATAACAACAAGAATAACAGCGGCAGCACAAAGTTTGCCGTGCAAACAAGCCAGGTGGTCGTCAGATGGCAATGGTGGAGTGAAAAAACACGACGACATGGCTGAAAGTGCTAGAAAAGTGAGCTGATTTACATGTTGGTCAGAACGGCCACTAAATTAGAAGTTACTCTGATGCTGATTTCCAGGCAAAAGTGGCGAGTGGTGCGGCTTCCATTTTATCTCAATTAAAAGTTGTCCTTCAGCATGTCAGCAACGAGGCGCGGCAAGGCGCGGTGGC
This sequence comes from Hirtodrosophila duncani, assembly GCA_037043425.1. Taxonomy (NCBI): domain Eukaryota; kingdom Metazoa; phylum Arthropoda; class Insecta; order Diptera; family Drosophilidae; genus Hirtodrosophila; species Hirtodrosophila duncani. The sequence continues at coordinate 1,458,191 of JBAMBM010000820.1, read as the reverse complement.
GAGTTGCTTGGGACGGAGTTCTCCGGCCACTTGAAACTTTATGCCTTGTGAGCCGCAAATGTTCACAGGACACGAGCACGGCACAGAGAACACGCCGCGGAGAATGGCGGCAGGACACACTCATAATAAAGACACACGGTGAAGCCAAAGCAAAAGCTAACTAAGCCGGAAAAAAAACTGCTGAGTCAACAGCAGCTGTAGCTGATGCAATTGCTCCTGCTGCCATTGCCTGGGCTCGCCTTGCCTTGCTGGGCTGCCTCTGGGATGTTGTGCCTGTGCCGCTTGTGGCTGCTGTGCTTGGTAATGGCTCTGCGTCGTCATTAGCATCAGCCTCGGCTTTGGCCTCAGCTGTAGGAGCACAGAGAGCCGGCAACACCTACGCGCTTGTCTGCGGTTGTGCACTCGCTGTGGTCAAGGTGCAGGACCAAGGCAACCACAGCAGATCCGTGGCCACCACTAACACTAACAATAAAACCGAATTTGCGGCTGGGGAGGGGCCTGCGCATGTCTGGCTGCACTAGCCAGTGCAAGCCCCAAAAAGTGTGCTACGAAAAAGCGCACAAATTTAATTCAGTTTGTTTGGCATTTCTACTTTACGCCGTTCGTTTTTTCCAACTCATTTTGCATGCAAATAAAATCGTTATGAATTATTTATGATTACGCTTGTGTGCTTGTTTGTGTGTGTGTGTGTCTGTGGTTCTGGTTGGCATTTGAAAATATTTACAAATAAATTGCTATATAAAAATGCAAGCAGTTCATGAGCATTGAGTTTTTGCTGCCAACTGATTCAATCGTAAAGTCAGACAATGATTGGAATAGTTAGTTATATAAAATCAAAAACAAATATATCGAAGGCTTAAATACTTTCGTTTCCATGGCTAGCAGCCAAACTCGTTTAGGCAATTAAATTTTAAAATCAAGATTGCCATAGAAACAATGGAATGCTAATAAATATTTTGTTCTGTTAATTTGTGGGTTTACAAAAGGTGATCTGAAATTAAATACACACATGCTCTCCTCATATAACACAATTTTAATTGTGTGCATAACTAGGGTTACATAATTATTGAATAGATTATGAAATGAATTTAATCACGAAATAATGCGAATAAATATCCTGATTTTAATGTAGAATTTTACATGGACGTTGCATAATTCCGATAATTTTAAATGAGGCGATGGAAATGTCGTCAGCTCTCTCTGTGGTCGTGGCCAATTATTGAAATATACGTTCTGTTGGAGAGCTAAAACGCTTATGAATTGTTACCTAAACAAAGTCCGCTTATACAATTTTTGGTCTTAGAAACTACGGCGTGAATTTTAGCTAATGGGTACATGTGGTAATTGGTAATATTTACGACCTGCACATGTGGTAACCATAAAAAAGAACGGCTAGGTCTAAATATAGCCTGAGTATAGTCAACGAAATGTTTTGTCTCTTCCTAACCTGACATTTGGTATACAAAAAGAATGCGACTTTGTGCAGTCACCCGTTGCGCTTGATCTTTTATATCATTTTCAAGTATCTCTCTTATGGTTTAAGGGTGTTTTAATGTAGATGTCTTGTCAGTCACAAGTGTGTATTATGTAAACTGTTTCTTCGTGTGGGTACATGGATTGTGTTTCATATATTTACTTATGTATTGTACATTTCTTCGTTTGTGTGGACTGTAGTTCATAGGCTTGAAACTTATATATACTATATATATATTGCTAATAGTCATCTCCGAGCAAAAGGTCCAGAGAGTGAGTTCCCTTGAGCCACCTTTAGTTTTGCTGCTCAGGTTGTTGGGGTATCATACAGCCATGTGATCACTTTCTTTGATGCGGGAACCTGAAGCTGTATGTGCAATGTGGCGTTGTCATGGAACTTCGATGCCTGTACCTGATGCCTAGTCAAAGGCTATGTTTTGGAAGCTGCTTGACACTTTTGTGCCTGTAAAATGGCGACTTTTGGTGTAAATACTAAGCTGTTTTTAGCACCAATGTTTTCAGAAATTGTTCTTTAACCAGCTTACTTAAGTACACATTTGCACAAAAGCACATTTCCGATTTCCATCGTGTTAGATTGACTGACTTATGCGATCGTCAGATGAGATAAAGGGCCTATTTATATGAGCACTGCAAATTGAGTGAAATCTTAAACAAAACTTGTTTCCGAAAATACTTTAAATCTTGTTTATTTTCACAAACCGATGAAAACTGTTTAGTCCAAACAAATTCCAATCGTGGATGATATTGACTTGTGGTAAGCCATATACATTTATCCATTCATAAGCATATTACTTATTATTGCATTTGACTTCAGCCCCTAGAGCTTATACGTTGAGGTTGTCAAGTCAAACGAATGTCATTAACATTTTCATAAAGTTTTGTGGATCAAAATATGTTCTCTTGATAACAGCCAAATTATGCTGAATATTGAAGAAAGATAACTTATATGGATTTATCAATTTTAACATTAGTGTGAAGATTTTAGAGACATAACATTTGAACATGATCTTTAAGTTTACATACACATTCAGAATCAACTCGTGAGAGTTGAAATATACATTTGTAAACCCTAAGCTTTTGGCTTATTCACAACATTAATAATTCAGTTTTTCTCGCCAATTTAAAATCGCGTAATTTTTGTAAACAGCCGTAAACTGTATTATTTCCGGCATATATTTAGAGCAATATATTTCATTATAATAGCCAGCTTATAAATGTTGTACAACACCGACTCCAGCGAGGAGCTGTTTGGGCTGTGTCTGTCAGGTCTCTGTGCCGCACATTGTTATTGTTAATGTTGTTGTTGTTCGTTGTTGATGATTTCGTTGTTATTGTTACGAGTTTGCGGCATGCAAAAAGCAGACAATCACCCAGTCAGTCAGGCAGTCAGGCAGTCAGTCAGAGTCAGTCAGCTCCAGGTGCCAGAGCGATATGTGAGTGAAGTGGCAGCTCGCGTTGGCGTTGGCCTTCTGTGGCATAATGATTGTGGCGCGTTGCGTGATGTATTACACTGGCGTATGATTGTTCATTTCAGGAATTTACACATGTTTACATGCCCCGCCAGTTGGAGGGGCAACCACCCTTCTTACTCTAAGCACATGCAAAAGTGCTGATGCTGATGACGACGAGGGCACGTTTGTTTGGCCGTGATGACAAAGCGTTACAGATTTATGTTTCGCTCTGGAACCCGAATCCGAAAACACACGCATCAACCCCAAAGCAGTGTAATTTGCTTAAAATATTGTTAGTCTTGTGCCACACCGCTGCAGCAGAAATAACAGCCGTAAATATGTTTGTTGATTTGCTTCTAAGCCGCTAAATGGCGTTGGCTCGGCCCGCCTCTGCTAGAAATGGTAAGCTTCAAAACGCTTTAAGTTTGTTATTAATCTGGCCAGGCCAGGCCAAGCGGCTATGTAAACTACTTAACAAAGGCCAAGCGAAAAGGCAGTCAGCCCTTTATGTTTGCCCTTGCAGCATATTTAACAGTTCAGCTTTGTGTTTAATCTTTGACCTGTAAAAATAGCCGCGGCGGTTGAGTCCCCACCATTCCCCCAGCCCCTGCCGACGAGTTATTTGCCTGGACTTCCATTGTGCGTCGATTTCGTTTTCTGACAAAGCGTTTCTTTGGACTAATCGCTTTGCTTGTTATGAAGTTGCCTTGGCAAGTCCGGCGTAATGAAAATTATCCATTAAATGTTTAAAATATGAAATTTGTATTAGAAAAACTTTGCTAACGTAGAAAATTCATGTTGTATGGAACTGTATCAACAGACCGACGATACTGGCTTGTGTTTTATTATTAACAATTGCTTAAGCGAGCGTTGAGCTTGTCAGTTTCAGTCTATGCGGCAGCTTTTGAAAAATGTAATGGCCAAGCGGCGAGCATTCCACCCATTCAACATAGCCCTTATAAATTCTCCTCTCAGAATTGAACAATTTACGAGTCGCAGCTAGAGAAGGCAACAACGTGGTTGTCGCCATCGTCCTCGTCGTCGTCGACAAGTGGGCCAAGCAGGAAAGAATAGCTCGCAACAAATTCTCACATCATGCTTAAGCTGCTTAATCCTTTTAGCGTTAAACGCGGCCCAAGTGGCAACTCGCAACACGCAACTGGCAACTGGCAGCTGGAAACTGGCTACACATTTGTATGGGCCACGTCTGGCATTCTCTTTAAAATGAAGCACAGCATGTGAAGATCTAGCCTCTGGCTTGGCGTGGGCGCGGCTAGGATGGTCTTGGCGCTTTACACGCGTGTAATGTGCAGAAACTGCGCTTAATGCCCCACTAATCCCTCAACTACAATGCTGCCAATTTACGCAAGTGGCGCCTCAGCTACTTCTTTCCATTCTACATTCTACATACTACAATGGGCAATGCCAATGGGCAATGGTAAGGGCAAGGGCGATGCTGGTGGCAATGGCGACGGCTTTGCAGTCTTCTCGCGAACTGTTATGAATGTTACCAAGATGTGGGGGCCAAAAGGGGCCAAAAACTTCTCAAGTTGTATAGCATCAATTTATTTAAGTGGATTTAAGCGGCTCATACTTTTTATGTTTCTAGCAAATCACAAGCTCGCTTTGTCTGTTCATATTGAAAGTGATGGCAGCTCACTAAAATTACCCCAACTTATGCTGAATAGAATTTGTGAACTTGGGGATAAGGGCCATACTTGTTATATGCATAACTCAGCCATTAGGCAATGCTATATTTATATGCTTTACAAAATGTTATTATTGTTTATTTTGTCAGTTTAGAATGGGCAGAAGGAAGACGATATTACACATAAGTTTCGAGAAGTTGCAGCTTAACATGAAAGAGATACACTGCGGGGACTCTTAAGGCCTTAAATATCAAGAGTCTGGACAGATTTAAGGCAATTAATTTGGGGTAATATTTAATGTTCATCATAATCAATTCAAGGCAGTAAAAGCTCCGCATTGAGCAGGCCCGCATTCTGAGGGGCATCACCGGCGGAGCCTCCTACATATGCATATGTAGGGACCTTGGGAGGGAACTCACAGGCAGCAAGATACCTCGATAGGCTTGCCAATCACTTCAACAACCTTGCTCGACGTCTGGTGAGAAGACGCGGGGACATCACACGCAGTAATAGCTGCCATGGTCATCCAAAAACTAAGTTTGAAAATTCGGCCAAAAATATCTCGATGTGCCAAATTTATAGTGTGATAAGTATTACATCTATTGACTTGTGACCGATGACAACTGATCGGTCGTTGATGGCCACTCATGGAATTTGTTGTTCTTTTGCTTGTTGGACACTGTGTAATTATTTAGTTGAAATGGAGCGTGAAAATGCAACAAACTTTGTTATTGTTTGAACAAATGTGCATTGCAGTGGCGTTCTCTACTGTCGTTGGGGATATGGATATAAGCGGTAAGTTCCTAAGCGTACTCAGATATATGGTATGTATTTTGAGGATTATGGGTCTAGCTAAATTGGATGTGCGGATATGCACAACGTAATGTAAACTGCGGTTTTGGAAGCAGTTCTTCGGTTCATGTTCAAAGTGGAAGTGGACGAACATCACATCAACCCCACTTAATTTGGAATATTAACATTAATGAGAGTTAATTGTGACTTTTTTATGGTTAGCACATGTGCAGGTCATATATAAAAGCTTATATTACCATATGTACACATCAGCTTTAATCCATCCTTTTGATCTAAGACCAAAAGTTGTAGAAAAGCAGACGATATTTTAATAAAAATTCATTTTGGTACGAACTGAGAAACCCTTCTCACAGTTTGCCAGCTTACGGCACTGGATCGTTGTGTGCGTGTGTGTGTGTGTGTGTGTGTGTGTGTGAGTCCACTGCTCTATAACGTATAGATGTTTGTTGTTGCTGAATTGCGCATATAAATTGCATTTTTAACAAACAAATTTTGCCGCTGTTATTCTGACGCTGCTATTTCTGTTCAAATTTTGCACATTCACGCCACGCGCTGCGTTTATTTTAATTGATATTCCGGTATTTTCGATCTAAATGGGAATTTCACAAAAAACAACAGCAAATCTAAAAAATGTAAAAACAAGTAGAGGCCACTTTACGCATAGTATGTATGTGCTCTGGGGTCTATTTTTTGTTGTTGTCCGAGGCTTCAAAGTCTATCAAAACAAAATTAATTTGCAGAAATTTGTTTGTTTTTGTATTTGTAGATAGGATGAGACGCAGCAGGAGGTGGGTTAAAGGGAATGCAGCAAAAACTCATGCGAAAATTGAAACGAAACACTTGAGTGCCAAAGCACTTCACACACACATACAAACACACACACACATAGATGCAAACACAGACAGCTAGAAAGGTGGAGGTGGGTTTGGGCTTAAGTCGGGTCTGGAGGAAACTTCAGGCCAAAAACTTTGCGAAACCACTTGAAAAGTTATTTACATTTTAAGTTGTTGAGGTTCACACGACGTCGAGTTGTGTTCGTGTCCTTGTGATGTGCCAAATAACTGTAGGCAGGTAGGAGGCACACACACACGTTTATACATACGTACGCTGACGCTGTGCGAGTGTGTATCAGTGTCTATGTGGTCGCCGGTGTCAAATCTGAGGACCACAGCCAAGAGAGGCTTACATAGAAAATCTATTAAATTGCGGTGCCAGCCAACGGAGTTGAAGTTGCCCTTGTCGTCGTTGTTGTTGTTGTTGCTGGTTGTTGGTGCTGGTCGCTGGCAAAGTTTGCAACATAAAACAAACATTGCCGAGATATCCACAGCAGCAGTAGCAGCAGCATTTGCTGAAGCAGAGGATATTCGCGCATCTTGACTGACGATGTCGACGCTCGCTGCTCTCAATGGCTCACTAAACTTTTGAATAGAAGCAGCCGGGCAGAGGCTGCCGGGATTGTAGGACTGTTCAGGCATCTGCAGAGCTGCAATGGCTCGCCTGTGGCTGTTGGCATTGCAGTTCAGCCGGAAAACATAAAAAACTACTTGATTCTTCCTGCTGCTGGTGCTGCTGCTGGAGCGCTGGAGTGCCAAAAGTAAGCACTGTAGCGCCACATAATAAATAAGGCCAGCCGCAACAGGAAATATGGCACTTAAAGTGCTTTAAATAACATTAGAAAGTGTGGCATGGGCGCGAGTGTGTGCGTGTATGTGTGTGTTGTTCCTGTTCCTGGGCTGCCTGCCATCATTGTCGACTTTGTCAGTCTGTTTGAGTTGTGCGCAAATCTTTCAAGTTGTGACAATCTACCCAGGCAAAGGGCAAGGCAAAGACAGCTCTTTGCGTTTGTTAAAGTTGTTCATTTGCCATACTGGCAAGGCAGACTCGCACACAGACAGACAGACAGACAGGCTGACAGATAGACAGAGTGGATATGGAAATCGAGCTGGGCGAGTCGGAGCTGAGGCTGTCTCATTGTTTGTCTTGTTGCTACAATGCATATGACACTTGCCACGCCTGCAACGCCCATAAATAAAACATTCACATTGTGTTGCCTGATGTCTAAGCAAACAACTGAGCAGGAGGAGATCCTGCGCACCGCTCCGATTTGACTTTAATGCACAATCACATTTTATGCAGCGCTGCCTTAGGCAGGCGGCAGCTCTTGCACTTTTCCTGAAAAATGCAAAAAAGCTGTGCAAAGTGATGTTGATGCTGATGCTGGCATCCACTCCACAAATAACATTGCGAAGCCTCAGAAATGCCACTGTTTGCGTTTGCGTTTGTGTTTTTGTTTTACATTGCATGGCCATTTGGTTGTAGATGGTCCTTAATTGTACCTATACATGTAAATGCATGTATATATATGTGTATCCGTGCGGCATTAATCGTTGAGAAAACTCTTGGCTTATTGAAGCACATATGACTTTGCAAGCCAATTAGAAGTAAATGCAAATACATACATAGATGCATATGAGTATTTTGCGGTTTTTCAAATGGCATTTACAGGCCACATCAAAGTACATAGTATAACGTTTATAATTGGATATTCTGCTTAAATTGAAATTTGTAGATCAAGTGCATATTCGATGTTGATTTAAATTGAATTTCCAACCTGAAAAGGATTTGCCTTTTCACTCTTAAATATTTCGTTTTGCAGAGAATTATGATACGTTTTCAATTAAAGCATTAATTGAACTTTGTACGTTTGTTTGTATGGGTCAAATCTTCCAACTTTATTTTAGGAAAGGGATTACGAAAACGATGAAAATGCAGGCTTAGCAAAATGACGTAGTATTAAAAAATTCAAGTGAAACCCATAAAAGTAGGCAACGTTTTTTTAATATTCGTATTCCTAAGACTAATTTTTTTTTTTTTTTTTTTTTTTTTTAAATTTATATCATTATCTTTATATACAATCTGTCCTGTTATGTGGACAATCAGTATATTGTATGGCGTTTTTACATTGGCAATTACAGTACATTAACTTGTGTCGAGTTGTTGAGGAGGGGTGAAAGTAGGTGAGGGGGTGAGTTGGTGAAGGGATGAGGGGTACACACAATTGACAGGGACGAGGACGAGCACAAACAAACACAACACAAACATATATATATACAACACGGAACACCCAGCCCAAGCGCGGGGATCGAACCCGCGACTGCTGTTGATCTCCTGACGTCAAAGGCTTGAGCCTTAGACGCCAGCGCCAACACCAGCGGCAAGACTAATTAATGAGCTTATTGTATTAATGCGATTATATGTAACGGGTAAATGAAAGTATTTTCGAACCTATTACAAGTGCACTGGAATAGAGACACACTAAGCGAAAGCTGGTCAAGGACTGGTCGGATACATCAGCGAAACGCAGAAAAATAGGCTATGGATCTTGGATGAGTTTTTTTGTTTAGTTTTTCGCATTCCTTTCGAGTAATTTCATCAAAGGAATACGACAACAGAAGCCAGGTGTAAAGTAAAGTACAGGGATGTGTTTGCCGATTTTACTTCCACGTATTTATTTCCTAATTTTGATACTGAACTACTAGAAATAGGGTTTTAGTCATCAAGTTTGTACTAATACGACTGCTGCTACTACTTCGACTGCTGCTACTAGCTAATATTACTACTATTACTACGACTACTACAACTACTACTTTTACTACTACTACTATAACTACTACTACTACTACTACTACTAGTACTACTGCTACTACTACTACTACTACTACTATGTCTTCCAAAATTTTTGAAACATTTAGTTAAACCTTGGTTTTTAGAAGTATGAAGAAGTTATCTACGTTATCTCTATCATATCGATCGAATATTATTTGTAGACAAAATAGCTCTTCCATACCATTAAATCTTATATGTGTAAAAAGCCAGCCGCCAATCTCTTAGCGTTGTAGGTTATTCAGTCACTCAGCAGACTTCCATATAAGTATAGAAACACACAGCCAGTTGATTAAACAAAAATACAACAGAAATCTGTACATTTTAATTCAGCAGAACTGCCACTCTACAGCTGATATAGCAAATGCATAGTTTGGCTTCCCTATCTCTTATATAATGAACTACATAATTGCGTGAATTGAAACTTGTTTTCTTACTGGCAAGTTTATAAAGAAGCGCCTGGAATGCCCGTACCCCACACTCAGCCCCCGCACGTTGAAAACTAATGCATATTTCTTTCTTGTGACTCACCAAACTTTTCCTAATTGGGAAAAGAAAAAAAAGGGCGAGGCTGCTATGTAAAAAGAAGCGGATTTAAAATTTGCGACTTTTTGGTTAAAATGCTTTGCAGCCCGGCTCAGAGTTCATAATCTGCGAACCGCAAAAATATTTTAACTGCTGCGACATTGCTGTCGTCATACCGACTCGAACTCGGGAAAAACTCCAGAAAGTTTTCCGTTGAGCACCCTCAAATGTTTTTCCAGCGAGATGCAAGTGAAATCTGTTGACAGTTTGAGGTTGTTAACTTTGGCTCGCATTAGAACAAGTTAAATATTGAAAATGGGCGCCAAGTTATTCAATAAATGTCGACAGAGGAAACAATATATAGAAGTTGTCAGGTGAAGCATAGTTGGTGCTGCTGCTCTTGCCAAAAATTGGCCAAATTATTGCCTTTAACACGCACAACACGCCAACATGCTTGAGGCAACTTCAACTGGAACTGGAGCGATCTTGAGCTGAAGTACCCGCATGTCTCTTCAACACGAATACGAATGCACGAATTTAGCCTTTGAAAGTTTTGGCAGGGACACGTATGGAGGTGTGACCTTCAGTGCCTGGCTTAGATGCCTTTCTAAGCCAATTAATGACAAAGCCAGCGCATCCAAAATTTAAACTTAATTAAACTTTGCGATGCGATGTGCAATGTGCGATGTGCGATGTATGCGCGAATTCAACTTTAATTATGAACTTAAATCGAAAAACTTTATACATATTTACATGGCGCGGCTGCCTCTGTATGCCGCAGTCCCTCTCTACTCCGCCTCTAGCTGGAGTAGCTGGAGGCTTTGACTCTGTGTGGCTCATTCAAACAGACAGTTTGCAGCCATTCATGCCATTCATTCAGAGTCGTCGCCTGCGTCGACTGCTGCTGCTGCTGATGCTGCTGCTGCGTTTATTTATGCAAATTTTTGGGTTGTTGCACTTGCACAGCCTCCCGCCAGTCGAGAGCTAATTAAATGTGGCCCCACATTGCGTCGTGTAGCCATTGAAAACCATTGAGTTGGAGTGGAGCCCAAAAATATGTTTTGACTGCTGAACGAACATTTTAAAGCTTATTAAAAGTATAGAGGCTGCTGTTACTGCTGTTACAATGGCGGCATGTGCCACATATCACGTGCCAAGAGCGGGTAGAGGGAAGCGGGGGTTGGTCTGCAGTCATTGCAGTCTATGTCTATGCATACCAATGCAGTTAGCAGGCAGCAGGAGCAGCCTTTATGACGTCAATGTGTGACTCTTGGTGTGCGCCCCAGAAAGTGTGCTGCTACTTTTAGTGCCTCGTCGACGTCTAGTGCCATAGCGACTTACATATACATATATATCGCAGCTACAATGTCGCTGCTGTCGCTTTGTTTTTTAAACAAATTTCCAGAATCAATATTTGCCGAAAGTGTTTTGCATACCAAATAATTTTCTTTTTTTTTGTAAGCGAACTTTGCGAGCCAAGAGCAAACTGAGGAATACAAAATTTGTAGTGGCAACGGAAGCTAAACAAATTGTCAACAAATGATTTTATTTTCTGGATCTTGCGGGCGATTTGTACACATGGAGAAGGAAAATTCCTTAGCCCGCAGCGGGCGTTTACAACAACAAAAAAAAACAACCAAAACAAAAATGTTAACAATGGGCAACCTAAAGCGCCGCTAGCCGAATGTTGTATACTTTTTGCTGAAGAAATACTGACGGAGGTCAATGTGGCCCAAAGGTGATTATCTAAATCGTTATATGTTTGTTAGCTACCAAATATTTCGGTGGAATATGTACAAGATTTGAGGACTATGATGGAGAATTAAGTACAAGATACTAATTGCATAAGTTGGTTCTGGCAAAACTCGAATGATTTTTAGCTACTTTATCTTTTTATTGGCGTCGAGGCACCGCGCTTTGTGTGCTCGAAGAGAGAAGCTTTCTTAATCCTCGTTACTCAGAATAGCTTGGGTTTTCTTCTAGAAAGCTGTTTCTTAATTTCTTTTCTCTTATTTGTCCCACCTTTTCTGTTCATTGACCTTCTCTTTCCTCTGCCTTTTACATATACATCTCTCTCTCTCCCTCTCTGTCTTCACTTTGTATCAATATAGCGGGTCTCTGGCTTCTCTCAATTCACATCATAACGCTCTATCTACCATCTTATCTCTGCTCAATTATACGTCTTCCTCTTCTTTCTTTACCCAGTGGTTCTTTCCAAGCTCAATTTCTTTCTTCTCTTCTCCCTGACTTCTATTTGCCTTCTCTTGATCCCCCTTGCTCCACTCGGAGTTGATGTTCCCATTATCGCACTTGTGTCCCTCTGACAGAATTATGCCCTGCTGTTTGTTCCATACTCATTTGAATTCATTGTTCTTGTTATCTGTTTTGACTCGGCTGGCTTTCTTTGATCTTATATCGAAACAAGAAAGGCAGCTTAGGTGCTATCTTTGTTTTATGTGAATGCAAAAGTTTCTATTTTATAGTCCTGTGTAGCAGCTGTCTCAAAAGTCAAAGGTAAGTACATTGATTTTGCCTCTTCATCCTTAGGAGTCTTCTTCAGATCCGGAATAGCAACCAGACATTGTCCTGATATTGGCCGAAGAATTGTAGCTTGTTGAGTTTGACATACAGGATATGTTTTGCTTGGAGGTTGAAATCTGTCCTTGTGGTTCGAAAGCCATGCGTCCTCATATGATGAACTTATGTGCCATTCTAAGTTCTAAGTTCAGCTATGCAAAACCAGAATAACGATTGGACCTACTAATTTTCTTCCCCACAATGTGCTGCACATTGCCTATGTAAATAAACAATAGCTCAATGTATGTAAGTTATTGTTAAAATATTGACCGTTAGATTTTGCATAAATAAACAAGATGCCAACAAGGAAGAGCCCACAAATCCCCCAGCTCATATTTCATCCAACGAGCTGGCAGGGGTGAAGGCTTATTGATATATGTACGAGTATGTCTACATGTAGCGTGACAGTAGACCGCGCATTTGTTATGACACCCTTAACCTGAGATACTGTGCTCGTCCTTTCTCTTTCTTGGTGCGGCGACCATTGTGTGTTGGCACTTCCGCCAGGCAGTGCAAGTTTGACACGCGCATCAACACGCGCTTTGTCAACCTCGGGCTCAGGCTGAACCCAAGCCCAAGCAGCCAACTGCAACAGGAAGCTCACACAGCTACACAGCCACACGAACGCACACACACACACACGCAGGCACAAATACACAAACTGTTAAAGTTCTGGCTTGGCTACAATGTATGGGAAATTGGTTTCGCTTGGCTGCACTTTGCCAGAAAAACCAATACCTGGTTGGCAGCCAGGCAGCTAGGCAGCGAGGCAGGCAGGCAAGCAGGCAGGAAGTCTTCAGTGACCGCGTCGCTCTCAATAATCAGCTCTTATGCGATCCTACCGACCGCTCCATGCATTCACCCAGTTCGACCTCGCCTGTTCTCGCCTGTTGTCGATGTCCTTTGAACCTACAATTAATTTACTTTGTTTTTCCAGTTGACCAGGCATTAACATTACATACTTGACTTACGTGCGTGCCCGCCGCACACATTAGAGTATGGCCGGGATGGGATGGGGATGGGGATGGTGATGGTGATTGCAGGGAGAGCGGCAGCGGGAGCGGTTGGATGTGTATTGCTTCGATTGCTGACCTGCCATATGCCGGCATTTAGCCATTTACTTACTTTAAGCATCATAAATTATTTTAAGCTGCCTAAGACGCCCCCCGCCCTCCCGCTGTCGTTGTTGATGTCTATGTTGTTACTGTTGTTGCTCATGCTCATGTGTGCGCGTTTTTGTTAGCAATTTTCCTACGTACAACCGGCTTTGGAAGGGGCCAAAATGTTTTGGCAATTATGCCACACCTGCTCGCTCGCGCGCTATTAGGGATCCTGGCACGCCTTTGCCACCGCCCCCGCCAAGGGCAAACGCCTTTATCTCGGCTCTAATGATAGTCATTTTGCGAAGTTGTGCGTTTATTTATTACGCTTTTGTTGCCGCTTTTGCTCTCGTAATTTGTTTATTGTTGAAAAACACACACAATAAATATGCCCATGTTTGTATGTGTTATACAACGTTTAACCATTTTGTATATATTATTTATTTTCTTATTGTTTTTATTGTCCTCTGCAACGTCAAAAGCAATGTTTTTTTTTTCATTGAGTAAATATTTTGCTTTTATTTGAAAATACAGCGGGGAGAGCAGTTTTTCATTTGCGCTGAATTCAAATATGCATCCGCACATCACAGCCACACACAATCAGCAAACATAATATCCTGATCCCTCCCACCACCACAAAGCAGCTGAGGAGCCAAGGCGAGAGCAGATCAATATTCGGTTTGGCTTCGCTTCAAAGGTGTGACAGCGGGTGACAGTTAAATTGAATTTTCTGGGTGCCAAATTAATCCGTGTGCTGTTGCGTTGAATGTGCGATAATTGAAAGGATTAGCTATGTACTGGTGCAAGTGTACTCTGGAAGTGACCAAGATGCAATGGAAACTCAAAAGCAATAGCAGATTTTGGGGGAACTGACTGTCAATCATATACAATTTTAGTTGAAACTCCACTCTCTCACTCACAAACAGATTTCTTCTAATTCGAATGTGTTTTGTATGTATTCACATGTATATGTATATGAAAGCTTGTGTGTGTGTATGTCAGAATGCATGCACAAATTATTTAAAGGTAATTAGCAAGAAGAAGCACATAACACATAAAGGCATAGACGATAGGCTTAACGAGCAGGTAACGAGAATCAAGACATCGATGAAGAAAACCCAGCTTATGCCACAGCGAGCCCAGAAAATCAACAATAATGGCTCGTGGGCTATGCCTATGTATCACGACATCCAGGCTCATGCTGGCCATGCATTATAATGTTATTATGTTTGCATATCTGAGAGAATATCTAAGCTTTGCTAATTGCAAAGAATTAGGGACAAAACAATAAATGCACAAGTGAGAAACACCATCTTTGTCAAAGGCAAAACCTCTGACGCGTTCAGCTCATACGTTCGTAACGCAATGAATGGCAATGCTGCCCTGCCACAACTAAAGATATCCATTGTGGCTCAAAGGCTCATAGGGCATCGTGTTCTCTGCGGAAGACAGCTTTGTTCACTGGGGTTAGTCGGCTTCAGAAAATATTAACCCGAATCAAGCATATAAAATGATTTCTCTATATGTTATGTGCTTAGTGCTACTGCTGAAGGAAATACATTTTAGACTACTAAGTTTTCCTTTCTTTTTGCAGTTCTGCAAAGGTATTTAAGGTTTGCAACTCTTTGATTGATTTTAGATTATGCAGGAAATAAAATGATAAAGCTATTGATTATGGTTCATATTATCTCTCAGAAACTTTTGTGCTTTATAAGGACAATTTCGGACATGATTGCACTCCATATAATATAAATCCATTATTTCTCCAGAGTCTCATAATTGATTTGAATATCAATAGCAACACTTTCGAAGCCTCCAAATATAGCTGAAAACGTTGCCAAACTCTTTAATCAGTTGCTCATTTTAATTAAGCGAATTTTGTACGTGTTGTTTGCTTGTGTTTGGAAATCGGCAAACATAATTGCCGTATAATGCATGGCTAGCCCAGAACAGGTTATATAAATTAGAAATTAGTTAATTTGCAACTGAGTTTGCCCTGATTATGATTGCCAATTGCAGGCGGCTGGACAATGCCGGCCGTGGCATGCCACAAATCAATAATTGTGCGCATAAATAATTCATGGACACTTCTACAATGCATATTTTAATTAAAACCATTGGCTAATTTCATAATTTAAGCATATTAGCAATATTTATGTTTTATATATTTCTGCTAGCTTTTTTACATTTTTTTTCAATTTGGCAAACAATTTAATTGATTTTTCTTTACATTTTTTTGCACCTACTTATTTACTTGTCTACAATTAAGCTTTCCATGTTAATGTTAATTTACCAATTTGTGTGACTAAAATAATTTATTATTATTAATTAAATACACCCAACGCTCAATTGAGCGACGGAGCGTAATTGCCATTTATTTACAAATTTATGCACACATACATACATACATACATACATACATATATTTTTGTAAAATTTTAATAACATATATATACATATATACATATTTGAAGTGACCAACGGCGGCTGCCTCTTCCGCATTAAAGAACATAAATGAGTGCAAAACCCAAATGTCCAAATGTCTACACTGACACGTGTTCAGACATATGGAAATGCCAAATAATTTTCCAAAATGGTTTCAATTATGAGCAAATATTGCGCTGTAATTGTTGCATATGTGTGTATAGGTGAGACACACACACACATGTAATGGCATTTTGTGTTGCGCTTGAACTCAAGGATAATTTAATTATGCTGGCGCATTTAAGTTGAACGAACATCCTGGGTTTACGGGTAGGTGTTGATGTGCATATGTGTTTGTGTTGATTATACATACATAAACAATCATTTAGTTAACTCTATTTGACAATATATTGCAATGAAGCTTGTGTGGTGTTATTTAGGTAATCCGCTTTGTCGAGACTTTTGTGCTGCAATCAACGTGCGACTGACCACAAATTTATATTGCTCTCAGCTCTGAAAATCGTTATTACTTGACTTTGAGATCAATTTGTTGCACTTTTCGATCTCATGTGCAGTATGTTTTCAGTACAGAAACATATGTTTGCTAAGAATTTCCAAGTACTCCATCTCATGGCTTGGGTCCTACGAGCGTATATTCGGAACAGCGAAGATAAGTCGT
This sequence comes from Hirtodrosophila duncani, assembly GCA_037043425.1. Taxonomy (NCBI): domain Eukaryota; kingdom Metazoa; phylum Arthropoda; class Insecta; order Diptera; family Drosophilidae; genus Hirtodrosophila; species Hirtodrosophila duncani. Next base: position 1,441,816 of record JBAMBM010000820.1, on the reverse strand, counting down.
CTTTATATTAACTTTGATTTGGGAGTCAAAGTTTCATCAGAACATTTACTTATCTTCCAGCTTGGTCTGGGTCGTCAGGGACTCTACTGAGGTAAGCCAGGCTAGCGACACAGACTGGAAGCAGAAGGAGTCAATCTGGTAACAAATCTCTCTATCAAGTATTATGACTGCAGTTCTTAAATATTACAATAAAACGCGGAACACTAATGCCTCTTTCTTTCAATTCCATACCAAATGAGCATTATCAAACTGCCATTGCATTCTCTTTGCTTACTCAGAATTGTGAATTGGGATTTAGCTCTTGATTGCTTCTGCTGTTTGTAGCCTTCATTGCTTGCATTGATGGATTTCTTTTGCTTGCAAATATTACATATTTCCACAATGTTTGTCTTCGTTTAAACTATTTGTTTATGCGCTTAACATAGTCAGTTAGAGTGGTGGTTTAGCATCATCAGCTTGCGGACATAATTCGGAATTTCGTAATCTTTGCCATTTGGCCCCGTAAAGGAATAATTAAACCCACACGCTGGTGTTGGGGGGGGGCACCTTTAGGGAAGGCAGAAAGAAGGAATCCGTTTTCACATTCTGACCATGCTGCACACATTTTTGCCACTCTGTGGCTGTCTAATTGATGTAACAAGTGTCTGGGCCATGTACTGCCAGAATTTATAAGTGGCAAAAGAGTCAACAGGGACATAGACGTAGATGTAGATGCGGCTGTGGACGAAGGCAGTTGAAGACGCAGACGCTTGTCAATAGTTGGCCTCGGGTCAAGCCCCTCAATAGCTTCACACTCAATAGCTGCTGGGCAACACGTAGCCAAAGCTGTGACTGGACCCAAACCACAACCAGAACCAGAAGGGCAGGGGCAAGTGGGGCCAAAGCCAGACAAGAAGTGCGCCTTGGCTGTTTGTTGCTTGTAATAAATTTGCTTCAAACATGCAATACCCAGGGGACAAATGCCGACAACTCAGTCTCAGTCGCTGGAGTCCGAGCTGGAGTTGATAGTCTCTGTCTCTGTCTCAGTCTCTGTCTCAGTCTCAGTCTCAGTGTCAGACCGTGTCGATGTGTCTGGCTTTTGTTCCATCCAATGCTGATGATGTCGGTTTGCCGTGCAAAGCCACAAATTGCCACTTGGCCGCTCGCTCGTGCCAATCTGCTGTTATCGCCATTGCTGTCGCAATGGTTGCTGTTGTTATTGTTGTTGCTCTTTGAATAAATCTAAAGAACTAGCATTTAATGTCTATTTGCAGCAGATTAAGATAAAAAGCAGTCGATGACCGGCCGCCATGGAATTGAGCCTGGACTATGGCTCTCCTTTTGTCTCTTCTTCTGCATGTTGGCTTTGCAAGTGTCCTGTCCTGGGCTGCGGCAGCTGCATTGGCATTCGTGCGGCTTATCGATTTTTATGCATTGTCTTGGGGCTCCAACTGACCGACGAATCCCTTTCAGCTGGGAAGCTCGTAACTGCCACAAACAAGTGACACAATCAACACTTGATAAAACAAACACTTCTAAATTAATTAAATTGCAAATATCCTTGAAGCAGCTGCAGGCGGACAGGGGCAGGGAGAAGGGGTCGCCGGCATATATACGTATATTGTTGTCAATGCTGTCGTCAATAGTCGGTGTACGTGGCTGCCCAAAGATAATCCAGGCCATCAATAATGCAAACCATACTCTCTCATTCTCCGTTCACGTCCAAGTCCTTGCTGTTTACTTTGTCCTGCCTCTTGCCCCATACAGCTAGTTGTTGCATGGGCGGACTGGTGGTGCAGCACAATATAGTTTTTCCTCTTATTTGGATCTACTACTTTTCTTTGCTGTCGGCGGCGGACCAAAGATTTTGTCTGGCCCTTGCTGGATCTTGGGCTTAAGCTTGAAAATTAAATGAAATATTTTGCGTCTGCTTTGAGATTTCTATTATTGACCTGGGGGACTCTCGGCTTATGCAAATGCAATCAGAGAACTGCACAAATTTCGTTCAAATAAAACAATCATAACAATGCAAAGGTCCTTTGCGGGGCTAAGCTTCGCCATCAATCAGAGCGAGGCGTTTTGTATTGTTGTCATGTTTTTCCTCTGGCACCCCCTACCCCACGGAATATTCACAAATTGGCCTAACCGCAGACTTTCTGCGGCGTCGGTTATGGCCATGGTTACAATTACAGTTACAATTGTATAAATTATGGAGGCATGTTAATTTTTGCAATTGCCTCAAATTGCTTAATGAGCGGAAGTGGTCATCGTCAGCGTCGGCGTCAAGCGTCATCGTTATAAGCTTCAAGTTGTACATGTTGTGTAAATTAATTGCGGATGGTTCACTCGAATTGGTTTGGGTTCGGGTTTCGGATTGATTTTGTCGAGTTCGGTGTCTACTGTCGGATGTTGGGGGCGTATCCCCCGACAGGTGTGCACCGTATTCATAGCATAATTAATTACAATTAGGCTGCCTCAAGGGGGCTGGGCCTGGGGCCTATTGGGCGCTGTTAATTTGTAAAAGTGTAGCCGTATTGTGCGTTGAAATGTTCAACGCTCGCATGTAATTTATGGGACATCTGTTAAGTGTTGCACATTGTGTGACAAATGGCTGCAAAGTTGCATATGCAGTTTTGATTTTTACCACCCCCCGTCATTCCCCCCAGGTCGCAGACCAAGTAATTAAAACCTGCATACATTGGCATTGAAGTGTCGTCGTCGTCACATCAATTAAGCCAGCAGAAAAGTATGCTATGATTTACGACGGAAACATTTGAAGTGCAACGGTTAAATGTTCAATGAAATTCAAACCCTTTTGGAGCGATGCCTTGATATTTTAGGGCGAAACTACATAAATAGTATACTTGTAGCTAATCAGAAACATTTGATGTACAGTTGGCATAAGAATGATACAATTAAATTTGTAATATTCGCTGTTAAAGTGTATTAAAGTGTCTCTCTAGTTTATATTTGAAGGCACAAAGTCAGGCAATGAAATTGAATTCAATTAGATATGTACTTACACAAAAGTGTGAGTACTTTATGATGGAAGTCATGCAGCTAACAGGATAAAATTTGTAGTTGTAACTGACGTACAATGTTAGTTAGGTTAGTATCGAGACTTTGAGAGAGACACTGAATGCCGATTGGGATGTATGAGATTCTTATGAATAAACAAATATCTTGGCATTACATTACTTAAATCGATTGACCGAAGTTGTTACAACATCACAGCTGTGCCTCCAGAGAGTAAATAGTGGGGAAAGCGTGCCAATGGGCCAACTCTTCGAAGCCGGTGCGGCCCTAGGGACCAACTGTAGATTAGCATGGGGCAATATCTGATTTGTAACGAATGTGTTTATATGACGCAGATTTACCGCAGAGCTTCTGGTGAAGAAATATCCTCGAAACACCGAGGATTCATTTGGCCTTGTCCTGAAACCTTCCAGGTGAAGTCGAGTGCACAGGGGTGGGTGTTATCGCAGAGATAAGCTACCTGATTAATTAGTATCCTGGATCTAGTCTGAGAAAAAAGGCCGACTTCTACCACGTGAGCAAAGAGTAAATTCAAATACAAGAGGCTAGTTTGACATGTTCACCTTGTTACCCCAAAGATAGGCTACATGACGAGTAAACTCTCTGCTTCTGTGTTTCCTGATAACCTGGATTAGGAGGTGGAAGACCTACCGGAATGGCCGAGTTCAGACCTTCACAGTGTGACGAGAAAGATAAATAGCTCTCCAGCCTCTGTATAACAGCTTGGTAGGTGGACATGGTATTTGCTGGGCACATGTCGTTAGTGGCCCTGGGATCTATACCCTGGCCTGAGCATGACGTCCACTCCCTTGGCAAATTCTAATAAACAAATTATGCAATTTTATTTATATTGTTAAAGATATTTATTGATATTTGTAATAAACAGAAGGGTTTCTTCAATTACTATTTCGTGTGACTAATGAACTTTTTAATGGCTTCTGAGTTTTATTGGTTCATCTGCGCATTCTTCAGTATGGGGTTTCCTGGTCATTTTAAACAAAGATTTGTATGCAATAAAAAGTAAATAATATGCTAACTAGCTAGCTGGGTAAGCCGGCTCAAGGTCGTTGTTGGGTTTTTGCTTTTCAATTGGGGTTGAAATACTTTAGGAGACCGTTTAGTTCCGTGACTTCAGCCGCATCTCAGCACCAAATTGATAACAAAAACCAAAAATTTGAAGCTAGGACAGACTCTTTCAAGACCAGCCAGAGTCTATCATCAGAAGTCTTGCTGCCTAACAACTCAATTTGAAGCATAAATCAGTTTCGGCTAATCAAAAATTAATTTTTTATCTCTTGCTTTTACTTTTTTTTATTGTTGCGTTTTCAGCCAAGTTTGCTTTTGTAACAATAGCTAACTCCCTTTTTCATGGCGTTTAGCGGATAATTCAAATTGGTGGACTCGGTGTGGAGAGTGAGTGGAGTGGAGTGGCGCAAATTAAATTAGTGTCAAGAAAGCATTTTCAGCGAGCGTGAGTGAGTGAGTGCCAGGGCGTGTCTGTGCGTGCCTGACACAACCGACAAACATAATGACCACTAGCCAGGCCAACGCCAAAGCAACGGAGCAACGGAGCAACGCAAAGCAAAGCAACAGAAACAACGCAAAAATTGTATGCAAATTATGCTTGACATTGTTTCAGCATACTTTTTGGCGTGCGCACCAAGACAAAGGCTGACATTTAGCCCAAGGAGAAAGAGAGCAGACCGATATGTACAGCGCAGCACAACGCCAGCAACAGAAAGAGAAAGTCGGTTGAAACTTTGTGACAGTCATTTTTTATACTGTCTTCTTTTTGTTTTTTTTTTTTTTTGGCACGCTTACAGCGGAAACGTGCAAAACTGGCAAATTTATAATGAGCCGCGGGTTCAACGCCGCCTGGCAGCCTGTGGCATTACTCCTGCAAATGCCGACTTCTGTGTCCTGTGTCCTGTGTTCCCGTGTCTGGGGCGCACTAAGCGCATTTGCTGTAGCGCCTTTGCTCCACACAGCCCGCAGCGCACAGCTCGCAGCCACAGAAGTATGTCTTAAGCCGTGGCCTCTGGCTCAAAAGGTTGTGAAAGGTTTTCAAGTTTGTTTAACTGGCGCTGCCTCTGAGGCTTTATGCTCCTGGCTAATACCTGAAAATGCTTTTAAGCGTTTTCATACTTTGATTTATTGGCTGGCACACTCCACTCACATATTGGAAGTTTATTGCAAAGGCATTTGCATTTCAAATATGCCATGGCTGACTACACAAATTGATGTATGACCATGGCTGGCGCTGTGTCTGCGTCTGCGGTTACCGCTCTGCCCCCTGCCTCAGCCTCAGCCTCAGCCGGGCTGAAGCTGATGCCATGTTGAACGCAATTTATTGCATTATTGATATTAAAAGCCGACGGGCGGCGCTCGAGCTCGTTCTACATTTAAATTTAAATGTAAATGCTGAGCTGCCATTGGCTGGCCGGGACCCAGGCCTGGCCGCTGCATTTCAATTGTTTTTCACGCATAATAAATGCATTTCCGCGCTTAATTACGATAACAGAGCCATCTTTATGCCATAAATAAGATAACGCCTCGCCTGCCCGTAGGCCTGGCCAGCTGTTTGGCAAATCCAACAAATTCAACAAGCAGCAGTTGCAGTGTGGCTTTATTAAATTATGCAATGCTTTTTCCATATTTAGCTGCCAACTTTTGTGCCAAGTAATCAGTTTGCACTTGAAAAACAACCAACGGCGGCTGGGCTGGCGAAGATCCCCAGTTATGCCCAAGCCGTTGACAAGTTGACTAACTTTTAATGCGGCTCACTTAAAACTTAACGCCGGCTGCAGCGACAGGCTGCTGTTCGAGCTGCCCTTGCCCAAGTTAGAGAGTTCATCTTATTAAAACTCTGATGACATCAAAGCGAAATTTACATGCAAAATATTCGCCAATTATTTATGTAGAGGAATTTTTAAATTTTCTAACAATTTTGGTATGTTAGGAAAGTTTACGAAAATTAAACCATTGCGTCAAAATTATTAGTTGTCATTCCATTCAAATCAAAAGAAGTTCCACGTCAGCTCACCAAATTGAAACTGTATCCGACAACTCCATGTCGATATATCTACGTCCCTGCGTCTGTCTGTTTCAACCACGAGATCTGAGAAGTTTTAAGAGCTGCAGATTTGAAATTTTTACCAGACCTTTCTTTTGTGTGCATGCTGGTGAAGTTCGAGATTCATTCTGATCAGAAAACTATATCATTTAGCTCCCATGTAACTGATTGTGCCAGAATCATCACTTAGGAACATTAAATTTCTGTTTTTCATCCATATCAAACCAAATTTGGTATCCATTTAGTTTTGGCAACACATTTTGGATGATTCACATTAAAAACCATCAAAACACCTCTTTCATTCTTCATTTACTTCAATTGAAATCCATTTTTATGAGGTTGTCGTTAAAATGAAAACTTCGCTTATGAAATGAAAATTGCTCACCTTCTTAATTCACCCATTTATTTGTTTGCCTACTTCAAGTCGCCTCGCTCTCTAAGAGAATACAATTGGCCGTTTATTTGCATTGCCTTAATAAATTTATTACATTCGGTGCATTGTTAAGCTATTTTATGCCTCTTTGCTATGAAATGATGATATTAAATAACAGAGACAAATGCTATTCATATAAGGCGACACACAAGTGTGTGTATCAGTTTCATTGACTCAGTGCAGCTATTCAAAGTTAACAAAGCAATATAGGACATAGCTCTTAATTAAACTTGCACGAGAATTGTTGTTTGCGTCAGGATGTGTTGCTGATAAGGCTGAGTGGAAAGTGGAAAGCACTTAAGACAATGCTCAGTCAAACACACAAACTGCTTTCCATCTCCAGGCCACAAATGTGCTAAAATGGTCTCATTCGTTTAGAGCAATTCTAACAGCATTAATGCCCACCGTATGCAAACAGAGGAAGTGGACGGTGGCGAGGTAAGTGAAAACGTTACTGTCACAGTTGCCAACGCATATGAACAGTGTCAAGTGTGTGGCCAGTGTGTCCCGGGCACAGGGAACGGGAATAGCGACTCGGTGGACGGGCATGGCCGGGCATGGCCACTTGGACACATGTAATAATTCAATTGTGTGAACATCTATTAGGGAAGATTGATGGCCAACGGAGGGCAATGAGAGAGTGGAGAATGCCGTTGCCGTTGCTGTTGCCGTTGCTGTTGCTGCATGAGTTGGCATTACCTCCTCGCATTGGCCACTTTGCTTGTCCTCGTTAAGCTGGTCAGCTGTCTGGGTCGGGGTCCGGGTCTGCGTCGGTGTCTGCTTCTGTGTCTGTGCCTGTGTCTGTGTCCGTGGGTCGACAGAGAACACACAATAAATAAATAATAGCGCGACTCGGCGAGCCAGCAGCAACAGCATGAAGTACACCACGTGGGCAACTCTCGCATCTATCATATAAGCCGTGCAGCAACAGCAGCAACTCACAGTCATTCCGGATGCCATCAGCGCTTCCTTTGACAATGTCGTCACAGTCGGAGGTGTGCCAGTGCGAGTGCCTGGCTCTTGAGCTGGGTGCCGATGTCTGGACGCTGTTTCTCGTTCATGTTCGATTTTCATTGGATCACTGAGTCTCGCATGTCAAAATAAATGGTCAAGAATTACAGAACAGGATATGCGCTTATACCCCGGACTTTCAGAGTAAGTTGGACATTACAAAACGAGTTCATGATGTACATATATTTCCTAAATTACTTTCATATTTTGAGAGTTGCCACTTTGTCATTGTCTAGACATATGGTCTAAGATGTCCTTAAATGTTCTTTCTATAAAATTACATTTTCCAAGTTCCAGGAAACTGTTATCCAAATACTTCTGCTGGCTTGCAGAGAACTTTGAAGTCGATTCCTCGCAGTGCCCCTTACATCGCATCCAGCAGCAATGCTTAACAGCCAGTAAACCAAGTATGGCTGAAATTACAAACATTTTCTATCTGCGAGGCTGACTTAAAACTTAAAGCGATGTGTCTTTTAAGGTTATACGGGGAGTACTGCTGCTCCACGGCGGGGAGAACAGAACGTTTTGGCCGCGTTGCCGCCCTTTATGGCAATACGCTTGAGTGCCTCTTCACTGGCTTTAAAAAAGAGTGCGATAACTGGAAACAAGCTGACATTTATGCAGTTTGCCTCACAAGCCTCCAGGCAACTGCTCAAGCACATCCACACACACACGCTCTGTCACACACACAGAACACAGAGACAGAAAGAGAGTGCACATATTTTGCTGTTTCAGCAGCGTCGGCCCCAAAGCCAATACAAGGCAACTAACGAGCTTATTCTAGACAGCAGGAGCCGGAGCCGAAGCCGGAGCCAGAGCCAGAGCTGCAACCAGACCAAAGCAGAGCAGCCTGGCGGCTACATCACATGCATGATTGACTGCGCAGTTGTGCAGCACCGACTACAAAACAGATACTTTCCTATTCACGCTCCCCGTCCCCCCCACTCTATCGATTGTCATAAACTTCTGGCACATGTCTTGAGTTTGCACCGTCTTCATTTGTAAGTTTGATATGCTCGAAGTTGGTAGCTGCAACAATTGATAACTACATCTAGGCCAGCGGTGCGATAAGTGAGCCAATTATGTCAAAACTGAGCTAATTATGGTGAGCACGATGAACGTGGCGTATACGCAATGTCAAGAAGCAGAGCGCAGCCATTGGCCAGAAAAAGAAGAAAGAATGAAAGCTGATTAATAAGAATTTCATTATAAACTCTGTCGAAGGGGGCAAAAGTCAAAGCACAACAACAACAAGCAAATTCTCATCTCACCGGGTTTCTGCAATTAATTAAAAGTTGCTTGCAGTCTCAGTAAAAGGGATGCAGCAATAGTTCAAGGGGGATTGGACTAGAATATGATACCAGAGCATCGGTTTTTAATAAGCTGTACAATAATAAACAAGTTATTATTAAAATGAAGTAGTTAGGCTGGCTTGCTGGCTGGGTATTCAAGCACAAATGTAATGCTCGTTCCTAGCTAAAATTGTTTATACCAATTAGAAAGCCAGGGCAAGTTAGAGTCGGTGGCGGGACAAAACAGAAGCTCAGAACGATTTGGCTGCTAAGCAGCAATATTTGTGGGCCTGAGAGTATATAAACTGGCTAACATCTTTGCCTGGGAGTCTGTCGCTGGCTTCGGCTTGGCTTTATCGACATCAAACGATGCGACAGGCAACAAAAGTGGCAATTAAAGCAAGCAATTAACAGACAATCAAATTGAGTGTATCATCATGTTGTCTGTTGTGTGTTGTCTGCTCTGTTATTTTATGTACGGTCTGTGTGTGTGTGTGAGTGTGTGAAAAGCAAAGCGAAAACATGTCGATGGCAAACAAGAGAATCCAATAAAATGAACTTGTCATAAAATTAACGCATTTATAAAGCAAACAATGCGAGATTAACAAACGCAAACGCCAGCAACAACATCACAACACACAGCACACAGCACAATGTCTCATCGACATTCACATGGAACATTCGAAAGCCTTCGAACTAAAGACATTTATAGGCCATTTTTATTTACATGCTGCGGACGAGTTGCGTGCGAAATAACTGCCATTTAATTTGCACAAGCGTCAGTCCCAGTCCCAGTTCCAGTCCCAGCCTCAGTGTCAGTCGCAGTGTCTGACATCCTGTTAAGACAAATACCAAATACAAGGACAAGCGAGTGCGCGGAAGGCGGGCCAGAGGCAGCGGCAGTATTTGTAAGCTGCTGTTTATGACAGATGCCACTGCCAAGTCGATGTCGAGTCAAAGTCGAAGTCGAAGTTGATTCGAGACGTGAGTGCTCGTAAAATTAAAATTTACCCACGATTTGCCTTGCATGTCATTCTCTTTACACTCACCCAAGATGCCATTCTTAGCATTGTAAAGCAGTTTGTGTTATATAACATACAGATAATATTGCATTATTCACAGCTGGCTAACTGGTTAGAGTTAAAAATCTGAATTCAGTTTTATGCAAATATGAAAAACTATATAATTATTACGATTCTGGAGTCTTAAGTGACTTCGATCACAATTTTTATACCATTCACAAAAAAATAATTGATGGTGTATGTTTATTTTGTCATGAAGAAGCTTCTCCGATTCTATAAAGTATATATATTCATGATCAGCGTGACAAATGGAATCGATATGACCATGTCCGTTCGTACATCTGTCCAACTGTCTGCTTTAAAGATACAAAGATACAAACACCTCAGAGATCTTAAAAGCTACAAAGCTGTCACCAGATGCTTTCGCTGTCTGCACTCTAGTTACGTTCAAGATTCATCCACATCGGACAACTATATCATTTAGCGTCCATATAACCGATTGTTTCGGGTTCTTAAAATTGGAGATACTCATTCTTATATAACATTTAACTTTCCCTTCCCCAAGGGTCAAATAAATTTGTAAAGCTTCGACTACTTTTATTCTTGGTCTGCATGACAAACCGGTTCGATAAAGTCCTGACCTCTGCGAACCCCTTTCTCCATTGTATAAAATTGAGATTTGTAAACAATTATTTTATATTGTATATTATTTATGCTATTCAAACCTGTAATCATAACATTTAGTCATATACATATATATTATACATTTGCTGTTATTGTAGTTGCTACTCCTGGTCCTGTTGATATTGTTGTTGTTATTGTTATTATAATTATTGCTGCTATTGCACAACAGATGGCGCAGTAAGTGCGCCTTTGCCTTTGCCCACAAATTACTGCAGCCAAATTGATCGATTGTCTGAAAGAACATTCACGTTGAGGGGGTGAAGTGTCGAAGAGGTTTGGTTATGGTTGCCATTCATGTGAAGGGTGAAGCAATGCGAGGCGAGGCGAACTAGAAAGAGTGAGAAAGAGAGAGGTTAAATGGGTAGCTTCGAGTGAAATCTAGAAATTGTATGATGCAAGCAAGGCAAAGGGAAAGGCAAAGGCACTGAACTGTAGTAAATGATTTGTTGTGTTTTGTTGTTGCTGGTGTTGTTGCTGGTGTTGGTATTGCATGCCATAGACACGCACACAAGCGCACTTAAAAGGTACCCCATAAGCATACGTATGCTTACACATGCACACACACACACACACCGATACGAATTGAATTAAATTGGATTCGTTGAGTTTGTGTAAACAAAATTTTAATGTCTTTTCGCTTTTGAAGTCATTCACTCAAATACAGAAGGAGAGTGGCTGAGAGACAACGGACGTGCGGAGGAGACGCCAGGATGTTGATATGTCTGACATAAATTTCATCAACTGTCTAAGTTAATGACAGTAAATTTGTTTGAAAATTGCTTTAAAATGGCAGGGCAACCAAGAAGCGCAAAAACAGAGTCAGCCAAACCAACCGACTTACACAGACACAGAGATACTTGCTCAGCCGGCTTGAGCGGGTTGTTAAGGTATGCACACACACACATACACACACACACATGCTTATACTCGTATCTATGTAAGTATGTATGGATATATATAGAAAGTCGCATGGCGCCATGTCGCAGTGACAGGCATACACCAAAGATGCCAGCGCAGAAGAAATGACTGAATTCAGCGAAATGTGTCATGATAACTCAAATAAAAGAACGAAAGGCAACCCCAAGCCGAAGCCCAAACGCAGGCTCATTCTCAGGCCCAGTCCCAGGCAGAGTCAGCCAGCCGCGAAATGCAAAGTGGAAGGCATAGACGGAGACTGAGACTGCGACAGGAACTGGGGGACACTAGCGGATGCGGCACACATGGCAAAAGATAGAAAAATGAAAAGGAAAACGAGCTGGCACTGGTACGAGTCAACTTATTACGTAAAAGTGAATTTATGAAGTGAAACGAGTTAAATGCCATTCCGAAAATGAACCATGTAAAGGGCGTGGCCTGTTACAACCACAAACAACATCAGCTTAGTAATACTTTTTGCTTGTTTTTACGCCCAATTTTTAATCTGATGATGTCAACACAAATTGTGTGGCCACATCATACAGTCCTTCCCAACTGCCACAAAAAAAAGCCACTCAAGGACTCTGGGGAAATGTTCTCCCCGCTAAAGGTTAGGCGCTGAGTATCAAAGTTGAGCAGCACAGCGAGAGATTCGCGGCTGCAACTGCAACTGCTACTGCCACACCACCAGCACGAGCACGAGTAGCAACAGCGGCAGCATCGCCTGTTACAGCGGCCTTGCAGTGTCACTTACAGCACATAAATTTGCGCGGGTTTTGTTATTTTATTTTAGTTTTTTTTTTTGCTATACTCTGCTGTTGCAATTTGCAGCTGCCGCTTAAGGCAAAAGTGCAACCAAGTTGGCACACAACTAGCGAGAGTGGCGTTAAGGCAAAGCACTGTGCCATGAAGGACTTCTTGATGGCTGGCCGTACATAGACAGGTCCCGGTCCCTTCTCACGGCTTGGATCAGCCACTTGCCAAGTGAGTCGGTGAATGAGATGAGGTTGCTCTCCTTGGGCAAATGATTTAAGTGATGATACTGCTGCTAAAAGGTATGAAGGTCAGCGGTGAGACGGAAAAGACGTAAATGAAAGAGTTTAGCAACTATATTTTTGATCATGATTCAAATATTCTGATTTGATGCAGAGTTAAAGCTTAAATTGTTGAATATATAGTAAAATTATTAGTTATTTACAATCGCTTAGCCGCCAGATATTTCTTATTTCTATTGCCATTAACATAGTTATAAGAATCCTATTAATTTCATTAATACAAATTGAAGAATTCTTCTGTGGCCAAGGACGATCTGTTGTGCCAAATGAGTTGATGAAAGGTAAAAGGGAGTCTCCTTTCTTATGGAGGAAAGCTGATACCTCGTGGTTTGTGTGATCGTAGCGACAGCGACCCAAATACTGGTTACTCCTGCAGCCTTTGGTAGGACAACTATATGGAATGTGTTGGCAAGTCTCGTCGGTCGCTTTGGATGGTCTAAACTCTGCTGGCAATCACTTGCGTTCAGTAAAAGCTTTTCTAGTCTACGCTTAAGAACTTGTCCTGCAAAAGTATCCGCTTACAAATAAATTCCATTTTATTTCGGGCATTAACATTCACGATCTCCTAAGTGCATATATGATCTTCATCATTGCTATCGCTTTAAGCTCACAATTATTTGAAATATCAGTTAGTTTGGATATCTGCGGTTCCTGATTTTGGCCACGCCCCATGAATTTTAATTAACATGTCTTGTGTGCACAGTGTTTGTATGCCGCAGTGTGCATAATTAAGTTTGTGTGTGTGTGTGTATGTATGTGTGTGTTTACGTGCCACTTGAATGCCGCTCAAATGCATTTCATTATATTAAACAACTAAATTTTCGAAATGCAATTAAAGCGAACAAATAAGCCAGGCAATCGAAGGAGAAGTCCCAATCGCCTGCGGTACCTCTGCTAATAGATACCCTTTATGACAACATTGGCACCCACAAACAAAGCCGGAAGCGCACATTTGTCCTTGCTGTCCTGTGTGTGCTTGCGCGCGCGTGAATGCCAAAAGTCACATTCCCATGTACGGGTGGGGGATATCTTGTTTAAATTATAGACGAACACAACTTTATCGCATTCGCATAACCAAGTGGGAGTCGCCATGGGCACTGAGTAACCGAACAGCACCGGTAACAAATGAAACGCAAAGATAACAATGACAGGCAGCCAAACAACATTGTCCAATTAAATTGCACATTCCACGAGCTCGCGAACTATGGATGCCGATGCCAATTGCATGGAGTGCATTGCAATTGCATAGCAAATGCCGTTTATTAAATTTTAAATCAATAAACAAGTCGCACACGGGGTGGTGGTGGCGGTGTGGGGAAAGCACAAGGCGGAGCTGGCACAAGGCGAGCTGAGAATGCCAAGCAGCAATTTAATGAAAGTATCACAATGATTGGTTTCTGTTGGCGACTAAGCAGCAGCAGCAGCAAAGTCGCCAATGTCCAGCTGAAGGAGCAGCAGGAAGAACTGCAGCTGCAGCTTCAGCTGCTGTTGGAGCAGCATAATGAATGGCATTGGCAAAGACACTGGGCGCCGTTGACGTTGGAGCTGGACTTGCCATGGTCGCTTCGCCAGCATGGAAATGCTATGTACATATATAAGTCCAGGGAGAAGACAGAAGCCCTACTGTGACAGGCAGTTTAAATCCTGCCGAAAGCGTGGCAGCACAAAACTGCCAAAGCGGGTCCTGGCTGTGGCGCTAGTTCAGCTGCTGCTGCTGCTGCTGCTCCTAGTCCTCGCAAGATGCATTGTTTGGCGTAGAATTTAATTTCAGTTTAACTTTGTAATTTATCGATGCCGTATGTCGTCGTCCAACCCAAAAACTAAAAAAATGGGACAAAGAAGACAATGTCCAAATAAGCGTCGCAGCTTCCTGCATCTGCAACTTGCTGCACCCCAAGTTGCTAGCAACCGCTGATCTAATGGTAAGCCTGACGCTGATGCTGATGTTGATGTTGACTACCTTCATTAGTGTTTTGTTTGGTCGTGGTGCTTGGTATTTGGTGAACGATGAGGGCGGGGAGGACAGGGGTTACAATAGAAGCTTGTTTTTGATGTGGGCGTTTTGGCTTTTTGAAAGTTTTGGCAAAATGCACAAGTTGCCAGTTGCCAGTTTAGCCAGCCAGTCATTCTTGCATTTGTCTTCATCGACAGCCAAGTTGTGTTACGGTCTCTTTCATTTTTCTTTTGGTCGAAAAACTTTTGACTCGTCCTCGTCGACCATTCAAGCCCTTCCCATTTCGATTCTCGTTTGCTGTCTGTCAGTGGGTATCAGTGGCCCAACTCCAACTCGTTTGTCTTCTGCTCGTCGCCTTCTGTTCCCGTTCTGTTCCCGTTCTGTTGCCGTTCTGTTGCTGTGCTGTTTCTGCTGTTCGGTTCGCTTTACGTATACGTAATGACAATTAGAATTGACATACACTGCGCTGCAAAAGTTGCAGCCAGCTGCTTCTGCTTTTATTTGTTGATTGCAACGACAAGTAATCTCACAGATTTTATACTTCTTCTTGTAGTTTTTGCCCTCAACCAGGACAGTATCTGCCCACCCCACACGCCCACTCCATTAGCTCTTAATGAACAAGTTAAAGTTGGAAAATTATATAAATATGTAACTGATCTGTCCATTAAATAGATGCTGCAAACCATTGTTCGACGAAGTTCAAGATGAGATGAACTATTAATAGTATTTCGAATGTTTGATTGATTCGTTCACTTGTAATTGATATTATGCATAGCCTCGTCAAAGCATTCAGTAGCTTATTGAGATCAATAATAGCTTAGCCATCTATTAGATATCGATTTTTCAAATATATATTTTAATTGCAAATTGAATGACTTAACAATTCTCTCTCCTTACTCTGCTTCTCAAGTTATGCTGATAGCTTGGCCAAATCTCACACTCCGCATCCAATCGAAGTGCTTCATCGGCTGGGTGTTTTCTGGCTGCTCTTAAGAATACATTCAAGTCCTCTTGAATCAACTGTTTATACTATTTGTGCGTGTGGTCGAGTGGGGCTTGTGGCAATTAATATTCTCACATTACAAATATGCCCTCAATTATCCATAATTAGTCAAGCACGTGTAGCCACGCCCCGTCCATCAGACAAAGGCATTGGAAGAATGCTTCAGTCTTTGCACTGTGACTGTGCCCGGACCACCTCCATATCCTTCTAGTTGCCAGTCTGTCATGTACATGAAAATCCAATTTCGTGCGGGTTTCATTAGCAAATCGGCCTTGGCTTTGTCTACTCTGGCTGCGGCTCAAGCAATTTCTCTTCGCCACAGAAAAGGACATAACCGCAAAAAATAATTAAGCGCTCGGCGACTTTGGCGCTTGAAAATGACGGCACTGTCTGGGTTGAGGCACAGCAACGGCCACGTTATTGAAATATTTGCAGCATTCTGTTATCCTTTATGTTTTTTGTGCTTCGTATTTGTATTTGAGTTTGAGTTTGCCCAAGTCGACGCCAAATTGAAAATCTCATGCCACACAACAATGGCAATAACTTCGGCCAGAAACATGTGTAGCTTGACATTCTGCCTGCGGCATCATTGGCTGGCTATTGCTATTGAGTTGTCCTTCCTATCAGTCAGTCACACAGTCAGTTGGTTCACGTTCACTCTATCCACATATGTACGTATGTACAATCTGAGTGGAGGGCAGAGTCTGCTGCGGGAGTGGTTTGGCATGGCATGCGGGCAACTGTCAATGTGGTGTCTATGGAAATGCGCGTACTATATATTCGAGTGGATTTGCTAACTGATTTTGTTACACAGTCAGCCAGGCTATCAAGCTGTCTATGGCTGATGTCGATGTCGATATCGCTGCTAGTGATTGCGTACCCGACTCTGGCTGTCCGAGTGCCACCGTTGGCTGCTTACCAGCGTTTGTTGCTGACAATCGAATTTGTTGACGTCGCTGGATTATTACTTCATAAGCAGAAAAACAGAGAGAGAAGAATATAAGCCAAATACCACCGTCGCATTGTCAATTATCAGCAAATTCCGTGTCAACTGCTGATGCTTTGACTCTGCTCCGCCTCCCCAATTTGCTCCATTACAATTACATTCGATTTGTGGTATGCGAACGTCATTTGCCAATGGCAATCGCATTCCCCATTAGCACACACTGTAAGCTAATTTACTCCAAAATAGAATGGAAAAGCGTGCAACAATGCCACTTGAGACGCCATGATGCCAATTTAGGCGACAAGCGAAGCGTGTCCGGATTTGATAATCAGCCAAGTTCGGATCAATCTAATTGAACGCATGCAAAATCAATCTGTGAACTAAACAATATCTAGTTTATGTGGGCTTACCCGCACCCCTTTGCCCCAAGTAGCAAGCTGCATAGTATTGAATAATTCAACTAATTTTCTATAGGCAATCACTTCGTTTGAAATCAAATTAAGGCAATAATTTGAAACAGTATTGAGCTGAATTTCAAATCTAGAATTAGCAGACAGAAGCGCAAGTACATATGACAGGTACAATTTTTTAGTTTTAAACTATAAGATTATAATTTGTTATTATTGACAAGACCACAAATTTCTCTTTAATTTGGACATTTAGACAATATATGTTGATTTCTTTGAATGAATGTTTTATAACATTCTGCGTTGAAGTATTCCGAGTATTTCACCAAAGGATACAAGAGATATAAGATGAATTGGTTTTAATTTCGATGAAAAACTGATAAGGTATGCTCGTAAGTGTTCATATATGGTAGCTATATGATATAGTTGCCCGATCTGCAGACAAGGTAACAACTGGTAAAAATTTCAGCTCTGTAACTTTTAAGACTTCTGAGATCTGCGTGTTGAAACAGATGGACGGACGGACGGACAGACAAACATGGTTATATCGAGTCCCCTTGTCATGCTGATCAAAAATATACATACTTTATATGCGTTGTAAGCTTCCTGAAAAAATTAATATGACATTTTGTGAATGCGAGTCTAAAAATTTGTTTCGTTTTTGGTTTGAATTCTATTAGCCTATATGTTAAGCTTCGGCATATAGCCAAGAACCATAGCAGTATAGCCAAGAACCATAGCATCATCTAGTTAAAGGTAATGTGGTCACCAAACAGACATACCATTGGCAGCTTAACAGAAAAACTTGCTGGCAGTTATTGGAATATTGAAATTGAATCGTCTATGCAGGACTTCGATTGACTTGCAGCGTATCCCGCAGTTCAAGCTTATTGGAATTCTGCAAGCAGCGCATGAGTTCATTATTAAAATGCAGTATAAGCTCATGAAAGACAGGGCCAACAAAGATGATGTACAAAACGGAGTGGAAAATTTCCAATACCAATTCACGCTAGCAACGCTGTCCAAGCCAAAGCAGAATTATCAACATTTTCATTAACATCTTCGACTTACGAGTGAATGCAATAGCGAATCGATGTTTACTATATTCATACTATAGAATACCATACCATAAGTCGCTTTCAATTTGTTCATTAATAGCCTTTGAAAGGAAACATAAAGGATAAAACACCAGATAACTAATTGGTTTTCCAATGTCAACTACAACTTTGCCAAATAGGTTGAATTTTAAAGGGATTTCAAAACCAAATGCATAGAGCGAGGGCTTCTTTAATTTGAAAGAACTCGAAGGTTGGCTATGATATACCGCTCATGATGACATGTATATAAATGGCATGGTATGTGCGTATATGTGTATATGGCATCTCAACCATTTGGTGAATCCTATCTACGTATAGTGCTCGCTCTGGCCTCGCTGTTATAAAATGCTTGCTTCATGCAGTCGTTTAGCTCAACCGCAACATTATGTCGAATGCCAGAATCTTCAATGGCATTGCTGTTTGCCGGCGATGCTGCCACAGGGAACGAATAGTTTGTTAATGGGCTCTGAGGTTTGGTCAATGGCATTGGCCAGTGCTGATGCTGATGCTGTGGCTGTTGCTGTTGCTGTTGCTGTTGCTGTGGGTCGACCATGAGCGTGTACTCATTTGAATTTTTGCCCAGCTGAAATATTCTGACAAGTGTGTGTGTGTGAGTGTGTGAGTTGTTTGTATCTCAATTTGGAGCCTAAGAGCTTTGCATAAATTCTTCCACACAAAAACTTTAACAAACCAATTATTCTTGGTGTCACAACTATTTTTTAACAAACAAATAATACTAGATGCATCTCTAAAATAAGGTGAATTAGGTTGCTAAATTCTACGTTTAATAGAATTTGCATTGAAATATTTGTACAACTTTGCACTTCTCACAAGAATTTAATTCAATTGCCGCTGCACTCGGAAAGAAGTTTTGGGCACACACAAAGCAAGGGAGAGGACTACAGAGTGTGGGAGAGGAGCAGACACACTGTGAGTTGCCGCTCCGGCCCGCTCAAGCCAAGTCCATTAAGAAGCCTTAATTATTTAGCAGCCTTAAAAGCAAAGCAATAGCAATTCCTGCACAACTGCCAACTGCCTCAGCCGCCGCCGCCACTGCCCTTGCTCCCGCCTCAGCCTTTACGATTTTTAATGGCAACGAGCGTTTGCATTTAATTATGAGACATTTTGTCTATGGGGCCGTGTAAACTTTTCCCGTCATCGTTTGTCGACAACTTGACCCGCATAAAAAGGCGAGTGAAACATTATGTATACGCATCTATACCTATATATATATATATATATATACTCGCAGTGGGCGTACATACACGTGTCCAGCTATAGTCTCAAGATAAATAACACTCGTTGTCAGGAGTTGCAGTCGCCTGGCATATAAATTGTATAACATTTCTATGGCTGGCCGATTGGCTTTTGCCACCTGACAGTTCAAACTTTTTCGCCAAGCACTTGCACACATGCACGAAAATCATATTCACGCACAGCAAACACAAATCTTCCCCAGACACAAGCACTCTCATACACACACCTACTTATTTATATACAAGCACACACACGCACAGTGGGATCCCGAGACGACGACACAGGCAACCTTCAACGGCACAATTTTGTAATTTTTATGGCAAAAGTTCTCTAATCAAATTTAATGAATTGTGAAAAAGGCAACAAATATACGACAACTTTCGAGCAAAGTTTGTCCTACTCATAGCTGATTTTTCTTATGGGTAGACGTCACTCGAGAGTCTCGGCTGGTCGATGAAGGCTTCGATTTGGCTTCGGTTTGGCTCTGGCTTGGGCTTGGGTTTGGCTCTTGCAAATTGGCGGATGTGATTTTTGTGGGCTGGCATTATTAAATGTGGCATAAAAGCAGAGTTCCCAAAGCCCAAAGCCCATCACGATGCCTCATGCCCAGACCCACCCATTCGCATCTACGTTGAAGTCTAACAAAGTCGAACAGTTAGCAGTCAGCCAACAAATTGTTGTTTATACATACAAATACACATTCATACGTACATACAAACATACACAAATATATACCCTATATCCATTAGTTAGAAGAGTTTTAGGTTATACATTTATTTTTTGAAACTTCTGCGTTTAATTGCTAAGCTTGAATTCGGGCTTTAAATTTGCTTAAGCTATGCTCTGCTCGATTATCACCATAACAAAAGATCAAACTAAACAGGAGAGGAAGGCTAGCTTCGCCTAGCCGAACCTTATATACGCTTGCAGACTCATAAAAAGGAAAACAAATTTGGAGTCTAAAAGGTATTTCCTTCCGCTGTAGCAATAGGCAGCGAAGCAATCTTCTTTCTACTCTTACTTTCAAATATTTTGATATACAAACACAAGAAAAAAATTTAAAATTTAAAATCGATAGGTTCAATACTAAGAAAGTAGTTGCATAGTGACAGACGGATAGACAGATAGACAGACAGAGATACAGACAAACCGTTAGACGGACATCGACTAGGCTCTTAATGTTGATCAAAAGTCCGGGCCGTAGATGCTTCCTTCTATTAATTACAAATATCAAAGATATAAGATCCTCTGCAAGAGTATAATTAAAAGTTGGCTGGCAGATATAGTTTGGCATTATCTAACAGAGCCCTGCATGACTGCAATTGAAACTGCAATCAAAACGATAATGGAAACATTCATCAGCAATCAGTTTCAGTTACTTTTTACAAGTTGTACAAGTTGACTGCAAATTAACACTGGGTGCAATAGTACAAATTACCTTAAAATGCTTAACATGACTTACAAAGGCTCTGTGAATTTCAAGCAATACAACTGAAGAGTATTTCCCATTCGACACCTTCAAATATCTTCATTTTGTACTATGGCTTCGCTGACTGTGGCTCGTTGGTCCTTTTGTTGTGTTTTGCGAATTGGAGTGCTCTGGATCTTTGTTGGCTTGGCTGGCTGCTCAAGTTCCCTCTTCCTTGGTAAAGTTTTTGTCAATGTAACGGGAAAACTGCGTTTAAGTAAATTTTTCATAAATTTTGCCTCTTGTGGGGTCGAGACTCCACCAAACGTTCATTGAATTTAATCAGTGAGGAAATGAGTTGAGACGTATTGAAGGATTGGGATTGAACAGAAGTCAAGAAAATCACAGAAACGAAAAGCTCAAGCACAATTCCGTGCTCCGTTTTGCCCCCGTTTGCCATGTATGTGTACAAAGCAATCTTTATGTTAATTGTGAGCCGCCGCATAAGAGGGAACTTTTCTAAAATCATATTTCAAGCATCCTACATATGTTTGTGTGTGCAATTTTGGGTGCGCGTGTGTGTGCCGTCCATAATAAGCACCCATAAATTGTTATATTTTATTAATGTGCCTTGAACGCGACGACGCGTTGTTGGTTGCCAGTTGCCATATGGAAGTATTAATCAAAATAAGAAAAAAGTATAAAAAAGAAACAACAAAAATTATAGCATACATTTTGGCGCTCCAAAATTTTGCCGATTTCTCATGATACTTTTTGGGGTGCTTGGGTAAAAATAACACAAATAATTTACGCTGCAAATATTAAACGGTCTGATGTACATGGCTCTGTGTGTGCGTACGTGTGTGTGTGTGTGTTATGATTAACCCATACGCTGCGTTTGCAACAAATCATATGGCATGCCATTAGCTGCGTCAGCTTTACAAAAATAATGACAACTAAAATATGTCATAAGTATTTCTATTTTGTATGTGTTTTTGTGCATGTGCTATCAGCATGTGAGCTTGTATTTGTGTGTTTATATTTGTGTATTATGTATTTGTGTGTGTTTAAACAAGCAAACAGTTTTTACAAGTGATTGTCTTAAGCCCATATTATGAGTAATATTAATGCTTTCAGCATAGTTTTCGTTCTTCTGCTTATATATATGGACACATACGAGGGTGGAAATGGTAGTTATTGGGCTTCGTTAAAAGTCAATTTGCCAGCTCTTGATTTTGCATTTTCATACACATCTATTAAATCAAAATGCTATGCAATGCAAACCAGTTCTCATCAATTTACTGTGATTCTCTAGATCTTTTGTTAAAATTATAATGATAACTGATCCAGGTCTCAATATAACAGATAGTAGATCAAATCTTGTAACTGATGGTGATCGGAAATGTCAAGATATGTGAGCAACTCAGACAAATTAGTAAGATGCGTATATTAGAGAGTTGTTTGATGTGTTGCTAGAAAGAACGTCTTGATACTCTGCGAAAACATTAAGCTATGCCCTGATCAAAGCAGTGAATGTGAGTCTACGAGGAATCATTGGCAATACCTGGGATCTGGTAAAGCCATCCCAATCAAATTGCTAGCAAAATAAAACCAATGACATTTCATGCCTCCCTTTCGTTTATATAAGTAAATATTGTCTTTCAAAGTGCTTAGACTTGTGTATCTCTATATAATCTCTTGTGCAAGCAACTATGAAATTATGAAATGATGCAACACTCAAGCATGTACGAGTACATATATACATATAGGTACATATATATATATAGCTAGCATATTCTTGGCACTAAGTTATTTCTGCATTGTCATAGTCTTAGCATTTGCACAGCATAATTAGCTAGTTGAGTGCGTGTGTGTCGAGTGGAGTTAAGTCGTATTCATCTTCCTGCTGAATATGACTAAGAACAACGGCAGTAGACAGTGCCTATATGATTGTGCCGTTCAGTCAAATTGAAAGCACTCCACATTCCCCATATACGGCTACAATTTTTGGAGCAGTCACTGCGGATGACTTGCTATTTGGAGTTCGCTTTAAGTTCGACAATTACACCAGTTCAGTGGGCTTTAAGCTGCTGCCTATTTTTTTTCTGAATTTCCAAACCAAATAAAAATGTGCAAAATGTTCGCCTTGCCAACCATTTTTGTACCGCACTGCATTTGTTTTTAGCTAGAATTTCTATATTTAAGCCAATTAGCAGTAGTAAAATCAACAACATTTTTATGACCATAGAAATGTTGGTCTAAAACCTGATTTCTTTTCTATTTTTGTTTTATGATTACTTTTTCGTTTTATGTTTAGTATTTAGGGTCACAAATTGAGTTCATTGCACTTGTCAGCGGGCCTGGCCAAAAGGCTGGCAGGCACAGGCATAGGCCGAGGCCGAGGCATGGACTGAGGCTGGCAGGATGCAGCCACGCGCAATATTTGCTGGCTGTGCAGCATTTCTTTGGCACTTTGGCTGGTCAAAACGCAACGCAGTCAGAGTCGGAGTCAGCTGAACTTTGACAATCGCTGGCTAAAATTTATGACTTGTTTTACAACACCCACATACGAATGCTCTGCCGCCATCAATAGATGGCGCCACTCGCTAGCCAGTCAGCCAGCCAGCCAGCCAGCCAGCCAGCCAGCCACTTGAAATATTTATGGAGTTTCTTTTGGTTACATTTTTGTTTCTAGATTTTTGTCGAATTTTTTCCATGTTCATGTTCGCGTTCATGTATTGCTTTTGTATTTATATTTGTGTGTGTGTGGGTGTGTTTGTGTGTGTGTGTGTGTTTGTGTGAGCTGCTCTTGTTGTGATGTGGTTTTATCTAAGTGCCACGCCCACACACGCTGAATGCTGAATAACCACGGCGCTTAGTCAAGGCAACAGTTGACTTTGCCTTTGTTTATGACATGTCCCCTCATTCATTTTAATTAATTCTTGCTGGCATTTTGCGCCCATGGCAATGACGTCGCAATGCAAACAATAAAAAACCAGCGCACAAAGGACGACAAGGACTTCGGACTTTGGACTCCAGGCCCCGGTCTTGGAACTTCAACTGCTACTCGGACACGGGGTGGTGTGATGCCTGGTCTTGGTCTTATGTAAAAATCACGGAGGCGTTTATGCCGGCCAACTATTTTTATTTTCATTTTTATGCTCATTCTTGTGCACTGCCTGCCTCACGTTGCAGGGATGTCGGATGTCGACGAGGCCAAGCGCCAAGAACTTGGGGGCATTATTGACGTAGTTTATGGAGCCATTTATGACGATTCAACATTTTTATTTTGCAACCGCAGAGCCAAGCCAACATCAACTTAAATTTACTGCTTGTACAATCCGCTGGCCCGGTGTGGGTAAATAAAAACAAAGGACAGCGGCGGGGCTGGCTGAGGAGTGGTGCTGGTGGTGGTGGATAGTGGAAAGTGGAAGCAGAAGTAAGGTGGCTGGAAACAATGGAAAAACAAAACAGCAGGCAGAGGAAACCAAGAGAGCCAGTCGGGGGCGGGCCATAGATAAAGCTTAGATGCGCCAAGCGTATCGAGTTTCTATTATCTCTGGAAAACGTCGCGACGTCTGGGAGTCGAAAAGTTTTTACGCAAAAGGCAGAGAACTTAAAAAATAAACATAAATACGTATGGCGATGTACGAAAACATAAAGCACAAGCTCCAGCACCAGGACTAACAGCACGAACAGCAGCCCTCGAACTCAACGCACACAGTCGCATAATGAAGCGCGTCATTATCCTTAAGATATATGTGTGCGTGTATAAAGAATAGCTGCAGCCAACAGCAGCAGCAACAACAACAACAACAACAATAGCAGCAACAGCAACAATATCATGCGCATCAACTATTCTGAACTATAAGCTATACAAATACCAAACAATAACAACTACAAAAAGACTGTGCTAAAAGGCAAACGAGTGGAAAATAATGTTGCATTGTTTTCTACTTTTAATCTTAATTACCAAAGCGAAAATATTCGTAGCTCATCTGGAGATAAGCTACAGAGTTTTGCAGGTAAAGTTTGCGGCAAATAACTCAATAGTTACAAAAAATAAAGATCTTAAGGAAAGGAAACTGTTGTCTTTATGTCTTTAATTTAAATTGTTTGCGTAAATGTTTAAAAATAGATACATATCCAAATGTTATTCCATCTACAGGCAAATTAAGCTGGAAATTTTGATGAAATTTGTAAGTAAATCGAGAGAACAACAAAGGCAGCCTCATGAGATATCAGATATCTGCACTGGCTGCAACTGCAACAATTGCTATTTGGGATGCTTAGGGAGATAGGTATAAGGTGGAGTTGTCAATCAAGCCATGCTAATGACAAGAAGCAGTGGTTAGTCTCAAGACATTCTATACAGTTCATAGATAAGATACTCTGTGTATATCCTTAAGATTGAGAGCCTTACTTACATGTTAATAAGCAGAAATGTATGCAATTGGCGAGCACATTTCCGATGCTGCACCAGTTGAAAGGTCAATGCTGTTGTCTCATATGTTCAAGGGCAACATTTTAACACTACAAAGTCCCCGCATTTAAATAAGTAGCAGAGTTAGCAGTCTACTCTATTATAAGGTCTTTGAAAGAGTCCTAAAAGAAATGTCATTATACCCTTGCAGAGGCTATTATCATTTTGTCACGATATTTGTAACGCATGCAAGTAAGCATTTCCGTATAAAGTATATATATTCTTGATCACTACGGCAAGCCAAGTCGATATATAGCCAGGTCCTTATGTCTGCCTCTACGTCTGTCCGATTATATTGTAAAGGTTCAAATTTAGAGCATAGTCTAACATTAACATTGCATGCATCTATTTTTAGTGAATATAAGCAAACAATTTCAACAATTTCATTGACCAGAATGTTATATCACCATTACAGTTATATATATAGAATAATTTTCTTCTTTAAAACGATTTAATTTGCTCTCAAAACGTTTGGCATTAAACAATTTTTCATCAGCCAATTAAATCGAAAATCAATAAATGTGAATTCGTCTGTTCCGTTACATCAGCGCATGTTTGATTATGCAATTTGCAATGAAAACATACACAAATAATATTCCAGCTCAAAATTAACATGCTCGGAGACCGAGGAGACTGTAGGTGGATGGACCGAACAGTTCACTTTATTATTGGCAAATGAATCTATAAAAATAATATGCATTTATTAACAAAAGTTCGAACAATTTTAATAGTGAATTTTATGCCATTCTATACACACACACACACACACACAAAATATATGTGAGATAGTTGTGTGTTGGTTTTTTCTTCCCGTCTGGGCAGTTATTGGAGTTTGAATTTTAATTAAAAACTAATAGCTGGCGGCGCCAAGCAGCAGCCAAAGCGCCGCCGTCGCCCAATCACATAAGTAGTTGTTGCTGCTGTTGTTTCATGAAATCATAAACATATTCCCACAAACATATATGCACTATATGGTTTATGTTCTGCAGCTGCACGCAAAAAGTGTTGTTCTTTTGGCAGCACCAATAAAAATTTATTGAGCAAGAAAAGACTGGCATGCCAGCTGATGGAGCTGGAGGAGGCAGGACCATCTGAAATTGAACGATGCGTTGGTTGCAGGTTTTAGCGATAAACCAAAATGAAATTTTCCAGGCAGTTTTAGTGCCACTCAAGCCCCCCACAAGTGTTCATTAGGGTTAAGCTGGCAAAATTGTTTTGCTTATTATTATTTTTTTAGCCGAATGCATGCTGCACACACGGCGTATGAGTAATGTTTATATGAAAATTATGCAAAATGCATATTAAAAAAAAGGAAACCAGGTAAGGGTAACGGTAAGCGTAAGCCTTATATGTGTAAGTGTGTGTGTGTGTGCAGTTGCGTGGAAAAATATGAGGCAAAACGCTCCTAGAGGATTAAGAGCGTCAGCAATTTTGTGGTGCACAGCCACAAAAATATTTAATAAATTTCACAAGTAAACAAGCGCGCAGCCAGAAAGCCAACCCGAGTGGTAAAAACTGCAAAAGCGAAGCAGTTTTTATCCGAGCTGGCTGCTTTGTTGCCCTGTTTTGCTTTGGGCCAGCACCGTCAGCGGGCAAGGGCAACGCCACATGTTAATGATAGTTGGCCAAGCCGCAGCTGCAACAAATCTGTTGCAAGTCCTTTGAACCACGACACGACTTCATGGGCAGCAAGAGGAGGAGGTTGGGGTTAGTGCCATAGGTGGGTGTGTGTGGAATATCTTTGTTTCCACTGCTTCTGACACTGGCATGTAAATAAAAGTAAAGTGCGCTGCGCTGACGCTGACGCTGAATTGAAACGGATGCTTGCAGTTTATGCATGGCACATTTGGCTTTAACGCTGCATAATCACCAAACAATTTCATTTCTCACACTCACACTTACATTTGCACTCACACTGACACAAACAGACATGTCTACAGACATTGTCATTGTCATTGCCGTTGCCGTTGCCGTTGCCGTTGCCGTTGCCGTTGCCTTTTGGCTTTTTGCTTTTTGTGAGTGTCAACAGTTTTGCAGGCTGCACGCAAAGTGCCATAAACGCACAAACATGGCTCGGAAAGCATGTGGAAAAGGACTGACTGACTCCTGTTACTGATCCTCGGGCGCTGCCATATCTGTGCTGGCTGGTTTGTGCGTTTCGGGTCACTTAAGTTTTATGTGGCGAAACGCGTTACCAAATTGCGTTCAAATTGCTCACGCAGATAACAGTTTTTCATTACGGCACATAAAAGCGTTTGCCCAGTATGATGCCCTTGCTGTTGCTGCTGATGTTGTCCTGCCAAATTGCTATGCCAACACGTGCCTCACTTTGCAGCTCATGTCAGTCAGTCCACAGCAACAGGCAAACAGGCAGAGCCTCAACATTTGCTTGGAACACTTAAATTTCACCCACATCCCACATAGACCCAGTGCCCCACACCAATATCCATGCGCGCTCGCATTTCCAATTTCCACTCCCTGTGGCATTGCCATTGTCACATTGCTGAAATAGTATTTGTCCACTTCTTTTAGGCCCCTGCCCAATCCACGCACTTAAACACTCCAAAAACCTAAGTAATTTGGCTAGTTAGAGAGAGCTCTGCTGTGAGCGTAACTGTGTGGCAGAAATATAGGAAACGATTTTAAAGCTCCACCGATTTTCTATATTATAAATCTTCAATTTGTTTTCAATTTAGTTTGTTTTCATTTGTAAAAATATTTAAAATATCATAAAACATAAACAAATACCAACAACATTCTGAAAGACTTCGCTGTAGGGGTGCTCTATGCTATAGTTGTCTGATCCGGATTAAACACGTAAGTTCACTATAAATGTATTTCTTATATGCGAGCTATTGGAAAAGGTGATCTATGAAGATCATTTTGGGAGCGGTGGCTTTAAAACTGAGCTAGTTGTTCCCATTAATACAGACGACTCGGCTTGTCATGCTTATCAAGAATATACATATATACTTTATAAGATCAGAGATGCTTCTTTTTATGCTTCTTTCTATATCGCTTCCTGGTCTTCCTGGTAATCCAAAGCTTGGTGTTGCCGGCCCAAGGTTGAGCCTCGAAATTGTAAACAAAAATAACGAGGAGATTGTTGGTGTTACTTCCCAATATGCTTCGAGCCAACCTCGAGGTCCGTCTTTAGGGGCTAACAAACAACAGTTTACATTAATGTATACATTCTTACTCGACTGTCAGCAAAGCCTTCGTCGCGGAGTTTGATTTTTAACTAAATCTATTTCTGCGGTGGTCAAGTAGGTGTCTGTGTATATATGTCTGCTTTGAAGTTTAGTCCTATATTTGTTGGTAGTTTGAATATATGTAACAGTTCCAAAGTGAACCGTTTATTTTAGTGTTGTTCTTGTTGTAAAATGGTAGTAGCCTCACAAGCGGGAAAGTGTACAGTCTCGCTACCGTAGGCTGCTAGCGCTATTTTGCTTGTATTTCTTTTATAACGTTTTCGTATATCAGATTTGGGTCCAGATATTATTGTTCTTAGCTTCTATTTTGTCGTTCCAATAAAAACGTTTTTGCATATGCTGGACCCGTCTCCAGAGCACGGCATTCCTTCTGTTACTTTATTTTTATTCATTGTATAAATTTTGCTGTTTTGTGTTACAGAATAAGGCAGCCATTGTGTGTATATGTTTGTGAGCTATTTTGACATTCTCTTTGTAATACAAATTTGCTCTTATGCGACGTTCTGAAAACTGTGGAATGTAAACTACTGATTTGTTTTGTTCTGCTCGGATTGTACTTCGTTCGCTTCTTTTTCAATATCTCCAAATATGATTTCTGTTAAGTGTTTTGGGAAGTCATTTGGCCTATGGTTTTTTGTTGTTTTTGTGATCAATTTAGTTACTTTTGGAACCAATATTAAATTAATAATAATTATAAACTAAACAAAAATGCATTCAAAAACGAAATTTATGTTTGTACATCTTACTAACACCATAATCTGCATAATCTTTCTGAACCCAACCAGTCTTTCTCAGTAGACTCATTGACTGTGGTTAAAGTTTCGGCTGCATTTTGTATGGCCTGCTTTTAGGCGCTAACAATGAACAAGTTTGTGTGCTCATCATGCGTGCAGGCGCAGGCTACGATGCCGCCACAGACGTTTTAATTGAAAAATACTTGGTAAGAACTTGGCATGGCTGCTGCTGCTCCTGTTACTCTCGTTGTAGTCGTCGCAGTCGCAGTCTAAGCTGGAGAGAGTGTCAAATGGCAAACACTTGAGCCCTCTTCCTGCTTCCAGGCAGCTGTTCAAGTGCACTTGGGGCAGAGTCTGCCGTAAGGTGTGAAATACACACGCATTCCATCGCGATGCCAGCGTCACGTTGCCCTTAGTCAATAATCTCGACTCGATTTTAATTGCTGGCTTAAATTGAAGTTGAAGTTGAAGTTGAAGAAGCGGCATTTTCATGTCCTACTAACCTAAAAGGTGGCCAACGAGTCCTAGTCTTTGTTTCTCTTGTGCACATCGCCATGGTCTCTCTTAGTGCTCGCTCTTGCCAGCTGGTCGTGGCCAGCGCTGGCGTTTTTAATTTCAACTGGATTATGGCTGGCAAGTGCAATGTTTAATTTCAAAACTTAGATCACACTGAAGTCAGGTGTGCTCAGCAGCTGAGTGGAGTGGCATGAAGTGATGCGGAGTGGAGTGGTGTGAAGTGGAGAGGAGAGGAGACGAGAGGAGTGCCGTAATGTAGTTCACTAGTGCTGGCGCTGGCTCATGCTCATGCCTGTGCACATGGTCATGTCTGGGCCACGCATCACGTTCAATCCGTTTACATTTACGTTCACGTTTCACTCTTTCTTATTACGCGGTCATAAAAATAAACGGCTAGCCTTTGCCTGGTCACGGTGCTGGGTCCTGCTTCTGGTTCTGGTTCTGGCCTGGTCTGGTCTGGTCTGGCTGCGTGGAATTATATCCATTAACTTTGTCATTGCATATCGCTGCGTGATGTCTTTAGAGTGTGTTGCTCTGGAGTTGGACTTGGCCTGCTTGTCGCTGTAATAAAGTTGGCAACAAATTGTTGGACGGCGTGTTCTTCCTACTTGTGTTGTGATGTTAACCCGTTCGCTGCTAACATTTTGACACGCACGTGTCGAAAACGGCGCATACATTTTTAAGTGATTAAAAAAATGTCACCCACACACCCATACACCAACACACGCACACGCACACGCACGCACACTGACACTGGGGAGACAATAAGCGAAAACATTTAAATGCGCGCAACGTGCAAAAAATAAATTGTTGTCAAACTGAAATGAAAGGGCACAAAAAGTTGCAAGTTAAATGATGCCACAACACTAGCCGGTGGCGCGTTATCAGCTGGCAACGAATGGCAATGGAACACACACACAGAATCCACATCTCACATCCATAGTGTTCCACAGGCTTTGACATCCACATGGTTTCGTGTCTTGGCTTCGTCTACGGTTCGTCCCTTTTGGCGCCTTTCGGCTTTCACATTCGTGGCGTGGCATCGGCATCGGCTCTTAGGTTCATCGCGGCACGACTTGAATCAGTTTGAAAATGCCATTCGTGCGAGTCGGGTTAGTGTAACGGTAAAAGTATACATCGTTTCGATTCCCTACTCTGGCAGAGTTTAGTTTACAAAAAGTAAACAAAAACAACAGCAATAAACAATAGACGAGCGTCTGCTCAAAACATAATTGAATCATAAAACATTGTATCCGGATCCGGACTCAATAAATCAATTAGTTATCATACAGATCGAATCATAAGGTATTCATATATGCATTTAGCAACGTTTATTAGATATTTTATTGGTACTGTTTGCGGTTAAGTGTTGGGTAAGCCGGCAGTGAAGACATTGAGGCCAACATTTGAAATTTCATCCTTGTGCTGGTCCACTGGCAATTTGCATTGATGAACTGTGCGCGCTGCTCGTCGTGCATAACAAAAACTCATTCATAATAAGGCATCAACATCGACATCAGAGGAGAGCCCCATCCTCTGCCGTCGCCAGCGGCACCGACGACCGGCTATAATCGAAACCCTAAACCAAAGCCAGACAGTTTATTTGCCTTTGAAGTCGTTGGACTCGGAGCGAAGTTTGCCTCTGTGTATGTCCATGGCCGTGCGTCTATGTCTGTGTGTGGCAGAAGTGTGAAAAAGCGCAAAATAAATATTAAAAGCAAAACGTGCGTGGATTAGAAAACATAACCCAGCAGTCGCGAAAGCACAAACAGCAGCAGGCGAAACAAGGACTAACAGCGACATCAGGTCGGTATGCCTATCCTAGTTATTCAGCGTCTCAATGCGCCAGACCTTTAGCCCTTTCAATTTATGTATGTTCAATGTATATATATATATATTTTTTTTGTCTTATTTTCTTTTTTTTTTACACATTTTTATTGAAGGCACGCAATGGCATACATAATGAAAGCCGCAATTTACGTTTGAAGCTAGTTTTCCTGTGTTGTTTTGGGTGATCTGGGAAAGATAATTTGGGACCTCAACTTGATGCGAAATTTAAATTAAGTTGGGCTACCAATATGCATCCCAATTAGTGTCAGGTGACACCACACTGAAAGCCACGCTTGGTTGATTTATGGACATCGAGTCGGCCAGCTGCTGTTGGCAACCATCAGCTGTCCAGCAACTGTCTCCAAACCCAACTGTAGTATACTACACCTATAGCTCTAGCTGTAGTTATTTACATAGCCAAGTAGCTGTGCACAATTTCCGTCCAAGTGGAAACTAAATAATTATATGGCTCAGGCGGGGTGGCCCACAAAAGCCTCCGAATCCCAGTTGCAGCCACCAGCACCGCCACATCTGGCAGAGTCTCTGGCAGTGGTGTCGGGTTGAGTTTAACGAACATTTATGCGCGTGCGGTTGTTTATGTTGAGCTCGAGTTATGTGGCACTTAAGGGGCGTGGCAACGAGGCGGGCACATTTTGCCATTGCCTCAGCCCCAGCCAACCGCACTCATACGCCGTGTGGTGTCAGCCAAGGACAGATACGAGAGCGAGCACAGAGTCAAGAGTGTGTTGCATATGCGGCGTGTTCATCAAGAATGAATTAAAAGTTATTTTAAATTCGTGACACTCGCCTAATTTTGCAGGTCTACAAATTCATACAAATGTGAATATCTGCATGGGTGTGTGAGTGTGAGTGAGTGTTGCTAGTCCTGTCAGTTGTTGTCACTGTTGTTGTTGCTGCTGCTGCTGCTGCTGCTGCTGCTGCTGCTGCTGCTGCTGCTGCTGCTACGGTATTTAAGTGTCTGTCTCGGGCGTAGCAGTGGGGACTTGCTTCTGTCAGAAGTTGACACCTGGCAGACACACTTGCAGCTGCTGGCAACGTTTGTGACTCTGACTTAAGCGCACACAAACACCTAACACGCCTTGGCACACACAAACTCGAATGTGTTAGCTTACAGTCACACACTCGCCCTGGCCCTCGGGACCCAGGCACACCGGCATAGGCACCGACACACTCCCAAAGGGAGAAGGCCGTGTCCGTGTCCGTATTTCTGCTTGGCAAGTGAATTAAATTTCAAATGTTTCTTAATTTACTTTTTCGGTTTCCCGTTGACAGTTCAAATTGCTATAACAAATTTTCTAGCGTTACGCATGCCATTCATTCATTCCCCACACAGACACGCACACATATACACACACAAGCACATTCTCGATGGGATCGCACATGCATAAGTGAATTATTATGTACAACTGTCGAGTTTGCTTTTCTTGGTTTCAGCGCTTTTTTCGCATGCTTCCTTTCTTCCCATCGTCCCCTTTCGCGAAAATAAATGAAGCCATTCGAGCGCAATCAGAATTTCGCATTAAAGCGTGGCAAGCGATTGGCAGGACCAGAACACCTCTGGCAAAAAAAACACGCATACACGTACCAGAAACGCATAACAGCAATAGCAATATCGATGCGAAATGGGGGGACGGAAATTTCGCACTCGCAGCTGGATATGGTGGCTTCTTTTCTTCAAAGGAAAGTAGCTTTCTCGCTGCATGCGGAGGGAACAATTTTTAACAAAATTAATGATAGGCAGTATCAGCGATAAGGGTAGATGATGGAGTTGGTATATATATATACGCTTGTACCATTCGCAAAATGGTATATTACATTTGTCAGGGAGCTTGCAACGCATAGAAGGAATTGTTTCCGACTATACATATATTCTTGATCGATATAGCCATGTCCGTCTGTCTATCCGTTTGTACGTCTGTTTCTATGCGAACTTGTCTCTCAGTTTTAAATTTATCGTCTTGTTATTCTCGCCAAAGGCTTCTTTCTGCTGTAAGCTGAAAAATCGTCAATATCGAACCACTATATCACATAGCTTCCATAGAACCGACAGATTTGTAATGAACTCTTAGCTTACATAACCTTTTTTTCATGCAAATTGAACCAAATTTTGTAAGATGTCAGTTTTAGTGGCCTCCTTTGTTTTGATCAAATTTCATTTGGAACGGATCACTATATCATGTAGCTCCCATATAACTTTTTGATTCGGAAGGCATTCTTAGTACAGCAAAACTGAATGCTTTTTTTTATCAAAAGTTAATCAAAGTTGGTAAATATCAGTTCTCGAAGCCCCTACGTCTGCTGACCAAAGTTGATCCAGATCGCATAACTATTTCATATAGCTCCCTTATAACTGACCGATTCGGAATGAACTTTTATACACCGGAATTTCCAACCTTTCAGTCTTAGAAGCCTCCACTTATGCTGACCGAATTTCAAGAGAATCTGCGAGGATATATTAGCTTCAGCAAGTCGACGCTAGCCTTCCTTTCTTGTTTTTTTTTGGGTTTGTTTGAATGTCAATATAAGCTCAAAAATATATCAAATAGCTGGCCGTTATGGAGTAAATATAATATAAAAAAACAAGCAATTAGTAATTCGGATCAATATAGTTAACGCTAGTGGTCATCGGATATATAGAGCTTTTATTCAGGGAAAGAAAATTTCAACTAAGTCACATTATAATTTAGATTTGTTCCATCTACGAAATTTCAACTATGAGACAGATACAAATGGACAAAAAGACACCAATAAGTTGATCGACTCACTACATATTCTCAGCCTCAATGCTGTTTAAACAAGAAAACCCTTGCAGAAATATGTAACTTATATGGAAATGTCAAGAATTTCATGGCTTATGCAATGCAAGTGTGATATAAGTAGACCCCTAGGCAAGCCCGCACCATCCCATATTCACACAAATAACACACAATCCTGTGATAAGTTTATAATGTGTTAATCTACTTAATAAAGGAGGAGGTGCCTTTGCAACCATTGCCTACGTGTTTCGTCAGCCTCAGATCTCAGACTTCTTGCTATTTTGTAGTTCACAGTATCTCACTCTTCTTGTTGTGAGGGATATTGAGCAAGTAATGAGTAGGCAGGGCCAAAGCACAGCACCCAAGAGATGGCAGGATCATCATTAACTAGTGAAAGTGCGTAGCCAAGGAGTCACGACCAAGGAGTCATTACTAATGGTATCCAAGATATTTATATTGACTCCCCACCCCCCTTTGAACATCTCAACCACCTAATTGGGCTACGCCCTTGAATGAATTGAACTACATTTTCAACAAATTCATTAAATTTGGTAAAGGATTTGCAGATTTTCAAGTCAAGCCTATATGAAGCATCAGAAAAGACACTAATACTTAGCAACACATTTACAAACAACTTCGAGATGACACTTGATGGTAATGAGCGCTTTGCAATGCGCAGAGGAAGGGGAAAGTGCTCAACTGTTCGCAGCACTATTTAAGTTGATTTTTCGTGTAGCATACTTTGCGGCTGAAGCGCAAATCCTTTGGGCCCTGTTGAGCAACAGGAAAAGCAGCAGCCAAAGCCACTAGAGAATGTAGCGAAACGAAGCGCAGAGACAAGCGACGGAAACCATCAATGCCTCTTTGCCTGTCTCTCACTCTCTCTCTCTCTCTTTCTCTCTCTGTCTGTCTGTCTCTCTATCAAATAGACAGTCTGAGTATTTGTTGAACAGTTTTCAGTTAACGCGAAAGGCAAACGAAAATTGCTGCGTGCAAAATAAATAAACTGTAGTACAACTTGTTTGCCACTCGTCAGTAAACTACGGTTTTTGTTTTATTTAGTTTTATTTTGATATATCTTTTTTAGCGAGCAGTCTGCCAATTTTTGCGCAAATTGAACTCAAATGTAGTGCAACTCAGTTACAGCTTATTTCGTACACTGCTCAACAGATACAGATACAGATACAGGTGCATGCCAGTATTGCTTCCCATTTCTGGCTTAGCTTCACTTTCAATCTTGTGCCATAAGAAACTCTCAGCAATGAATTTAATGAAGGAGATGGCACAAACCCAAATTCCGAAGCATTGCCATGGCAAGTGTCTGGGACGAGCTTTCCATTTCATACAGTCCTAAGTCCTGTCTGAAAGTAGGCATAATCGCTGGCTTCGTCCAAGCTCTAGTTTTAGTCATGACGTTCACAGACTGCCAATGGCGTTTGCAAAAAAGAAAAACAACAACAACAACAATAGAAAACACAACTGTATACAGTTTCCACCCCGGCAGTTATTTCCGTCAGTTGCTGTTCTTTTTCGGTTGCCAGGGCTTTTTAAGTTGACTATGGAACGAAGGCAACGGCTGAAAGAAAAAAACACGGCGCCACTCGGAATCAAATTGATGAAGAACATGTAGTTGCAGGTAAGACCGCTGCAGCTGTACCCGGTCAGGTCCAGGTGGAGAGCAAAAAAAAAAAAAATGACATGAATTGCCTAAAAGGTGGGCGAAGGTTGTTTTTGCTTTTCACTTTTGTGGCTACTTGTTTGTGCGCTGCGTTTTTGCCGAGGGCGCCGCGGCATTTCTGCAGCAAATTGAATGGGTTGGGACCTAGGCTTCCTGGTTCCTGATGCCACAGCAGCCGAAGTGCAATGCCCTATGCGAAACAACAGCAAAAACCATATGCTTTGGGCCACACGAAACGCTGATCTGGTAGGCCATTGAGTGCTGCGTGGGCTAAGTTAAATAGATTTAAAGATGAACGCGGCCTGGCTTTGATTAACTTCAATCAACGTTGGGGAATCGATGCAAAATTAAAATTTATTGCCAATTTGCGGCAAATTCGATTAAGCTTAACTTTGCGAGCACAAAGGCAAAGGCAAAGGCAAAGCTAGGCAGGGCAGGGCACGGCAAAAGCAAAGCTGGAAAAACACTCAGCTGGGCACATAAAGGGAAGCGAGATGGGGCATTTGAATCGAATAAATGAAAACAAGCGGTGTCTCTGGCACTGTCTTGGCTCTGTCTGCCTCCTGCCTCAACTGCTGAAAAGCTGTTGAAGTTTATCGAAAAAATATTCAAATCACGTGGGTGGTCTCAGCCAGCTCATGGCCCAGGCAACACCAACTTGGATAAAAATGGCCAAGAAATTACTTATAGATTGAATGAAATCGTCAGACTCAACTTTGGGTCAGCCAGCGCCAGCTGTAGCTCTGCCACACTGCCACACTGCCACATTTTTGATCAATTTAAAAGCCCGGCTAAGACAATAAAAAGTCTTATTTCGTTGGCTAAGCTGGGGATTTGAGAGGCCAGGCCAGGCCAGGCCAGTCCAGGCTCTTGACATTGGAACACTTTTAGCTAAGCATGCAATTAAAATTGCCAGATCCTGTGAGTGAATGATGAGCTCGCTCGCCTCTCAGTGGTCGCTGGCCTACGCCCGTCCAGCAAAACTTATCTAATAAGTGTCAGTGTCGCCTTGACAAGTGCAAACAACAGAACAACATGCGAACGTGCTGAGGCTGAACGGTTGAACTTTTACTTTCATTGGGGTATCCGTGTGTCTGCTACAAGACTTTTGTCACTTTTGCCTAGAGTCGAGCGCTATATTAGTTGGAGAATGCGCTGATGTTGGTGTTGGGGTTGCTGGGGGAAATCAATGCCCATAAATTGCTTGACGCCTGTTCACGCTTATTTATAGCATCGGGATTTATGCCCGGCATATTTATTTATGAACAACAATTTGCCGGCAGCTTTAAGGACTCGCTTCGGTTCGCCTCATTGATGCCTTGACACAAAACGGCAGGCAGACTATGACTATGACTGCAGATCCTGAGCTAAGAGTCGTAAATTAGCGCCGGGCAGCAGCAGCAGCAGCAGCAGCAGTAGCAGCAGCAGCAGCAACAAATGTAAATAGTTCAATAACAAAAGCAATACCAATAACCTAACCAATAACAATAACATGCTCCGTACCAGACCCAGACCCTAAGGCCAAGGCAGAACGTCTGTCTGAAGCAGCAATAACAAGTTGACATGTTTTATTTATGGGCCAAACGTAGACGACAAACGACAAACGACAAACATAGAGAGTAGCTGTTAAAACTGTTTTAATTTGCTGTATTTTGGTACAAGAACAACAAGCAAAGTGAAAATATATATAAGGCCAAACTGAGACTGAGACTGAGACTTGAGACCCAAGCAGCTGGGTCACCAAGTCAACGAAAGAGAGCTGACAAATTTAGCAATTTTATGGCCAAGTTTAGCCAAATTTGACAAGAGCAATTTCCACCTTTCTTTTGAGCTTCTTTTTTGTGGCAATCATAAATATTTCAAATTAAAACTGATGAGGGGAACACAAGACGCTTGTTCTGTTGTTTAGCTGATCCTTAACTTATACATTTTATAACCAGATAGTTTCTTGTGCTTTGACTCTTCAGAATAACTAAGACGTTAATTGATTTCTGTAAAATCAGGAGCTATATTATAATGACTGATGATTTTTAATTGAAAAGTGTAGATATCACTTTTATCACTGTTTATCTAAGCTAAAAGCTTGGCTTACAAGTCCGATACATTCATTCATTCAGTCTTTCCAATGCTCATATCCTTCTATCTCTGACAGTTTAGCACCACAGTTTCATTGACTTTAGGTTCATCATCATATTCTTAATATGCCAATTACCTTGTATTATATTCATTTAAACTTAAAGACGTTTCTCTTGATATCATTAGATTACATGGAAGTAGTTCATCTCGCTCCTTCCCTGGTCCTAAATATCTCCTTCCTCCTTTGTCGCCATTGTAAGCCATAGAAGAGCTAAACCCTTTTATGCTGGGATTTCGCTTTTGCTTTCTCTCTTATAGATACATATTCAGATATTTACCTTTAACTTGTTCTCCTGGCCACTCTTTGCAGGCTAGTATACAGCAAATATTTCATATCGATCGGTCTAACAGTTTAGACACCTCTATAAAAGACAAACAGATAGAGACACATTCTTTCATATACATTTATAGATTCAATGCTTTCCCGCTTGATATAGTAAAGTTACTGATCTGTTTTAGTACCCAAAACCATGATCTTTAAATATGAATTTGTACAACTATACAACTGTTAACATTCAATAAAATTATTATGAACTTATATTTGCTGTTCAGTTGAAAAATTGGTCAACTTGCAAGTCATATTTCAGGATATCAATGGTCAAAAGTTAACTTCACAGCAGCATAGCTGCCTGCTGGCTATTTGGCTGTAAAGGAGAAAGACGGAAAGAGGTGGGAAGGCACATAAATACAGAGAGAAAGTGAGTGGAGAGGGAGGGGGCTGGGGGGGAAATACAAACAAACATGAGCGCAAATGAGTGCTGATGTTGTCGTTCGTGTTCGTCCTTGTTATTGTCGCTGTAACTGTAGCTGGCTCCGGCTGCTGCTTCGCTGTTTAAGTGACCGAAGCGAGTGCCCAATGGCCAAACAGCTGTATATGTGTATACGTACATATGTTAGTATGTCAGCATGCCAGCATATTTGTGTGTGTATGTGTTCGACCCGATGTAATAATTCAATTGCGAGCAGAAACAGCCGCGTGGGAGGAGCAGTTGGAGCTGCCCCTAAAGATTGATGGGGCGCATTGAGAGTTGCTTTCGGTGACATTTGTGTGATGTGTCGCCAGCGTATTCTTGAATTATGTATGTATGGCTGTGTGGATATGTGGGCGAAGGGTGTGGGTGTAGGGATGTAAGTGTAGGTACGAGTACGTTGAGTGCGTTGAGTCGCAAATGTTCAAGTTGAAAACTTTGGCAACACCCAGCACAAAAAGCAAATAAGTAAAAGAAATCACGTGAAGGCAAAGGCAAAGCCGGCAGTGGATTTAACTTGGCTTTCACAAACAGCTAAAGCGACAAAGGCATACCAGAGCACTCCATGAAGTCATAGGAGCCGGAGCCAACTCTCAGCTAGCTAAGCATTTATACGCATTAAAGCCAGCCCAGCCCAGCTCAGGCCAGACCAGAGCAGCTAGTCGACAACTTTTGACCAACTTTTCCTTTCGGCAAAGTTATCAAAAATTCCACTTGCGCAGTGAATCAAGTGCCATTTACTGATTGTACAACGGCGACGGCATAGAAAGAAGCGGCGCCTAATCCGCTTCACATTTTATCAGTGCTGTGACACTGCCTCAGCGTGTGCATGTGTGTGTGAGTATGTGTGTGTGTCTAAGTGTGCAGTTGTTTGTGAAGCACGCGCATTCATAAGTTGCCCTGAGCTCAGCTCGAAGCGATTTTTAGGCCCTCTTAACGCACAAAACTTCGAGTGCTCTAAGCAAGGCAGGGCAGATGAGGGGAGAGCGTGCTAAATCGAAGCCTAATGCCATAGTTAAGCCCTTGAATATAACCTACAGCTATACAGGCGCGAGGCAGGGGCAGGAGACAGGCGGTCATAATGAATTAATCGTAGGCTCGGCACGCATTTACATTTCAGCCACGACCTCGAACTGACACTGAAACTATTTGAGCGAGTGCACACGTTTTATCTGAATGTGCTGTTCGAAGCCCAAGTACTTTAGGGCTTCCGCAAAGGCCATTTGATCCCCATTATTTGAAACAATTGATTGTGCGTCGGTATAAGGATTCATTAAATATCCTCGAGTATGCAAGTCTAAGAAATAATTTACTATCAACTTCTGGCTATTTTCACGTAAATTGTTTAACATTTAAGATGGCCTCTTAGATACTTTGCTCGGCTGCATATTTCAAAGAAACCCAAACAAAACACACCGACAAATAGACAACATTTTCTGCTTGAGCACTCAGCCGATATTGCGCATACGTCGTGTATGCATGCAGCCGGAGCAAAGAATAACAAGCGATTTTTGGGGTAAAATCTAAAATCAAGTCATTGCTTTGAACTATGGCAAACATAGCAATGGGACTGGGACTGGGACTGGGACTGGCTCTGAAATTGGGAATGAGAATGGGATGGCCAACGGACTTGGTTTCTAGCTAAACATTTCCTCAATTTATTGGTGAAATACGTTTTGTGCCAAGAGATTTTTGCTTTGCTTTTGCTTTTGCTTTTGGCCAATGGCTGTTGCTTGGTCGTTGCTTGGCATCAGGGCAGAATTTTATGCAAATGTGGCAAGTTTATGGTTTCGTGCTGCTGCAAGCTGCTTGCTCTACGCATTACAGGCATATGATTTTAAAGTATTGCCTTGGCCATCATTAGATGATGGTGCTCCTTTGAAAATCATTTTATGTAGATGTAGATGTTACATTGACCACAAAAGTATTGCATAAATATGCATGACCAGAGACGCGCCCCAAAAAAAAGAATAATAAGTGACACAGTCAGCCTTTACAATAGACAGATAGACAGACAGATAGACTGGGAGACAGACAGTCAGACAGTCAGCTCAAATAGACAGCACTATATGCTGCTGCCATACAAGACGAGCAAGTTAAAAACGAATTCATGATAAGTCAGCAGTCAGTTGAGTTGCTGCTGCTCCTGCCAAGCTGCATCTGTCTGTCAGATGGGCTTTTGATACGCTCTCTGCATTTGTTGAATTGTTAGCTTTTTGCTGCCCTGCTGACCACTCTGGCAAATAAATCAATCAAAGCATGCTTGTGTGAATTACAGCAGCCGGAAAATGTAAAAATTAATTCCACGCAGATTCAGAACAGAACGTGTGGGCACTTTTAGCCAAATTTAGGATAAAATAATAAGACTCGATGTTAGTGCTATTTTTAAAGCAGCAGGAGGCAGTTGTTCTTTGCCATTGCTGTTGTTTGTGTAGCCATTTTTAATGCAATTGTGTGCTATATTTGTGATTGACAGGCTAGGGCCAAAAGTATACATAAAACAAGAGAGAACGCAACAGTCGAGCTTGATTGACAGGTAAATACCCTGTACCTAATAGGCTCCTGTAAAATATAGCCAACCGATCTAGCTCCTCCTAAAGTGGATACAAACTAAATTTAGCTTTGGTTGGAAAGCAACCATTTCGTGTTCATTCAGAAAAAGTCAGTTATATGATGGACCTGATCTGAATAAAGTTTAATCAATAGACGTAAGGCATCCTAAAATGAATACAAACTGATTTGGGTTCTACTTGGATGAAAAACAAAAACGTTTTATTCATTTCAAAAAAATCAGTTCCATGTGGGCCATATGATATGGTTGCCCAGCCTGAAGCAAATTTAGACAGTTGATGTAGATGCCTACAGGACATATAATCATCAAATTTAGTTCAATTCCAATGGAAAACAAAGCAGCTAAAAACACTCAAATTGGCGATAGTTTGTATGGGGGCCACCCTGAAAAGTGGGCGTGGCAAAAAATAAAATAAACTTCCACATTTATGAACATTTTTAAAAGTAAATTTGAGGTTTCTATATCTCCTAGTTTCTAAGATCTGGGGTTTCATACATCCGGACAGCCAGGCAGACATAGATAGATCCATAGATATATACGTTATGTGGTCGGAAGCGCTTCTTTCCGCCCATTACATACATTATACAAACCTTATATACCCCTCTACTATTGGTACAGGGTATATACATACATATATATATACATATATGTTTCTTTCACTTAAAATTTGTAATCCATAACCAATATTCGTCTATGGCTTCTGCATTTGAGCTGTCATTAGCAAGAACCGAACTGAGTTGAAGGAGGGCGCTGGCAGTATTAATATCCCCAGCCTAAAATATAATACACATTCACTCCTTTGACGTGCAACTTTCTAAAACCATAATTAATCATCTTGTATGGGCGAAGCGGCACCAGAACTTTCAATTCTCAACTTTCAACTAAAAATCGTTACTGGCATCAATTTTAATTAGTTCGGTGCGGCCTGACATGGCTGGGCTGCGACGGTTGGCTAGCAATCCTTAATTATACAATTAGTGCACTTTTTGTGTGGCCTGATTGGCAATCATCAAGTATACGCCTCGTGTTGCGCCCGACGACAAACTTTTAAAAGCTGCGTGATTTGCGTTTTTCGCTTTTGAGTTCACAATTTGTCCCACTCCGAGGTGGAATATTGCGCATTTTAAACAATTTGCGGGGCTATCAATATTTGCCGAATGTGTTTTGAATATCAAATGAGTCCGAGTCAGAAGCAGCAGCAGCAGCAGCATTTCGGCAGCAGGGTGCGTGTCCCTTTGCCATGTAAATTCATTAAAAATTTGCTACCACGCAACACACACTATACAAATACACAAATCCGCAAGGCAAATAGAGAGTTTTGCGGCCTCCAGAGGGAACACAGCAGCGAGTTGAGCCCGTGTGATAAAACGCCCAGCTCCGGCTTCCATGCCAATCCCAGTGTGCATGCTAAGCGAACTATTTGAGTGCCGTATAAATAAACACGGAAGCTGTTGAAGAGCCGTTGTATTGCGTTGGGTTCACGACATAAATCGAAAGTTATTTATTTTGGTTTGACAATTCCTCGAACCCGAAGCCCGGCGCGATCCCGACTCTTGAGTGCTGCCAGCGCTGGCACAGATAAAATGTATTGAATGCCTTAACCCGACTGTTGACCCAACATTTTTTGTTGCTTCTAATGGGCTGGCCTCTCTTTAATACCCTTACCCAAGAACTTGTCCTGAATGTTAAGTAAAACGAAAATGTTGGGTTATATTTAAGATATATAAAAAATAAATGGAAGATTTGAAGAATTTCCATGGGTAGGTGAGTATGTCCAACACGATTTCATTGGCATCTGTATTCTGTCGGTAAATTTTGATACCTTTGGTAGTCCAAAACAGGGTAAAGATTATAGTTCCAAGCTATTCAAAGAAAATATATTGGTTTCTTTAGGAAAACTTTCCTTTGGTTCAAATTTTAATTGTTTCAATTTTGTAAATTTTCATTCTAACTTTTTTAGAGCATTTCAAATTCCGCAACCAACTCGGCTGGTCTGCCCCCTTGTTGTGTTGAGAACCCTTAATATAAATTTGGGTCAACATTATGAGCAGCTATGGTTCAAACGCTTACGAGAAGAGCATAAATACGGACACAGTGCGTGTGTGTCTCTGGCTGAGCTTGCTTCACTTCTGCAGATGTTTCGTATTCTTCGCTGGGTTTGTTGTTAAATTCTGCAAAATCCTTTCAAACAGAAAATTGCCAAACAAACACGCCGCCCCCACATGCAGACACACAGTCACCCACACATGCAAACACACAAAGAAGAGCTGCGAATGAATAAATAAATAAGGCTGAGCAGAGCCCCTGCCTGCCTGCTTGGGGATTCGGTGGCTGCTGGCTTTGGGCAATGGCATGTGGCCTGGCATACTCCAAGCAATCTCCCACTCTGGGTGGGACTCTGTCTGTGAGTGACTACGTCTGGGTGCGCTGGCATTTTTGGACAACGAGTAAGGTCCAACGAATGGCAAACGAAATGAAATGCCGCGCAAGAATTTATAGAAATATATTTATGCGCTTCGCTACAAAGTAAACAAATCTAGGAACGTGCCATCATTCGCATTCCCTGGCCAGTACATGCTCCTACATCTACATACACATACGTGCACAACTTA
Organism: Hirtodrosophila duncani; assembly: GCA_037043425.1. Lineage (NCBI taxonomy): Eukaryota > Metazoa > Arthropoda > Insecta > Diptera > Drosophilidae > Hirtodrosophila > Hirtodrosophila duncani. The sequence continues at coordinate 1,397,945 of JBAMBM010000820.1, read as the reverse complement.
TGTGTATGTGTATGTGTATGTGTAAGTGAGTATGGATATGTGTACGTAAGTGCCTGACACTCTCGTCCTCGCACACACATTTAGCAACAGGGTATGAAAGCGAGCCTGAAATTAAATCTTCGTAAATTGGATTTGAAATGCGTGCGTGGAAATTCATTTAACGCTTTGGCCAAACAATTGAAACTGGCTTTTTGTGTATAATTTCCTGTTTATGCGTCAATCAGGTTTGCGGCTGGCCTGCGGTTTCAAGGGTTACAATGGTTCCAATAATGTCCATCATAAGGAAAACAGCAGCCAGCGGCTCTTGTGATTTCGTGCACGTAGTGTCACGTTCTTCAAAATATGAAACGTCTACTGATTTTTAATGAAGCAAACTTTTCGGGCCAAAAGGTATAAAGTCAGAAAACTAGACCAAGAACACACCACGCACACACACACACACAGTTGGGGTTTGGACAACTGGACAAGTCTTGGACACAGTTGAAAAACTTCACAGTGTCCTGATTAATACGTGCATTGGTCGCCGGTTGGTGTTGCTGTTGGTTTGTGGATTGTAGCGGTTGTTGTTCCAACCTGGTCACCAGCACCAGCACCATCAACGTCTCTGAAGTCCTGCTACGGCGTTACGGTCATGTACGCAATAATTAAAAGTATCGAAAGTATGTGAGTGTGTGTGTGTGTGAACACTTGTCGCCTGCCTGGGCGACCACAACCACTCACTGAGGATGATTGCAAACACAAACAGCAAGGGGTGGGGTATGCGAGTGTGGCACAAAAGAAGATTTTAGGTCCAGAGATATGCTATCGTTTCGTATACGACATGTCCAGCGACGGTGTCTGTGTGCGGTACGTGAGTCTCAGCAATAGTGTGGGATTCCATTTGCTTTGTGGATGTGTGTGTAAGCGTGTCCTGGCTAGTCAATTTAGGGGCAAGACCATGGCCATAGATTGCCAGCGCACGGAACAAAGCAAACGACAAATAAACAAACAGGCAAACAAACAAACCAATGAAATGAAACAAACGAAACGAAACGTAGCTGTTGTTGTAGCTGCTGATATTGTTGCTGCTGCTGCTGCTGCTGCTGCTGCTGCACACGGTACGTGTGGATAAATAAAAACTTCTGCAGCACCAAAGCGAGTGGGCATGGGGCATGGGCATATGCACAAAGCGGCAACTCATTGGCAGATCCAGATATGCGTGTGTCAGGGGAAGACCAGCTCAGCATCGAAGTAGCAAAAGCAGCCAATGGAGCATTTTATTTTATGTCCCTTGCCTCCCTCCCCCACCCCCTATACTCACTAGTACAGCAAACGCACTTAAGTTATTGTTACAGTTATTTAGTTAGTTTACGCCACTTTGGATTATGTGTTGGCCTCATATCTGTATTCGTATGTTTTTGTGTGTGTGTGTGTGCGTTTGTATGTGTTTGCTCTTTGTCTGCGCCCGTATTTGCTGTTTATTGTATTGCATTGCTTGTGATTTTTTGTGCCCAATACCAATAGCAAAACCAACTCATTCGAACAGCTCTCCGCCTTCAAAGCAAACCTAACAGCTCCACTCTGATTTGATTGATTTGCGCTGCGTCAGCTGGCGAAACACACAAAAAAGAAATCGACGAACGCCAACACAAATACGCGTGTGCACAGCACATTCAATTGTTTGCAATTGAAAATGGTCTAAGGGCGAACAAGTCGACTATACAAATTCTCTCTAATTTAAAAATATTTAAATGCCAAGTTGTTGCCTCGAAACCTTTCGAAAATATTCGAGGAAAGCTTAACTTTTATGTTAACTTATCAAATCAGTTTCAAGGATGACTGAAATTAAGATTGTCACCACAAAATTCACGCACGCCGCATCACAATATAAAGCGACTTTGTCTGCTTGGCAACAACAATAAAGCAAACGTCTCTTTCAATTGATTCGAAAAGGTTTTCGTTTTCACGTTATCATCGGCAGCAGCCGCATTTCCACTTAATTCAACCCAATCACATTCACACACACATGGTTAGGTGTTACACTAACAAATGCCTACATACGAGTATATTGTCAAGGCTTAGGCGCTGAGTACGAGCTCTGGGCTTTTTATTTGCACCGCTGCAGCCGGCGTCGCCGTCGCCGTTGCCGTTGCCGCTTTGCAGTAACATGAAAATATACTTTGCATGAATTTTGTTCGTCATGCTTGATTTTTTATTTATACATCAAACTGGCAAACCGAATATGTCACAAGGGTGTGCGTAAAGTGTAGGCTGTAAGCGTTAAGCGGATGTTTGGGCAAACGGCAATGGCAGCCGTGTGTGGATTTTGTTGCCTACTTTCGGGCACTTTCAGCTTAATGCCCACGCCATTTTCTACGTGCTCGAGCTTGTGTTTAGGCGAACGACAGCGAGTCTACCAACAGCTGTTCAACTTCAACTATGAAAATAAAAGAAGAAAGCAAAAGCAAGGCCTCAGTATGAATACGAACACGGTTGCCACGCGCCATCGAATCCTTTCTCGTTTTTGGAGTAATCTGCGGCTTAAAACTTATTCGACCGTACAGTAAGTGTTTGGAAAAGTTTATATGTTTCCCTTTTCATCATGTGTTGTGGTAAGCTCGTGGACTGGGCATGACGAAAGATAGAAAATATAAGAAAGGTGACTATCAACAGCAAATTTATGACAAACAAATACAATAATTTTTACCAAATGACAGTTGCCGTTTTCAAAAGCAAACAGCAGGTAAATGTGCTCACAAACTGACTCTTGCTCTGCTTCTTTTGTCCAGCAACAATGACAATGAGCTGGGAAAACGACAAATAACAAGATGATGAGCCTGACCCTGGCGGCAGCCCCGACCTCGTCCAAGAGCAAACAAGCAAATGAGCAACGCACCGACTGCGCTGGCTGGATACTGTCTGCAGCCCCCCAAAAAGCTGCCGCAGTTAATGTTGAATGCGGAAATATTTTAATAAAAATGTCAGCTTATGTACGCTGACAGGCCGCGTGATGCGCTGCCAGCGACAGACGGCATCGTCATCCACATCTTCAAGTGAGCAAAGGCTGGGTTTCCCCTTGTCACCGGCCTCCTGATGTATTTATGATGAGGCCGCAAACCCCACCCGCCATCGCCGAGTCACCCCACTAACCGCTTGTACTCCTTTGCGAAAATGTGAAGCACGTTTTGCGATTTTGTGATTTTTCGCTGAAAATCCATTTACCGGTTCTCTCTTTTTTTTTTTTTGTATTTTTGCCAAGCCATGCCTGCTTTCAGTTTAGTTTATCAGCGTAAAAATATTTAAAGGGCACACGCGACGGCATCGAGAATCAACGCATGTAGGCCTCATAATTCTGTCAGCGTCATAAACGCGTCGCCGTCGCCGTCGCCGTCGCCCGATCCTGACTGCGGCTCAACATGGCGGCTGCATGCGTGCGGAATAATAAAAGAGGAAGCCATCCAATCTCAATTCGCACTCGGGCCTGTCGCGCGGTCTGGCTTTATGTTTTAATTTGATTTGATTTGTATTGTGCACGCTGGCATATGCGCAAATATTGTTAGCACAACCAAATTTGATTTATCACGCTCCAGGCAGGCAGCACAGCAGCATGCTGCGGGCGCCTTAATTGGTTTCTGCGTGCGTGTTTTGGCCTTCGCGCCAAATCTGACGCTTAAGGGGCGACAATTAGCTGCAGTCGAATGGGCCAAGTGGGAGACGGGGTGTGCTAAATACCCACAAGCACTCGAAAATCTTTCACTTACACAAAAACCAGCTGCCACAGAGAGTGGGAAAGAAGCACTTCATGACACTTGCTAAGATGCCAAATGGCAGTGTGGCAAAAAGTTTACACTGCACTGCAAGGAAGTGTTACTGAAATGATGCCGAAGTACATATATAACCTTTGCATATTTGATTTGAGAAGAGTTTTGCAAGCATTTGCATGGAATTGCAACCCTTTTTTGTATTAAAGGAACTCGCCTTCGATTTGTGATTGGACGAATTTTCCAATTGAATATCAATTAATGTTGTGAAGTTGCAGAATCTGATGATTTAGAAATTTTTAATAAATTGTGAAATATTTTAAATGCAAGAGCATGATGGGGAGTCACTCAATACTGTAGAGATTCTGACATTTATAGATTCATTCAATTAGCTTTCCTCGAAGATACTGCAAATATTCAATGGCTGCCAGATTTGAGACGAAGGAAATATGGAAATATCCATAGTTTCAATTGCTGTTGCAATTGTCAGACAAGTTTCTTTCACTCTTGACCAAAAGACCCACAAGAAAGAATTCTGTTTAGCATAAATTGATCTTTTTCTCTACAAAGGTACACAAATGCACCTGAAAACTTCTAGCACTTCTCCAAATCTATGAACATTTTCCAGAGGCCCCACTATATATGCATTTCAGAGTATTAGAATAGAGCTGTTCTATAAAGTTGAAGAAATAGTTCTAGTGCAAAAATGTACACTAGTTCATCGTCGCTTAAGAAAAAGTAACAGCTGCTGTGCGGTCTGCGCTTAGAATTTAACTGCCATTTTAATTATGCAGCGACGTCGCCGCCAACAGCGGGTGGTCACAGTCACAGGCACAGGCACAGTCACAGGCAAACTCAAGGGCGCGACGAGGTCAGGACAAACCCTCGCAGCGTCTGAAAAATTAATATAAAATAGCAAAAACTTAGCCTAGTGCATTACGAAATTGTTGGTGGCGTTGGCTGGCAGCGGACAAGGCAAAGCTTTAACAGCTGCCTTGTGGCTCCGAAATGCAGCCGCCAACTGCATAAAATGTAACGAGCCAGTACCCGTCCCCTTCCCCTTCCCCGTTCTCGTCTCTGTCCCCGTCATAGTTCCAGTTCAAGTCAGCGGCAAGGATAGACAGTGGAGAGCAGAGCTCTCTACCGAATAGCGAGGCCTGGCAGCATTCAGAAACAATTTGCTGCAGATTATGAAAATTGCTTAAGAAATTAAATTGCTGCAATGGGCGAAAGGCCACACAGTAGCTGCCGTATGGCTCGGGCTCGGGCTGGCGTTGCGGGGGCTGTGGCAAAGGTCGCGGCCGTGGTTGCGGCAGCAACAGCCACATTCACGGCAAATTTGCATTTCCATTTGCGGTTCGGTCAGGTCGCTGTCCATGCGCCTCTCTGCCTGTGTTTATGCCGGAGCCCGTGTCCGTGCCTTTGATTTGCCTGGCACGTAGCATAAAAGGGAAATGGGCAAAAAGGATTTCTGTCCACTTTCTGCTGTGGTTACTAATTCAATTTGCAATAACAACAAAGCAGAAGCTGAAGCACCGCCAACAACATCATCTATAATAGCAGTCGCTATTGGTTGCTCTAATTATGTTGCGGCGACCGTTCGACCATTCGGTCAGCAAAGCAGCTTAGGACATGAACTTTATTAAAAATATTTGCCCAGTTCTTAAGGACCCCCTGCAGCGAGCGAACATTTACATACTTTTCGCTTCGCGATGAGTAAAATTTTTATGAGGCAAGCCTTAGACCAGGCCTTGCCATTCTAGGGGTTCAGAGCACGCGCAGCGCCTATAAAGTTGCTCGAGTATTGCTTACTTTTTTATACAGTTCAATTAGCATAATGGCCACACAATGGGGCAGGCGGGAGCAGGCGGGGTTGGAAGTGGAGCGGGAGGTGGACAGGGAGATGGGAGACGCAGTCGCGACTGATCCTTTTGGCAAATAAATAAATGCATAAATATAAATACCACAGTTGAGCTTTTCTGTTTGGAGCAGGAGCTGTGGCTGGGGGATGTGCCAGTTGGCAGTTCCATGACCCCTGCCATCCCTGCTCATTTGGTAAATGGTCAGTAAGCAGGCAAGCATTCAAACTGGCTGGACGGTGGACGGGCGGACACATCATTTCCGGTTTGTTTACGCAAATCGAGCACATTTCGCATAATTTCCTATTGCCATGCCGGAGACTCTGACTCTGCGCCTCTGTGCCTGGCATGCCAAACTTCTTTGTTCACATATCTGCATATACACACACACACCCACACTCTCGCATCTGCATGTTTAGTACACATATTTATATGTGCGCAATGTTTTTCTTGTGGGAAATTTTATGAAAATGCTTTCCAAATTGAATGAAAACATATTGACTGTGCGAAGACGATGACGACGACATCAACTTCAACGATGGCAACAGCCAGGGCAAAGAAAACAACGTCGTTGACAATATGGACGAGCGGGACGAGAGGGGACCGAACAGGACGAACAGGACGTTGTGCGCTTCGACAGCAAAACGTTTGATGTTAGTATTGTAAATACATGTAAATTTGCCTATCTGTGTGTGTGTGTGTGTGTGTGTGTGTCTGTGTGTGTATATATGTGTGTTATCGCCTGTTATTTGTATTTGCTAGTCGCTATGTTGGTAGATTTTCGGTTTTTTTCCACATTTTTTCTGAGGGCTTTTCGATGAAGCTTGTGGTTTTTGGTATGCCCTCTGAATATGTCTCATTTGAAATTGTTCTTTGCTATTTGCATGACATTTTTTGTTAGTCAAATACAGCACAATGGGGCGCTCATCATGCTGTTCTTGTATTTCCTTATTTACCCCCTGCACGCTGCCGTTCCTCAGTATGATTTTTAAAGCCGCAGTTAAAGCTGTATAAATGAGGGAGCCAAATATATGAGGTTATGTATGACAGCTGGTGGTGAAGAAAGCATTTTACCTCGGTGGCTAATAAACCACAAAGAGTATAAATTCATAGCCGCCATGGCCAATTGGCTGCAATTTAACAAAGTGCAGCGAGCCGAGCGTTGAGAGCAGAGACAAAAAAAACCAAAACATAAAAAGAACAACAACACACACAAAATAATAAAAAATTGCAACCAGCAATGTAGACAATGCCAGCAGCCCAATGCTGGGGTGGCGCAGGCCATCCTGGCGGCATAAAAGCAACAATAACAACAATGGCCGAATGTTTCCTACATTTTCAGCATGCGCTTGCGAAGGAGGGTGTATTCTATAGTTCTGAAGAACCATTTGGTTGTGCAATTTGCCATAATAGGAAGCTCACAGATGATTTATTTGTAAACGCATTAGAGTTGTTGCTATGCTATGTTGTTGCTAAATATAAAGATACTCATGCATATGATGTGCAGATCTTACTTATAATATACAAGACTAGCAACTTTACCTGGCTTTGTTTGGGCAATCGTTTTGAGCCTATGAGGTTTCGGTGATAGATATCGCCTGAAGAAAGGAAAGCTAGCTTAGGTTCGAAGAAGCTTATTTACCATTTACGTTGTGAATATATAACCGATCTAGATCAAATACAGATGGAGTGGATGCAAGGCATACGAGACGAATTGGTTTTAATATAGATGAAAGACAGAATAGTTATGCTCCACAGTGTTCATTCTACAACAATCGGTTATATGGTAGCTATATGAAAGGTTCTCTGATCGTGATCAGAACAGGATACAAAGCGAATTTGGTTTGATTTGGATGGACAACAGAAAAGTTATGCCAATAAGTGTTCATTCCGGAAAAATTTGTTATATGGGAGCTATATGATATAGTTGTCCGATCTGGATAAAACTCAAACTTGACCAGCCTGCAGACAAAGAAAGCATCTGGTAAACATTTCAGGTTTGTAGCTTTTAAAACTTCTGATATCTTTGTGTTGAAGCAGACGTACGGACGGACATGATTATATCGATTTCCCTTGTCATGCTGAAGAAGAATATATATACTTTATACAGTCGGAAACGCTTCTTTCTTTCTACTTTACTGCTGATGCATTCTTGCTCTGGATCAATTAGACTAAGGGTGCGGATGTGGGCAGGCAAAATGCCTATAATCTTGTGCATTGTCATCAGGTGAAAGTGGATACCACCAATGCCAGTGATGCCCTGACAAACTAATTAAAATTAATCCTTTTCGCATTGAAGCTTACAGACAGCTGTTGAATTGTGTGCAGCCCTTTCATCGCTGATGATGAGGATATGTGCATAAATTTTGCTAAGATTTTCATTTTGAATGTGGGAAAACTCTTACATAAGCTACGAATAATAGTTCCCTAAAATGATACAAATTCTATATAAGACATGGGCGTGTAGCTTGGCATATCCTTTTATACACATATATATTCTTAAATGGTCTTCAAATTGTGAGTAGTTTATACCCTTTCAATTATTATCTATGCTTGGAAGAGTGTTCAATCTTCGGCTTGCCATGTGACACTCAATATTCATGGCCATTGTTTGGTGTTTATCTAACAAATGAGCAGCCTTGCCGGCTGCCAAAAGGAAGCGCTTAGCAGTCACTCCCGCTGCCAATATCCTCGTTCCAGGCAAGACAATGAGCATGTCTTGGACGTGTGCTTGTCATGGTCTTCTGCCAGCGCCTTCATCATGTAAACACATACTTAAACAAATACGACAGTTTCCTCTTCAACCAGAGGAAACTACAGAGAGAGCTCCTACATTTGCTTGCCAGCAGAGTCCTGCCTGTGTCTCTGCATTTGACTTGCTGTGTGCATAATTAAATCAGATCACATTTTAAAATTCCATTTATATTTACCTCTTGTCTGTCTGTTGTTGGACAAGCTCGTAAATCATGATTAAAAGCTTCGGGCGACCATGCCCAACCAGGCTCCAGGACCAGGATGCCAGCCAACAACTCTATGCCTAACACGTAGCCAAAAAAAAGAACAACACACAACAGAAACTTCAAAATAAAAAGCGCTGTGGCCTGCGAGACGACAAAGTGAGCAGCGCTAGCGTTATTTCTAGTTGTTGTTCTTGCTATTGTTGTTGTTGTTGCCTGACGAGGACGTTGGAAACTGGGCGAGATTCAATTTTGGAGATACAAGTGGCAAAACAAGCAAAAGCGGCAACGGCAACGGCCACAGCGACACAAGCAAAAGAAGCCACCGCCAAAGTCGAGCAGTCACATCCAAGTTCGGTGAGTCACTTCACACAGATATGTATATACACACTCACATATACATACACACGTGTGTGTATATAGGAAGAAACAAATGGAGAAAAGAGCAGCAGAATCGAGACAAGTGGTGGCAGCGGCACAAAAAAAGGCATTGGCGTGATACAACAACAAAGGCTTTCGACGAAAAAAAATTTAGAAAAATACAAAAAAAGAATAAAACTTGGATATGCCAGAGAATATTGCACATATATACATACAGACATGCATTCACACATGCATATATGTTGGTCGACTTGTACATAAGGCGAGATAAATCAAATGTGGCGAGAAATTGCAACAACACGCCGTGGCAGTGGCACGGCCAAGAGAGCAACAGCAACAGCAACAGCAACAACAAAGGCGAGAATAGCAACTACACTTGCCATCGTCGTCATCGCCGAGCAGTGCAAAAAAGGGGACTAAAATGGCAAAGCGAAAATGCGAAAAATTTATCCAATTTTGTAAAAATTTAGGTCACAGCCGGGGTCGTGTCTCTGGAAGCGCCACCAAAAACCCAAAAAACTGCTGCAAAAGCGCAGCATCCATTGTCTGGCCATGAGTGTGTGCGTGTGTGTGTGTGTGTGTGTGTGTGTGCAAGGGCCAAAGGAAGCGCTCAAGTGCAGCTGAAAACTGAAACCATTGCCTTAGCCTGGCTCTCCTTGGCTATGTCTAAAATAGAGCCTGCTATGGTATAGTATGGTATGGTATGGTATGGTCTCTGCTGCGCTGGGCTGGTCTCACCAAAGTGAGCCATGACAAATACGGCTGAAGAGTGGGCAAGTGCGAGTGGAAAATATAAACATAAAACATAAATATGAAGCGCAAAGAAAACTTGTGAAATAACTTGTTAGTCAACCAGCCAGAAACAGAAACAGAAAGAGAAACAGAGCCCAGGCAGCAGTCAGTAGCATTGTAAACATTGAAACAAGCAATTTATAAACTCCGCCCTCCAGCCGCGACTCTCGGATCCACGCCCAGGCCAGGCCAGCCCAGCCCACCGAATGCCATTAATGGCAGCATCAGACTCAGCACCAGCGCCAGCACCAGCACCAGCGTCAGCATCAGGAGCAGAAGTAGAAGCAGAGGCAGCCACAGCATCAGCAGCCACAGCCACAGCATTCAGCGTCAGAGCGTCGCTTGGCAACTAATAGCACATGAAATGAGTAAATTATCACATACTGTTGAGTAGATGCTGAAACCCTCTCAGCTGCCAGCTAATTTGCTGCCAACAGAAAACCCACCAAGCCACAACATTACAACATTGCGTATACGTGATATTAGCACTAGCATACTTGTGTGCTTCTGGTGCTTCCTTTCGCAGTGTGCAGTGCGCAGTGTGCTTCTGGTGCTGCTGGCCCCGCCAGTTGTAGTTGGCGCGATGCGGCTGCCAGTTGGTAGATAAGCGAAAAATGCAGCGTAAAAAATTGAATGCATATTTCACAAACACAAATGACAAGCCAACGATGGGTGCAGGAGAACAGGAGCAGATGAAGAAAAAATGGTAGAACAGGTATAAGTGAAGGTGGTCACTGGGTGAAGCCAAGGTATGTATGCTGGTTGTCCTGCCAGCAGCTTGGCAATTTCTGAATTATTTCACCCAATATGAACCCGCTCGACAGATCTCAATAATTCTTTGCCCGCCCAGGGGCAGGTAATGAAAGGCGAACAGCAGCTTTCTTGGCATCCGGCTGACTTTTCCTTTTCGCCAGCAACTGAAATTCGAATCGGAACTGCTAGTGGAACAGTCATTGGCACTGGCAGTGGCAGTGGCAGTGGCAGTGGGACTGGAACTGAAACTGGGCTGTTGCTCTGCATTAAATCAATGAATCGAAGCGAATCGAATCGAATCGCATCGAATGCGCAGCGGATGTCAGCAAGTTGCCATTTTGAGAAATTAAAAGTGTCCGTCGCCGTTTTCATTTCCGCTGCGGCGCACTGAAATCTCGGATATCCACCGACTATGACTATGACTATGGCTACGGCTCAGGTAATTCCCTCATACGCAATGCTATTAAAAAAAAGTGAGCTCCCACGGTGCTGAAATTACTTTTGCGTTCGCAGCAGAGGAAGCCGCAAAGCACTCGATAATGATGCCCCGGCCTGTGCTAAGGGTCTAAGGGCTGATGAGCACGATAATAAGCTGCCTAATAACCCACGGCAAAGGACAGTGGCAACCTCCTGTGGCCAGGACAGTGTCCAGGATGGGCGTGATGCCGCTAGCGCAGCCACCTTCATCGCAGCAGTCGCCGCCGCCTTTACAGTTCGTCAATTTTGATAGGCCGGGTGGACGCGTGGCTGGACACACTCGGAAATCGCTACTAAAAGTAATTCAGTTTTATATTAAAAAGACTTTCGCCATGACTGACTTGGAGCTGTTGGCTGTGCCTGGGTCGCTCATTTGCATTGCGCCTCGGTAAAGTGTAATAAAATAAACAAGTGTCCTGGAAAAAGGACCGACCACGCAGCAAAAGTGGGTAAACTGCCCCCCAATGGGAGTCGGCGAAATGGCGTGAAAGTGATTTATATTTTAATTCAAAAATGAATTATTTAGCGCATTTTTTAATTCCTTTTTTCGACAACTCAACACTGCTGCTGCTGCTGCTTGTGTTTTCCTTTTATTATGGGCGAATCTGAAATTCTGATTACTTTTTATTTGCTTTCATTCATTTTGGAGTTTATTGCATTTGGTTGTTCGCAAAGAAATGTAAATTTTTCGACTCATTATTGCGCCACATTTAACTCGTAAAGAGGCCTAAAAGCTGTTGACACTTGGACAGCACTCAGAGCAAGCAGCAAACAGAAGCAACATCAGTAGGAGGAGCACAGAGTAGTCTCAAATTGATGGACAGATCCAGGCGCAGCTTGTCTCTAACTTTATAAGCAATTTGCTGCCCAAGCGTGCAATGACATCACTTGGCTCTATACATAAAATGCATATTAAGTGAGGAAAGGCGGCGGCAATGAACTAAGAGAAATGAGAAATAAACGACTATGATATGCTCTTTCATTTAGCAAAACAGCGATCAAGGATTTGGCAGTAATACGGCTTATAAGAATTTTCAGAATACATTTGTGATTGTACCTTATTTTGATAGACACAGTACGGGTTTGTGAAGATGCTATAAGATTCATTAAGATTCGGTAATATGTAATAGACCACTGTACAGCAATACAGCCATGATGTCCACATGTTTATTTTTGGTACTTCTGTGGACATGCTTAACGTTGATTTGCCCGTTCATAATTTGTATACCAAAATTGAGTCTTAAACAGATGCAATAACATGACCAATGTCATTGAATTCCCATATGAAACGTTTGCTCCCATTCTGACTCTCTTGGGCTTGAATGAAAATTACAGCCTCGTCGCTATAATGGTTAGTTCTGCGCATTGCTGCAGCGTTATTTGTACCACCTCTGTGCTCTGTCTCTCACTCGCAAACAGATATCTTGGAATGCGAATGTGTTGTATGTATGGATATGTATAAGTATGTGAAAGCTTGTGTGTTTGTACATTACAAAGCATGCACAAAATATTTGATGGTAATTAGAAAGAAGATTGCTTGGCTGCCTGAACTGCTAGTCGAACTACTAAGACTACTAAGTGCTAGACTACTAAGTTTCTATTCTTTTTCATAGTCTTTTCTTGGTTTCATTTGAATTCTTCTTCTAAGCTTTACTCAGGCAGCCCTCTAAAACATGATTCCAATACAAAATTTGTATCATATTTTGCTCAAATCTTGCGAAAGCTTTTGTTATAAGGGAAACGAAAAAGTTGTTATTGCCGACGTTGGGTGGCGTTGGGTTATGTGTGTGGAAGTGCAAGTGCCTGTAAAATCGACACTAAATTTAAGCGGGCAGGGGAAGTGGGCAATGGCGGTGCTGCAACTGATTATTATGAGCGCATATAAGCAGCCGGGGGCAGCGCGGACAAACCTCCCAAGTCAAAGCCAACTGAAAGTCAACTGCAGTAGACAAAAAAAAATAGAAAGAAGATGATAAATGTAAAGGAGAGTGGAATTTGCAATGCCTTGCCAGAGCAGACTGCAATGGAAAAAATTTGAATATAAAATGCGTTATGCGGCGGGAGCAGGTTTAGAACCGGGACCAGGACAACGACAACGACAACGACGAGATCCTGCGGCAACAATGAAATTGCGTATGTAAATTGTATGTCGTTACCAACGATGGCGACAGTGACAGTGGTGTCTATGGCGAAGGCAGTTGGGATGAGTATGGGAATGGGAATGGGAATGGGAATGGGAATGGCGGGGGCACAGCAGCAACATTGTTGAAATAATTAAAGTGGAATGCGCCAGCAAAAAATAAAAAATCGCAGCGGGGGCAGTTGAATTTCAAATTGGTGCTGAAGTAGGAGCCGGAGCTGGAGTTGAAGTTGTTGGTTTGTCCTCCTCCTTGTGCAATGTTTTGGTCTGCAGCTGCTCAGCTACTGTTTTCCCACTCTTTCTTCTCTATTGCCAGTCTGTCCGTCGAAATGCAAAGCAGTGTCAGTGGCAACGGCAGCAGCTGCTCTTCTAACCCGTTTTTATGCTCCCTCAACTACCTCCCCCCCCGCGGCACCATCTACTGCATTGCAAATGTGGCTGCGACTGCGATTCTGACTGCAACTTGTCAAAAAATGTCGCAACAGCTCCAGGAGCAGCCGCTTTGCTTTGGCATAAATATGAGTGCCATCAAATTAATATGCACAGCATATGGCTGACGATTTTGCGGTACAACATGTTAAGTGCATGCAACGCCAGATGCTGATGTTGCTGCTGCTGCCTTGGGAGTGACTGCATAATGGGGCAGGCAGTGTGTATGAGTATGAGTATGTGCGAGTCCCCAGCTCGGCATCTTGGCAGGTTTTTCACGCTCCTTGAGTGACAGGGACGGTCGCCAAGGCATGAGTTATGATGCTTGGCCGGATTTCTGCAACTGCAATGGCAAAGATAAAATTGCACAGCTCCTCAAGCTTGAGCACTGCGAGGGATCCGAATGGAGCAGGCTCCATGCTGGTATGGTGCGGGAGAGCGTTTAATTTGAGCCACAAACACAACTGTCCACGGCATAAAGCTTTTAGCGGAATTGTTGTCTGCGGCATGTTCGAGTGAACAGTCCCTGACACTTGCACATGTTGCACTGTCAGCTCAAGTGCTGGTGCTGGTGCTGGGGATGCTGATACTGCATCCTGCAACCTGCACTGCAACTACTGGAACTGAATTGCAACCCTCTTGCGCTCCTGCTGGCACTCGTTGTCGTTGTCGCTGTCGTTGTCGTCATTCTCACCTGTGCCCTTTGTTAATTTCTCAAATGGGTCTCAAAACGACACATTCGCTGCTGCCGTTCTGACTGTTGCGGCTGCTCACTGCCATTGTTGTTAATCTAAAAGCTTTTTATTTGCGCAGTTAAGCAACCGCAAAGCAAAAAGTATAAACGACAAATTGTCAAAGGTGTCAAAAGTACGGATGAGAAATGCCGCAAAAACAATCACTAAAAGACGTGCGCCTTGAACGTGTCAAAGCCACTTTTGCTAACTCAATGGAAGCTGCGAGTACCTAGCAGATGTAAGAGTAGGTCCTGGTTGTTCAACAAGGATGGCCAAGAAAGCCTTGAACACTTCAGCAGTAAGAAACATAGAATCATTTCTGACAAAAAAAATAAATGTACATTTGTAGGTGAATAGCAAGAGCAAAACTTATCCCCGGCCATCAAAGCGATCCAAGGTTGCTTGCGATGTAGCGTTTTACTATGGCAAATCAGCACGTATATGCTGATTCGGTTTCGAAGCCTGAACCAAAGTTCAAGGAGCTCGAGTCTGAATGCATAGCTAAGACTCAGTTTGAACCTGTGACCCGGAGTTTCTGAACGCATATTTAGGTTCAGCTCAGCTCGGCTCAGCTTAAATCATTCGCTATGAAAATACGTGACCAGAGGATGTGTAGCTTTCCTTTAAACTTAATGGGAAATAACTTGCATGGCTTTAATATAAATATTGCAGATTATATAATATGTTTGTCCTTTCCGGAAAATTCCGAAGCAAGAGAATACAGAATGACATTGAAGTGCCATCTATAGAACCTCTTTGTACCCTTTCACTTAATGTTTATGGCGCCTACAATGAAGTTTCTTTAGCTCCCGAAAGTACTTCTGCCGTTTGCCTGCTTCTACTTGCTTCTACATCAGAGACAGCTGATATATCTATATAGCTACCGGTTCAATTCAACTTTCCTTCAGCAGAGTCTTGATTTATTTGAAAGCTGATTCGAGTAGGATTGTAACACTGGCCGAGCTGCACTTACTTATTGTTCACATCTCAGAGATAGCACTGTAAATTTCGTCATACATCAGAGCCTCTCCCCTCTCGCTTAGCTAATGACATGTGAAATGTGTTGATAAAATGTCTGAGCATGGCCACGCGGGGGGTGGGCGACATTATAAATTTGCGTGCAAAACGGCTGGCAGCTGTTGATTCAGACTTGGATTCTCAGGCGACTCTGGACGCTTCACTGAACAGAAAGTGGCTGTGGCTGTGGCAGTGTGGTATTGGGCCCTGCCTGAATAGTGAGCAGCGGCAAGTGAGCAAAAATGTTGGATGAGCCGCAACGGAAGCCATTGATTCGCCCTGTGCCACGCCCGCCTATGTCAGACAGCAGCACGCACTGTATCCGGTCAAATGGGGGCGTGGCAATGGCCAGTGGCGAATTAGCAACGCATCACTGAGCCGCACAGCCTTGAAAGTGGCCCCGGAAGGCAGCTGCTGTCGCTTTTGATTAGACTTTGGCTTTGGTTGGGTTTTGGAGCTGATGCTGGAAATGGGCATGGAACTCGGATATTGATAAAGGCATTGAAATAACATTTTCCGGCCTCCTGGGCGTGTGTGTGTGTGTGCGCTTCCGTTTGTGTATGTAAAGGTACGTTTATGTAAGCCGAGTCAAAAGGTTCACTTTGACTCGCAATTAATTTGCTTTGTTTTTTACGCTCGACTGAGCAATAGACAGATGCAGACAGACACAAAAGAGTCCGAGTTAGAGTCGGACAAATGGATATTTAGCCGGTTAGCGAATGGCGATTGTGGAATGCTTACACTTGGAAGAGGATCCGAAGAGGATGCGGAAGAGGTCCAGCCGAGGCCGAGGGCAGTCGCTGTGACGCCGCCGAAAGGCTGCCTTTCTCAATGGCGGCTGGCGGTAAATTGGGCATTTTGCCGAATCATAAATTATTTTATTAAGCCACTTCGGCACGCCCCGAAGTTATGTGAATTATTTTGCAAAAGTTAATTTCATGCAATAAATTCAAAATCGCGTTTGGAAACATTTCATGCTTCGGCTGATGCCCCAAAAACACTTGAGGGGCTTTCGGTTTTATGTGCTGCCTGCGTAATTAGCTGACAGCTGAGCCCCTCATAGGGAACGGGGCTTCTGGCTGCAGGATGAGGTTGTAGGGTGGAGCTTGTGGAGCGAGTAGAGCGTGTGAAAGGTAGCGCCTGCCCAAAAGCCTGCAACATAATTACATTTTCAGCAGGTGATTAAATGCCCAGTAATTGTTTTAGTTGCTGTGTTTGTTGTTGTTTTGCTTCAGTTGCCGTTGCCGCTTCACTAATTGCCGTAATTAGTTGCTTATCCTGTCGGGAATAGTGGGTCGTACCTGTAATTTATGCGCTCATGTCTCGCAGCAGTTTGTTGCTGCTTCTTTTTCTTTATTTTAGGAAAAACATTTGAATAACATCAACTCCGCATATAGTTTAGCCGAATTTGGATTTAGCTTTCCCTTACCAAGCTGACAATGAAATGTTGCACTCAAAACGTTAATTGCCCACATTTGTCACCAATGGAGGCCACTTGAGGGCAACAGCGACTGTCCGGGGCTTGTGTGAGGAGCAGGAGCAGGCGCGTGTGCGTGTGTGTTTGTTTACATTTGTATTTTTTGTATGGCATTTGTCCTTGCTTCGGGCATCAATAAAAGTCTCCTGATAAATGTCCAATTTAATTTAGTTCTTTTACTTATCTCTGGCCCTGCCTCCGCTTTCGCCGCCATCTCCATTACCTATTCACCATCGCCAACCCCCACCACATGGATTTTCATTTCTTTTATGCAGAGTTTTCTTACAATTTCTGTATTTTTTTGTTGCTTCCTGCTTTTAGTTCGCTCGTTTCATTCGCTTCCCACACTTTATCGGCTTCGTTATTCTGCTCTGTAATCATGATATGCCTGAAAATGGGCATATTTGTTTTTGGCTAATGTAGACACATAGAGATAGAAGTGCTCCACGAAAGTGAAGTATGACACTTATGAATAATATATGATAGTCTCTGGAAGAGTGTGGAGTTGTCATTCATGCTTCCCCAGTTCAACGATGCTGCCTCGTACAGCTTAGCAATAACGTTGAGATCTTTCCTATTGTTATAGCAAGCTTCTCATTTCATAGCAGCTAAAGCATAGGGCCTCTGTATATGGATCAAAGCTGATCACGAAACGGTTTGTTAGGTTGGCCTGCTTTCTTCTTTTCAAAGTTGTGAGTTGACCTGCTTTGGCTGTTCATAAATGAGATGATGTCCTGATTTCCAGATCCTTTAGACTTCTAATACATTGTGGACAACAAACAAGGTTCATGTGACTCACTAACTCCGACTATAAAGTGTATTTGCAGGCCGCCAACATTTTGTACGGGGCACATGGCACTCACTTGGCTTCGCCACATCAATTCGATGCTTTTCAGTTTTTTCCTCGCTTTCATTGCTAAACCAATTCTTGTTTTCTTATATTTTCTCTTGGTCTTTAAATGTAATTTAATTTGTCTTTTCATTTCTACTTGCAGACACTGCCGCCAGCAGACGGCGTCTGGCGCCGAAACTGTCTAGCGGGTAAGAAATATGCTCGGGCTTTGATTTAATTGAACTTACGCCATTTGCTTTCGATGGAGGAGCAAGCCTTGGAATAAGATACTCGTACATTCATCCACATATATATACTCGTATATACATATGTATATATTCGCCTGCTGCAGCTGCTCCCTACACTTTCTGGTCATATTTAAGATGCGGCGGATTATTAAACAGGCAGCAGGCAGCAGGCAGTGGGCGGAGGTGGAGGCGGCATCCAGCTAATGGAAGTCCGCGCCCGCTCTCGTCTTTGGCATGGCTCTGGCCTACATCGGCCACATGTGGTCCCGCACTGAGGCGTACAAATATTGTCTCATTTCGTATGCTGTGTGCCGTAGCTAAAATCAATAAATCAAAGCCAGGCAGACATGGCAGCCCGGCAGCACGGCAGGCCCAGGCATCTATGGGGGTCTTCGAAGGCGAAGGCGACATCACGAATGTCGCACTATGGCGCGTGCCTCGCCACCACTATCTAGTTACTCAGCTGAGGTTGTGAACATATTTGCGTGCGGCAATGCAAACAATGCCGGCCCACAGGCGCCCAGATGAAGGCCGCCTGTTCATGTCCCGCATCGATAGCCAAAGCCCGCCTCTAATGTTAACAGCCTGGCAACAGGTTGGCCCAAAAGCAGTCTCAACGCATGCAATGCAAACTTTAACACGGCACATGGGTCAACTAAATAAGGATGAGGATACACATACACATATGCACATGCACATATAAGTACACCTGCATACATTTGAGTATTTGCAGTCGCTCAGCTGGGGGATCCGGAACCAGTCAGTCGGTTTGCGACCACAAAGGCAAATACGCTTAACTAAAACTTGAAGCGGCTCAAAAGTTTTGCGTTTTAAAGGCTTAGCCCAAGCGCAAAACCCAAACGTGGCCCAACCTTAGCCAAACGCAATCGTCCAGGCCCCCAGAGAGTGGATGAGCTGGGTTTGGGTTGGGTTTTTTATTCGCTACTCTGTGGGTTTAAAAAGCAATTCCACAACTGTTTTGCAATGGCGACATTTGTACTGTGTGTGTGTGTGTGTGTGTCTATGTGTGTGTGTAAGAGAGCCCCATGTGGGCTACACATACCACGCCGACAGCCCAAAAGGGGGCTGCCAACAATGTATATATGTATGTGTGTGTGTGTGTGTGTGTGCATATGTAGCTTTCGAAATGGAGCTATTCCAACAATGCTGTCGTTATCGTCGTTTTCACTTCAATTAAAAGTTGGCAACTTTTCTTGCCATGTTTACCTAACTTGCCGAGCAAAACGAGTAACAGAATGGAAATGCCAACGAGAACGAGAACGAGAACAGCGGCAACGACGCCGAGGACGACGACGACGACGCCGACGACGATTGCCATTATGCAGATTCGTATGGATGATTACCAAATTACAAACTGTAATGGCAGCAATTGTTTTGTGTGACTCTAATGTCTGGCATATGGCACGCCAAGCAGCCCCAAGTAGGCCGTTGCCAGTTGTTGTCACAGAAAGTAGTGGGGGGATCGAAACAATGGCATGCTACAATTTGTTCGAAATGCAGCACATTTAAGCCGGGGCATATGCAGCAGCAAACTCACTCACACACACACACACACACACACATACATACACTTAAGCTTAAACACACTGACAAACACATGCTCAGAAGGTCACTTGGCAGATGCTTAAGTCAAAGTTTAAAGCACGTATACGCCGCGTGGGCCGAAACGACAACGACTTCCGTGCTCTTTACGCACCGACGGGTTGCTTCACTCGCTTCTGCTGCCTGCATAGCCGCCAGGAATTTCCGCGAACGTTAATTGCGACAAGCCAACACTTGCTGGGGACCCAAAAGAGAACTAAAAAAATGGCTCTTTACTCTTTCATTACACAATTTGGCCAGGTTCCCTAGCAGGGGAGGGCCTTAACTTTACAAAGTTGTTTGAACAGTTCGAAATAAGTATAAGAGAGAACTCCTTATGATCATTTCGTAGTTAAGAAATTAAGTTTTTGAAATGTTATCGAAGAATGTGGGAGTAAACCTGAATCTCTACAAATAGATCGAAACTGCAGTCTGTCTTGGCGGATGTCATAGGTGGCCTGCATGTTTCCGACTTTAGTTTCATTCTCCAAACGCGACATTAATCACATGGAAGGCATTTGCATGCATTCTTGAATATTCACTTCGAAGCCTGCCTTCACTCTTAAACCTGACAGCAAGAATTTGCTTGAAAGAGTAGAAAACATCCTGCCGCAATGATAATGTGAGAAAAGGAAAAGATAGTAAGGCACTTCTCAAAAAAAGGCCTCAGCAAAGAATTCTGGTAAAGTTTTTCCAGCTGGAAATAGCTGCTGCAATAGTACAATGAGCTTTGAGTCTTATAAAAGAAATATTTAAAATCAAACAACAACTGAAAGCTTTGATACTAAAAAAGAAAACATTCCCCTTTGTTCATCTTTATTGTTTAGATACTTTCGTTCCACTTCACATCATCTCATGCAAACAATAAAAGCAGGAACTTAATATCATGACCAGAGCATTCAGGTTTCGACTTCGAACAGTTACGCGTGCCTCGCATTCCTTTCCGTTTTTCTTCTCGCACGTTCGGACCACAACAAAAGCAAACGGCAGCTTCAGCTTGCATATGCCTCACTGTCCCAGTTGCATCGCAGAAAGAGGGCAGCCGTTCTATAAACGTGCCATTTACAATTCTACTTTGCAGCTTTCGCCTCACCTCTTCTCCATGAAGGATGCTTGGAAGATTTAGCGGTCTTTTTCTCATTCGTATCATTAAAATTGATTTTGCCAAAGGATGCTGGACCCAAGGAGATTGGGAGACGGGAAGGCAAACCTCAAACAAAGCCAACAAAACGTTTGCTATTGGTTGTTGGTCTTTCTATTTGCCAAATGCCAAAGAATTTGCTAAATTGCTTTTCTACTTTCCGCACACACACACACACACACACACACACACACACACGCACACACACACAGGCAGACGTATACCCACACCTGGCTATTATCCCTGGCCACTTGGTTGTGCGTTTGGTTTTGCAATTAGTTTTTGCCTTTGGCCGCATACTAAAAGTTGCAATGGCTGCTAAGTCATTCAGGGATGCGGATATAAATGAGAGACGGGACGGGTCGGGGAGACGGGTCGCACACGCACACCCAGCATTCTTTTTATTGTGTATTTGTATTGTCAAGTTATTGTTGCGACTTTGGCAAACTGTAACAAAAGCGATTAAAACTGCCATAAAAACCTGAGCCCATTAATAGCGCAATAATATTATCAGCTTATGTTCAATGCCGCACACACACACACACACACACACACACAACCTATACACACACACATGAAGTGGCTGGGCCGACACACTAAACTTTTGTCTTTTGTATTTTCATTAACATTTATTGGTTTTTTACTTAGACATCAGAACATAATAACTTTGGGCGCCCGTTTTGTGGGCCAACTACGGCTTCTAGGGCAAGCCGCAAAGTCAGCGCAAGTCCCTCAGCTTAGTGGCAAGCTGCGGTGTGGTGAAGTGCGGTGCGGTACGGCACAATATTCCGTTTCGCGGTCGTATCAGCGTCATCATAAAATAACGTTAATGACGGCAACAAGATCGTAAAATCAAAATTTCTGCTATTCCAACAGTGAAACCACAGCGGTTGGGCCATCAGCAAGCGGGAACCCTGGCGTCGCTGGTGCTGGCAACTTGGCAACATTGTTGATATGAGTTGATGACGGCCACGGCTATGGCAAGGAGCACGAGCTGATGTGCGCGAGAATGTAGCTGAAACTGATGCCGGGTCTTGCCACAGCAGACGCCGTCGCGGCCTGAATACAAGTCCGCACCACATGTCGCACATGTACACACACACTCAAACACTATTCTTTGGCTTTCCGTCTCTCGTAGCGTATGCGTAACGCCACTCAAATTTAATTACTTTAAAGGCTGCACTCGTGGTCACTTGGTCGCTGGGTCAGTGGGTTAAAAGCACACACAGACACATGTGTCTTAGTGCAACATATAGAAAAGCACACAAAGGCTGAGAGCGAAATTAACTATGTCAGTGATGATTATTTCGTAGTGTTTCGCTTTGTTAGTACTTGGGTTTAACCTATTCGAAGCCCAAAGGGCTTTAAATAAAACCATGACTTCAACCCCGACAGTCCACGAGCAAGTACGTTGGCTTGAGAATCCTGGCCACGACCTGGATTCAATCTGATTTTGGGTTATTTAAATAAATTTTACATTCCATTCAATATGCTTGTAAATTTCACTTAATGCTCTGCCACAGGCAACTCACTGGAGAGGGAGAGTGAGAGTCTAACACTATCCAAATCCATTCCCTTCGCATTCGGACTCGATTCGTTTGCTTTCAGTTCGTTCTCCGTTTGAAAGCGGGGCGTGCAGCGCTTTAAATATTCATTAGACATGGCGGCAGGATCCCGTGGCTGCCTTTCTGCCTGGATGGCTGCTGGATGGCTGAGTCGCTCAGGTCAGGGTCGCACGCGAGTGAGAAACGACATCTGAAATTAATTTAAATCACCAAATATGTAAGCCGCAAAATGAATCGGCCATTGTGTGAATTGAAAAGGGTTTGCGGAAGCCAACTTCAAAGCGCGCCCACGTTCAAAGAGTGAAGCTGAGCGTCTGAGTATGTCCCAGTCTGATGGTGAGTTAATGCTTCAGCGATGAAAGCTTGTCCATCTGGTGGTCCACTGTCTGGCTTGACTTCCGTTTATGTTTGCGGGCTTGTGTCCTGGTCAGGGGTGTGTATTCAAGCGTTTATTGGCCTTCAGATTTTATCGCTCAGGCGTTAAATTGTCGTAAATGCGTGCGAGTTGCTTCTGACTGTCTGCGGCCTAAGTAAATCAGCATAAAATCTAACTAAATGAAGGCAATCAAAACGAGACCACGCCTTCAATTACATACGTACTTGTGTAGGTCTATTTAGACAAGAGAAACCAAATCAGGCCACTGGAATTGAGTCACAACATCTTATAGTCGCAAGAGCAGAAGCAGCAGCAGCTGGACTCAGTTGTTTGTCATCATCCTCATAGTCCCCAGGGTTCTGTTGTTGTTGCTGTTGTTGGCTCTCTCCTTGCACTCGAAAGTTATGCTATGCCCAGAGTTTGCCTTTTAACCTCATTCCTCGCAAAATATTTGCAGCAAAAAGCAACAAAAATGCCACTACAATATGGTAAACTATATAAAAATTGCCCAAGCTGTCCAGCCCAGCTCAGGATAGTCCGACGCAGGCACAGGCACAGGCACAGGCCCGGCCGCATGCTGATGGACAAAAGGTCAGAACAACGACAGCGTCATTGTCATCATTGTTCTGGGCCTGTCTGGTCAAGTGGCTGCCTAACTGGCTGACTGTCTGACTGGCCGTCTGACCAGGCACTGCCACCACCACAACCACTATGACGATGAGGATGACGACGACAGCAGCAAGAGGCAGAGCACAAGTAACAACAACAATAGAGACTTTTACTGTCCTAATAAAAGACAAACAAAGGACTCTTGGTGGATGCCATGGCAGCATCGGCATGGAGCTCGGCTTTTTCGTATCGCAATTTTCATTATTTTATTTGCCTATAAACGAAGCCATATTTTTGCCAGTGTAAGTGTATGGCTTGAGAACAGGCCATCCATGCACCACTACACCACCACCCCCACCCACACCCAAAATAAATCGGCATAAATATATCTATGTATCTGCAAGTAAAGCGTACACATATATAGCAGATACTCATCGTTACATATGTATCTAAGACTTTGCTCCATCCTATTTATTCATATCTCTCCTCCCCCCGGCAAGACCACACAGCAGTTTTAAGTAAACGAAGTAATTAAAAAAGTCATAAAGTGGTTTGGCTCTAGTTTATGTTTGTATTTGTGTTTGTATTTGTATTTGTGCTATCGCTATAGATCCATAAAAATCAATGACGACGGGCTGGGGCAATTGGCGAAAATTGCTTGGTCCAATGGCCAGCGAGAGTCCTTGTAGTACACTCTCTTCCGCCCCTCCTATGGCTACCACTTTAAACGATAAGCATACTCAAGCGTAACAGCAAAGGAACTTGCAAGCAATTAAGGACGAGAGCTGGAAACAGTGCCTCGTCTGCCAAGAGGACATCTATATGGGCCTCAGTGACAGATGTTCGGCTTTAGAAAGATAGAGTAACAATGGTTCACATCAGATGCGTCATGCAATTGGCTGAGCATATCTTTTGCCTGCTCTTAGAATGTCATAGGTCGTTATCTATATATAAGAGTATATATCATACGATTTGGTCCACTGACTTAGTGGCTTAGCCTTTAGCTATAATGTTAATAATTTGATTTGAATAATTTAAAGAATACCAAAATCAGGCGATGCACTGCACTCATATTGTAGCTTCTCAAGAATAAGGGCAAAATGGACTGGGCCTGCGCTCCACCAGCTCGCACGGGCACTTCTGATCTCAGAACCAATGGCTGGCGAAGCATTGCTTCCACACACAGATCATCAGAAAGATATCCTTGTGCTCGCACCACCTTCATCAGGGAGACCAGCAATGCCTCGCTCTTCTGGGTCAGTGTCTCCTCGCAAATAGGACGAGCCAGGCGGATCATGAAGCGTGCCTACTCTGTGCTCAAGCTGATGCCGCTGCAGTAGCCACCACCGTGACCACAGCGGCAGTGATATTGTTCCACAACGCCATGTCCTTGAAAGGCGCCAGATCCGCATAGATCTGGGTAAATAAGTGCCACTGCTGGCGGCATGTCTCTGCCAGAGCCTCCAGCTGATTGAACTTGCGCTGCGTGCTCAGATACACGAGATGAGCACATCGTTGGACGGCAGCAGATGGCAGCGTTTGCATTGATGGATCAGGTAAAAGTAGAAGTCTAGCTTGTTTTGATCTCCACCGTGGCCACCAGAAAGTTGCTCAGCTGCGGCTGCGTCAGCAAACGTATGTCCAGATCCAGCTGGGACGATCGCCGAGCAGGTCACAATTCATTTAGACATGAAGCCCACGTTCTGGGTGAAGCTTTTCGTGGACGTGAATGTGCCACTTGCAGCTCCAATAACTCCTGCTCCCAGATTGCCGTTGGCAGCTTCCTCCACATATCTGTGACTTGTGGCTCACCAGATCGTAGGTGAAGCAATCAATGGCATGCAACTGCTTTGACTTATGCTGATGCCTTTGGTTACTAACTCATTTCCATGTAGTCTTGCAGTCGTTGCATATGTTTGGGAGAGTCAGGAGCCACTGTTGTATTGCTAGTCAGTTTTTCTAACTACCTTACCTTACCTTACCTTACCTTACCTTAGCTTACCTTACCTTACCTTACCTTACCTTACCTTACCTTACCTTACCTTACCTTACCTTACCTTACCTCACCTTACCTTACCTTACCTTACCTTACCTTACCTTACCTTACCTTACCTTACCTTACCTTACCTTACCTTACCTTACCTTACCTTACCTTACCTTACCTTACCTTACCTTACCTTACCTTACCTTACCTTACCTTACCTTACCTTACCTTACCTTACCTTACCTTACCTTACCTTACCTTACCTTACCTTACCTCACCTTACCTTTCATATCTTCCCAATCGTTTTCATGTTTTAGAATCTACAATTCTTTGTGAAAAACTGCACCTTGACCTTCTGCTGATGTTGCTTTGAAGGGTGTTCTAGGGTCGGCTCAACAAAATGATCAACAATTTATATAATTTGTTACGCAATAATTGGCCATCTTGTTACTATAACTGTAGTTGCCATTGTCATTCCCCATTGCCAAAAGCCGACGCTAACGACCAATGGAACCTAACAATCATTCGTTTTTGCGCACTTACAATTATGTTCACCTATTTTTAGCATTGCTGGCCAATTAGGCTGCCTTGTAACATTTATAACATTTGATTGAGGCTCAGACTATTTATGCAATATTTTTGAGTCTTTGGTTTATTTGCAATATAAAATGAAACCCAAATTGCGATCAATGTGAATAATATATATAAATATTTGTGGGATTTCAATGGATTTTTATTTTCTTATTTTTCATCTGTTATATTTCAAAATGTTTATGTGCTGAAAATTGAGGTCGACTCTGCTGATTCTGGGCAAATTGTATTTCTTTTTTTTTGTGTATTCAGCATGGGTGTTAGTATGTGTGTGTGTGTGTGTTCATATGGCAAGTTTGGCTTACGCCTGAAGTGGCAGTGGCTCTCCGGCTCTGGCTGGCTCTGGTGGGAAGGCAAATGCACGGCTGCTGCTAAATGTTTGGCGACATGCAGACACAAAATATACAAATGAGATTCTCTGCCTGTTTGCCGCCTGTTTTTTTTTTCGCCGTTGCCATTCTTGTTGATGTTGCTGTAGAGTTGCACTGTGTTAATGAAATGCGTTTTGGGGTTTCGCTTTTTCAGCTGACACAAAGCGCAACTTTTGGCGGCGGAGGCCGAGCGAAAAGTTTTGCTCGCGCCATTTCCATACCCCGCCCACTTGGCAGCTGTAATTAAATGCAGCGCATAACTGCTGCTGGCTGCTACAACATTTATGTACAAGTGCACTAACACACACACAGACACACACACACACACAAGCATAAACACACAGATACAACACACTCACACCAAGTACTCAAAGATTTTTTTAAAGGTTTTCTGTAGCATTTTGACCTAAAATTTTTGCAGTTGCCGCCGCACTAATGTCAAGTATGCGCTGCCAGCGTCGACGCTGACGTTTTCATTTCGCATATGCGGCAATTATGCGGCTGTGGATACGGCTATGGCAACGGCGATGTGAGCAAGAGTTTGCCGCAAAACGACGACAACAACAGCAACAATTGCGGGGTAATCAAGTAATGCTCATTTGGCAAGCCAAAAATGAAAAAAACAGCAAAATGGAATGTGTTGATAAAGACATCAGTTGACGCTGGGTAAGGGACGGGAGCAGGGGGTGCACATCAAATGTGACATGTTAATTCCAGGCGAACAAACAGCAAATAACTTTCTTGCCACCCCGTTAAACCTCCGCCTTGCCGTTTCGTTCCCCTGAGCAGGTGGATGAATTCGAGTGCCACGCCTCAGCGATAAGTAAGTTCAAACAGTGCAAACGTGTTGGTGTCGTCTCCAACGTTTTGATCCTATTAAAAGCCGCTATTTCCTGTCTGCACATGTATATGTATATATATTACTTATATGTATGTGTGGGTGTGGGCGTTTCTTGGGTTATTTTGATCAACACACAAGTGTGAAATACAAATAGGAAATAAAATTAAGTAAGCCTTTGCTATTTTTGAACGCAAAACCAATTAAGTTTAACCACAAGAAATAAATTCGAATTTTCGAAAAGATATGACAAGCACGAAGGAAGGGATAGTTCAGAATATTTATGTAGATACTAACGTCAATATTTATGGGTTTATGTACTTTAGCAAGGGATAAATGTACCTTTGCAATTTTTGTTCATTTTTGTTTAATTTTTCAAAAGAGAATAAATTCTTTCAACTTGATGTACTTTTACAACGATTGTTATACCATTCACAAAATGGTATATGAATTTTGTCAGGAAGTTTGCAATGCATAGCAGGAAGCGTTTCCGACTGCATAAAGTATATATATTCTTCATCAGCATGTCAAGGAGAATCGATATAACCATGTCCGGCCTGTCCGACTGTTTCCACACAAAGATCTCAGAAGTCTTAAAAGCTACAAACCTGAAATGCTTACCAGATGCTTCCTTTATCTGCAGGCTGATCTAGTTTGAGTTTTATCCAGATCGGACCACTATACCATATAGCTCCCATATAACCTATTGTTCCTTAATGTTTCCTGTTTTTCATCCAAATCAAACCAAATTCGGGTTTTATCTATTTGAGAAGATGCCACGTCCGCTGTTCCATATAACCTATTGTTCCGGAATGAACATTTAAGAGCATAACTTTTTCGTTTTTCATCCAAATTTTATATCCCTTGCATCCACTGTAGCCCCACGCGCAGCTACCAGGGTTGATCTATATAGCTTATATATGTACAATGTGAATGGTATATAAGCTTTGGCAAGCCGAAGCTAGCCTTGCCCTCTGGTTTCTTCACTATATAGGAATCGATCAGAAGAAAGCATTTAGATGATGAATATGTAGGGGCTTATTTCGTAGATAATTTTAAAAGCCTGCTGCTGGTCTGCTGATCTGCTTCACTAGAAGGTCTTTCTTTGGCTAATTCCTTTCCTTATGCCTTTGCCGAGGCTGTAAGTCAATGAATCGGGATTGCCATGGTTATTACAATGATTTGCCTGAGTTATGGCTCATACATATAAGTGGCAAATAGTAATAACATTGCAACAATGTTCTTGTTTGTGTTTGCTTTGCTATGTTTTCACCCATCAATTTCTAGAAATATATTGAGCTACCCATCTGCATACAGTTTTAATTTATTTGCCATTCTTGTGTAAGCACACAGCATCAGCATGAGCATCAGCATCAGCATCAGTCTTCAGTCTTGGAAAGGCTAAGAGGGTTGCCTTTTTTAAAAGCAAACTTTTGCTGTGTGCTTTGCTTTGTGCAAAGAGCACAAAACACAAGAAAAAACAAAAACAGCACAAACGAACACAACAGCTCAAAAACAACAACATCATGTAGGGGATGCCAGTTTAGCTCGTGTGTGTTGGGTGTAAGTATGCTTGTATGCGTTGAGAAGCACAGCCTGTCAAAAAGTTACTTATTTTCTTTTAAAAACTTGCATGAGACTTTCGGGCCCCTATACCCATGCCCTCCCCCCACCCTGATTGCTGTGCCTTTTGCGATGTTTACACTGCTTTTGCTTTTGATAAGGTTAATCAAAAGTTTTTTAATCCATTCTGCATACAGGCAAACATAGACCGAAGACGGATACTGTATCTGTATACTGATGCTTCTGAGGGCAGGACACGGGCCCGGACACGGCATGGCAGAGCAAGGCAGGCGCAGGCATTCATCCGCCTGGCCCAACCTCGTGTGTGCTCATTATACATTAGCGCCTGCCAGAGTCAGAAGCCAGAGTCAAAGGCCACTTTGAGCCCGCGGCTTGTTTAAACTTTTGCCGCTCAAAAGTGAATTTCATGAATCCAGAATGATATGTATTTGTTTTCTTGAAGTTTGCTCAACGATACCTATATCGAGTGGCCACTAAGCCAAAGTCGTCGGTGGTCCTTGTTTAAAAATCGCATAATTTATGCGCTCAAAGTTCAACAAAATCAATTTGGCCACAGCCGGGCAAAAACTTTGCAATTAAGCGCATGGAGAAACGCATTTGGCAAAGGTAAAATTAGACCGAATCGACCTTTCAGCTCCAACTCCAGTTTCTGCGTTGGCTCCTTCAACTTTACCTCTACCTGTTCCTGCCCCCTTTCTGCTGTCGCTCTCACCCCAAACCAGGTGCAAGCTGCAACTTTTGCGATAACTTTAAATCATCTAATTATGAGTCCAAGCGTTGGACAAGCAACCAAGCCACGACTACAACAACAAAAACAACAACAACAACAACTGCGAAAACATCATCAGAGTTCGCTGCTGGCAGCATTTAATTTCCGCTGTCTCAGCCCGCTCTCACTGGCATCCACTCACCTTACCCTACCCCCTGGCATAACTGACACTTTACTTCATTTCTGCTGACTGGAATTAATGGCTTTTGTTGGCATAGTTTTAACGCTTGAAGTTCGGTTCCTCGACTACACGGCTGACTGTGTATGTGTGTCTGTGTCTGTGTGTATAAAATTTATGTTCGAATTTATTGCAAAGTTTATTAGACAATTCCTTTTTTGCGAGTAATTTTCGCCAAAGACGGCAACAAGAGAAATTTTTGTGAAATTTATGAGCTTCATAAATGACCAAAGCATAAAGCCACGACAGAAATAGAATCACTAACACAAACAGAAGCAGACCTGAACCCAGCATGGGCTCGTTGGGCCAACGCTTCGTATGAGCAACGTGCCAATTGCCTTGATTTCTATATGAGGAAAGAGCCAAAGAGGGTAGAGGCACAGCTACAGGCACTGCCGGAGATGGAGGTTCGGTAACAGCTCTTCGCATTACGAAATGATGTCGGTAGAATGCAAAAATGCCATAAATATGAATGAGCTGCCGAGTGGCAGAGTTAGAAGCATAGCCAGAAGGCTAACAGCATCCTCCTGGCCAACTGCTGTACTTTATTTGTTACAACATATTTAACTATAGTTGCTGCCCGTTGCACCTGCCTGGCCCTCGCATCAGCCTTTCACTTCTCTCTCTCTGCTTTGATTTATGAACGGCTGTGGCAAAACATTTCAAAAGCGAAGGCAAATGCAAACGGAACACACTCACAGAGGCCAGGCCGGCCCCAAAACTGTGCCAATGTATGTCGGCTTGTGCTCATGTATGTGTAAATGTATGAGGGGGCAGCAAAAGTTTGCTCATAACTGCCCTCCATTGCTGCCCGCTTCCAGTCCCAGTCCGTTCGCCTGCCACTTGTTGTGTCTCATCAAAAATGTATTAACGAGCTTGCATGGCAAGGAGATTTTTATCTGTCGGCGTTGATTTCATTTTGAGCTGCCCCATCCAAAGTTTGCCTTAGATTTGTATCGCCGGCGATTTCAACACGTGCATGCAAAGTTGTGTGTGGCAGCTGCGACTGCTCTCAGCATCAGCATGTAGCCGAAGCCGAGGGCCAACTACCAGCGACCATGCCCAGCCACCTCCTACTCCCCCTGCACCTCCTTCTCCGCCTTGTTGTGCTGGCTCTTGTGTCTTTCCGCTTTCCGGCAAAACTTTTAATGGCGCATTATTTCATGCCATAATTTATGTCGAAGACGAAGACGGCGTATTTACCGCGGCCAGATAAAAACTAAACTGTTAACATTTAGCAAAGTCAAGCGGCGCCATGGAAGCAGTTGCCGCCAGCTCTTTGACATTTGCAGCTCAAGCGATATTACGGATTATCAAGCGAAAAGTTCAGCTCATCAGAGTTAACTCGCACCTAAAGGAATTGGTACAAAGCAGTTTCCTTCAAAGCTGCTTCATTCGTGAAACGATATGGAAAACGTAGTGATGGTACTTTTAAGCAAAATCGATAGAGTGAAGCCAAGTTGGTGACAGGAATATATGTATATATATGTTTAGACTGGTCTCAGCAACAACCTGGGTTCAATTTCGAAGGGGTTACTTGAATCTCTAATCGAATACAACAAGCATCCAAAATGATATTCAGTAAGTAGGGCAAACTTATACACATCGTGTTGTATACACTTCACAAGTGTTCATGGACTGGTATAGGCTAATGTTTCCTAAAATATATATTATTAGGAATAACTTAGAATGGTAAAGGTATCTGTGGAGTGTCTATGTAATAGACAATTGAAGAGTTTGCCAACTGATGAGTATGTTGGCATAGCCAGAAGTGCAGCCGTTTACTCTCCTCTTCCGAATATCTACTATAACGCTCCTTCTTGTTATTTATCGTGTCGGGAACACTACTTCGTTCTATAAGCTTAGCAGATTGCAGGATAAAGTCGCAATACCCATTCTTTTCTAAGCAGGGTATAAAGAGATAAGATGCCAAGCGAGTACACAAGTTTCCAAATGACAGTGCAGCTCCACCTGCTGCTGCTGCTGTGGCTGCTACACTTTATTTACTGCAGCCACAACAACAGCAGCACTAACAACAACAACAACCATATCAACATTAACAACAAGAACAAGGGAAGGAACAACATCAACAACAACAATGACTTTTCACCGAATTTATGTGGCGGACTTTGGACCAAAATAAGTAGCTACCAAAAGTTATGAGTCTGTGTGTCATAAAATCGCACAAAAACTGCAACGGTAACACCAGCTTCATATATGTATAAACATGTGTGCGTGTGTGTGTGTGTGTGTATGTGCTATTTATGCAAAAAGCTCATTTCACGCTTCCGCTTCCGTTTCCTATTATGGCAGACAACGATGTAATGTGGAAAACAAAATCATAAATTCATAGGAGTACAATAGATAGACTTTTATCTCAGACTATTCGCATGCATTTGGCCAATAAGCCAACAATCCAGCAAGCCAACTGTTAGCCAGAGTTGGAGTTGGCCAAAAAAGACAACTTAGTTAAGAATTCAATTAAAGCTCACTAACGAGTGGATCTAATTTTCAGCTATATAATCAAATTATATGTGCAGCCTCTAGCCGCTGCTGATGAAAGAAAGCACAAAAAACGACGCTGATGAAGAGATGAAGAGGCGGGGAAAGCTGAGAGTGGGGCATGAATTCTGCGAAAGTTGGTTCAAAGGCTTTAGCATTTTGCATGTCACGCAGAGAGATAACAAACATTAACCCCAAAAACGAGTGAGGCATGCCACAATCTCAGCTAACGGAAATCTCGACACTGTCATTGCTATGGCTGATGCTGATGTTGATGCTGCTGCCTCTGCTCTTGTTGTTGTTGGGGTTGCTGTTGCCATGTATGATGTTGTTGCTGTTGCCTTGTCATACCACGCATCGTGTGTCGCCTACAATGTGACAACATAAAACTATTACCACGACGACATGAACACAACTCCTAATTACCCAGGGATTTGCATTTGTCTTGCGACGTGCCCATACACACACACATACACACATGCACACATAACAACGCACACATGGTGTGGTTGTGTCTCTTGCGGCATATCTGGGCGTTGGTGTCTCATAAACGTATCTTATCTTCATGGCATTGCGTTTTTTCCCATCCCCAGAGCCACGCCCATGACAGAACGTCGCCAACCATAGGCTAACTCTGCCTTTGGCGTGCATCTCGTTGAGTTTTTCTTCTGGGTTCTATGCTCTTCCCGCTGAGAGTACAATGGGTTTGTGCAGAAAGTCAATGCTTGATATGCTGAAAGCAAATATGATCAGACTCTGTATATAAAACTATATAAGTAAGTATTTGCTATAAGCAAGTTCCTTGATTATCTATGTACTTGCAGAGAGACTATGGAGACTCTCAAGCACCAAATGTTACTATTGAGAGCCATAAAGGGTATTTACACATCGGTTGTTTTGAAATAAAATGCTTCTTACATTTTTGCCTCTGGTTTGCTTGTTGTCGTTGTCTCGAAGGCTTCTTTAATTTTATGGTAAACATGGCGGCCCATTTTCTTTTCACTTCATTGCCATCGTCGCCTATTTCCACGCTTTCAACACTTGGCCCCCTCTCCACCGCCTACCCAGTTCTGACTAAGCAGCACGAAAGTCATTAGCTTGTCTCGTTTATCTTTTAATGAGTGTAAAAAAAGAAATCATTGAACCAACTTTGGCTTGGGGTACATCCCATTTAAAGATCCGCCGAGGCCGCTAACTTTCAGACAGATGCGAATTATCAGGCCATTTGGGAAATGCAACCCCAAACCCATGGTACAGTGCTGCCCCATTGCATGCTTCCGCCATAGCCAACAGTCTACCCAGCAGAAAGTTTTGAGCATGCTCCAGATGAGCAAAAATGTATATATGCTACTTAGAGGGATGATATAGGACAGCCTTTAAATGATCAGATTCTAGATTAATAGATATATCCGCTCACATTCGTGTGTTTAATATGATGAACAGCTCTTACTTGTGCCAATCCATGCATGCTTATCAAAAGTGGTGCTAGGCAATAGTTTTGAGAGATTATGCTTTGCTTTCCCTTCTTTTCATGGCCATTGTCCTCCACTTGTGTCACCTTCAATTCACAACTTCCTTCGTTTTTCATGAAAACTTCTTATTTAATACAATTTTATCTGTAGAAAAATTTGTATCCTATTTTCTTGATCCTTTTTCACTACACTATCTTGTGCTGTCCGGTCCCACCAGGTTAGCTTCTCTAGGTCCCATTCAAATCTCTTGCTTTGCAGCTGTCCATGCTTAATATAAAGCTCTGCTCTTGTCTGCTGGCGACTGCCCAGCCATGTTAAAGTCGGTCGCCTCCTGCCTCCTGCCTGCTGTTCTCTCCCATGCCTAGATGCTGGGGCTCTTCCTGTTTATACTTAAGCTGCCACTTAATCCAACCACTTCATCTGCTTCATTCCCTAACCAAGGCACTACCAAAGCGCCGATGCCTCCCTCTTCCACTCTCTCGGCGCGCGCTTGTGTACAAGTCGCGTTTCCGCTTATTTCGTTACCAATGCTTCTGTTGTTGTTGTTGTTGTTGTCGTGTTTGTTGGCCCTTAATTAAATATTAAATGTGCCTAATTGCGCATTTCATAACTCTGGCAACGGCAAGTAATTAATTATTTAAGTTTAACTAAATTGAGCTGATCCAGGCACGACACACACACACGCAAACGCACACAGTTTACACGCTGCAGGCGGTTTCCTTAAACGCAAATCGCAAAACCGTAAATAACGTAAAAATGTGTAGGCATAGGGAAATGGCAGGGGCTGCTCTGCGTGGCAATGAAGGGCTATGTGTGTACTGCTATGTAAATGTATATGGGTGCCTCAGGAACAGAAATTTCCTGGTCTTGAAGGCAAGACAAAGAAGGGCAAACTACTCACATGCCTGCCACTTTGAAGTTGAAACTTAAGACTGGGCCTGGGGCGTTAATTATGCACTAAAAATATATGTATGTTTTTGAAGGAAAACTCGTGGCATAATACCAGCTGATTTCGTCCTTATACGATTAGCTGGCACCGAAACAATTCAAAGCCAAGAAATCACAACGAACGTTGGCATGGCCCGTTGTTGAGCCACAATTTGCACAACTTTTGTCAGCCAGCGGTTAGAAAAGTTTTACTGCAAATGCACAGATAGATAGAGCGAAAGAGAGAGAGAGGGAGAGGGAGCGATGAATAGAGAAAGAAACAGAAGCTGCAAAACTTGCTTCTAAAAAAAAAATACAATTTTCATAAATAGCAATGGCCAGCGTCGTCTGGTCTTGGTCGTCCTCGAAACCGAGTCTGAGTCCAAATCCAAAAACGGCTCTGATTTCGACTGCTGTCAGCCAGCTGGACAGAGTTGGACGGCACGAAGCCTTTAAGTTTCTTTTGTTCAAAACGTACTAATGCCAGTTTTTCAGTGTGTGATTTATCGGTTTCGTGGTTCATAGTTCGAGTTGCAAATGCATTTTCCATGTTCCAGCCCAGGGCAAGGGCAGCCAAACCGCCAGACCGAACCTAGCCAGCAGCAAGACCAGCAAGACCAGGAAGACCAGCACCATAGCCGGAGTCAACTAGCTACAACAGCAACTACAGCAAACTTCAAATGGCTTTTGCCTGCCACCCAGTCCTTTTTAGCCGCTTCCTTTCTATCGCCATTTCCATCTGCATCTCTCTGTTTGTGTGCGGAAACTTTGTTTTGGCTTTTGAAATTGTCAACTCATCTTAGTTGCGTT
This sequence comes from Hirtodrosophila duncani, assembly GCA_037043425.1. NCBI lineage: Eukaryota > Metazoa > Arthropoda > Insecta > Diptera > Drosophilidae > Hirtodrosophila > Hirtodrosophila duncani. The sequence continues at coordinate 1,362,790 of JBAMBM010000820.1, read as the reverse complement.
TTATAACCGATGAAGTAAAAGGAATATGATTCTGAAAGTTTGCGAATATGAAAGCTTTTACCTTTTGGACAGCTGCTTCAAGAAATATTAAGAATTAAATAGTTCCATTGATACTTAACCTTAAGCCGGCGTGGTCCAGGTTCCCTTGTGCAACTTTCCTCACCCGCTCAGCAAATCGGTAGCCCCACTTGTAATTGAAATATCTATACTGTCATAAATTAATCAGATTATCTAAGCTGATTTTCTAATACGGATTTAACTGTATCTACTCTAAACAGTAGACTTGCAAGCCAACTTCTGGCCACAATTCCTGAGCAATTAGAGGGAGCCTTTATTCATTCATTCATTCCTTCATTCACTCATTCACTGTTTGTTAGTCAATTGCATTTGCCCTCAAAATGACAGTACACGTACACGGATGAATACGAGTGTACACGTTTGCCGTTGGCACTTGATTAAATATTGACCAAATCACAGATAGTATTATGTAAGTCGAGGTCGAGTCGCTTGACAAATGGCCCATGCCGTGTTGCCGTAGGCCTTGGCTTTGCTTTGGTTGCCAGTAAACAATTATGGTTAAATTCATTAGCAGGACATGCATAATTAAGGACCACAATCGCGATGTCTTACTATGCTGTGTGGTCGCCGTGGTCGCATCCAATTTGTGGATTGTGCTTATCATGCCAAGTTGACTGTCAAATGTCGCTTGTGGGTGTCGCTTTGGGCGTGGCCATGGCTGAGATGGCAAAGTATTTGGTATAAGTATAAGTAAGGTATAAAAAATCAATGTCCTTGCAGGAAGTGCCTTGGCAATTTGCAATCCTTTGTGCCATTACACAAAGCTTCCGCAGGGTCCTGCTGCTGCCACTGCTTCTGCTTCTGTTTCAGCTTGTGCTTTTGCTTCTGTCGCCTGCAGCGACACGCTGCTGCAATCAAAGCGTTTCGAACCAGAAGTATGCGGCGATGGAGGAAAAGAAAACCAGCAACCAGCGCATTAATCCTTCATTGGCAATCAGAGTGCTCCCCTTGCGTTGCCCGCCCCCTTCTGTCACTGAACCTGTGATGAACTCTGCCCCAGCAAACGGAAGTTGTAAAAGCGCCAACGCCGCACAAAGCAAACATAGTCAGAATTTTTGGTGCCTGTCGGATGGCTGCTGCTGGTTGGCTTTTACGAGCGTTGATGGTCGCCTGCCCCCCACCACCCCTCTCGGGTACACTTGCTTACTTACTTGTCTTGCCTAACCAGTGGCACGGAACCGATTATAGTATTCCGTATTTGGATTTTGGATTTGGATTCAGATTCAGATTTTCCTGAGGGCATTCGTCAAACGACGCAGCAAGCGAAGCAATTGTTTCACCAAGTTTCCTTTTCGCTTTGTTCAATCTTTTCAGAAAGGCGAGACAGGGCAAGGCAAGGCAAGAGCACTGATTGATTGATTAGAGGCTTCATCCAAAGTCGTCGCCGCCCGTTGTGGATGCGGATGGGGAGGGGATGTGTATATGTCTGGGCAATTTTCGTATGGGGCACTAAACGTAATGAGAGGCCCTCAAGCAAGTGTCGCATCAATCAAAGGCGCATTTAATGCTTTTCACAATGACTCTTCTTGTTCTCTGTGTGTGTGTGTGTGTGTGTGTGTGTGTGTGTGATATAGTAGATATAGGTGGGTGTGGCATAGTCTGACAGCTGGCGATTATCAAGTGGAATCACTTAAGTGAATGATTGCCTAATTCCGAGCAACAGCAACAGGAAACAAACACAGCGCTTTAAGTTCAGTTATGTTGTTCCGTTTATAAATCCATGTGGCTGGTTAGCCTTAAGCACAACAAGCCTGAAGCCAGTTACCTTTTATAAGTGTAATTCCCCAGCTAATGAAGCTGCAAAATCCCTATCTGCAGAAGTAGCTGTGTGACCATATCTCCATTGTCGTTTAGTGCCAAAGGCGGAATGAACTCTGAAATCGATATGGGTGGCCAGCGCTCTAACAGCGCTGACACACCGGCAACATGGCAGTCGGCTATCATGGCTCCACCCGCTGCCTTCCGCTCAATGGACACTTGTCAAAGTCAACTCTCTGTCCGGGCATTTCACAAAATCATTTCATTGGCAGCTTTGCCGTTGCACAAATACCACTGCTGACGTATCCGGTTGCCCAGTCCAGCTTGCATTCCTCATTATCCGTTGAAATGTTGTCAATTACTGAAATATAATTCGTTTGTTTAACACAGAGTCGATATGCAATTGAATTTTGAATTGTATCTTTAAGTGCCCAACATCATTGCTGCCTGCTGTTCGGGCCGTTGCCATTGTCAGTGTTCAAATATTTGTGTTGCCCTAGCAGCAACAAAGCAACCCCCCTCACCGCCCTCTGAGCCATGACAATAAACGAACAGCCATTAAGCTTCACGCTCTTTTCAAAGCTCAGTGCTTATGATGAGCTCAGTTTTCGTCTTATTGGAAAATTGTAAACTTTGTACATAAAAAATTAATTTAATTATTTTGCTTAGCGAGCATAGATTTGCGTTAATGATGTCGTAATCAACTGTTTTATAGCACTTAAAAAGTTCTTCCAACATTCCCACACGCATCCAAGACAGATATACTAAATGAATTTGGCTGTAACTTTTTTAATTATACTCTTTGTGAGAGCCAAAGTAAGCACCCCTTGTGCCCGCTCCCTCTGGCTCCAGATTAGGACAGAAAAGTTCTTGTTCCCAGTAAAGCGATGAGCGTTACAACAGAAGTATGGCTTACCCTATATTTCTTACCAGTGTGACCAGATTCAGCACTCCTTGGCAGGTTTTCTAAGCGCCTTTACCGGATAGCGTTGCCACATATCCACAATATACAACGATATACGAATATACAACGATCCTTTAGACAACTAACTTCTAATTTATCAAGAAGATGTCAACCATATGAATTTTAACGACAGAAAGTTATGCATTCACTTGGCTGTGGACACGGATCAAGAATATATGTATATACTTTATGAGATCCAAAAACGCAACCATCGGCCTGCTGCATCGATACTTACAACAAATTCAATTTCTGTTAGCATTTTCCAATGATATATCTAGTAATGCGACTGATTGAAGTGATATGGCCAAATCGTTAGCATTTTCAACAACAATAAACAATGGCAGAGGATCTGCAACTGTCATACTTATATCCTTGTATTCATGTAGACTTCAACACCCTGACGAGATTACCCATATATTTAGCCATATATTAATCCCAGGCTAATAACATAGAGCTGACTTAGCTTCTTAAATTTCTGACAAAATTTAAACTGAATTTAGTTTTGAATTTAATCACATTTTAGCTTACATTCCACAAAATGACTCTTTAAATGTTGCATCAAAATGATAGTAAAAATAATTTTATGAAATATTCTTGGTGTTTGAGAACCTCCACATAGGAATGCCTTTTACGTACAAAGAAAGGGGCATTTTTGTCCAACCGCTCTGACAGTACAGCATTTTGTAAAGGGGCCAAAGCCAGTCACTCAATGCCGATGTTCATACTCGTCGAAAATTTTCAATTAAAAACATAATGAAATATTTGAAAATTGTGTTTTTATTAAATTTATGCGTAGAACAAATTTTTGGAAATTCCTGGGGCATGGCCAAGAACAATAGATAGAGAAAACAATAACAACCCCCTAGGTAGGGGTAGGAATATTAATATGCCAGGCTCAGGCACAGGTCCTGCCTGTCTATGCCATCCCCATCGCCATCCCCATCCCCATCCCCAGCAGTTGCCACAGCCAAGCGACCGCAAGACTATTTGCCTTTCTCTTGCTGTTGCTCCATAGAGGAGGTTACTCTTTGAGATTCCAGCAGCCAGAAAAGCAAAACAATAAAGCTGACATGATGATGGTCCGCACTTAATCGTCATTTGCCTGCAATAATATTTAAATTTAATTTAAATGCTCACATGAGAGCGCTTAACGATGACCCGGACAGCAAGCAAATCGAAGGTTGGGCGTTTGCGTCTCAATCTGCCGGACAATTTGCAAAATGATATGCTTGAAATGGAAGTCGAAATAATGGAATGGCAATGGCAATGGAAATGGCCAAGGAAATGCTGAGGTCGTTGGGCGGGCTAAATGCGCATTTCGGAGCTCTTAGCTCAGTTTATATCGTTTTGGTTTGTTGTTTGTCGAGTCGCTTACGCTTTAAAGCACAAACTGATTGGATCATTGCCCGACCCGAGACTCAGACTCGAGACCAGGCTAATGACACTTTATGTCTGGCTTCTCTATCTCCCTGTAAATGTGTGGGTGTGTGTGTGTGTAAGTATTTTAGGAAAATGTTATTTAAAATTAGAAACAACATAGCTGTAGCTGTGCATTCATTCGGGCATGAAGCTTATGCCGTGCTTAAAACTAAAAATGTGGCTGTGCTGAGTCAACGGCAAATGGCACTGTGAGACCTCTGATGCTGACGCTGATCCTGGTCCATGCTTAAGTTCTTAGGAGGTCCTGAATTAATGCGTTGATATCATTATCAAATTTGGTCTGGAAAATATACATAAACGCACACACACACACACACACACCACACCAACAGAGAGATACATGCATATACACAAAATGTTGTAACTTTTGACCATTAGCTTTTGTTTCTTGCGGCCAGATGGAAACAAAACTGTTGCTGTTGCGGATTTTGTGGTCTAATTGATACAAGAAAACAAGTAGCAAAGTTTGTCAGCAAAGTTGCAAATGCAGCTGACAATTGTTTTCAATGCTGTGGTCAGTTGACAGCCCGCCCCTCTTTGCAGCAACCCCCGGCCCAGGCCACCCGCTGAGAAACTATCTATCTATCTGTCCGTCTATCTATCTATAGCACACATTCAATCTATTTCAGACACTGGAGACAGACTCTGCTCAGCTCAACTCGTACGATATGTTGTGTCAATCAGTATCAGTTATGTGTGTGTGTGTGTGTGTGTGTGTGTGTGTGGGCGCTATATATGTGTGCTGACTCGTTACATGCTGCGTATGCGTAATGCCATGTGGCTCACAGAAACTCAACTCACTGCAGCTGCAGCTGGCTACCACTGCTGCTGGCTGTTTAGTTAAAGATATTTGTGTTGCTGCAAAGTTTGAAGCACGTCGAGCAATAGAAACTTGCGGACGCGTGTCATTGAAAGCCTTACAAAGTTGTCACTCACACAGCAGCGCAAAAGGAGAGGGGAAGACATAGAATCTTGTCTTCTATGAGCATTTCAATTTGCAGGTACTGTTGAAACTTTAACAAGTGGCTCGGGCACGAGAACAGGCAATAGCAATGGAAATGGGATGGGCAGGCTCATACAGACATGGGCCAGTTATCAATAAGCATGAGAGCATCATCATCATCATCTCAGATATGATTATACGCCACTTGAAAGTTTTTGCTCATACACACATTGCACTCTGTGTAACTCTTTGCAGCGCAGCAGCCGCAACAGCAGCAGCAGCAGCAGCTGAATAACAAAAATGATCAACCAAAGAGAAGAAGGTGGTGGAGGAGGAGGTGGAGGAGGAATTGCTAGAGGACGACGCGAGGCAGCAAAATCACCAGCAGTCACAGCCGCAAGAGGAGCAGGAGGAGCTTTGCATTCAACTTTCAATATGCTGGCGCTGAGCTGGATTATAATCTCCGATTTATTGCTGAGTGGTAAGTGTATAAAAGAGTGGCTCAGTGGTGCTATAAATGCAGTATCTGTTGGCCTGCTTGTCGGGATGTTGGTCTGTGATGTTCAACAAGCTGAACTTATTATGCCAGCTTCATTCCTCAATGTGGTTAAAATTGATTACATGTTTAATTTTCCAGCCACATGCAATATAACTGTTAATATCATTTACATACACAATCACACTCCCCCGCCCCACACAGTTGATAACACTGGCCCTGGCCCTGGCCAGGCAGAAGCAGCCAGTCAACTTAATAAATATGAATAACGAAACCAGTCGGCCGACGCACGCTCTCCAATGCCCTTGATTAATATCGGTTTGTTCAATTAAAGCAACCATCATTTGGCACACCACAACATAGCGAACTATTGACTGCCCACCATGTCCATCCACATATTCAGCAACAGCCAGCAACAGCTTTAATCTGGCTGTGCCCAGCTGGCTGGGCAGCACTCTATTTATTTGAAACCAGCCTTTTCATGCAGTGAATTTTACATAGAGTGCATTTTTTATCATTCTCAACTCCATGAAATGCAAAATATTTATTTGTTAGCCTTTTTATTGAAGAGCATTCACAGTTTTAAATGGATATTGAAGTTACGTGTGACAGTTTTATACATATATATATATATATTTTCGAGTATATTATATCTATGAGCAAGGAATGATTCAATTATTTGATTACTTTAAATTATAGTCTGAATCTTTCTATGGGAAATCTTCATTTATGGAATGGGTTTTCCTTTAGATTAAATGCATTTAGAAAGAATGGATCCAAATCTATATACAAATTTAAAACAACAGAAAAAAGAGATTACTGAATCACTCTATTTGGATTTGCCCACATGTTAGATTTCCCTAACTAGTTTTGTATTCAGCAAATGATCACATTTTGGCCAAGTGTATTAATTGGTTTTTTGCTCAGCTATTGCTCATACGCCGCATTGGACACATTCATTTGACATTAATGTTCATATTCCACATGCGAACCGTTTTCAATTAACGAAATGCAACAAAAACGAGGCAAAATTAAATTCAATAAATTGCATCAAATGTATGCAAGCCAAAGTCGATATGTAGACGAAGTGGGTATGACCATGGCCAGCACGGTGTGGTCCGTGACTCTGCCATAAATTAACGAGCAACTGTGCCCCGATACCAGGACATAATTAAGTTTTTCGTCGTGGCATAATCGAATTCAAATTGTTGCCACACGCAGGATGCAGACGCTGTGCTGTGCTGTGTGGCTGAGCCTGAATATTGGATCTGGGAACTCTGGATAAGGGCCACTCCAATGCAGTGAGCCACTGCGACTGGTTTTCCATGGCTTAATTTTGCATTATCTGTCTCTGGGCCTGTATTTGACTATTATTTTATCTTTTGTATTTTTGCACAGCCCATTGCCTGAAGGATCTGAAGATATTCGTACCGGAAGCTGTCATCATGGGCAATGCAGCGACATTGTCTTGCCAATATGATTTGGAACAGGTAAGTGAGACGACTTCCGGCCGGAAGAACAGCAGCAACGCCAGCGAGAACGACAGCTGAGGATGGCTTGCTTAATTATAATAATTACGAGCACTTTGTCTTGTCGACTGTGCGTTGTCCTTGTCGTCTGGCAACTGCCATTCATTCACACTTTTTATTTAACGCATTCTCCTGGCTTGCAGGCGGCTCTGTATTCGGTGCGCTGGTACTTCGGACAAGAGGAGTTCTATCGCTTTGTGCCCCGCGAGGCGACGCCCACATTTGTCTTTCCTGTCTCTGGCATTAATGTTGATGTAAGTTTAATTCGTTTAAGTCTTGATCATTGAATACTTATTATATAAGCGGGTGGACAGAGCTGCTGTAGTCTGTATTGTAGTCAATTTCATGAACAAATTCTGAGGAAGGGCCTGAACTGCATGTTGGGAAAGTGCAAACATATATGTATTCAAATATTGTGTAAATATTTAAATACGTCTACAACGCATATTGCCGTGACAACAAGGAAAAAGAAATATATTCAGGAAAAACCTGCTGGCCAAATGCAAACGCCTTGCTCTAACTGTGTCGCTTTCGCTCTGGCTATGCAATATTTGTATACCAATTTTATTTACAATTTTTGGCCGTGTTTTGTTTATGTATGTGTGCATGTGTGTGTGTGTGTGTGTATGAAAATATTGTGCTACACAATTTGAAAAGTGCTGCTTCATACAAAAACGAATAGTACAACTAACTGAAATAGTTTATGGTACGCGGCTGCTGCAGGCAAATACTCGTGGAGACAAAACGGTGGCGCGCCCGAAAGAATTTCACACATGCATGGCGCATTCGCTGGTGTTGTTTGGCTGCGAGCGGCGCTCATTAATAAAAACACCAGCCGCAAAGTAGGCAATAAATTGTGCGTTGAACATTTCTCAGTGGCGAAACAACCAAATATGCAGGTATGGAAATATTTCGGACAGAGGACACAAAGGCCGTAAAGAACCCGATCCGACTATTTATATTGGAACAAATGTATGTAACAGGCAAAGGGAAACGTTGCCGAACCCATAAAGTATATATATTCTTGATCAGCATCATCAGGCAAGTCAATCTAGCCATGTCCATCTAACCGTCCGCATGAACACCTGGAATTCAGAGACTGAAGGAGCTATATAAGTCCCCAAATCTGGTATGCAGGCTTCTCTAATAGAGCGTCAGTTCAAGTTTCTGTTAGAATTTTTCCAAGCCCCTCACATCCCCGCAAATTGATCAAATCCGTATGTCTTCCACGGCTGTTGACATATTTAGTTGAATGTATGTAAGCATAAGCACATTATCTATCGATTTGCCAGGTTTCATTTTGATCGGATATTAATTGTAGACAAGATAGTAAGAAAAACTTTTTATATAATAATCCTCTGCCCTCTTTTAATCTGGATATTTACATACAACTTCGTTAACCTTTGACAAGCAATGTAATGATAGTAGTCCTAGTGACTATACTTCATATTGCAAGCCTATCAAACCAGATATTTTTTCAAGGATACATAAGATACATAAGGATACATAAGAATCTTTGTGAAAGTACTATCTGCACTGCACTGCACTGAGACCAGGCATGATTTTAACACTAGTTAACTGAGCCAATTTTTGAAAAGCAGTATTAAAGAAGGCTCAGGAAACATCTTGAAATATTTCGGCATAAAAAAACGTAACGACTGCAGGACAGATATATCGACTTTTGATATCAACACCTCCAGTTCATGGCCTGCGTATGCAGCAGGCTCCTGTTATAAATCGCCTGCCGTGTTATCATAAATATACAAAATTGAATTTTGCCTTGAAAAATTTGCTGAGTACGAAATATAAATTGAAAACTCATTCGTCCGCGCATAAAACTCCAAACTCATTTACCAACACTTTATGCAGCATTTTTTCAAATTTCCCAAAAAAAGGGGACGCAAAATAATAATAAATAATGGCATACAAAGGGGACGGGGGGGCCTGGGAGGGTGTGCCTGCCAATTGGGGTAACAATGATGAAGTAATGTTTGTTTTGTGTAAGCAAAAGCATCAGCAAAAACAAAGCAAATCGTGCCCCAATAAAAATAATTTGCAAATTTTCGCTCTCACTCTCCCAATTTACTTGTATGTGTATGTGTCTGTGTGTGTGTGTGTGTATGTCTTTGTTTCAGCATCGATAATGGTGGACAGGCCACATCAATCAGCGTGGGTAGCAACCGGACTTGATTAATTTGCCTCGATTCTGTCTTTAATTTGCACCATCGAACAAAAAACAAAAATAAAGCGAGACGAACTCGTGCAACACGACACTGCAGTGTTCAGTCGCCTCCACCACTAATTAGCATTCAAAGCCAATTTTTTGCACTAATTAAATATTTCGATTACCGTTACAGTGGGCGTGGCAGGGCGCCAGCAGGCAATGCATGTTAATTATACACATAATTTGTACATATTTGAGAATTCCTTTACCATCGCTTTACCTCCCTTACATAGTCAACGAGTGGAAAACTATTCATATAAAAAAGTACCCCATTGATATTAATGCTTGAAGTCTATAGCCTAGTTATGGTGAACTGGCGGCAGAAGTGGGAGAATTTTAATTTATGCATATTTCACTCGCGTTGCTGTTTGAGGTTTGGCGAACTACTTGAGATGCAATCAGCTATGAGAAACGGAAGGTGAAAAGGCATAAGAAAAATGGGAAAACTGTGATAGGAAAGGCCAGGAGTCTCTACTCCCAACACTCTCTAGTGGGGGGGGGGTGGGTGTTGGGGAGCTGTGCCTTATTGCATAATGCAAATATCATTTATACCACCGTGCGCTGTGCAATTAAGTTTGAAGGTTACTTTGTAGTAGCAAATGATGTAAAGCAGCACATTGAAAGCCAGCTTTTAGAAATATGTTCTTGCCCCCAAGGCAACGAATCGAAATGAAGCGGAGCAGTGGACCAACCATACCCACCCCCTACCACCTACCACACCAGTACGTAGAGTAGTACCTCACCTGAACTTATACTGCCCGCCCCCTGGCCACCATTCCGTTTCTAATTTAAATTGATAGCTCACGCTAACGAAGCCAAGAGTCAAAGGCCAGTCAGCAAATGGAAATGGAATTTTTAAGTTATGCCAAGGCAAACATCAATGCAATGATAGCTGACAGATGGCTACGGCAGGGAGGGGGGGGTCTGCAGGTGCTTTTAAGTCAGAATTGTGGCAAGTGCCGTAATTGAGATTAAAACATTATAGCTCGACTTGTTTCACGTTTTGCTAAATCATTTCAAACAGCTAAACACGCTTAATGAGAAAAGTTCAGACCATGGCAAGGGGGGAGGGGGTCATACTCATATCATATTCTATATGCATATATATGTGCATGTGCCTGTGCATGTGCATGTGTGTGGGCGTGGCATATAAAAGGTTGGGCTGCCACTTGAAAGGCAACTGCTGCTGCTGCTGCTGGTACTGGTGCTGGTGTTGCTGCTTCTGTGCCTGACATGCAATGCACTTGTAGTGGGTGGGAAGCGGACGAGGAGGGAAGGGCTCGTGGCGGATGTGACGCGGCCAGCCGACCAAGTGCACTCGAGAGCGCACACTTGAGCGTTATTGGAATGTAAATGTATGCACATTAAGGTGCTGGGCACGGGAACGGGACGATGCCAAAAGGAAACGAGCCGCGTCAACAAACTTCAAAAGTCATTCAGCATAGAAAAGTAACAGCCATGTGCCCGCAACACCTGGCCCCCGCAGCCTGCCTCTACACATTTGACACACACACACACACACACACACACACACACGCTGTCATTAAACACAGAGGATCACAAAAAAATCAGCATAAAAGAAGAATCGTCATGTTAAATGTAATTAAATTTTTAATTTAGCCACAAAACTCGCCCCGTTGGCAATCTTCAATTAAAAACACAATTACAAGGACCGCCCGCTGCACGTGGAAGCAGAGGGCCAGGAATAGGATATGCCAAGTGCTCGAAAGTTTTGTGGCTTATTCATTGTCTGCAACAATAAAAATCACAAGCGAGCAGCCAACAAACCGACCAAGGCAGCCAGTCGGCCTGATATACTTGCCATCCCCGCCTGCCTCTGGAACTCCATTCTCGGAGTGAGAGGCCCCCTGGTGGGGCCTTTCCAGGAATTTGTGTTGGCCAAAAAGTTTTTGCTCACTGTCAACACGGAAGGAATTATTCCGCATTAAGTTTGCGGTAATGGCGGCGGCAGGCGCAGGCTCGGGCACACTCACACACATACCAAGTGTCCTTTACTCTAGTGTCCTTTGGCTCTTGTCCCTACCAGCAGTGCTGTTGTTGCCCTTGTGCTTAACACTGTTAATAACCCGACACGCCTCACATTTATGCACAGAAATGTGCGCTTAAAATTAATGCACTCATCGTCGGCCGGCTACGAAAAGAGATGGCAATGGCATTGCCAATGGAATACCAGGCAGAGGCAAAGTGGCCAAAAAGTTGAGCAAGCCGGAAGGAGTAGAGTCATGGCGAATGTAGTTGTTTCAAAGTAGCTTGCTTTGTTTGGGTTTGACTTCATGCACTTTTCACAGAAGTTAATTTAATGTACGCTCTGGGTGGAAAAAGATGGTTTCTTTATAACAATCAGGCGTCACTCCTAATTCTGTGGACCCAGGGAATTCTTTTATTGAACATGGGAAAAGTGTTTTTATTTATATATTATGACTGTTTTCGTCATAACACTTTCTATTGGCATATTTTCACAAAACAAGAAGGGTTCCAGTGTGTATGTAGCAAACAGTAGAGCAATCTGCTGCTAGAAGAAAGAATGTACGCGATCACAATCGCAGTTCCAATGACTTTGGCAGGAGGGATAGAAGGAAATGAGAAAGAAAATAATGATAAGATGGGGAAAGATAAAGAAAAGAGTTAGAGAAGAGAAAGGAGGAGATGAAAATATGAGTGTGAGAAGAGAGAGGATAGGGTGATACTGAGGTAGAGAGCTCGATAAGATTAGATGGAGAAGCCATAGAAACGAAATAAGGAAGAAGGAGGAGTTGAAAGCAGAGGAAGTAAACAGAGACAAGGGAAACTGCAGAATGGAGCCAGCGAAGAAGGAAGGAAAGTTTGAGCAAGACTACTTCGGAAGACGAACAGTTATCTAGAAGAGAACCCATGCAGCGCTGGTAAAGGATCAGTTATAAGAAGGTTTTCTTCTTGATGGTATGGCGTTACGTGAGCTCCCGAATGAGACTAGCCTGGCACATAGATTACGTTTCGTTTCACATCTTCCGTGCCAATTTCGTTAAATTTGGAGATGTCAGTAGAAGTGAAAAAGGGCATTACCAGATTTGAAAAGCTCTAACGGAAATAGGATATGCTTAATCGGTAGATGCACTTCCGTTTAAGGCAAGGCTTAAACTGAAAGAAAATGCATTGGACTGCTTGATGAAGTTAGCGCTAACAGACAAAGGGGCCCATAACCATTTTATGTGAGTCTACAATAAATATTCACCTCCTCCAACTGGAAGGAACTTCTAGGAGAGAAGAAACATGATTTAGCTTTTTAGGAACCACCACAATTCTGCACCAATCTATTGGACATATTGTGGAATTGGTGCTCATGGCAAGGACTGCACTATCCGGTATTAAGACCACGGCCTGTTTAGAAGATAATCCTTTCATGACCATTTCTTTCTATATAAAAGAAAACAATTTATGCATATATTCCCGAAAATTGTTAAGAGCGAACCTGGGTCCCATTTGCAATTTCGGATCGGAGATGAAGTCTATGATCCCATTGGTTGACTGCTCGCTTCAATTACCATTCTGGTTGGCCACTTGCAAAAGCCAAATAGTTTATGGCTATTTGTTGTTATTGTCTGTCGGCCTTGGCAACAATATTCTTATTTTTCTTCTTCTTCTGCCTTTGACAAATGGCAACAAATAAACATAATAAATAAAAACGTGAAATGCATTTGAGAAATGTGTGTGGTATGTCCCCAAGAGTAACTAGCTATCCGTCTGTTTGCCTCGTTGCCTGTGGCTCTGGCCCAGCCTTCCACTGTCTCTGCTATTGTCTCTCCACCATCCTCGCTCTGTCCAGCACAATGGGAAACCAACTGACGTGCACCGCCAACAATGAGCACAATAAAAAGCCATGCATTTTCCAAACACCAAAAATTGTTCACAGCAGCGACAACAGCAGCAACAACAACAACAACAACATCAACAATTGGGCAATATCGTACTAACACTAACAACAATAACAACAACTACTACCGCACCGGAAACATCTCATTCACTAAATTTGTGGTCGGTTTGTGCCAAGCAGCCAGTGAGCGCTGCAGCTCCTCCACCCGCTAGGCAGTCGGCAGTCGAAGTTGTGAAATGCCAAAAGGCGGCTAGCAATGGGCATGGGATTTGTGGGAGTGTGGGAGTGTGGGATCGGGAATGGGCAGGCTTGGGGACTGAGTAAGGGAAGGGCAAGCGAGAAGCGGCAACGCCGTTAGTTGCAACAAAGCTCGAGGCAACGGAAATTTGGTATGACATAATATGTGCGCATTTTGTTGTGTGTGTGTGTGCGTGTGTGTGTATGAGGGGTGTGAGGAGCCGGAAAGAGGGTGCGCTTAGGCTGTATGCATGTGTGTGTATATGTATGGCTGTGTGGAAACCGCGACTTGAGTTGATACAGCAATAATTCATAAAGTGTTGCATGCAAACGAGGCTGCAGCTGAACCAAACACATGCAGCAGCATGTGTGTGTGTGTGAGTGCGCCTGAGTGCGGCATGCGACAGCGTTGGTAAAATTAAAATTGCTTTACAACAAACAGCGGAAACTCAGCAAGGAGCCAACGAGAGGCAAATGCGTTAAAGTTGCGACTGCAAAAGTGTGTGCGGGAAGCGGGCTCTGGAATGGCAACGGGGCATGGGCGTGGGTATGAGTTTGGGCATTGCAATGAAATTCATTGTATTCTTACAACTCAGACCAGCTCAGCAGCAGCTCAGCAGCAGCTCAGCTCAGCAGAACCAGGAGCTAGTGCCAGAGCCAGAGCCAGAGCTGGAGCTCGCGCAGTTTTGCAGTAAAGTTATTATTTCATAAAGCCAGAATTATTGAAACAATACTTTACTCTACCCTGCGCCCTCGCCCTCACACACATGGCATGCAAAATTACGCTTTAGTAGCATAATTTTTTTGCCTGCCACAAAGTTGCAGCCGCAGCTGCGACTAAAGTAATATAAAATATAAATAGAAATTAAAACCCAACAAATAAAAAAAGAGTAAATAAAATGAGGAGAAAAACAGAAAAACAACGTAGCGGCATAAACTTTGCACGACATAAAGGCCAGTTGAGTGGAGTTGAGTTTTGTTGCCGCGGGAATAACAGTTAGTTACATAGTTACATATATACACGTACACATATATGTGTGCATATTCAAACGTGTATGAGGGGAGCTAAAGGCTCGGCATATAATTCCTCAAAATGGCAGACATTTTTGCATTTGCGTTTGTTGGGCGCGCTTCCTGACGCTGCCACTTCCGTTTCCGTCAGCCACAGAGATTCAGTAAACAACGGCAACAACAACAACAACAACAGCAACAGGCAAGTCACATGCAATTGCAATTATACATATAAATATGAGTCTCCAGCAACAACCAGAGCAAGCCGCAACAAACCGGCTCAACAACCAGGACAACAGCAAACAGTTGAATAAATAATATAGTAGGGACAACTTTTTATTTGCACACACACACACACACACACATACAAACATACATGTTTGATTACATAATTAGTGTCATTTAATTAAAAGCTAAGTTAAACTGACAGTTAAGTGGCAGAGAAAAGAAAGAAATTAAATAAATAACCAACTGTCAGACGATGATTTGGAAAGCTGTTGCTCATGTAGATGGGGATGGGGCTTTGGGTATGAGATGCATATGGCACTTGAGTGCCAATTATATGGGAAATTATAAATAAATGTTTGTTGATTTACATAGACAGATGCTTAGCTTGCAGCTTTGTGAATGTAACAGAAGGCTCGTATTGTCGGACGATAACAATAAGAGAAGAGCAAAGCGAAGAGTATGGGACGACAGTCAACATGACAGCAGTAACAATTTTCATATTAAGACTCATATTTGAAGCGATCGTGAGCATGAAGATATACTATAAAGTTATCTAATCCAGTGCCAGGTTTCAGCTATGCTAAAATAATGGTAGAAGTTTCTGTTCGATAGCTTCTAAACAGACACTCTTGCTCGCACGGAAATCAGCGGTGTGGAAAGATATTCCCATGAACAAACGAAGCTATGGCTTACTTTTTCTTGGCAGGAGGATTGCTACTATCGATAGGTAACTTTACGGTCTTATGAAACATTACCACCATGATATTAGTATCAAAAGGGACATGAAGAACGTGTTACTGTGGGTATAAACCAAAACACATCTGTTTAAGTCGTCATCTGCTACAGAATGCCTTTATTTCCATTCTTCTTTCGCCTAGTTCATGGTATGTGGAATATATGTGTGTTTATGTACAAGTGTGAGTTTAGTCTATGTGTATGATCGGTGTATTGATGTTTTGTGTATTGGCTATTAATTAGATAGTGTTGTGTTCCCTGCTACTATTGCAGTTAACACGGTTGTGCTGCTGGCTGTTGTCTTGCTGCTACGTATTACTTGTATTATCCTTTCAGGATCGTTGGCAGTCTCTTTTTTGAGGGGAAAGCTCCTAAAAGTGGCACAGCACTGTTACAAAGCAATGCAAGGTAATAGCTTTTGTGCACAGGAATCAGCTCGGCAGCCACTCATACACGTAAAGGTGTTCGTATGGCCTCTGCAATGGGCATTCATCTCTTACTGTGCATTAGCTCCCTGCTTGTTTCAATGCACACAATTTGTATACTCAAACCAGTGAATGTAACTTTAAGCTCACATAATTTTGAGATTATTTAGCACCATACGTTTACCATACGTTCCAAGTCAAGACTGCGGCCCACCCATATGTGCTCGGCAACTATGCATAGAGACATACATATGTATGAATGGACCAGCTAACAACACTCCGCGCACTCACAGGGATAACATGGCTTATCAATACGTTTCACATTTGTTTTCATTTTACGATTGCGTAACGAGATCAACGTCGACAAATCCAAAAGCCACTAAAACCACACAGTTCGCATGGGGGAAAGCTCACAGCAACGAGCATCAGGAGTCAAGAGCCATGGCCAATATGGCAAATACGGCAAATAGCAGCCGCGGGCACCAAAGCCGCAGTGGGCAAGGGTTAGGGAAAGTTGGTAGCTGGCTGGCATAGATGGTAGACTCCCTTATCGATAGCGTTATCCAGTAGTGGAAAAAGAAACAACAACAGCACAACAATGGCAACTAAATAGAAAACCAGGCAAGCAATGCGCGAAAGTGTTGAAACAATCGTAAAAAGCAGTTGTACGCCTCGGGCAGCTGAATCTGGTCCTGGTTAGCTGGCAAATGCCGGAGACTGAGCTGGCAATGGCTATGTGAATACTGTGCAACAGCCATGCCAATAGGAGTAACAGCGCAGTGCTGGGATTAGTACAGATGCAAATGAACAAAGCAGCAGCGACATTGCCATTGCCGGCATATGCAAAACTTGAACCCTCGAACGGTCGGAGGGAGGGGAAAAGGGTTCTAGCCTGAACTTGAATACAATAGGACAGATTCAGGCCCCAAGCCGCGGCACAAAGACCAGCACGGCGCACTTTAATCGCGAAAACTGAACAGCGCTGGAGTGGATATTGAGCAGCATATGCCAATGGTGACGGTGTGTGGCAAGTGGCAAACGTTTGCTGGCAATTATCACAACACAAATCAAGGAACTAAATAACATTAATATTAAGGAGCAACTTAATGAACGTTTCCGTTTCTTTTTCTGTTGATCTTTTAAATTAAAATATTGAAATGTTAACCACTTTCTATCTAACTCGGTAAATGGCTTTTGATAAATTGACAAAAAGCATAACAAATGTATTATGGCGCTTTTCATGGCGTTGGTTAAAAACCAAAATGGCGTCGGCACTTGTTTTCCGGCCACTTGACTGTCGACGAGTCGATGCATTCGTTTGTACTTTTTGCAGACATTTGCGCGGCGGTCGTGTATTTCAATTTGGTTTTAATCAAGTTAACATATATACTCACACACACACACTCACTCAGACAGTCAGATGTGGAATGAAAATGGTTTTTTGCGGTTGCATTTGTGCCTCTAATTAACAGACTTTTTTCCTTCCTTCTGGCTTTCGCAGCTAACCAACTCGGATGCCACTTCGGTCACGCTGAAGGGTGTCACGCGAGAGCTGAGTGGTAGCTACCAGTGCGAGGTTTCCGAGGATGCGCCGCTCTTCCACACAGACATACGGTCGTCGCACATGCAAGTGATTGAGCTGCCCAAAGATGATCCGGTCATGCAGGTCGACAAGAAGGTGATTGGCGTGAATGACAATTTCAAGGCTGTGTGCACGGTAGGCCCATCGTATCCGCCGGCAAACATCACCTGGTATATCAACGGACGCAAGGTGGGTGCCAAAACGTGGTTCCGTGAAGTTGACTTATGCTAATTTGCTCTGGCCTTGTGTTGCAGGTCTACAAAACGCCGCTGCAGCGCATCACGCAGGATGCGTTCGAGGGCTCGACGACATACTCATCGCTGGAAATCTATCCGCACAGCCAGGTGCTGCAGGGTTTCTTCCAGGCCATGCCCAAGTATCAGACAAGTATATTGCTGCTTTGCGAAGTCTCCATACTGCATGTGTTCCACAAAAATGTCCAGCAACGCATCTCGCTCAGTTCAAGTAAGTAATCGATAGATTTGCCACTCCAACTACAGTCGATGTCAATCTGATCAGGGGCACAAGTGGCTAATAGATGATAGATTTGGTATATAATAGTTGTACCTCCTGATTATATGTTTGTTTTGGAGACAGTGAAGCTGCGACCAATAGCTTGTATAGAATTTATACAAATTTAATAACTAATATTTAAATTTGTCGTTAAAACTAGCATTAATAATGTTTAACAACTAAAAACTTATCTGTTTTAATACAAAATTAAAACATGAACAGGCCCGGCCACAACTATTTCACCCAATCTGCTCGGCCTCGAGGGCTCCAAGCGTTATCTCAATGGCGATCCGGACAATTCTCCTCTCACTGGCTCCGCACAATGCAGCAGCGCTTTCGGCGCTTTGATTCTGGCCCTGGCCATGCTGGCAGCGGCCCATCTGTGACCAGCAGGATCTACATAAACAAATTGGCAAGCAACCGCAACAACAACAACAACAACAAGAACAACACGAACAACAGAGAAGCAGCTGCACCCGGCAGCAACAACAATAAACAGACACGCTGGTCATGAGGCGCAGAAAGTGTAATTAAAAAATAACAAAAGGCAAACAATAAAATGTTCTGCATGCAAATGATAAAACAGCAAAAAAGAAAAGAAAAAGAAACAAAAAAACATTATAACAGCAGCAACAATAACAACAACAAATTGTATGTGTTATTATCAATGCCAAGTAGCATGTCCTTCTTCCTCCTTTTAATTGAGATGACAAAATTAATTATGGTTCACTTGCAACAGCTGCAGCAACAGCTGCAGCAGCAGCAGCATCACAACATAAATAAGTGTTCCTTTAATAAGGCAAAATTTTAAGTTGAGATTGACATAAATTTATATTAATAGATATATGTATATTGTTGTAAGAGATGTTTCAAAAACAATGCAATTGTATTATTTCAAACAAAAGGAGAATTTGATGGCGATTTGAGAAAATAATAATTATTAATAAAGAAAATGAATAACAATTTCAATACGTACTTAGCGGCGTAACAACATGTTGTGGACGTGGTCTGATGTTAAAAAAGTTCCCCGGGAAATAGTGAAAACGAACGGGGGAAATCGAAGCATAAATGAAAACGAATTAATTCGCCAACTGGCGAGTGCATTGCATTGCAGCTAATTAACATCAAAACAATTAATAAATTTAAGCCAATATAATAATTATGCACTAAGTAAGTACACCCCTCTACCTACCCTCCAACAACAGCAGCCTAGACGTATAAGCTATGTAAATAATAATTGTAAAAACAGAGAACAACAACATCAAAACAAACAAGAACACAAAATCAAAACTGCAGCAACAAAAAATAAATATAATGAATAAATTAAAAAGAAAAAGAAAAAATAAATAAAAATAAATAAATATCTATATGAAATAATAAATGTTTAAAAATAAAGATGAGGCATTTGTGTTGTTATATAAACATGAATGACATTTGGCAAAATATTTTAATTGAATTGAAATAGTTTGCATTGCGGTTTATTTGCGTTTACAGTATTAATTTGTGTTTCCTCTTTTTGTTTTTTACATTTTGTAAGTCACTAAATACTGCGTTGAATGTTTTTCATTAATTGCGTAAGCTGAAATTTGTTTTAGACTAAATATACATAAATAAACCAAATATACAATATTCAGTAACAAACTGTCAAGGAGAAAGCATACAAAAAAAGAAAAAACTAAAGAATTTAGTGAATAAATGTTAGTTGGATAATGTTGAAGGTATGAACTAAAGGCATACTGAAAGCTACAAATAATTTAAACATAGAAAATTAACTAAGCAAACGTATCGGGGCTTTTGCAAAATCATTTAATAATGATAACAAAAAATCATTCATTTGTCTAATCGAACTGCAGAATTTTTGAGCAACTCGAAAACTTGCCAGGAAATGTTTCACTTTTTTTTTTTTTGCAAAAGCCTGATGACGATAAACTAAAAGTTAGCATTTAAATGTAAAATCAAATTTAATTACAGGAAACAACTAAAACACATACTCTTACACACACACACACACACAGTCACACAGTCACACATAACTTGAAAATGGTCAAAAGAGCAGATTACAAAATAACTGAAGAACATATATATGTATAAATAAGTACATATAAAATATGCATAAATATCGAGATTTTACGGCAGTTAAGCAAACAAACTTGAATGGAAATCAGAGCACACGTCATTAAACGTAAACTAAAACTAAAACCCGAAATGAAGATACAAAACAAACAAACAAACAGACAAAATAAACAACGCCAAAGAGTATTGATCTTTGCTTAAATTTAAAAGCAAAACTGGCTAAAACATTATATGATGGAATAAATAAATAAAATAAATATGAAACTTATGTGTTATTTATTAGAGAACTAAATGGCAGACTCATACTCCAGATGGCCGTATTTGGGTAATGGTTGATAGACATCCGCAGGGATAACTCTCCAACAGGAGCGTTGCTTATCTTCTGTATGCTTCCCACACTCCTGAGCCAACATTTTTCGTTCTATTGATGCTGGGATCAATATGTAGGATTCTTTTGCAGATATAAATATCATTCATCAGTTGAAGCCGTTCTTTTCTTCTTAAGTGTCTGCAAACCAGTGCCATGCAGTGCCAGTGCAGTTCTCAGACATCTATGATCAGCCGCAGCCGACGCAGACCCTCGCAGTTGTGAACCTCAGTGAATCTATGACATTCAGAGCGTCAATTCAAACCTGGCTTTGTTTGTCCTTCAGTATGTTTCAAAGAGCAACTCAGGATCGAGATTTCAGCAGTAGGATAGGCACCACCACCTTATTACACCACGTTTAACCATAGAAGCAATGCCACAGGAAACGTAATCAACATTTTCTTTGCTATTGACTTCTGAAAACAACATCCGGCTCTACTGGGAACTTGATTTCAGGTTCATATTGAAAGCATCACGAATTGTTGCCAGTCACAAAGCGTTATTTAAACAGTTGGTCCTTATTTACCCTTTAACCAAGCCCACACAATATTGATTTCTGAAACATATCTAAAGTTCTTTCAGATTAGATGGGAATATCATGAAATTGTGATGAAATATCAATACCACATAAACATATCTATTAATATATCTATAGGTGACTTGCACACACTTTGAATTTGATAAGATTTGTACTTGTCTTCTCCTGTCTGCCAATGGTAAATTGCTTGTAAACTATGTAGAATCTTCCTCCTTGGCTGATCATTGGAAATGTCGCTTAAAGTTAGTCATCGTTAAATTCCTTCCAATCCTTGAAGTCATCTACGCCTTACCATATATATTCAGAACATCACCTGATTAAACTTAGCTGCATTCCAATTTGCATATTCTCGCCATCGACCTGTGCAGGTCATTTATATATGGCCATTATGTTGGTGTTGGGTATTTAACACATTTTTGCATGCAGATACATAATTAAGACAATGAGCTCGACATTAACACACACACATAAGCACAACAAGCACACACATATGCCAACCTATGGTTGTACAACACACCGGGCGATATTGTCAATCCCTAAAGGTGGCCCCTTTTGATGTTGCCGTGCTGGCAACAGCAGCTCCAACAGCTGCACTTACATCTACAACTGCACGGCAACTCGGGCGGCGGCGGCGAGTGCTGAGCAAACATGTAGCTGTAGCGACCTTTAGCAAGGCGTTGTCTGCTCCTGTGCTTGGTCCTGCAGCCGCGCCATTACCATCTTCAGCCGTATAGTCATTATCATCGTTGTCCTCGTCGTCGCCGTCTCATGTTTTGTAAATTAAGCAAACAAATTAAGTGCACTTGGTGTAGGGGATTGCGCACACATAGCATATAGCCCGCTGTTGCGCTCCACGTAAACACATTGTGATTGTAACAAAGCCGTATATCAAAAAACATACACAAACACTAGGTGCGCTGGTGGTGTCAGCGATGCCAGCGGGTGGAGCAAGCAAAGCAGGGTGAACGTTTGCCCTTGAGCACTGTTTGAAACATGTACCCGCAGTGCTCAAGGACGTAGGAGTTTAGCTTGCGGCCCTAGGAACCGAACCACAAGCACGCTCTCGCACGCACTACACTTTAGTTTGTTCTAATTAGTTCCAGCAGCAGGAGCAAGTGCATCAGTTATACATAAAGCAGCAAAATGGCAAAAGGCAACAAAGCAGCCGAGCACAACAACAACTACAAGCAGAACAACTAGAACAACAACCTTGGCCGCCTGCTTTGCTCGGAACACGGCCACAACTTACCTGGTCGGCTTCTTTACAAGCTATTGGCTGCTGCCAAGAACCATTCCCATACATCCAGTTCCCCTGCCCCTGCCCTCACCGCCATAATTGTGCAGTCATCGTGGCGGTGCTGTTTAAAGTTTGCCACGTACGCATATTGCTCGACTTTGGTCTGGGCGTGCACATACGGCGTAAGCGGGATACAAAATGAATAGGCGAAAAGTTCTGATGAGATGATATTGTAGTTGCCAACACGCACACACAAGGGTTAAATAACACGTGCCACAAGCAGTATACTCGTAAAGGAACATATATATTTGCCATTGTCAATAACGTCTCCGTCTCTCAGACCGTTGGCAGTCGTAAATTAAATGGAGCATCGAGAGCCGTCCAAAACTTGCTGACGCATTAGACGGATTAAGTAAGCAGATAGTTTATACTAGGACGCACATTGTCTATCCTCTAAAGACTTTTAGAGTGTAGAGATACACATTTTCGTTTATTTTCAACAGGCAAAGCAATCGTTATAAAGCCAACTCCTTCTTTTAGAGTAAGTTCTTTGAGTTGGTTTTGTTAAATATGAATTAGAAATGTGAAATTGTTAAAGTCACTGAACCGTTTTCATAGAAACCAAATAAAAATGAAAGCATTTACCAATCGCTTGTATGTAAGCTTTATAGCAGGGATGGGATGACACACCCTATCGCAAAACTACAAAGCTGCAGATGTATAACAGAAGGACAAACTGATGAAATACCTGTGAATTCTTTAATCAAAACCAGAAAAGCTTTTCGATCCAATTTTTCATGTGATGATAATAATCACGAAAAAGCGGCTTGATGTAATTACAAGTTTAATGGGCTTTATTCCACAATTTCTTTGAATTACGATGATATATAAAAATTTCACAATTTTAAAAGATATTTCAATGGATCGTTACACTAAAAAGTTACCGAACGCCCAGCTAGGAAGAGCATCAGAGAGAGTGAGGAGGAACCTCTTCGTGGCTTTATCTGTTTATGGGGCCATGAAAAGAAAGGTAATTTACAAAAGTGAGTGGTACCATACCTCCTTTAAAGTAAATTCATTGACCACGTCTGTAGAAGTAACCAAAAGGTAGCCCACACAACGCCGGGTACGCTTGCTAACAATGTTATACAATCAAACCAAAGAATCGACAAAAGAAGTTTCCAATTTAGGGCTTCTTCCAAAGCCATGGGAATGAAAGCCTATGCTTATAAATCTAAGTTGGATAAGCAACATTCGCCTCCAGTTCCAATCTCAGTTAATGCTATGGCAGCAAAGTTCGCCTGAAATAGATTTCAACATCGCTGATTCAGCAACGTTTTCCTGCCCAACAATAGGAGTGAAATCCTCATATGGCTGGGTTAAGTAATCTCATTTGGGGTTGTGGTGCAAATACTAAATTTGAGAGCCAGCTTCAACATTAATCTGAGTTATCCTGCCAATAATTAATCCGTATCGGGTTACAAATAAATGTAAATGCAATGCAACATCGCCCAAAGTATCATCAAAATGAGCTGCATATTTTGAATCCGGCTCTGTACAGCTGGATGGGGCGAATGGTCAATGCTTTACGGCCACATGATGGGGCGTGGCTGCGTTGAATGATTTGGTTTACGGTCGTTGCATGCATTTAACAGCACAAACAACAACAACAATCAGCGATACAAGAACACAACAAAGTCTGGGGAAGTCTATTGGCATGGCGAACGCAAAAACATTGTTAAAATACAGCAACAATTTAGATTTATAGTGCGCTAATCGCAGCCAAACAGGAACGAGGCGGACGCAGAAACGGCGGCAGTGGCGGAGACGAAGACGCGGCCATCGGCATGGGCGTAGGCAGGGCGGATGGGCAGCAGTTTGTGAGCAGTGGCAGTGTGTTGCTTTGTTGGCATTCCAAATTTGTAAAATTGTAATGGAAATTGAAATGCAAATGCATGCCATGACATTTACGAGCACAACAACAGTAGCAACAACAACAGCAGCAGCAGCAACAGCAACAGCAACAGCAACAGCAACAGCAACAGCAACAGCAATAGCAATAGCAGTAACAGCACTGGCAGCAGGCACTGCCAAAAAATCAACAATAAAATGTTGCAACTAAATGCGGCGCCATGGACGTGGACATCACTTGGCAGGCAGCCCCAGCCTCAGCCCAACCCCAGCTCCATGGCCAAGGCATTCTATGATTTCATTTCGCAAATGCAAAACAAGATGCTGATGCTGATACTGATGCCACGCCCACCATCAGCAAGCAGAGACAGCCTATAAATTTATGTGCTTAGGATCGGTCCCTTTAGGAGCGAGCGAAAGAGCAAGAGCAATTGCTAGAGGGAGATAAAAAATTGTAGCAATTAGTAAGAGAAACGATTGCGAAAATACTCATTGCATAGAAGTAGTTTGAGGCGTTGCCTTGAACAGATCCAAATCCAGATAGAGAGCATCGCTTAAACGTTTTATAACCCCGATAACTGCCACCAAGCACCCAAAACTGTTGATGAGCATCTCTTTTATGACAACTATCCGACGCCTCGGACATGAAACTGATGGGCACGTGATGAATGCAGCTCGTTGCGACGACATCGCATCATAAATTCAGCAAAAGACGTTTAACATCAGAGACAAACATGGCCAAAGCTGTAGAGGAGCTGCAAGTGGAGCTGAAGCTGGAGGTGGTGCTGAGAGAGGAGGATTGAAAGCATCAACCAAGTACGTGCATTCGATTTCGGATTTGATTCCTTGTCATGAATTCAGACCAAACCGTTGAAGCCAAATGAGATGAATGCGGCCAGTCGCAGTGAGTTTTAACTAAGCAAATTTATGAACACATTTTTGATATGCCCACAAAGAGCCCTGCCATTGAGAATACAAGAAATCCTTTTGAATTTCCACAGAAGCTATCCATGAGATACATTCATACCCACATTCGACTATAAATAAGTAGAGATTTGAAAAACAGCTCGTGCATGCCGAAAAAGCCGAGGCACAGGTAAAGTTTTCCGCTTGACAATCACTTTAACAAATTCAACAAATTGACTTTGCTTGTTTTGTCAGCCGCTGTTTGGCTTTGACAATTTGTTAATTTTGCGTTGAATTAAGATAAAATCAGCTTACATTGGCTTACGCAACAAGACGCCGAGGCAAGGCAACCCTTTCGCAACTTAGCTACATTTTTGTTGTTGCTGCTGCTTTGTTGCTCTCGTCTTGATTGTTTTCACATCAGAGCAACAGCAAAATATTCAGTTCAGCGAATGCCTTCAGTCATCTTGGCTACACTTTATTATTCTTACTCATCAGTAGAGCCCTCGCCCCAAAGCCAACAAATTTAATTTTCGGCGCCAATCTTTGGGGTGAATGCGTGTCTGAATACAAATCCCATTGCTGCAACAAATAGGAGCGCAAAGATGAAAACTTTTAATTTGCTTTTAATTAATTAAGCTGAAAATCACAGCTACAACAACAGCCTTCCTTAGCCACTCCATCTGTCCGATTTACTTAAAGTGGCTTTACAAGCTCCATCCATACCTTGCTCTGCTGCTGTTGTTGCTGTTGTTGCTGTTGCTGCTGATTGTTGGTTCTTATGCTGAGTGATGTGCAAATTCATTTAGCTGGCAGTCGCAGTTGGTTCTCTCTTGTCGAGAGTAAAGTTTTCCACCGCTCAAACGACAATTTGTGGCTTCAAGTCAAGCAAGAAGCTTAAAAGCAAATACTCACGCCATATTTAAATCAGTTACCAGACCATTTAAGTATATTTGTCCACGGCAACAGTGCAGCGCTGTACCTTTATTTGCTATGCACATTTAGGCTCTGCTTGTTTTGCCACCCAAAAAACCCGGAGCTCGTTCAGAAACATTCATCAAAGTGGAAGTGGAAAACTTTTAACTGGTAAAGTAGCTACATTCAATTTGCATTTGCTAACACACAGACCAAAGCCGAACGAATACCTTCCAGTGATTGTAGTTTATATCAAAAAAGAAAACTACCCAGCGGGCGGTACGGGGGTGGGTGGAAAAGAAACCCATGCGCAAAACTTTTCACACAAAAGCCAAAGATAAATGCCAGTTGGCAAGGCTTCTGAAAAATGCAACGCATTTGGATTTGGTTGCCAACTAATTGAAAACTGTTGTGATATTTGGCTGGCTCTAAGCCTTAAGCTTAGCATGGGATGTTCCCAAAAGTGGCATTAAGTGTAGGAGTTATTTTAGTTAGGATCGCAATACGATTGTGGTATCCATGGCAAAAGACCCAAGACTTAATTACGAGAGAAACTCGTAACACACATCTAAGGATCGAAATCAAATATAACTATAACTAATTGGTTATTGATGAAGCCTGCATTCTATATGCCAAGGTGAGAATGTCTTGATAGAACAATCACAATGCAACTACCTCTCCCCCCTATTCATCACCGACATCCCTATCACAAGCTGAAACGCTCGAACGTATGCTACTAGATTGGAACACAAAATTCTGTACAACTCTGACTTCAAAGGCGGAAACGGGAACTCAGTTGGAGAGGGGTAAGACAGCTATTCAACATGAGCCGCTCTTTTTATTCGCAGAAGTAGAGGCAGTATGCCTGTGAAAGTATTAGAAGGTACCCATGGTTGCCTTTGATTTTGCCATTTACGCCTCACTGCCGAAACTCCGAGTGGCTGGCTCACTGGCTGACTGACTGGCAATATGGAATACACCAGGACTTGTGTGTTACCAAGTCGACTTTTGCACACATCAATATTTTTTGGTGCCTCACGTGCATTGCCGCTCCTTTGTGTGCTCAACGTGCCGGAAATTAGCGTGCCTCTGTGACTCTGCGTGTGTCTCAGTGTGTGTGTGTGTGTGTGTGTGTGTAAGAGAAAGGATGCGGCGCCATATTTATTTTTCCACTGTGCTGCTGCAGTTATGATTGTGCACACAGGCCGCACATATTCACTGCGCATCTTTTGAATTTACAAATTCTCGGTGTGTTTGTATAAACGTAAATATATGTGAATGCGCTTATTTATTTCTTATATAAGATGGGAATGGGCCTGCCATTGCCCTCACTGGCGTTGTGATTGATGTTTGTTTGCCTGTAGATGGTAGCGGAGGTAGCGGGGTGGACAGGGAATGGGTAGACCTCAGCCGCAAACAAACATTTTACGTTTGAGTACGCGCCACTTTTGGTTGGGTGCTTCATTTCGTTTCCTCTGCCGCACTCCCCTCCACTTCTCTGCTACAACTGCCAAAACACGAATTTGCGCATATTTACATTGCCCGTACACACACACACACACATACACGCAGTCATATGCACACCCCACATGCATACACTTGAATCTTTTATCATAATTTGGTAGCAGCACGCCTCATAAATTTGTTTGCTCAAAACATTTTCACTTCATTTATTAGAAAAGAAAAAACAGACGGCCCTACAATTCAGCATAGAACATCAGCATCAGCAGCACATCTTTCATTTCCTTTCGTTACTTCTGGTCTTCTAGTTTCATATGCTGTGAAAATGTACGTCTATTGGAGATAGATTTATATATTCTGAAATTCTAGGAGAAGAATAGCGAGTAAGCGGCGTAAACCTGCTGTGGGGGAGGATACTATTGAGAAAGTGTCCTTTTCTAATCAGAACCCAACTGAACCAGGCTTCGGCGTGAATCCAACTCTTCAAATATATTTGGACAGGAATTGGATTTGATACTCTATGTCCCACCGCATACAAAATATGCATATGGGCAGAGTATTGTGCAGTCGGATCCGCCTTAAGCCATTATTTTCTCCAGTTTCCATCTGCCCTTGCTCTGAATAGCCATTTGCATATTCAATTGCAGCTACCGGAGGCCATCTTGCCAAGTTACTTCGGCCAAGAGTGATTCTTGCCTTGTTTTCTTTTTGGCATTCGTTAATTGCTTGAAAATGGCAACATGAAATTGAATGAAAACAGCCCGGGCACATACATATTACTCATACGCAGCGCCCGCCTTTCGCGCCATATGCATTCAGGTAATTAATAAAAGTTCAGCCGCTGTCCAGCAGAAAACCGCACCGTTTATGTAGGGATGTGCGTATGTGTGCCTGTTTGTCCTCAGACAATCAAGTTAAATTCCTCAAGCGTCCAGCGAAGGGCCGGGAGCCAGAATTGGGTAGTCGACCGACGATGCCAACGTGTGACAAGTGACAAATATGTAAATGCGCGTTCAGTTCTTCTCTGCTCAGACAGACAGCGTTCGTTGCCCGTGCCCGTCCTTATGTCTGTCTCTGTCTCTGTGTCTGTCTCGTTGTCTGCGTCCTGCATAATGTCGGCCAACGGGCCTGACAGCTACAGCAGTTGCTGCCGCAGCGCCTGTTAAATATTGCAATATATTTTATTGCCCCAAACGTTGAAAATTATGAAAAATTCTCACCAACATTGTCT
Organism: Hirtodrosophila duncani; assembly: GCA_037043425.1. Lineage (NCBI taxonomy): Eukaryota > Metazoa > Arthropoda > Insecta > Diptera > Drosophilidae > Hirtodrosophila > Hirtodrosophila duncani. The sequence continues at coordinate 1,334,117 of JBAMBM010000820.1, read as the reverse complement.
CCTTTGTGCTTGTGGGTGTGGCCAAAAGCATGAACATTGCATTCGCCCTTGTGTGTGTGTTTTTATGCCGCAAAAATGCTTGCATATTTTAATGAAACAGCCACATGACAGCTGCCGAGGACATGCCGCACTCGAAACCTGGTCCCAAGTCCAGCTGTCGCTGATCTCAAAAAGCGACGGTAGAAGCATCCATATGCCGTTGGCAGCGTTGACTGGCAGCTTGTCCAAGAGCATACACACTCTGCAAATGCAAACACTCATTGCAAATTGTGTTCATTTTTATGTCCGCAGTGGAAAAGTTAAGGGTATATTGTATTCGTATTGATAATGTAGCGAGCCAATGGAAGCAAGGGTCAGACGTCATATAGAAATGTTGATCAGGAGCAACAGTCTACTTGATCAGTGTGAATACCTAAATCTCGGAGACTAAAAGAGCTAGAGTCAGTTATTTTGATACTGAGAGATAACGAAGAGAAAAATGGATAGAAGAAGATGGAGAGAGAATGGGGACAAGATGAAGAGAAGGGAAAAAGCCAGGGAGACCAAATAGGGAAAACAAAAATGTAGATGTAAAAGAAAGAAGCATAAGGTCTCTTTGACAACTAAGTGGACAGAGAGAATCCGAGCCTGAAGTAAGGAGAATATCTTCCGGAGACGAACTATTTCTGAAATCTAAATTTCTAATATTCTAGGCACATCTAATGGCCATTGCTCAGGAGAATGTATCTTTATCAATGCAATTGGTTCACTCTCAACATCAAAGGCGACTTTATTTATGAGTCAATGATGTCGCCAGCGATTTTCTGCAACGTGACAACTCGTCCAAGTGACCCAGAACCAGTGCTTGGCTTAAAGCAGGAGGCGCCAAATGAAAACACGTGACGCTCACGCTCTGGCAATTGGTAAGCTACAAAGCTTCGGCTATGAAATATGGCAAGCACAAACCAAGTAGCGCTTTGAATTTTCTGGCCAAACCCAAACCAATCCGCGCCAAACTTCAGCCCAATGGACGCCACGTTTGCATTTCAATTTGAATTTTCTGCGCTTCGTTTTTCGTTCTTCGCCCTGTGTGCGTTGTTTTTCTTCTTTTGCCATGATAAAATCATAAATCAGCGCAGAATCAGGTAAATAATAAAAATAATGCTCAGACTCTGTATGCAAATTGAACACAGAGACTGAAGCAACTGAGACTCTCTTTACTGGCTGAGATTTGTTTGCGCAAAAATGTGATAAAACTTGAGTAAGTCAAAAACTTTTTCAACTTTTATCACGCACTCACTGCTGCGGATGGCGCTGATTTTGGTAACCTTTGAGTTGAAAGTGTGTGTGTGTGTGTGAGAGAGTGTGTATTGCATTAGCGAGACAAATGCAATCACTGCACCATTAATAAGCTGGCTCACTAAACAGAATTTCGATTGCAAAATGGAATTCAAAAGCAATCCCAATACTGACCGAATGTACTCGACCAATACAGGTACACTGTGCAACCAAAACGCAAGCAAATGCATCTACAACATGCCACTGTTTGGTGTGGAACTAGCGTTAGGGCTTTCATCTTCGTATATGCGAATGGTCAAGCAATTACAATTAGTGCTTTCTCTCATCGTAATCTTAGATTATCCAATTGTTAGCGACAAACTCAAACAAAATAAGTATGTCACATACTATTTTGGTTATCTTTGCATTGGGTATATCAATTTTGTTAACTAGTGTAAGTGGGAGCACAACAGCAGGCAATATGGCGTGCCCCCAATCACATACATGGACAGCATATTCTACGCTTTATTACTTCACAAATCTGGCAAAGAGAATGCATTCCCACTATGTGCTTGCCTTCTCGAATTTTCATTCGACCAGAAATTTTGCGGTTTCATTTGGTTCCTACTATTCAGGCGTCGACTGATTACATTCCACTGAGGCTGGCAGTCTATGCCAGCCGCTGGCGAGATACGAGCATTGTTGCTGAGACAGACTCAGAATACAATTTTTGCGGTAGATCGTCCTAGTTATTAGCTTTTCATTGGGTATAGCTAGAGGTAGAAGATGCCTATTTAGCATGCTCTCTAATTAGCATAGCAGTAACCGTATACTCAAAAAGTGCTCATAAGTATCATAATGGTGGCATACAAGCTGCAAAGCTTATAAGTACTGGCATGTGAGAGAAGGGTATTGTCTGCATTGAAAGTGGCTTGAAGCTATTTTGAAATTAAGTGTTTACGGCAGCTTGGAGCTGCATTGCGGAAAGTACGCTATTGCTGCTTTGAAATGTGCTGGTTTATATGTATTTGTGGTGGACTTACTTAATACAGCATATGAATAAACATGGATAGAACCATGGTTTTGTGAGGCGTGCACCAAGCTCAACACGTACAATTCTGGGCATATCCCTTGCATAACTGGGCTTGTTAAACTCTCATATAGTTAGGGTTAGTAATCGGCTTAGCCTTCAACTAAGCACATGGTATGCACCGATAATAAGACAAGTTTAGGCAAGACAGACAAACAAATATTAGCTACTAACCTTCGTATAGCCGAAGACTTTGCTTCCATGTTTAGCTTTGGTGAATTCATATAAATTCATCATCAAGGTATTTGAGCTAATTAAATCTTTTCTCTCAACCAATATAGCAATATCGCACACTAAAACTCATGACGTTCTTCGCATGCAATTTGTTTAGATACATATTTGAGCCTGCAGTTGAATCTTATTCAGTGCCAATGCAAATAATGTGCAATGGAGTAGTTGAAGCAGCGAGTATCTCGAAGTTCCATCTCATTCTACGCGATACTTACTCACCTATGGCAGTGGAGCAGGCACCCAACGTTACCAATGGAGACACTTATTCAAAGAGAAGTTACTCCCATATGTACACTCTGGTGCCCATGCACAGCTGAAGTCAATAAATTCTCATTTCGTGAGATGCGTGAAACATTTCACCTGCAGGCAAAGGCAACATGTATCATTGGCTGCAAAGGCAAGCAACGCAATAATAAATACAAATAACAACATGACGAATAAAGATTACACACGCACACACACTCAACTAGACACACACTCACACACACAGACACAATCTCAGCAAAGGCAAATAAATGAAGGGCGTTCTTTCTGCATACAAACACACAAATATACAGTCTATATTAAGTATACGCATCGTTTGAACCATGCATTTTAATGAACAACGCCCTCGGCCGCAAGCACACCTGAAGCTGAAGTAAGAGCTCATCCATATCCATACTATCTGGCTCGTCTGCGAGACATTCTCTTCTATCGAGGAAACCTTCATTTATTTCAATTAATATTGAACTTGGCTGACGCCAGCCCCCACCATCTCTGATTTGATCAAGGCAAAGCTGGAATGCCTAGAGCTAATGTCAACACTCTCAGAAGCTAGATATTGTGGCTAATTATGTGCTGAATTGCCAGAAAAGAGGGGACTCTCATGCTTAATGAATTCCAGCAGGAAGTTCATAATGTAAATGTTATATACAATTACGTAGATAATATAAATTTAAATATCAGTGCACCTAAGAAGTAATGCAAATAATATATACATTTCATATTTGTGATCGAAATACGTATGTACGTGTGCATTCACCTATATATATATGTCTGGTTGTCTAATTTAAATGTATCTGGAGAGCAAGCTAAGAGCAGTTAATATGCTGCTTTAGCTTAGTTCATGTTACTTGATCTGATTGAAGAACCTATGAATGCCGCAGTAAATCATGTCCTACTGAGAGATTCTCATCTCCCTTACCTATCTCCCAAATCGTACTTCCTGTTCAGCGGATGCAATTATCATTTCATGAAACTAAATGAAAATCACAGGTTTGAAAAACGCTGCCAATAAACTTCGTAATACGACATCTCTAACTTATAGTTACACGTGAATATAGCCAACTATCGTAATCTCCTCTTTAAATGCGAATGACAGCAGTCTTAGAGCAATCGAAGCAAGCAACGGGGTGAAAACTTTGATTGCCGAGCCTCAATGTCGATTGCGTCCATGGATATCCACTTTACTGCAGCAGCTGCAGCTGCTTGATATAAAATCAACCAAGAGCTTTCTGTGAGATTTGCTAAGTAATTTATAATGGCAAAGTTGTCTTGGCCAGCTCCAGCTTACCGCTAAACAAACATGGACTCACGCACTTCTGCCGTCTGCCCGGATCCTTTGTAAATATTTCTATTTATGCTCTTATGCAGTTGGTAAGCCAGTCAGGAGCAGCAGCAGCAGCACCAATAGCAGCTTGGAAATAAAGTGGCTGCAGTACCTCGACTCTGCCACTGCTTCTGCTTCTGCCACTTGACCTGCCGCTTGATGCCTGACGCATAGCTATAGTAATGGCAACCGGTTCTTGGCACGTTGCTAATGTGCATAGCCATTAACTTGACGCTCCGTGTTTTGTTTACGCAATGCTTGCAACGCCTAGAAACAGGCTACACTTTTTTACTCTACCATGCTCTGTGGAATCGCTGATGATGACGACAACGGATAGCAAAGGGCAAGGGACAAAAGAGACTGGCCAAATAATATGTATAAAACAGGTTGCTGGTTGCTTAGCTAACCAAAACAAGTAAGTAGCAACAACTAGCCAAGGCAACGGGCATGTGTAACTGAAAACTCAGCAACAGACGGCAACAATAGAGCTCCAGCCGGCAAATTTCAAACATAAATATATATTAAAAAAAAAAGAAAACAAAGATATATTGCTCCAAATATATGAAAGTAAATGAAATATTTACCATAAGACGGTTTCCAACAACTGGAGCCACAGCGCGGTGTCCTCGTCCGAAGGTCTGCGAATCTCTAAGTGGCTGAAAAGTGAGTACTTCAAAGCAGTCATATTTGATTCCCAATTTCTCAACGTTTGGTATTTGACGTGGTACGTGAAGCAGCCACATCAGCCACATCAGCCACCGCAACCGCAATTGTTGACGCGAGTTACACAAAAGGATTTGTCATCCCCAGTCTCCTTCTTGAGGAGCGCTCTGGAGTAAACACAAACACAAATACAAATACAAAAGCCGGAAACGAAGTGCGCAACGGCAACTGAAATTGATTGAAAGAGCAACAAAAGCAAGCAGGTGGAAGGACATATACACACTCGTCCTCACACACAGCCACACGGAGAACACAACCGACGGACTACTTCGTTTGATGTGCAGCCAGGCAATGGCAGCGAAGCAGCGCTAAGAGTGGAAGACAAAATCAACTGAAAGAGCAGGGCAGCAGCCTGTCACAGCCAAGCAATGTCTACCCACACGTTAGAGCCTCCGTCTAACCCACCCAGCAACAGCATTAGCGGAGGCACTCCAAGCATTGCCAGCCGCAGTTTCGAAGGCGACAGCGTATCTGTGGGCTCCATTAGCAACGATGAGCCACGCATCATATGGCTGAAGACTATAATTGCTAACCAACTGGGCGTGTATGATCCCATTCATGTGAACACCTTGATATCCCAGAACCAGGATGCCGTCCAGGACTTCTTCAACAAACGCTACGAGAGCCAGGCCGATCTCAACCGAGTGGTCATGTTTGTATGGCGCACTTTCTACGACAAGCTCATCGAAGAGGAGATCACCGTGTTGGAGGAGGTGCCAAGGCCGCCGCCCACGGTGCCCGACAAAAAAGGCAAGGGCAAGAAGGGTAAGGGTGATGCCAAGGCTGGTGGAAAGGGGCCAAAGGCGCGCAAGAAGGGCGGGCAGGAGCCGGCCATGGAAACAGATTCAGTGCGCGCCACGGAACAAGAACTAACAGACCAAGAAGCCACCTACACGGGTGGCGAGACCACCGATGCTGATCTGGAGGCGGAAATGGAGGGTGAGGAGGAGGCCACCATTGCTGGCAGTGCCAAGAGTTCGGCCCGTTCCCGTCGTTCACGTGAGTAGTCCTTGCTGGTCCTTGCCCTTACACTGAAACCACATTTCATATCAAACTAAAATTAAGCAGCCAGCTCGGATACGGAAAATGGTAAATATGAGGTTTCCCTGTCGTTCGCTGACTTTTTTCGTTTGTTTCAGACCAACATTTTTAATTTCAAAAGTTTCGCATAAATTTGAAGCCCATCCAAGTTAATATCAAACGCAAATCTCAGTCCCGCTGTGATTCACTCTGTCCACCACGTCCATCATAAATATTTAAGACCTTTTTTCGTCCGCACAGCTTTGCTCGTTTTCGCCAGCCCAAAAATTCATTTCTTTTGTAACTTTTAATTTGAATGTGCGCCACGCCCACTTTCTAGCCCCTTTGAGTGCAGCTCATTTGATTCTTGGGCTGCCTGCCACAAAGATAACAGCAAAGTTTTGAGCTCATTCATTGCATTTAAATGGAAGCCCCGGAGTTGGCGACAATGCAAATGCGGCTTACTTTGCTCCGCCACGTCAATCTCAATCACAATGCCAGTCACAATTGCACAGCCATTCGCTGGCATAGTTGCCAGTGGCAGGCCATGCCACGCCCATTTTGCATTGCTAATTCATTGAGTCCAAATCCTTTTTCTTTACACATCCTGACAGGCCGCAAAAAGAAGAAGTCTACCTATGTACCGGTCTATGTGGAGGTGAAGGTAAGCCAACAGAAGCTATGGTTATGCCATCCACACAACGGCATATACATTTGGTCATGAAGTTTGCAATGTACAGAAACAAGCACGACTTGATTGTGAAAACATTCCTTTCCTTCTTATTTTCGTCTGAGTCCATGAGATTGTTTTGATCAAGAATGTATATATATGTACTTCATATTCTCACTTTCATCTGTGCATTGCAATTTCATTGCGAAATATTTATATCATTCAATGAATGGCTCGTTAGGAATTTATCTTTTTTCTCCAATTGTTCAATAATCTATATCCGCAGAAAATGGTGCCGGCGTATGTGAAAACCCCCTTACTTCACTGCCAATTTGGAGATATGAAGTCGGGTGACTTTGATCCCAATCTTCGATATGTCTACATAGTTCGCAAAAATCGACGGGAGATCCGTGAGTGTTGAAGATTGAACATGTTCAAACTCGTTTCATTCACTTCATTACTTGAATGCATTTAAAAAACCTAACAGCGTGGTTCGGCGAGATAGCGCACTGCTTTTCTGAGATGCCCTTGTTCTTCCTGATTGGCTCTATACGCAGTTCATTGATCGATTCCTTGCGCGAGGACCTAAATGTGGTGAGTAAGCAGCATCAGCGATATTGAGCATGGACATAAGCGGCCTATTAATGCCGCAAAACGAAATCACTCAAGTTTTCGCCCTTTCGCTCATTTCACACACCATAAAACGTTAGTCAATCAATCAACGGCTTTGAGGCGCAGCGCCCTCTGATTCCAACGAACCAGCGCCCCATCATGGTCTTCCATTCGAGTGTCCGTCGTTGGTTCGTCCGTCCGTCCTTGGTCTCCGTATGTCCATTCATTGCTAACCGCAAAACAAAATGTTGTGACGAATTGTAATTAATTCCTAAAACAACGAGGCAGTCATCTATCAAAATGCCCGCAAGATTTTTCCGCTTCACTGAACTCTGAGGTACAGTTGAGCGGAAGGACGCAAGGCGGTTTAGGTTTAGCCTCGGCCTCGTCCTCGTCCTCGATCTCGGCCTCACGCCTGCCACGCCCTAAGGAGCCACCGCCAACACAAATTGCTTCATCATAGCCTCAAAATGTGCTGCGGTTTCCATTAGGCTGACTCTCTCTCTGCCCTCCAAAAACTTGGCAGTTTGCAAATTTTGTGGTCCAACAGAGTGAGAGAGAGGGAACGAGCGAAAGAGAGAAAGAGATAGAAAGAGAAGCAGTTACTTCTGGCTGCTACAATATTTGCCTTTTGCATGAAAATAAATTGAAAATGTTTTGTTGAAAATCAGTTTTGGCAAATCAACGCGGCAAATCAATTAGAAAGTCTACACAGACCGCAGCCCACTCCATCTTCACCCCGCTCCGCCCACGACATGTGCAGCTTGCGAATTAAATTTTTGAACTTTTTTCATATTATTTTTTCGATTCCTTCACTGCAGGTTTTCAAAATGGCCATTCAATTTCAATTTCGCGAGCCGGCCACCACGGACGGCCAGAAAATGGACAGTTATGATGCTGGCGGAGGCGGAGGAGGCGGAGGACTCTCCGCGGATGCTGGCGCCGGCGAGGATATATCCAGCGAAGCCAAAGAATCGGGCCCGGGTCTATTGGAGCTATCCAAACCATCGGAATTTCGTTTGAGAGCGCTTAAACAACAAAAGTATTTAACTTTTAACAAAGGCAACGCGGCATTCGCTTCGTTGCTTGGGCTAAGGGTTGGGGTTGGGGTTGGGGTTGGTGCTCGGACGGAGGCTTGGTGTTCCCTCGCTTTATTGGTTTCATGCTGACTGGATTGTGAGTGCTATCTGACTGGCTCCGACTGCTGCCTTTTCTTCTTTTTTTACATTTTTTTTCCTTGTTTGAGCACATTTTTTGTTTGCCTTTGTTTTGCGTTTATCGCTGCTTGCCATCGACGCGGCTAGAGTTCCTCTTTTCTGTACTTTTGGCTTTTCTGGGGTTCTGCATAACCCTTTTCGCACATAAATTACAGAGCATCCGATAAGAAATTTGTATTTTTAATCGGATTTCATACTGCCATCAACGGCGCCACCATCGCCACCGTCAGCGGCCGGCATCCTCGTTGTTGCTCTCTCTCTCTCTCTCTCTCTCTCTCTCTCCCTCTCTTTTAGGGAGAGAGCATTTATGGCACATCCTGCCATTGGGCGCGCCTCGATTCATTCTTCCATTGGCCTCCCACGGCCTCGCGAACGCCACTTGACCGTGTCGTGTCGTTATTGTTGCTATTTTTTTAGGCCTGCAGATTAAAAAATGCCTTCGTCACTTGACGGCCAGATCGGAGTGGGAGAGCCAGAGGGGCCTCATGTTCCAGTTGCTTGCCCAGCGGGAACAACAACCTTTGTTGTCGGCACTTGTATTTGTTGCTCATTTCGCTTATCAGCAGCCTTTCATTAAGCCTTTGTGTTAATTTCTCATGGCGATGCCGCGCGCCTTTAATTGTGTCCGTTTGTTTACTTTATTTTCCTTTTTTTTTGTAGAAAGCAGAAGCAACTCGAAGCTCTGGCCAAGAAACAGGAGAAGGCTAAAGCCAATGCTCCAGCAAAAGTGGACGCCGATGACGAAGAGGACGCCGAGGAGACTCAGAAAGCTCCTACCCTAGTTTTGTCTTCCTCAGACGATGAAGGTAAGCCGTATAGTATAATTTCTTGTAGTTATGATTCCCTTTTGAAAATCATTTCCGATTACAGAAGAGCAGAAGCCCGAAAAGCTAACCATTGCCGAGCGCTGGGAGAAGATGCTGGGCGAGACCAAGGCTAAGGTGGAGGCGGAGCATGCCGCCGAGGAGGCAACGCCGCCGCGTGTGGGGCCCATCCAACGACGCCTTCTCAAGGAGATTGAAGATTTCGATAAAGAAATTGGCTGGACAATTAACCATATTGTGTGGGCATTCAGTCTGCCAACGTCGTATGTGCAGCCCGGCCAAGAGGAGACCGAATTCGAAGAGGCGATCATTCGCGTTCCCATTGATCCGAAGAAAATGGATTTAATTCCTACGTACACACAGCAGCAGCTAGAGGATGTGGTCGATGGCTGGATGAAGTATCTGAATAAGACAATGAAAGCATTAAAGGAGGCGAAACTGAGCGAATTTACGCCCATGGCTGAATATCGTTATTGGCACAAAATGGAAGTGGAGCTCTATAGCACGCTGGAGCAGCTCAAAACCGACTTTGTGGTGGCTGTGTTGGACCGCTTGACTACAGATAACTCCAAACTCCTGCCGCAATGGCAGGCAGTTCTGACCAAGACAGAGGATCGCTTCAGACTGGCCAAAGAGAACTCCGACTATCTGGGCACCATCACCGACTATCTAGAGGTGGGTGCGTTTCGTGTATGTAGACATATTTGACATAGTCCTCGTTATCCTCTGCAGAAAGTGCGCACCTATGAAAGCTTTAAGATGACGGTGCTACAGATACCCAATATAATGGTTGGCCTGCGACACATCTGGACCATGTCCAGCTACTATTGTCGCGATGCCGAAATGCAGGTGCTTCTCTGTGAAATATCCAACGTATTCGTTCAGAAGGTGAAGAACATCATCAAGTTTGATAACATTTTTCGGTGAGTCCCCCCAGGATATGCCATCGGCCGAACCATGAATAAGCGCTTGTTGCCATTAGATACTCTGCCGCCTACACCCATGAGACGGCCACCAATTGTGCCAATTTGCTTCGCTGCTGGAAACAGGCCTACAAACTCAGCCGGCAACACATTGAGGAATCTGGTGCCGGCTCGCGCTGGGAGTTCGACCGTGTGGCGCTTTTCAGGGAAGTCAACCACATTCATCGTGTGGCTGTGGATATTGCCTACATCGGCCGAACATTCATACAGTATGAGAATCTGTTTGGGCATCGCCTCAAGGTGCTGATTACTGATCCCTCCATTGTGGACAATCTGATGCGAAAGGTTTATCGCCTGCTGGATGATCTGATTCACAGCGTGGACTATGATATGTTTCAGCCCAGCAATTGGGAGAACTGGGAGTACTCGATGGACCAGTTCAATAAGCGCTTGGAAACCATCGAGATGGAGGCCAAGGTAGTCATCGACCAGAGCATTAACTCACTGCTCTCTTCGGAGAAGGGTCTGCAGTTGATCACCGATGCCAGCACCATTGATACACGCAAGGCGCTACAGGATTTTGTGGCCACCAAACATGAGAATCTCTTGCGTTATTTTATAACCGAGATCAATACAGTGGAGACTATATTTTCGGTGCGTTTTAAAGGAAATTCCATATATTTACTTTACCAAGACTTATCCCTCTCTCGATGTTGTAGAACAATAGAAAAACTCCACCCATGGCTAAGCATCAACCGGCGAAAATAAGCGCCATCTGCTGGTCACGCTTACTGGGCAGAAAACTGAAGAAGTCCGTGCTGGCTTTTAAGCGCTGTGAGGACGACCCGGCTTTCAAGAACAGCTATCTGAAGCGCAGCTCGTTCAAGCAATACTTTGAACTGATGACGGTCATGTTTCAGTTTGAGAAGGCCCTGTTCGAGAAGTACCTGCAGGGCGCCACCTTCTTAATTAACCACACCAATCGCTCCAACATCCTAGGCATACGCATATGCGTGGAGGAGACAGGTGAGAAGAACTAGGCATCCCCTATCTGACATACTCACAAACTTTCGCACTCTCTCCTCCCGTTTTGTCCAGTAAACTATATCGCAGACGCTCCCCAAACGCTCAAATCGAAAGCACGGGAGGGCGACATGCAACTCAGTGCCTCAAGACAATCAGCCAAAATGATGAGCATGGTTGAGTTTGAACCCTCAAGCAACATCGACACGGAAGTCTCAATGGTTTTTTCGGAAATATCGGATGATGAAGATGAGGCTTCCTTGGATATGGGCGATACGGGTGCGACGGGAACCATGTGTAAGCTCAATAGGTTCACCATATTGACAGCCATGATAATGTGGATGGTGAGCAAGACCAGGTTCTCGAATTTGCAATTGCGGAGAGCATTGGCATATCTGGCTCTCATGAAGGGAAGGAAGCCCAAGGAACTGACAGCGCGCGACAAGAAATGCATCCAAATCTGTGAATGTAAGTTCATGCAGCACAAAATTCAATCACAATTATATTAAAAACCGCCCTTTAGTGCTCGCCCGTGCTGAGTCGCAGCGTTTGCTCCCCACTTGGCGTGAGCTCGTCGGCGACAAGGTCCTTATCGAGTATGACATGCGCTTTGAGGTTAACTTCAATCGGGAAGTCTTCGACACGATGTTCGAGGGTCAATTGTTTGAGCATTTGGGCTTTGAGCTGCCATCGGTGCTGCGGGCGGCCATTATGAAAAAAGACCTACTGTTCAAGGACTACGAGAAACTCACAGAGGTCCTTAATCGGTACAACAGCCTCATTGACAATCTTTCCATGTCGGAGGTGATATTCCTGCGCGATCACATCTACGACACAGAGCTGTTCATACAAATGGGCGTGGGCCGCTACACTTGGATATCTTTCAACATTGGCAAGTTCTGCGAGCAGGTGAACACGCAGCTGCGCAAGCTGACCTCCATAGTTTCGCAAATCAACTTCATTCGCTTGGACCTTCGCAGTCGCATTGATACGATCAAGAGCTATAATCTATTCAACCTGGATGACGAAGAGAGTGAGAAGGACGCGACAATGCTCGCATTGAATTTTAAGAAGTCACGCACCACACTCGACGCCCGCAGGGGGACACCTTACCGCTCTTTCATGTCCAGCATGGGCGAGCAGGTGACGATATATCAGGCTGACGATGATCCCAATGAAGAGCTGAAGCAGGAGCAGCACATTTGTGGGACAGGGATCTATCAGTGTGATGGCTATTTTGAGCTCTTGGAATCATCGCGCAATCGCAAGGCGTCGCAAATAAAGAAGATTTACGATTCCCTAGGGCCGGTGTTGATCAAGCTGGAAAGCCTGGTGCTGGGCACTTTCACCGGCAGGTCAGATAAAATGCGTACCTACTATGAGTACTGGGAAGAGCAGACCTACAAGTGTATATTGGAGTGAGTATTACTTGCTAAGGTTAATAGGATTGAATATGATACATATATGCACTTTACAGCATGACTTATCAGAATCTGAAGTGCTACATTAGCCGCTTGCTCTCGGATAACCCAATGTTCCAGGTGAATGCCGCGCTGCTAATGTCCGAAATTGTACTAGAACCCTCGGATAATGAACTGCAAAACATCATAGTGACCGCAGCCAAGGACTATTTGACGCGGTGAGTCATATTGCACCACTTTCCACCACATTGCCAAAGATTTCGCTCATGGCATTACAACTGCATGAAACAGACTGAAGGTCTTTACACGCTGGATGGTTGGCACCTGCATCAATTGTCCATTGATTGGAACGGACACACAGTGGAAATTTAACTACACCTTCTATGAGGACATTGTGCAAATCAAGTCCGTTGTCGATCTAATCGTCAACATACACGAGCTGGCCTCCAAAATTGCTAATGAAGCCAAATGTTTTGTGGTTCAGTAAGTAGATAATAATGTACTGGCCATGAGGACGACCTCAGAGTGTCTTCCATTTTGCAGATTTCGCAAGTACTTTAATCTGTGGGCGTTTGAGAAGAGCCAGATATGCCAAAAGTTTGTGGAGAGCGAGAGGACGCTTATCGAAATCGATGAGAAATTTACATTTTACTCGACCATTGTGGACACACTGTCCAGCATGCGTAGGCAGCAGGACGTCAAGTGTGTGCGCATAAATTTGGAGCCACTGCTAAACAGCATCACCGAGCATGCAATGGAGTGGTGCACCATATTGGGTGAGGAGCTGTTGCGGCATGTCAACAACAACATGCGAGCCATGCGACAGGAAATCAAAGTGAGTATGAGTGTGCCGCCAGCTCTCCTTGCTGTTTGTAGTTGCTTCATTGCCAAGTCAAATACCAAGCTGTCCACATTTCCCATTTCCATTCCATGCCATCCCTATACGTGCACCAGCTGTTGAGCACAAATCTCAACAAGACGACACGCGAGCTGGAAGACTTTAAGCTGGTCATGCAAACGATTGCCACCATTCAGTCCACAACGCTGACCAATGAGCAGAAAATACATGAAATGCAGGAGACATTCACCGTGCTAAGTGAGCATGAGATAACGGTAAGTCTAACACTTGATACTTTTCCAGCTCAGTGGCATAACGTCTTTATTCACACTGACATTTGCTACACCAATGATAGTATGGTTTACATTAGAAACAAATCAAGAGCTAACTAAACCATCTTCAGCCTAGATTAATGAAACTAAAGTCAAGTCAAACAGAAACCAGAACGGATCGCCCTATACGATGGAAGCCAATAAGATACTTATACTTCTCCTTTATAGTGGCCATCCATACATTCAGCAGAATGTTCCTTGTTCATTCAAAATTGCGGAAAACAGATTACTCTTCTATTCCATGAAAAGCTAAATGCTTAAACCTTCAAGAATTTCAGCTTTTTCTGAAAACGGCGAACAACGTTATGGATTTCTAATGGGTTCCAACACTGATTAAATGAAAATAGCTACTCAAGATTGCCCCCCATTACCACGGCGCTTATTTGTGTATGCAAATAAGCAGCTTTACCACAATCCTCTAAAAGTCGTCGTCGTCGTCGTCGTCGTCGTCGTCGTCGTTGCTGTAGCTATTCTCGCACTGTTTGCAAATGCATATTTGGTGGCCATTTGCAAATGGCTTTCCAAATTTAGAGCAGCAGCAGCATATTCATCCGCATCCGTATGGTTACATAAAATCGGAGACTAGTTTTAACTGACCAACTGGTCAGACTCCGGCTGAGTGCAGGCAATGCCCAACCACATCGCCCTACCCTACACATAACCCCCTCTCTCTGCCCACCATAAGCAGCCCAATGCACTCACCATTTTGGGTTTGTTCATTTATTGATGGCGTTTCATTGCGGCCTCAACGGCGGCGGCGGCGCTTAGCTTTGGTCAGACAAAACGGCATTAACTTGCATTTTATATAAATTAATGAATGAACGAATACGTGTGTATGGCTGGGTGTATGTATGTGTGTGTATAATCGCAGCAAAGCCTCGATGGAAATTTATGCAACAACGACTGCGACCCTGAAAGCTGTGCTTTAGTTTTTTCCTTTGTCCATTCGTTGAATGTGTGTGCGAGTGTGAGTCTGTGTGTGTGTGTGTGTGTGTGTGTGTGGCACTGTGTGCTCGTTAGTAAAATTCATTCAATGCCTGGCACTTTCCATGATTATTATTTGCACTCAGCCAAATTTGAAGGACATTGCTTAATTTTTATACGTGCATTCATTTAATCTTACAATATTTTTATGATTATTTTTTTCCCGCCGCACAGTTTCCCTATGAGGATATGCTGATGGCGCATCATTTGGAGAAACGCTGGAAGCGGCTGTTCCTATCGGCCCTATATCGCTCTGAGAAACTGCAGCCAATTAAGCAGAAATTCGCCGACATGACTTCCGAAGAAATTGTGGTTTTCTGCGATGATGTAAGTTGATAAAAAAAGATAAAGAATTCTCACCACCCCCCACCCGCGACTTAGAGCTGAGATTCGTTGTCTTCTGCATCGACGCTGCTCTAACCGACTTTGCATTTCCGCAATTCTGCCTTTTTTTGTTATCTGCCATTCTATTTTGTTTCCTTCTATTATTATTTCCTTTCAATGGCATTTTAATTGGATTTTTCCGCGCGTTCAACCATTATTGTCAATTGTCAGTGGCGGGCGGCGGCAATGCAAAATGAATTAACTTGAAGTGTTTATTGTTTGAATTAAGAAGTCAGCATTGACAAGGAGTTGGGGGGGGGGGGGGGGAGAGATTGCTGAGAAAAGCGCAACAATCAAATTCTGTCACTTTACGCTGCACTAACCTCATCATCGTCATTCCTTTTGTCATTGTCTTTGTCGATGCCCCTTCACAGTTGGGTGAGTTCATCAAAGACTGGGATGAGAACGGACCCGGCTCGGTGGGGGCGGATCTGGAACGTGGAGTGCGCCTCATGGATCCCTATAGCCACAAAATTAACGAGCGTGAACAGCGACGCCAAGAGCTGGCGAATGCCGAACGTCTGTTTGACATGCCCATGGTGGACTATCATGAATTTGGACGCGTGCAAACCGAGTTTGAAGGACTGCAGCAGGTCTTTACATCATTATCATTTTTTTAACACACATTTTATTGTGAGTCCTTTAAAATCTAATGCATATTTTGCAGATTTACAAGTTGTACAAGGCGCAACGGAATGGACGCGAGGTCTGGGCCAAGACTTTATGGGCCGATTTGGATCCCAATATTCTAACAGAGGGCGTTGAAAGCTATTTGAAGGAATTCCGTAAACTGCCAAAGCCGGTAAGTGGTGCCCCTGAGGCGGCTAGCATAAAAACTTCACCAATTAGGCAAAGTTTTCAGCCTGCCTGGATTTCCATCCAATTGCAGAGGCGTTGAAATACCAACAGCAACAGCTCAATTCATTTAAATTGTAAAGTACACAGAGATGGCACACGATGGCAATAGATGGCGATCTGGGTATGCCAGACTTGTGCAAATGATGTAACAGGCAGATAAATGGAAAGGGATTGAATTCAGCTGCTTTCAGCGTTGATGCTCTTCCAACTTATCGAAGACTTTAAATATTCCATGGATTGCTTTTAGCTCAGCTGTCAGTGGGCCAAGTTTTCCTTAATGGCTTAAAAATTAAATGTGATCTGAACACACTTTCCCGTTGGACAACGCCTTGCAGCGACACAGTTTTTGCACCTAAACTGATTATGACAAATTGATTTATTTACTTCACTAACAAGTTTTGGAGGAATTTCGCTGGCCTGGCCAAAAGTTTGCCACGCCAAAAAGTTTCGTCCATACAAATGTGCTGGGGGCAAAGTTGGCAAATGGGCGGGCGGACTGCGTGTGGATCACTGGGTCCCAAAACCCACCGACTCGACTGACTGTGTGTGGGGAGCAGGCATCGGCATCGGCATCGACTGTAAATGCATAGATTAGCATGCAAAGTATTTCATTAGTATATCATTAATATAAATAGCTCAGTGCATGTGAATGTGCGTGGACATGGAAAATTTGAATATAATCATTCGACATGCATACATTTTAATGCAGTTTTTATCTGGCAGCATTTTTGGGCATTCAGGCACAATGCCCTGCCTTGTGTCCAAAGGGAAGAGCCATTGCATAATCGCTGCACTAAAATGTAAATCAATTTGTTCAATATTGAAAATAATTAAAATGCCAGCGCTGGGGGGCTGCGTCTGGCTCGCATCCTGTCCTGTAGTGTCCTCGTCGCTGGTTTGTTGACAAGTTTACATTGACTGGCGTTGAATTTATGTGCCAGCCATGAATTTTGCATTTGCAAACAGCCAGGCAGAGCCAGGGATGGCCAGGGATAGCAGGACAGCAGCACAATGTGCAAATAGACTGCGCTTTTCAGCCAACAGCCGTGCCGACCGAGGCCAAACCCAAAAACCGAGACCACTCGCCGCAGGACGCGCGTTCGTCATAATTCAATGCGGCAACCACAGACACGAACCGCAATATTGTTTCAACTGATTCTGATTTGCAGCTACATACTAACTAACCGTTCGCCATAGACTCCACTACCACTCCCAAAACCTGTCCATTGCTTGTAGTGGGAAATGTAGCATTGATTTCATCCTCAGGTACGCCAACTGCCTGTGGGCCAGGAGCTGGAGCTGCATATGAAGCAGTTTAAGGCAACGGTTCCACTGATGGTCAGTCTGAAGCATGAGGCCTTGCGGGAACGCCATTGGCTGCAGCTGATGGAGAAGACAGGCCAATTCTTTGATATGTCGCCGGCCCGCTTTACTCTGGAGAACATGTTCGCCATGCAGCTGCACAAGTATCAGGAAATAGCCGAGCAAATTCTAACCAATGCCATCAAGGAGCTGCAAATCGAGAGAGGTGTGCGAGCCGTCGAGGACACCTGGGCGGTGATGAGCTTTAAGGTGATCAAACACCACAAAGGCACGGAAGATCGTGGCTGGATATTGGGGCCAGTGGATGAGATAATGCAAGTGCTCGAAGATAATGGCATGAACTTGCAGTCGATGGGCGCCAGTCAGTGAGTAGATTGGTGAACGATAAGCTTGCTTATGGAAGTTTTAAAATGTTTGCTTGCCTTTGGACAGATTCATTGGCCCCTTCCTCGAGACGGTGAACAAATGGGAACGGGCTTTGGCAAACATATCCGAGATTATCGACGAATGGCTGATAGTGCAGCGCAAGTGGCTATATCTGGAGGGCATATTCATTGGGGGCGACATACGCACACAGCTGCCGGAGGAGGCCCGCAAATTCGACGACATTGACAAGGCGTACCGCAGGGTGAGAGAACGACAATTGGAACCAGAACAAGGACTCACCATTTGTTTGTCCTTCTGGTTAGGTTATGCTATTTGCTCCTCCTTGCCAGTATCCACTCAATTTATTTGAGTTGATTTAATGCGCGCCGACAATATGGCGACGCCTTACTTAACGGTAAACATAATACGCATGCAAACGACCGATATACATATACTGTATGCGTAATTGTGTTGCCTCAGCACACTTACACTTACACTCACCCATATTCGTAGCACACAAACACATTCCATGTTCCACATACGCACCGTCTGCCAGCGAGCATAGTGCTTACATATGCCAAACACTTTCACCTTTCACATGCTTACTCACCAATACCATCAGGCACAATGCTATGCGGATGTGTGTGTGTGTGTGGGCGAACGTTTGTATTTGTGTTGAGCGCTTAACTTCACTTAACCTTGCCAGCCAGCCACTCGCTTCGTTTGCTTTCCTTGCTTTACTTTTCATTTGCAACATTTGCCACCATATTTGAGGCCATTTGTGAAATGATTTATTATTTTGATTTGCTCTCGACATTTCTTCTACTCATATTATATAATATATATGTTGTTAATGCCCTTTCAGAAATTGTATATGCCCATGGTGCTCACATGGTCTTAATCAAGAGATAAAGCGAAAAAGTAATGAATATAGAATTTGGAAAATGTTACTACAACTTTTCCCTATAAAATTCCGACTATTATCTAAATGTATTAAAATATTTTATTCGCTTTTCGATCGCAGCCTTGAGATCGGTTATTGTAATTACGTTTTGATTATTCTGGATAGAAAACTATACACATCTGCTTTTATTTTCATAAATTTACCCAGAAAATGAAGAGGTTTAAGTGCAACATCTACATGTTTGCAGAATGCGGCAGCATATCGTAACAGCAGAGTACTGTCTGCTTGGCCAAATATTGTCCTTTCCCAAAATGTTTACCGAATTATAATTTTGTACAAAATATATTTTAAAAACGGGCGAACTTCCTTCATGACACCCACATAACATTTGAAAGAACATTTTCAACAATTTGGCAGTTTGCTCTTGCTATTCAGTTTCGGAACAGGCCCTGTTTAAACTGGGCTTGCAGCCCCGTCTTCAACTAATTCTTAGTATTCTTATTTCATCTTCTTCACAGCCTTATATTCTTCAATATCGATCGTTACTATATGATTCTATATAAAGGCCACTCATATATATCAGAGCCCTGCAATGATTGCACCAATTGGTGCACTCGAGAAAAGAATTAGTTGGGCAAGTAAAATTTGGCATGCTACAATATTCGTTTGTAACGATTGATGTCGTCTGTTATTCGGTTCGAAATTGTATCTGATTCTTATTATTCTTCTTTAACGACTGGCTATCTCTTTCTATCTCACATTCGAGCATCGAAAAGAATTTTCAAATGTATTTTCGAAATGCACCAAATATTCTTGGTTTCGACTAGTACAAGTATTCGTATGAACGACTATTTGAATTCTGATGAATGATTCCTTTAGCGTTTCGAATGCCATCATACAGGGCTCTTTATATATACGCTTCAACTCTTCCTTTGCCAGATACATACATCTACACGAATACAATATACCCTAACTCTACAAAGTACGAACATAAGAATTAGTGTATCTGTTATCCGTCATGCCATGTACATGGCTTTCCCCTATAGGTTACACACTCGCATTGTACATACATACATATATAGGTATATTATAATTTGTTTTATTTGTTTGTTATTGTTCTCCATTGCTTTTTATAATAATTTGCTACTCTTGCCGCCGCCGCGGTGCTGGCGCTTTTCTCTTTCATTGCAGATCATGGTCGATTGTGCCAAAAATCCGTTAGTGGTGCCATTTTGTGCAGTGCCCGGACGCTTAGTGGATATCCAAGGCCTGGGCATTGGCTTGGAAAAATGTCAGAAGTCGTTAAACGAATATTTGGACTCGAAACGTCGCATTTTTCCCCGTTTCTATTTCATATCCACCGATGAGCTGCTCTCGATTTTGGGCAGCAGTGAACCATCTGCAGTGCAGAATCACATCATTAAGGTGGGTGAAGGCATGCTGTGTGTGAGTGGGTGTGAGTGGGTGTGAGTGAGTGAGTGGGGCGGGGAGGGATGACAACAACAGATTTGCCAAACGGCCAGCCACATTATTTTTATGCTAGGCGGAACGGGGGGCGTGGCGTGTGTGTGTATGAAAGAGTCTTGTCATAAAAGTTAATGTCACTGTTTATGCTTTCTGGCCAATGTCCATGTCCATGGCGGAAATTACACCATTTTCGTAACACATGCAGTGTTCTGGGTAAATTTTTATGAATTTATTTGGCTTATAAATAAAAATATCCCTGCGCATTGATTTTGCAATTGGCATTTCTTTCCCTTCCTTTTGATCCACACAGATGTATGACAATGTCAAGTCGCTGCGCCTGGTCAAGGAGGGAAGCCAGACAATTGTTACCGCCATGATATCCAGCGAGGGTGAAGTCATGGAGTTCCGCCATATTGGTAAGTATGAAGAGTTCCGCTTTTACCACCACCCCCTCCCCCCGTCTCACATTTACCATTGAGCCTTCTGCACTGATTGCCAATTTTAAAATTGAACTTTTTTATGGGGCTGTGTTGTCTGGTCGGCCAATTTCTTTTAATTAATTTGAAGCCAGCCCCAGTCCGAACCAGAGTCCGAGTCGGAGTCCGCCGCTGGAGATGATTGCGCACTCAGTACTTTGAATTTTATTATTGCTGTATATACACACTTATTGATATTGGCGACTGGGGTTTATTTATGTGGTTATTGCGTTTGTTTTTCTTTCTGTTTCTTGTTTCTCGTTTCCGTTTCTGTTTCTGTTTCTGCGTGGGACAGCAAGGGCACAGGGCCGCGTGGAGCACTGGATGAACGATGTGCTGGATGAAATGCGTCGCTCGAATCGATTCATAACCAAGACCGCCATCTACGACTTTGGCACTGATCTGATTATTGCAAGGTAAGTGAGAGAGCAACCTCGGTCTGGCCATAAAACATATTTTATGTGCCCTCGGCTGGCTTTTTGGAAACAATAAGAGGCACAGCCAAAGATAGACTGAGATGGAGATGGAGACATCCGACTCCAACTCCACTTCAGACTCAGCTTGAGGCGGAGGCCAACTCCAATTCCTTTTATTGCCAACGATTTACATTGTAACTCAGTGGTTTGTCTTCGACTTGGCTTTGGCCGGCTTCTGTATAATTTTGCCATTTAACAGCATTTATTGTCCTTGGCTTAAGCCGACGCACATGGCTGGGCATATTTATGGACGATTGTATTAAATTGACAGTCATTGGGCACTTTCTCTTTCGATTCCGACAGACCCGACTGGCTAATGAACTACCAGGGCATGATTGGGCTGGCGGCGAGTCAAGTCTGGTGGACGGCCGAGGTGGAGGAGGCCTTCGATCAGGCCCAGAATCATGGCAACATGCGCGCCATGAAGGATTTCCTCAACAAGAACAACTATCAAATTGAGGAGCTCGTGCTGAAGGTGCGCTCCAATCTCTCAAGAAACGATCGTCTCAAGTTCAAGGCCATCTGCACCATCGATGTGCATGCCAGGGACATCATCGACACCTTTGTCAGGGACAATGTGCTCGACGCCAGCGAGTTCAGCTGGGAAAGCCAATTGCGCTTCTATTGGGTCAAGTTTTATGACAATCTCTATGTTGTGCAATGTTCTGGGAGCTTTGAGTACGGATACGAGTATATGGGTCTGAATGGACGCCTGGTGATCACGCCGCTGACGGACCGCATCTATTTGACCATCACTCAGGCGCTGCTCATGAACTTGGGCGGCGCACCTGCAGGGCCGGCGGGTACGGGCAAGACGGAGACGGTGAAGGACTTGGCCAAGGCCATGGGCCTGCTCTGCGTTGTCACCAATTGCGGCGAGGGCATGGACTACCGGGCTGTGGGCACCATTCTGTCGGGATTAGTACAGTCGGGTGCCTGGGGGTGCTTTGGCAAGTTTTTACTTAGAATTTCACATTTTTCAAATAGAACTCACAAAAGTAGGCAACCCTTTTGATACCATTCACAAAACATGTGAATGTACATTAATTTTGTCATGATATTTGCAGCCCACAGAAGAAACATTTCCTTCCTTACATATAAAATACATATATTCCTGATCAGCATGATGAGGGGACTTGTTCCGTTCGTCTGTCCGTCCTTCCGTTCGTTTGTTCTAACCCCGAGATCTCAAAAGTCTTAAGAGCTACAGAACTGGAATTTTTACCAGATGTTTCTTTTGTCTGCACGCTGGATAAGTTTAAGATTCATTCATATCGGACAACTATATCATATTGCCCCCATTAACCTATTGATCACTCAAATCAAACCAAAATTATCTTGTATCCCCTGTATCCATTGTAGCACCACGTCAACCAGATTTGATCTAGATTCGGCATGACAAGGCTAGACGCTCTTTCTTGTTATTTTTTGGTGACTTAAGCTCGTATAGTCCAAGATCAATATATTTGCACGGACAGACGGACGGGCGGATAGGGTTAAGTTCACTCGACCGTTAGTTCTGATCAAGAATATATATATACTTTATAGGGTCGGAAACGTTTCCTTTGCTCCTTACAAATACGAGTAGAATCGGTTTGTTTCCTACATTTTGGAGTTCTTCTTTGTGAGCAGTCTTATAGTCGGAACTTGTTACTTTTTGTAATATATTTATTTATGCATTCTTAAACAGATGAGTTTAACCGTATCGACATTTCCGTGCTCAGTGTGATTTCCACACAGCTGCAGACTATACGCAATGGTCTCATACGCAAGCTGGAACGTTTTGTGGTAGGTTGAGTTAGGATTCAAAGGAGCTTACAATTTCTACGTTTTCAAATCTTGCCTTGCAGTTCGAGGGAGTTGAGATCAAATTGGATCCCAAATGCGGAGTATTTGTGACCATGAACCCAGGATACGCTGGCCGCACAGAGC
The DNA here is from genome assembly GCA_037043425.1 of Hirtodrosophila duncani. Taxonomy (NCBI): domain Eukaryota; kingdom Metazoa; phylum Arthropoda; class Insecta; order Diptera; family Drosophilidae; genus Hirtodrosophila; species Hirtodrosophila duncani. The sequence continues at coordinate 1,311,178 of JBAMBM010000820.1, read as the reverse complement.
TGCCCGAGTCAGTGAAGGCGCTTTTCCGTCCGGTGACCTGCATTAAGCCTGACTTAGAGCTCATCTGTCTCATATCGCTGTTCTCCGATGGTTTCCTTACTGCCAAGGTTTTGGCCAAGAAAATGACAGTCCTCTACTCGCTCGCCCAGGCGCAGCTATCCAAGCAATGTCACTACGATTGGGGATTGCGCTCCCTGAACTCAGTGCTACGCATGGCGGGCGTTATGAAGCGGCAGTCGGAGGATCTGCCAGAGGCTGTCGTTTTGATGCGTGTACTGCGCGATATGAACTTCCCCAAGTTCATATTCGAGGATGTTCCACTCTTCTTGGGCCTCATCAAGGATCTCTTCCCTGGCATCGATTGTCCCCGCATTGGCTATCCAGACTTCAATGCGGCTGTGCGTCACGTCCTAGTCAACGATGGCTACATTCTGCTGCCGGATCAGGTGCGTCCGGTTTCGGTCTTTGTTTCTGTTTCTGCACTGTCATCGCTGCTTCGGCAAACAAAGTTGATAGTTGTAGGTGGGCTGGACATGGAGACGGACAGTTGCTGCTGTTGTTTGTGCTGCTGCTGTTGTTGTCATCGCTGTTGACACTTTGACAGTTTGTAAATTGCGCCTTCGCATAATCGTAAATGGGGTAAATGTTACAAAGCGTTTTGCAACACAGCAAATCATCTACCCAGCCAAAGACCCGTCCAGCCCACATCTAATTTCAACTTTGCTTCACTTTGCTGACAATTTCCACTAATACAATTTTCTCTCCTTCGACTCTGCCATCCGACTTGGCAACAATTTTTGCCATTTCCATCAAACAAAACGTTGCAAAAATATCACAAACACTTTCAACATGCCGGACAACTGCTGCTGGCCAACTGATGTCCTTGCTGCCATCCCTGATGTGTTGCCCTGCCCTCTGCCTTCAACATGCAACATCATTTATGACAACTAAATCCCAACGATGGCAACGCCTTCACATTCAACTCCTCAACCTTTGCGAACGACAGGAGGACAAAGTGGTGCAAATGTACGAAACCATGATGACCCGGCACTCAACCATGATTGTGGGCCCAACAGGTGGTGGGAAAACTGTCGTCATAAATGCTCTGGTCAAAGCGCAGACCCACATGGGCCTGCCCACCAAGTGCATTGTGCTTAACCCTAAGGTAAGTGGATCTGGACTATTTTCTTCACCCTCCTCCACACTCAACACAAATTGCCCTGCTTTGTCCAACTACTTTGATTTTTTGTTTTATGTTTTGCGATGTCTTTACTCTAACAGAGGTGATTATAATTATGTCATGAGATTTGTGCAATGTATAAAGGTATATCTATGGTTTCATTGACTCGACATTGACAAGGAAAGCCTTAAGCATAAAAGCTTTACCAAGTTATTGTTTTGGATATACACATTTAGGCCAGTTTTCACATCTTCTCGTTAGCGCTAAACTTGACCTTGTCTGCCATTTCAACTGAATTTCGTATTGACTTTTTGACAGAAGAAGCGAAGGCAAAAGTGAAGCTTAACGCTGACGAGAAGTTGTGAAATTGACCAACAAAATGCCAACAAAATATGCCAACAAAATGATATAGTACTGGTATAGGGTATTTATAAAACAAAACATCAAAATCCTCCAAAAAGGTGTGACACCGCCAACTTGCCAATGGATTATACCACTGGAGACCACTATAATATTTACGATTAATTTATACCTAATAAGCCTCTATCCAAATCGATGCATAGACATGATATACAAACTTAATGCCACACAAACTTAAGCCACTTCTGGGTATAATTTCGCAAAGCTTAATCTCGATGTTTCCTAAACAGGACAAAAAAAAATATGTAAATGATGTGGAGATACTCGTAGTTAAAGTTGTACTAAAATTAGATTGATTAATTCGCTTCTATAATGAAAAGTTATATTGCCTTGTTGACAACTGAACTGCATCCTTAATCTACTTTTACAATGTGCGTCTTCTTAGAAAGGTTGTTCATCGTCCGAGTTAAGGAAGTGTATATCCAGTTGCAGCTAATCGACTGCAGAGTTTCTGGTGCTTTTTGTTTTGTCCTGTTCTTATTTTTTTCTTTGCAAAGTTCAGTCATTATAAGCATGCTGGTTAGCAGCGGGAGATCCATCTGGTCTTTGTTACCCTTTTCACATTGTTTTTGACTTTGTTTTACGTATTTTGCTTTAACAAAGATGAAATTTTAAGTGCTTGTGAAAAAGTGTCCAATATGCTGCATAATTATCCATGTAAGTGCGTTTATGACAAAGGGAAGCGACACTCACATTTACAAGTTACAATTTTCGTGTCGATTTTATGGCTTTTGAATGTTTAAAGACATACCTTTCCATTGCAGGCATGCTCTGTCATCGAATTATATGGATATTTGGATATGGAAACCAGAGATTGGATAGATGGCTTATTTTCAAATATATTCCGTGAGATGAATAAGCCCATAGAGCGTGAGGTAAGTAAGCGGCAGGCGAGGGCAAACGTGAAGTTGTGGCTATGGCTATGGCTTTCGTAGGCGGTTGGTAAATCTTTGACAGGTCACATGTTGTCGCCGAGGTAATCCTCACATGAATTGAAGTGCAACACACCGCACACACGCACATCTCTGCACACAGATGCAGAGCCTTCAGCTGTCTCAGTGGCAATTCAGTCACAGTTAGTGGCTTTTCGCTTTGGGCGCCCGGAAGGTCTGCGGCTTGTAGCTGTGCTAGCTTATCGATGAAGATGGATTGTCGCTTGGTGGCATGTGCATCATTCATGCGAAAATCGCACCATTCGATTATAAATCCGGTTGCACAACCACCCAGGTCGGGCAGCGTGTGTACCGTCTGACAATTCATTTGACTGTAAGGCAACCTGCAATGTCAGCGCCATCGCCATAGCCAGCCCAAACATTGAAAAACACACTTAGGCAAAAGCAATCTGAATCACACACTAAATAGGAGCGCCGCTATGCCTGCTTTGATGGCGACGTTGATGCACTCTGGATTGAGAACATGAACTCGGTGATGGATGACAACAAGCTGCTGACTTTGGCCAATGGTGAGCGCATCCGGCTGGAAAACTACTGTGCCCTGCTATTCGAGGTTGGCAATTTAGCTTATGCGTCGCCGGCAACGGTGTCGCGCGCTGGCATGGTCTATGTGGATCCCAAGAACTTGCGATACGCCCCCTTCTGGCAGCGTTGGGTTCTCACCCGTCCGGAGGCCCAACGAGAGCTGCTCAACGACTTCTTTGAGAAAATAATTACTCAGGCGATTGCCTTCATACTTGAGGGTGTGGACGGCACCAGCCAGGGTAATCCGCTAAAGATGGTCATCATGCAGACGGACCTGAATATGGTCACACAGTTCTGCAACATGTACGACGCCCTGCTTCCCATATATGGACCATCCGATAATAAGAACTTCGATGAGCCTGTCATTCAGGTCTACAATACGGACACCCTCGAGTGCTGCTTCCTGCAGGCCGTCTATGGCTCCCTGGGGGCCTGCCTATTGGAGAAGCATCAGCTAATTTTTGACGAGTTCATGAAACGCATATCGGGCTTCCCATTGTTCCAGGATACGCATGAAACTCCAGCTTCGGGCGGACAATTTCCGCAGAGCAAGCCCTCCTTGTATGACTACTTTTGGGATATACAGGACAATTGCTGGAAGGCCTGGGAGTGGGTGGTTAAGCCCTACGAGCACGACCCCGAAGTCAAATTTAGTGAGATCCTGGTGCCCACTGTGGACAACACGCGCACCAACCGTCTGCTGGGCCTTATGAGCGAGGTACTTGGATATATGAAAACATTTCTTGGCAAATTCATAACCACACACATCTCTTTCTCCCACTCCTACTTCAATCAACTTTGCAGATAAAACGTCCTGTGCTGCTTGTCGGTGAGGCTGGAACATCAAAGACCGCCACCATCATGCAATATTTGCGCAATCTGAATGCGAATGTCAATGTAATTGAAAAATCTTCCACACAAGCACCTAGCCCCATACTAATCCACAGGATGCACCTGATTGCTTTCTGCCCTTACCTTTTCAGATTATACTCAATATTAATTTTTCATCGAGGACCTCATCACTGGATGTGCAACGCACACTGGAGGCGGCCGTCGAGAAACGCACCAAGGATACGTACGGCCCACCGATGGGTAAGAAGATTGCCTGTTTCATTGATGACATGAACATGCCTCAGGTGGATGAGTGAGTAGAAGCACATCCGACAATTGATGGATATTGGCTGGCAATCTCTACCCCTTCCCACACTTAGGTATGGCACCCAGCAGCCGATTGCCTTGCTGAAATTGTTCTTTGAGCGCGGCGGCATGTATGACCGGGATAAGGATCTAAACTGGAAGAAATTTAAGGACATGACTTTCTATGCTGCAATGGGCACAGCAGGCGGCGGTCGCAATGAGGTGGATCCCCGCTTCATTAGCATGTTCTCCACATATAATATAGTCTTCCCCAATGATGAGTCGCTGATACAAATTTACTCATCGATCTTCAAAGGACACTTGGTGTCCACGAGCTTCCATGATCGCTATATGATGATTGCGGACATGATAGTTGTAATGACGCTCAAATTGTTCAAGGTATGTATGCAATCGATATCTAGGGATTATCCTGTATTTATGCTTATTTAAACCTATATGAGGGGGGACATATCAGATCACCAGTAGTGCTCCCTGTTCGTGAGACATCCCACTCTTTTATGCTGGGGAACTTTCTGTACTTTCAAGTGAAAACATTCTGGTAGAATTCACATATAGCTAACTTTGTGGATTCATTAATTGTTGGAAGCAGAGCTATGGTTACTATATCTTTTCAAGACAACTCATAGGATTCGAAGCGCTATGACACAGATTTAATGGACCTTTTTGATAAATGTAGAAGTGAGAATTTGTTAGTGTTATTGTTGTTGTTTTGGTGCATGGGAAAATATACACATAAGCATAAAATTCAGTGAATGAATTCGCTTGGCTTTAAAAAGAATCTTACAAATTTCCTGAAATTCGATTTACATATGCAAATAATGACAATTTCTCATAATCTGCTTTTTCTTCACCACACCAACTCCAGAATTCGAGACCCATGCCCGTTCCCATACAATGGAAAATTATTCAATGGTCTGTAATGCACTACGACGAGCATCGTTGTGCTTCTTACCCTCGTTTTGGCCCCCGCCTCCTCTTCATGACTGCTCCATTGGTTTTTCGAGTGCAACTCAGACTCAGTGCCGTTGCCGTTGCCGGTGCCGGTGCCATTGCCATTTTCTGGTTGGCTCTTCAACAATGGTCACCCGCCTCGAAGGCTGCCTAGTTGACTATATGTGTGCGTGTGTGTGTGTGTGTGTGTCTGTGTCTGTGCCTCCGCCTATCTTTGCTTTCACATCTCATCTCGGCAAGTGCGAAATTTGATTATGTTCAAGTATTGAACTGTAGGATGGCTCTTTTTTGTTGCTTAGCACACGGGCGATGGTGATGGCGAGACCGATGGAGCGAGGGCAAGAGCAAGAGCATTAGTTTATGGTGCTTTTAACAATTGTTGACACTAAAATATTATCGCATTTCATTGCGTGCAGATAAAAATGCATTTGTCGCCGCAATTGCCGCAACTAGCAGTACCAGTAGCCGCCGCCTAGAAAGGCTGGTCCTTCAACTGCCGTGTCCCCCCAAAAAAAAATGATTTACTTCCACCTGCAGTCCCCAAGCTCGCATCGACCGACCGTCTTCTGGTTCCTAGTTCGTATGTCTTCTTTACACACTCGACGCGCCGGGCAAAAGATATTAATGTGCCACGAAATGGAGTGAAATGAATTATTTGAATAGAATTGCCGTTACTCAGGACCACACTCTGGGTCCGCATCTGCAGCTCGATAATGGCTGTAAATTCAGCAACTTGGCAATGTCCTCAAGGCGGAGAGGATGCTCAGCATTTGAATGCATATTGCTAGTTGAGATAAAATTGATTTGTGTAGTCGTCCTGCTGAGCCGCCCCTCTGCCTCCTCTTCCTGGGCGCTGCTGTGTCCTTCCATGCTAATACTAATTGCTGTTGTTGACCTTCATTTGCATAGCTGGTGATTGTGGATTTGCCGCCAACGCCTTCCAAGTTCCATTACATCTTCAATCTCAAGGATCTATCGCGCATCTTTGCGGGCATGCTCCTAATCAAGCCGAGCAGTTTTAAGAATCTACGCGAGCTCATAAGGGTTTGGCGCAATGAGTTTACAAGAATCATATGCGATCGCCTGATATCGGATCCGGTAAATTACTTACATACAACCGAAAATTTATCAGATATAGCATAGGCATTTGCTTCTATAGGATATAAACAGTGTCCGTCGCAATTTGGCTGCTGAGGTCGAGGAACGTTTTCCGCCCGAATTCGAGGAGCAGAATGGTTTCATTGACCTGGAAGCAGCAGCAGCGGAGGCACAAGCCCGCCTACTCTATGAGGCCTATGCGGACGATGCTGCCGCACTTGCCGAAGAGGAGGGCGAAGAAGAAGAAGAAGGCGATGAGGGGCCGCAGGTGATTATGTCGCTCAAGGACTATGTCCTGCGGGATCCGTTGCTCTTCGGCGATTTTCGTAATTTCACCAATGAATCTGAACCGCGGCTATATGAAGACCTCTTGGATTACAATTCGGTGTACTTTTTATTCACCGAAATCCTGGAGGAGTATTGCGATCGCAAGCAAAAGATGACTCTGGTTTTGTTTGAGGATTGTTTGGAGCATTTGACGCGCGTCCATCGTACTCTGCGCATGAATCGTGGCCATGTGTTGCTGATTGGAGTCGGTGGCAGTGGCAAGAAGTGTATAACCCGCCTGGCCTCCTTTGCCGCCGAGTGCGAAGTCTTCGAGATTACCATATCACGTGGCTATAATGAGGCGTCTTTCCGCGAGGATCTCAAAGTGCTATACACATTGGCTGGGGTGAAGCGCAAGAAGGTTGTGTTCCTGTTCACAGCTGCTCAGGTAACCAAACTGAGGTGGTGGCAATGTCACATAACTTTCACCTTGGCTTGTCTTTCAGGTAGCCGAGGAGGGCTTTCTGGAGTTGATCAACAACATCCTCACCGTTGGCCAAGTGCCGGCCTTGTTTGCTGATGAGGACAAGGATACTATTGTCAATCAAGTGCGCAAATTTGCCGAAGAGGAAGGCCTGTCTGCCTCCAAGTGAGTATATCAGGATGCTTGTAAGTCTTATCAACTTATCAACGACTGTTTTTAGGGACTCGGTTTGGGCCTATTTTCTGCGCACCTGTGCCGAGAATCTTCATGTGGTGCTCTGTATGTCACCCTCTGGTGATGCCCTGCGCAATCGTTGCCGCAATTTCCCGGGCCTCATTGGTAGCACCTATATTGACTGGGTATTCCCATGGCCAAAGCAGGCTCTTTATGCTGTGGCGAAGCTTTTCCTTACTGAACACGCCATGATACCTGCCGATCATCGGGACGCAATCATCGAACATGTGGTTCATGTCCACACAACTATCCAACAGTACTCCAAGGATTATTTAGCCAAGCTTCGACGCAATAACTTTGTAACACCAAAGCATTACTTGGACTACATTAACACCTACTTGGGGCTGCTTGGTGAGTGAGATACATACATTTTTCTCAAGGCCAACATTAGACTCATTGTCTCACTTCCACAGAGGAGAAGCATCAGTTTATCACCCAACAGCGCCAACGTCTGGGCGAGGGTATTAAGAAAATCGAAGAAGCCTCCGTGCAAATCGACGAATTGCGCATCATTGTCACTGAGCAAAAGAAGAACGTGGCCATTGCTTCGGAGGAGTGCGAGACCATGCTGGTGACCATAGAAGCATCCACTCAAAAAGCAAACACCAAGAAGGTTGAAGCTTCGGAGAAATCCGTCGAGGTGGAAATTAAGGGCAAACAAATTGCTGTTGAGAAGGAGGAAGCCGAAGAGATTTTGGCCGACGCTATGCCTGCTTTGGAGGAAGCGCGACGCGCACTCTCCGAGTTGGACAAAGCCCAGATCACTGAGATCCGTTCATTTGCCACTCCGCCTGCTGCCGTGCAGGTCGTCTGCGAGTGTGTGGCCATTTTGAAGGGCATCAAGGAGATCAGCTGGAAGTCAGCCAAGGGCATGATGAGCGACGTCAACTTCTTGAAGAGCTTGATGGAAATGGATTGCGAATCGCTGACCCAGAAGCAAATTAACTCCTGTCGGGCGCACATGAAGACCCAAAACCTGGACGACATGGGTAAGATTTCGATAGCTGGTGCCGGATTGCTCAAATTTGTGAAGGCTGTGCTGGGCTTCTTCGAGGTCTATCGCGAAGTCAAGCCGAAGAAGGAGCGAGTGGACTTCTTGGTGGAGGAGCAGGAAGTCCAAATCAAGACGCTGAATCATCTCAATGCCGAGATTCAAAAGCTTGAGGAGAAGCTCGATAGGCTGAATGAGAACTACGCCGTTTCGATGAAGCAAATGAAGGCGCTTACCGAGATGATGCAGCAGGCGGAGCGTCGGCTTATTGCTTCTGATAAGCTTATTAGTGGCTTGAGCTCGGAGCTGATACGCTGGAGCGCGGAGATGGCCAACCTGGGGCAGCAGCTCATTGACAGCGTTGGCGTGTGTCTCATCAGCTCCTCCTTCCTAGCCTACACCGGCGCTTTCACCTGGGAATTCCGCAAGGCTATGGTGTTTGAAGACTGGCTCGAGGATATTTGTTCCCAGGGCATACCGGTCAAGTTGCCATTTAAAATCGATAGCTATCTGACCACCGATGTGGAGATCTCACAATGGACCAACGAGGGTCTACCGCCAGATGAGCTCTCTGTCCAGAATGGTATTCTCACCATGCGCGCCTCACGTTTCCCCCTCTGCATAGATCCACAGTTGCAAGCGCTGCAGTGGATACGTAAAAAGGAGTACCGCAACAACCTCAAGGTGCTGTCCTTTAGCGACTCGGACTTCCTCAAGCAGTTGGAAATGGCTATCATGTATGGCATACCAGTGCTATTCGAGGATGTCGACGATTACATTGATCCCGTGATTGACGATGTGCTGCAGAAGAACATTCGGGTGCAGGCTGGACGCAAGTTTATCATGCTCGGCGACAAGGAAGTCGACTGGGATCCCGGCTTCCGTCTCTACCTGACCACCAAGTTCTCCAACCCCAAGTTTGACCCCGCCGTCTATGCCAAGGCCTTGGTGATCAACTATACGGTCACCCAGACTGGTCTCGAGGATCAGCTGCTAAGTGTAGTGGTGGGCACCGAGCGTCCTGATTTGGAGCAACAACGTGAATCGCTCATAGAGCAGACCAGCGAGAATAAACAGCTCTTGCAGCAGCTCGAAGATTCGTTGCTGCGTGAGCTGGCCACATCCACGGGCAACATGCTGGACAATGTTGAGCTGGTGGAAACGCTGGAGAACACCAAGAGCAAGGCTGGCCTCGTCATGGAACAGCTCAAGCTCGCAGCTGAAACGGCTGCCGACATTGAGGTACTTCGCAACGGCTACCGGCCAGCAGCCAAACGTGGCGCCGTGCTCTTCTTCGCCCTCGCCGACATGGCCACGGTCAACAGCATGTACCAGTATGCCTTGGCCGCCTACCTGGATGTCTTTGTCTACTCCCTGCGCAAGGCGGTGCCGGACACAGTGCTGTCAAAGCGTCTCAATAACATCATCAAGACGCTGACCGAGAATGTCTACAGCTACGGCTGCACCGGTATCTTTGAACGGCACAAGCTGCTCTTCTCTTTCCAGATAGCCACAAAGCTGGCGCAACGGGATGAAATTCTGCACCAGTCGGAGCTTGATTTCTTCATCAAGGGCAGTATAGCGCTGACGAAGAGCGAACGCTCCAATCCAGCCAAATGGCTGCCCGAAAAGAGCTGGGAGGATATGCTAAAACTGGCGTTTGATTTCCCAGAACCGTTTGCCTCCTTGCCAGATCACTTTGGACGTTTCCTCACCGAGTGGAAGGAGGTAAGTTTGTAATACTTAATATGGTCTAGAGCTAGAAAATCTGCCCAACAAATGCATTATTCTAACGACTTTAAAGAGTACAAGAAATAACCCGACCTTATGCCCTTAGATTTTACTGGATTTTCCGAGTTCTTTATTGTTCATGTTTGCCATTTTTAAACTTTGTACCCCTTTTCCTTTCCTTCTTATGTATTTTTGGGCGACCATCTTCAACGTCAACGTCAACTCCAATGCCGTTATCAAATTGCTGTTACTGCTCTTGCTGCGGCTGCTCTGCTATGACGATGCCATAAAATGAACAACAACAACAACAACAATAATAATAACAACAACATCAACTGTGGATGGCCGCTGGAACTACAATCTGCTTCCTACCACCGATGTGGACTCGTATTCTGACTTTGACTCTGACTGTGACTGGCATGTGGCATTCACTGGCTTCCGTTGCCGACGCTCATTTTGCTTGCACTTATCGCCATCCTCGAATGCCCATGGCCCATGGATCTGACAATCTTTCCTTTTCCTCACTGCCGCTGCCTCTACCTCTACGTCTGCTTGTGGTAGTGGTATGACTTGGAGAATCCTGAGGAGGTGGCATGTCCGGGCGACTACAACATCAATTGCAATGCATTCCAGGCAAGTGCTGTTGCTGTGTACTTTCGCTTTGCATGCTTTCAGCTTCAAGTGGCCTGCTTCGAGGTCCTCTGGTCTCTGGTCTCTGGTCTCCAGGAGCTGCCGTTGCCATCGAGCGTTATTGGATTTCGTACTTTATGCTCGCTTCTAGTGGATTATTATATACAAGCCCAAGTACACCCACACGCACACACAGAAGTACAAGTACACACACGTACATATATGTATGCAAAGCGATATCCGGACTGGATCTGGGCGTTTAGTTTTACTCGACTTTTGTTGCGTCCTGCAACTTTTGGCGCACATTTTCTGCTCAAGTTATTAGCAGCCTGTTTTTGTCAGCCAGCGTGCCAGTATCTGTATGTATCTGTGTGTATGTGTGTGTGTGCATTACCATATTTTATCAATTTTCCAAGCCATTAGATGAGCGGCAATTTACGCCGCCAGTCGCACTTGAAAGCAGCTCCAAAGCGAGCCCAATTTGCACTTGAGCTGAGCTAGAAACCACAGCGACGATGGCAACAGCAACAACAACAACATGCAACTATGAATATTGTGTAGCAGAAATGATGAGCCATCAACTGGCTGTGCTGTGGCTGTGCTATGGCTGTGGCTCAGGCTTGTCATCATCATTGTCATCTATATTATATTGTATTAAATTGTATCTAGAAGCTCAACAATTTCTTATGCTCTCTTTTCGCCCGTTTAGAAATTAATGTTCCTCCGTTGCTTCCGCGTGGATCGAATATTCCGTAGCATAAATCAGTATATCGTGGATACCATGGATGAGTTCTATATTATGCCGCCGGTTGTGAGCTTCTCGGCCATCTACGAGCAAACCACCTGCATGATTCCCGTTTGCTTTATACTCAGCGCCGGCTCGGATCCAACGAATGATCTAATGAAGCTGGCCGATCAAGTTATCGGCGGCATGGCCAATTTCTGTCACATCTCGTTGGGTCAGGGACAGGAGAAGGCTGCACTGACCTTGCTGGACAATGCCCTCAGGCAGGGTCAGTGGCTGATGCTGCAAAATGGACATTTGCTAATCAAATTTGTGCGAGAATTGGAAAAGTACTTGGATAGGGTGGAGAATCCGCATCCAGATTTTAGACTGTGGCTGACAACAGATCCCACGCCCACATTCCCCATTGGCATACTGCAGAAGTCTCTGAAAGGTGAGCAGTTGCACAATTGCTGCTCATCCACCTATCTTACTTTTACTTTTCCGTTCCTTCTACCCCGCAGTGGTCACTGAGCCGCCCAATGGATTGAAGCTCAATCTTCGTTCGACATACTTTAAAGTGCGGCAGGAGCGTCTCGAATCTTGCTCCCATTTCGCCTTCCGTCCGTTGGTCTATGTGTTGGCCTTCTTCCATGCAGTTGTTCAAGTAAATAACTCGTCCGAAATCCAAAGTCGCATTCGTAGTTGCAATTGTAGTCCTTCTCGGAGCGGAGCTCAGCTGTGTCCATCCGTGCACTTGTTTATTTATTAATTTCTTAATTTTTGGCTGTTGAAAGCTTTTCGGACGCAACTGCGCCAAACTTACTTGCACAATTGATGGAGCAGCACAGTTTCCTCCAATGTGTGCACAACAAATTGTTATTGATAGTCCAGTTACGGCGAGCGCAATTAATCTCTATACCCCTACCCTTTCCCAAATCCACATACCTCCACATACACAGGAGCGTCGCAAGTACGACAAACTTGGCTGGAATATAGCGTACGATTTCAACGATTCGGACTTTGAGGTATGCACTGAAATTCTGCGCACCTATCTGAGTCGCTGTGCCGACGACAGAATACCGTGGAACAGTCTCAAGTATCTCATCGGCGAGGTTATGTACGGCGGCCGTGTCATAGACGATTTCGATCGACGCATCACCAACTGCTATATGAATGAATATATGGGCGATTTTCTCTTCGACGAATTCCAAACATTCCACTTCTATGAGGATGACCATGTTGACTATTGTTTGCCCGAGGAGGAAACCATACTGAAAGAGGACTACATAGGTAAGTGAACGGTGGTATCATCGATAGCTTCATTGCCCATCGGTGTATCCACATCCACAAAGGCCATTTACATATTTAATACATTGATAACAGAGCACATTGACAAACTGCCGTTGGTCAATAAGCCGGACGTTTTTGGTTTGCATCCGAACGCGGAAATCGGTTATTACACAATGGCAGCGCGAAGCATTTGGAACAGTCTGATTGAGTTGCAGCCGCAAACTGGTGAGTACTTCAACACCTCAAACATCGGGTACATTGGCTTTATGAAGCAGTAGAATCCGAATCGCACCTAGACTAGAACTTCACATACAAGTCAGTAGTAAGAAGTATGTATTTGTGTAGCTTTATGCATATTTTCATTCACTTCATTTGAAATTGATTGAAGAGTATAGAAAGTTGAATTATAACGATTAATTTTTTGTTAAAAGACATTTCGTATTAGGTTTATGTTATAGAAACTCTAGAGAAACGAAAATTTTTATGTGTGAACACTTTAACTTTTAACTTCATTTGTATGGGTTTATATGAAGATAGAGAAAATATTCTAGAAATACTAGATTCCTTTTCTGAGCCCCCTTGGAATGGTAAAAGAATGCACCTGCTCATTTCTTATTTTACTATTATGTACTGAAATCTAGTATTCATTGAAGATTTTATCTATACTCGTAAGAAACTAACCAAAAGAATCAATAAACTGAAGTGTTTACATATAAAAATGTCGGGTCATCTAGAGTTTTGTTTGATACCGGCCATTGTGACTGTATTATTACCTTATGCTTACTAATATAGTGAGTACTTTAAGGAGTTTTATAAATTCAAGAGTCATATATGCATAGTTATAGCTATCTATAACACACAAATACACACTGAAGAGATATCAGTCCATCATTCATTTGTGATTGAATATATTTAAAAATCGTGATGCTTTAATCAAATCTCAAATGGCAACAGGTTGACAATGTACGAGTATATTTTCTTATTTTAAAATTTCAAAATTTAGCTTTTTAACCATATATTTGTATTAAATTTTCAAGCAATATGGACCGAAAAGTTAAACCAAAGCTTTGCATTTGTTGAAAATAAACGATTCTTTCAATTGCTATTTTTATATTACAAGATTTTGAGCTATGATCTGTTCTCTTGAGTTGCCATTTGCTAGCCCGCAATGAAATCTCCATGATTTTTCTCTATAATCTGCCAAGCATAAATAATTTTAAGCATATTTTAAGCTTACTTTATTAGTCGGCTTCTCTGTCTAAGCCGCCGTAATTGTCATTCTGTGGAATAGAGCGTATCCATTGTTCGGCATTAACAGTGATTTAGGTCTCCCACCAGTAATTTGCCTATTAAATGGTTCAATTTACATTTAACGTGTGCCAATTGTCAGTCGTTTATTACATTTTATCTTGCTGATTTTCATGGCTGTACATTGCATTTTTGGCATGTTGAATTTTTTATTTAATTTAATTAATTAGTTGCGGTTTTGCAATTAACTTTATTGCATGCGCCATTATTGCTGACACACAACAGCAGCGCACACATTAAAAATTAAAATATATGCATGCACACACACACACGCACTTACATAAAAACGCACCCACACACAAACTGGCAATACAGAGACAAACATTCACAAGTGCGCACTCACTTTCACCCACACACATGCCGCAAATCGCAGTGAATCGAGTTCAAACCTGGCCGCATTGACCGCAACGCCGGCACCCAAAAAACTGGGGGACACGTCACAACAAAGTCGATAATTTTGCGTTACGGCTTAAGCTTGTATTAAAATTGAAATTGCCACAGAGCGCACTTTTCCCCCTTATATGCCATGTCATTGCCATACCCATACCCGTACCATGCCTCACAATGCCAGAAGCCAACCCAAACAGCACCAACCAAACCCACAGGAGCAAACAAGGACACCTTACCGACCAGTCCATGTAAATAACTGTACATACAATTTATACAACTTTTGTTTAACTTTTTCGCACTCAAAGTGACCAAGTGGATGCCAAGCGATGTCGAGGCTGGTAAAGTATTTCTTTCGAATCAACCGCACGGTTGTGAGCCCCCATTAAGCGTTAAATAAAATAATAATTATAATTATAAGGGCAAATAGGAAAATGCAAACACACACGGTAGTAAGCATTTATCGAGCACAATCGATAAAGTTTTTTGTTCGCTTTTACTTATAACAATTCAATTGGAATATATAACAATTGAAAAGCAGTTTAATGCGAAGTGGAAACTTCTATACCCAGCAAAAAGATGATCATGATAATGATAAATCGATATATGTATATATATAAATGAATGTTTATCTGCCTGTCTTCCTGTCTGCCTGTATCCTGCCTTCAATGGGTGAATAAGTAATTGGGACGATCGATGTGAAATTTATACTATATTGTAATATCGATCAATGCACGTCTTGGAACAAAATCGTATATATTATAAGGTTGTGAGTTGAACTTTGTGATGAATATAGTAAATGGGAAGAGAGATGTCACATTTGCCAATGAGTGACCAGAAGAGAGAGCTCATAGCGCCGAATTTTAGTTTAAGTTACTCTTTAGTCGAGCAAGTTGTACAAAATCCTATTTGCAAGCCAACGAGAGCTATTTGTGTTAGCCCTCGGTCTCTCTCATGCACAAACAGATTTCTTGGCATGCGAATGTGTGGTATATATGTACTTGTTGTAAAGGAAATACGTTTTCGACTACTAAGTCTTCTGTTCTTTTTCTAGTTCTGCAAGGGTATATAAGGTTATCGTGCCCCTCTTGATATATTTTACTTTTCAAATCGTTAAAATTAAGACTATATCGTGTGCAGCAGACCGTTCTATTTGAATGTGACATAACAAATTAGTCGCATTTAAAATCTTCAATCTTCTTAAGTGCCAGAATGCACACAATAGCAGTCCTTCCGAATTCAGTCTATATTAATTTTTCATCTTTCTGAGGAGGTCCAAAGTCCGATGACCAAATTTGATCCGAATCGGTCAACTATTTCACATAGCAATTAACCTGGTGTAGGGTATTTAACGGTCGTGCAAGCTCGTCTGTAGCTTTTGTTCGGTGCTATGATTATGCCTTATGCACGGCAATCTCATGGGATACATGAGGTTTCATATATCGTATTATCAGATATACAACCATCGAACCTACATTGTTCACAAAACGTTAAAAATAATAAATATGCGCATCGTTTTGTCGCTTAAATATATTTCTACAAAAAAATTGTGACCTTTTCCAATTTCCATATTCATGAGCTTTAATATGTGCCAATTGACTTGATTGGCAATAAAATATAGAATTAATCCAAAAACAAATCAGAGCATGCAAATTTCTGTATGCTAATAAAAAGGAAAATTAATAAAAACTATTATTTACCAATAAAAAAAGAAACAGAGTAAAAAGAAAGGCAGATAAAGATGGGATTTAGCGAAAGGAGTGAAAACCACAGCCGCCTGTGCATACATTAGTGCGGTTCCCTTAATGCAATCCACACTGTCAATCCTTTCTTCAGGCTTTCATTTAACCAAATCCACTAACTCCTTTAGGTGAGGGCTCCGGTGGCATTAGCCGCGATGATTTCATTGATGGCGTGGCTGCTGGTATACTGAAGAAGCTGCCGCCCGCCTTCGAGACCTGGCGCATTCGCAAGCAAATCCAAATGAGCCTGTCGCCCACCGGTGTGGTGCTGCTGCAGGAGCTGGATCGCTTTAATCTTCTGGTGATACGCATTAAGAAAACACTGGAGCTGCTTCGTAAGGTAAGTAACTAGGGGATTGCGATTGCCCTGCCTCGTGGTTGGCAGAATCCGTGCTGTCAATAGAAGATGCATATAAATCCTTCAGCTTTGTTTTGCATTTGTTTATGCATTTGCCAAGCCGCTTGGCTGGCGACCAATGCGCGTGGTAGCCAGCCACGCCCACCCATAAGCAAATTTGAATACTAACTCATGCCCGTGCCCACCCGTGTCCTTGCCATGCTGGATTTTGTTGCCAAAATAAATTTACAAATGCAAATGAACTCTGTCGCAGCAGTCGCAGCCGCTGCCTTTGTCTTGGCCCGAGCATGGTCACGCCCCCCACACATGTGGATGTGGGTATCATTTGATTTTCTTGTGTTATTTCTGTACCCTTGCCGAGGGTACTGCAGTCTTGTCATGTGTGGCACAGGAACACTTAGTAGTTCTCAATTCGATATATGAATGAATAAAATCTCTGCGTCACATTTCCAAAACAAACTACAATTTCCAAGAAAAGCCTTAATATATATAATCTTTATTTCTATGTCAGATATTGTGGACATCACAAGTGCAAATCATTCGAGAGGCCCCTCGAGTGTATCTATAGTTCGACCAATATGCAATTGCTTTGCTTTGCTTTTTAATTTAACGGCATGCCTTTCTCTCCGCAGGCGATTGCTGGCGAAATCGGCATGGACACAGTGCTGGACAACATCGCCAACTCGCTGTTCAATGGCCTGCTGCCAGTTGCTTGGAGCCAACTGGCGCCGGCCACATGCAAACAGCTAGCTAGCTGGTTGGAGCACTTGCAGGTGAGCAACAGCAGTCGGAACTCATTAATCAGCTTAGCGTGGAATCAATCACGGCGGGGTACTTGTCCACTAATCAGCCCTTTGTCGCCTTTCTCTTCTTTCTCTGACACTTAGAAACGAGCTGTGCAGTACAAGTACTGGTCTCTATCGGGCGAGCCACTGGTCATGTGGCTGTCTGGACTGCATATTCCACAGAGCTACCTCACAGCCCTGGTGCAGGTAAGAGGCGTAACCCGACTGAACCCCAACTGACCGCAACTGGCACCCACTTAAACGCACTGTACGCCCACTTGCAGATTGCCTGTCGCAAGAACGCCTGGCCCCTGGATCGCTCCACACTGTTCACTTATGTGACCAACTATGCGGACCCCGACGATGTAGAGGAGCGTCCAGTAACGGTGAGTAGTCGTATCCGTAGCCATAGCCTTCGCATCCGCATTTGCTGCCCTAAATGCAAAGCTATGACCCCCATGTGACCCATGGACCAGTCACAGCAGTAGCTGCGGAGGTGGCAGTGGGTGTGGCTCTAATTTCGTAATTAAGTATTCTGTTTGCATTTTAATCGCTCAACTTTTTGCAGGGCTGCTATGTGCACGGTCTCTACATTGAGGGCGCCCGCTTTGACATGACGACTAATCAGCTGGCGCGCTCCCATCCAAAAGTTTTAGTCGAGGAGCTGGCCATTTTGGCTGTGGAGCCCATTGAAGCGCACCGACTTAAGCTACAGGTTTGTTGCACTTCTTTCTACTCCCAGTTATAGTCGTACTTATGTATATGAAGGGGAACGGTTGGAAGGGCTATATGCTCTCCATTCTGAGTTCGACGCCTTCTGCAAGTGACAAGTACTAATGTGCTCCTGTATCTACATATGCGACTGCCATAATGGGGGACCGGTAGGGGATAGGAAAAGCAATAGTCTGGGGGAGTCTGGGGCCGCGTTGATATTTGTTTAAATGCAGTGCACTAAATTACCAGCAGCTTCCGGATCCACAGCCACCCCGGCTAATGGGGCAGCTGTTGGGCTAATTGTTTCTGATTTTAAATGTGTTGCGTTTTAGCTTTTGTCAGGGCTACAAACCACTGTTGAACTGAAGCCAATTCTTGTGAACTCGAGTTGGAAATGCTTATGAACTAGGTGAACATTTTCAAAGAGTTTTCAAATAATACTCGACTGTTGCTTATTTTGGTAAAATCTATAGAAATTAGATAATGAAATCAATTGGAAAACTAATATCAACATTTCAGGAATATTACGATCTTATGCACAACTGGATCTCGTAACCATTGTTATAGTTCTTGCTTCGACTATATTTATCTTAACATTTTAATCCGTAACTTTATCCATCGATAGATTCAGAAATGTCTAAGTTTGTTCATGAGATATTGAATGAGAGATTCTGTGATGTGCATTTATCATATTAAGGATTTCTTAGAATTGGAAACATTTCGTCTAAGCTGATTTCATTTTAAGCCCCTTACCTTTTGTTACATTCAAATCTTTTTAAGCGCTTTCTGATTTGCACTTCTAGGCTTATGCCTTTATAGCTTATAAGCTCTCAATCCGCATTGCTTTAAAATTAACATTTAATTCCCAGAACACTTTCCTGGCGCCCGTCTACACCACGTCATTGCGCCGAAATGCCATGGGTGTGGGTCTGGTGTTCGAGGCCAATTTGGCGACCAGCGAGGATCTGAGCCATTGGATATTGCAAGGCGTGTGCCTAACCCTTAACACGGACACATAGAAAGAAGTGAAACACACAGTGTTTAATGCAAGTTTCGTTACCGTTTTTTACATTCACAGATTCTTATGTACGAATACTTATAATATTGTTAATAAATGTTCGATTACAGCACTGCTCCTGTACTCGCACTGGCAATGGGGCTTACTTCATCTAAGTACTATTTCTAGTGCCTTTCAATAACGTGATTTGTGCCTGAACCTGATATGCCGCTGCCTTTGATCCCGACATTACCTACGCCGCCAGCAGCCAAAGCAGCCCTTAAGCTTATCCAGTACGGTTGACTTCATGGAAGGCAGCAGCAGCTCGAGATTCTGAGTGCCGCCGCTATCATCGGACTCCAGGTCCGAGTCTATGGTCATCTCTTGTATACTAAAAGTATCGGTTAGTTCGTGATTTTGCTGTCGACGTTTGGCGCGCTTCAGCTGCGCAGGGAAGAACGATATCTCCTCCGCCTCATCGCTGCTCTCAGACTTGTAATCGACCAGTGGCTTCTGCTCCGCCTCGCCCGGTATGGGCAGCCGATTGATTGGTATAAGCGTGGCCGATTGCGTCTTGCTGGCCTGTGTATAAGAAGTAAATAGGGGTTAGCTAGATTTAGATTGACGCAGTGTTAGGGCAACAAAGGGCCCACCTGCTCCTCCTGGTACTGATTGTAATTGCGCCTGGCACGCTCGACCTTCAGCTCGAGCTTTCGCTGCAGCAGGCGGCAGGTATTTGGCGGCTCATTGCGGGACGCCGCCACTTCCGCTGCTGCCTCCTCCTCATCGATTTCTATGGTTGTGGGTGCATACACCTTGCCAGCACCCCTGAATGCCACCTCAAACTCCAAGTCCGCCATATGTTTGGGTGCTCCGCTGGCAGTTTTCTACATTACACACATCACAATTGTATTTCGCAGCACGCTAACAAGGTGGCACCTACTTACCAGCAGACCTGCTGCACCATCCTCAAATGTATTCGATTGCCTGTCCTCACTGTCTATGCCACTATCCTCCATAGTAGACAAGACCTATGTTTTCAATTCTAGCAACTAAAAAACAACTCACGATGACAAATGCAAACAAATTATTGCATTTTTCTCCAAGTTACTCCAAAACTCCAGTCAACCCCAGGTAATGACAAGGCGCAGACTCCAGCCGAAAGCAGCTGGGCGATTTGTGGTAAAAATCAATAACCCCTTGCGGCAAGCGTTGCCACACTGTAAGAGGTTTGAAATTGAATCTACTCTTTTGTCCTCTGTTGCACCCGCACCCCAATGTCGATGCCCAGATCGGAGAACCGAAAGATGAATGCTGATGATTCCCAGCTGAAGGTCCTTGCCGCCATGGCAGGTATACCTAATAGTTAGTTGAAAGTTTTAGCCATAAACTAGCTTTGTACAAATAAATAAATAAATAAATAATGCTGATGATTTGAAAGGTTTATGTTGTTCCCTGAACTCAAGAATAAACGGAGATTCTGCAGCTCGCTGTCATATTGCATGGGTCTGCTCTCGTTTAATACATACATATGCGCTCTTTATTGTGTAACTTTAATTTATTTACAAATATGATCTTATTTTCTTTGCCTTTTAAACTTAAATGCTTTTATCGTTGCACAAATATAGTAGAAACTAACAAATACGTAATGTGAAAATTCGTTTTAGCCGCTTGTTTATATGGATTGAATTTAACGTTATGCAAGAATAAATAGGAACAAAACATAAAAAACTAATACTATTTTGTGATTTTGGGCTGTAGGGAAGAATATCGTTCTGTGTTTGTAAATACTAAACTCAACTTTCGTTATATTTGATCTGTTGGCTGTGTCGATTTTTGGTTTCTCTGCTATAGATGTACAAATAATGTGGTGCGGTCACCCAAGCCCAATGGACGTGGATGCCTGAGGATGCGCTGGTGGTGAACTTGCAAATTATTCCATTTGGGTTTCAATTCGATGGCGAAAATCCAACAAAAATATTAGGCTTAGGCTTCAAAGTTGTGTGCATTTTGCGGAATTGGAATTACAGCGCATTGGGATGAGGCTGCGCAATTTGGCCGGCCAGGGTGCAGGATCTGCAGCAGAACTGGGCGTAGTACTTGTTCACGCAGTAATGACCCTTAACGATCAGCTCGCAATTGGCAAAGTACCGATTGTCAACGCACTCGGGCGACAGGGGTATGGTAGCTGAAAAGGCAATTAGGGAATGAACGGATGCAACAAAAATTTCACCAATATTACTTACATTCGATAGTAATCGTTTCCTGGCTAATGCTATAGCTGAATGGATTGCGTGCTGTGCAGCCATAGGCTCCAGAATCCTCGCTGGTTACATCGCTTATGACCAGACGATGGGGCTCGGCTGTAAATCATAAAAGAGCAAACGCTACATTTAGAGCCGCATCTCTGGCGCAGACCATCAGGCAAATACTCACATGTAATTTGTATACGCTGGCTATTGTACAGCGGCGTACTGTCCTTGGTCCAGGTGACAGTAGGCGTGGGATAGCCTTGCACTGCACAGCTGATGGCAATAGTAGCACCGGGCGTGTATCTGTTCTGGGGATCCAAGCCCACCACAGCCTGAGCATTGACTGTGAATTAGAGTTGTCAGGCATTTATAGATTGTAAATCTCTCAAAACCAATCTCTTAGCATAAACTTAACAAACACCATGTATATGTCAGGCACCATCATGCAATTGTACTTACTTGTCGGCGTGTGTACTACAGGGGGCGGCACATAGGCCGGTCTCTGGGGTCGGTAGGGATAGCTGGGTCTTTGTGTGACTGGCGCCGTTACAGGATCGATCACGTACTTCAAGTAAGGAGCATCCTCGTTGGTCAGATCACGTGCCGGACCCACTGTCTTAAGCGTAACATGCAGAGAGACAGGGCGTCCTTGGTTATTGTACACATCGCACGTATACAGACCCAAATCGGACAGCTGTATGGAGCGGAAGAACAGCGAATAATCGCGTGTCATTTCAGCTCTCACAGCATCCAGGCCAAAGATTTTGTCATTCCTCCACCAACTGACATGCGGAGCTGGATGACCACCGGCTGGGCAGCGAACCACCGCTGGTCGGTTCAGCTGCACAATCTGTGTTGCATTCCTATCGCCATATATGTAGGCCGGTGTGTCTCTCGCTTCTACCAACACCAAATCATAAGCAGCAACAACAAGGCCAACAAGCAATGGTTAAAATCAAGCAACATGCATAAAAATGGACATTCATAAAAAGCAGTTAGTTACGCATCCAACACCAAATTGAAGAACAAAACAATATGCAAAAAACAGAAGAGAATCCTTCACTGACCTGTTACTTGCAGGGTCACCTCACGTTGCACGGGCTCACCCAATCCGTTGCTAGCCACACATACATAGGTGCCATCGTCCGTCTGACGCACCTGCACAATTGTCAAGTCACCGTTCGAAGTCAGCACATAGCGTCCTTGGTTGGTGTCGATCTGGAAAATTGTTAGATAGATTTTAAATAATATGAATTACAGAAACACAGATCTCTCTGATAGTCTCCTCCACCTACCACCACATTCTTAAGCGACCAGGTAATGTTGGGCGCCGGATTTCCAGTGGCAAAGCAGCGAAGTACGGCAATGCCACCAATGGAGGTTTGTACATCCAATTCCTTTTGCGGCTTTGGTTCCAGCGTAGCTCTAACCTCGCCTGGATATATAACAGGAGCTCGGGTATTCGGACGCACTGTTGGACGTGCGGGACGCACACACAAGAAACCGCAGCCATCGCTGCAGCATTTATTATCCTCACGGCAGTCAGCATCGGTGTAGCATTCGCGGTCGCAGTTGCTGGCATTGGCCGCCAGCTGTGGACACTCTCCAGGCTTGTTGATGTCACGGCAGACGGGCGCAAATTGGCGATCACCATCGTTGGCCACCTCAATTGCGCACCGTTGGGTGTCGGGGCAAGGGTAGTTCTCGCACGGATTCTCACAGATGCACTGCGTGCAGTCTGGCTGAGAGTGGGCAGCCTCACGGCGGACGCCATAGGGGCATCTCAGGTCGCGGCATTCGATTTCGTAAGTTTCGCAGCGGCTGGGCGTGATTTCGTTGTCAATTTCATTGACGATGGGCTCTGTGAAGGGCAAGAAAGGTGCGTTTAGACGATGACAAAATCAGGGAGTAACTAACCCCAGCCCCGTGCGAACTTATTTCTAGTGAAGGTGCATACAATTCTACTGAAGACTGAAATTTCTATTTCTACGCGTAACTAAATCAAGCAATTGAAAAGTGGGCAGAGTGCAAGATTGGTGCATTACAGAGGGATTGAGTGGGTGCATGGTGCTCAGGTGCAGCTGTAAGTAATCGAGTGTTTGGCTATCTTACTTCCACATTGATTCGTGCATGCTTCAAAAGTGCGGAAGTTGTTCTGGTTGCCAGAACAACCCGAGTAGATAAAGGCCACACAAGTGCCGGCCTCGTCGCTGTAATACCAACGGCGCTCCTGCACCGCGGGACCATTGCAGCGACCCACAATCACCGGCAGCAAACAGATGTCTACTTACGCCAACAGGAAACCAAATACAACACACAAAGTTAGATCAACTCCTCGCTGGGAAATTACTCAACAAATGTTACCTTTAGTTGGACCCGCCGGCTGTGGCTCGCGACCCGCAATACAAACCGTTTCACACTCGAACTTGTCATTGAAACGATTGCCGGTGCCGTCGCAGCCACCGAAGGTGAACGGCTCACAGGACTGTGTCTCCCGATTATAGTAGTAGCGGGTCTGCCACTGTGTGCATGGGCCCGTCGTCACCGGCTCATTGCAAACGTCTAACACAACAAATTACAACTAGAACAACAATTGATTTTAGAGCACAACTTACCAACACCCTTGAACTCGCCGCACTGACGCTCACACTGGTCGCGTGTCTCGAAGCGATTGCCGTTGCCGCCACAGCCGCTGTAGCTGAAGGCTGTGCAGGCCATTTTCTCATTGTCGTAGAACCAGGCAGTGGTATGGTTATCGCATTCGCCCGCCTCGGGCTTTTGGTTGCAGACGGTGAAGGTCTACGAAAAAATTGCATAAAATAATAAAAACTCCCTTTGACTGGGATCTGTGACAAACTCACTGGCACTTGTGGCTCTGGTTCTGGCTGCGGTTGATCACCGCGACAGAACTCCAAACAAGACTGCTCCGATACAAAGTTATTGCGATTTCCGCGACAGCCGGTGAACTCGAACACGTGGCAGCCACCAGTGCGTTCATCAAAGAACCAACGTCGGGATATGTCTGTGCATCGTCCGCGCACTGGCGGCATCGAGCAGGTGGTCTGTGCATCCTGACACTCGTTCTGGCACTCCTCCTCGCTGCCATAGCTATTGTCGTTGCCACCGCAGCCCGTGTAGACAAACTCATCGCACAGACCCTCCTGGCTGTTGTAATACCAGCGAGTCTGATTGTCAGAGCAATCGCCGGGTGACGCGGGCTGGAAGCACTTTGCTGTATCCGTCTCCGGACGAGGCTCTTCGGGCTCAGTTTCGCCGCCAGTACGATAATCTATGTTCGGAACACAGCGGGCAGAGCAGTCCTGCTCAGAGTCGAAACGGTTGTCGTTGCCACCACAGCCGCCGTAGTAGAACTGCTGGCAGAGACCAGCAGTTGAGTTGTAGTTCCACTTAAGCACATACTGATCACAGTCGCCAGCAGAAGCGGGCTGATCACAAAGGTTACCGGCAGGTTGAGGCCTAGGCTGGGGCCTAGGTTGAGGTTCAGGCTGTCGCTGTGTCTGTGGCTGTGGCTGTGCACAACGCTGTTGACAGTCAGCCTCGGTCTCAAAGCGATTGCCATTGCCGCCACATCCGCCATAGTAGAACTGTCGGCAATTGCCGCTGGATCTATCGAAGTGCCACTTGAGCGAGTATTTGTCGCAATCGCCGACACTCTCCGGCTCACCGCAGATATCCACAGGGCTCGGTGGGGGAGTTGGCGGTTCTGGTTTCTTTTCACAGCGCGCAAGACAAGCCTCTTCGGTGGGGAAGCGGTTCTCGTTGCCGCCACAGCCGCCATAGTAGAACTGGCGGCAGGCCGCATCCTTGGTGTCATAATACCAGGAGGTCTCATAGTTGGCACACTCACCGACCTCAGCGGGTATCTCGCAAATATCCTTGGCTAAGATATTGGTCAAATGTTAATAGAACTGCCTTGCTCCGACCTTCGTGCGCACATTGAAAGCAGACGCAACAACATTGAAAGCTTACCAACTTGCCGGGGACAATGGCCCTCGCATGACTCCAATGTGGGGAAATTGTTCTTGTTGCCACCACAACCCGTGTAGTAGAAGGGTAGGCAGCGCTTCTCGGTTTCTGAGAAATGCCATCTGGCATGCTGGTCGCTGCAATCACCGGTTTGCTTAGGCAGTGAGCATTGGTCTGGTTATATGACGCGTGCGGGTAATGGGAGTTGAAGTTCAGGATGCAGGTGCACAGGTACAGGTACAGGTACAGGTGTAGGTGAATGTTTTGGATATAGCCGTAGCAAGTAACAAGCAATCATGCACATACAGTAAGTAAACCAAGCAATAGGAAAGGAAAGTGTGGGAAAACATACCGTTAACCAGGATATACATAGGATAAGTAATCAGCCTTAAAGCTAACCCAAAGCATTGCCATAACATTGCTCTCATAATAATCGCATACTCTATATACTCCACCATTACATTGACCCACAAATAATAAATCAGACTTCAAACCTTTAAGTACTCCCGGCTGGCGACAGCTATAACTACAGGCGTGCTCTGTGGGATAGTTGTTTTTGTTGCCCTTGCAGCCACCGTAGGTGAAAGGACGACAGATGTCCGTCTGGTTGTCGTAGTACCAACGCTCAAAGTTTCCGGCGCAAGGTCCGCTCTCCTGGGGCTGATCGCAGGGCGCTAAAGATGAAGGGATAGTTACAATAGGTTCAACTAATACACTTTCCCAGTCGCTACTTACGCACGGATTCGCTGATTGCACAGGTGCCCTGACACTCCTCCAGACTGTCGAAGCGATTGTTTGTGCCAAAGCAGCCGCCGTATTGGAATTCCTCACAGCGATTGCGATCTGCATCAAAGTACCATTTCTTTTTGTAGCCCTGGCAGGGACCGGAGCTCTTTGGCAACAAACAGACGTGTTGCCCTTTGTAGTCCTGACAGGTATCCTTGCAATCGGCCTCGGTCTCAAAGCGGTTATCGTTGCCATCACAGCCGCCATACCAGAACCGCGCGCACCCTCCGTACGATGTGTCGAAGTAATACTTAACGCTGAAGTTGCCACAGGTACCCGTTTCCTTAGGCAGTCCACAGGATTTCTGCACAGGCTGTTGGACATTCTCGCATCCACCGAATTTGTCGTCCTTCGCCTTGGTAACTCCGTCAGGACAACAGCCGTACTGGCTTTCCAGGCAGGTGCAACCCTCGTAGTTTGGTCCCTTGGCGGGCGTCTTGCCATCCTCGCAGCATTTGAACTCCGACTGGGTGCAATGGCAACCATGGTGATGCGGTCCCTTCGCAAACGTGATGCCATCGGCACAGCAACCAAACTGAGTGGTTTCACAGGGGCAGCCCTCGAACTTAGAGCCCTTGGCAATGGTGATTTTATCAGGACAGCATCCATATGGAGTGGTCTCGCAGGCACAGCCTTCTTGATCTCGTCCACGCGCAGCAGTCTTTTGGTCCGGACAACAGCCGTAGGGTGAGTACTTGCAGTCGCAGCCCTCAAAGTTGGGTCCTCGGGCGGCAAGGATATTGTCTGGACAGCAACCGTAGGCTGTGTTTAGACAGCAGCCCTCGTTAGATGGGCCATGAGCAGGCGTCTGCTGATCGGGACAACAGCCAAATGGCTCTCTGGTGCACGGTGAGCACCCTTGGCCGTTAGCGCCGGCAGCAGGTGAACGACCATCTGGACAGCAACCATGATCAGACTTATCACATCCTTCTGTGCTTTCTGGTTTAGGACACCCGGCAAAGTTTGCACCCTTTGCGGCTGTCTGGCCATCCGGGCAGCACCCAAATTGGCCAAAGCTACATGATTTCTCCAAAATTTCTGATTCTGGTGCCACTGTAGAGTCTCCCGAACCTTCAAATTCGGTGGTTGATTCGGGAATTGATTCTGTGGTTGTAGGCGGTACAGTCGTTGGCTCTGGACAGCCTTCGTTATCCTGGCCCTCGGCGGCCGTAAATTTGTCTGGGCAACATCCAAACAGGGTCTCTGCACACTGTGACTTCGGACAGCCCTTGTGGTCTTTACCCGCGGCAGGTGAAACTCCATCCAGACAGCAACCGTATTTGGTTTCGGCACATGTCTTGACAATAGGGCATCCCTCGTCAAACGGTCCCTTCGGTATAGATTTGCCATCCGGACAGCAGCCATACTTGGACTTACTGCAATCCAGTTTCTTCGGCTTACATTTGCGTGTTTTTTTATCTCTAATGGTGGTCTCCCATGTATGCGGAGTGGACGTTTCTCCATCGTCTTCAGAGGTGCTCCAGAAGTCGGTAGTACTACTGCCGCTGCCTTCTTCAGTAGATAATGAGCTATCAGTTGAGCCGCCTGTCGAACTATCTGTGGAGCTCTCCGAAGTGCTTTCCTCAGTAGGTCCACTCTCGGTTGTCTCACTCGTTCCACCGCTTTCTGTAGTCTCCGTAGATTCTGAAGAGCCAGTAACATCTGTCGAAGAAGCATCGGTAGAAAGACTCGAGTCAGTTGTTTCGGGTGATTCAGTAGAGCTTCCATCTGTAGAACTTGTTGAACTGGAGGCATCGGTAGAGCTAGAAGCATCGGTGGAACCGGAAACGTCAGTAGAACTAGACTCAGCGTCAACAGTACTGCCCTCGGTAGTAGATCCCTCACTGGACCCCTCACTTGAACTCTCTGTGGAGTCGGTACTTGATGTGACGGTAGAACCAGTAGACTCCGTTGATTCTGGAGATTCAGTAGATCCATCCGTAGAACTGACACCATCGGTGGTGCTACCCTCTGTTGTGGATCCTTCGCTAGACGTTGATGCAGAGCTAGAATCAACCGTGGATTCAGTAGCACCCTCAGTCGTGTCCTCCTTAGTGCTATCGGCAGAAACTGACGAGCTCTCATTTGTTGAGCTGTCAGTTGAAGAATCAGTGGTTGATGATGCATCAGTTGACGATTCAGTTGATTCAGTGGACAACTCAGAAGTACTCTCGGTGGATACAGTCGTGTCTTCTGAAGTAGATTCAGTCGACTCTGATGCATTAGTACTAGATGAATCCGTTGAAGACGATGCTCCTGTGCTAGCATCAGTTGTGGAAAGAGAGCTACCATCAGTGGAACCTTCCGTTGAGCTTGCAGCGTCATCGGTTGAGCTTGAAGCGTCAGTAGATTTGGTAGCAGAGGCTTCTGTACTTGCCTCAGAGCTGTCACTGGATGAGGCTTCAGATGTCATGTCGCTGCTGTCTGAAGTCTTATCAGATGTTTCGGTGGACAAGTCCGTCACTCCACTGGAGGTACTGTCCGTTGAGCTCGATGAGTCCGTTGAGTCGCTAGAAGTATTAGTAGGCTCCGTGGAACCATCTGAAGAAGAGTCACTGGATGATGACTCAGTCGCCGATTCGGTACTGTCAGAAGACTTGTCAGATGTGTCAGTAGAATCGCTAGAGCTTGAAGAGCCATCCGTTGAGCTGGAAATATCTGTAGAGGCCTCCGAAGTGGACTCAGATGTATCCACACTGGACGAAGTTTCCTCATCATCTCCACTACCTTCGGTGGAAATACCACTTTCTGATGTGCTTTCAGTCTCATCACCCGAACCCTCGACTGTTGTGCCGGTAGAGTCGGAGGCGCCCTCAGAAGTTGTGTCAGGACTGTCGCTCAGCATCAATTCTTCAGAAACGATTGTTGTTTCTGTTTGGGATTCCTTATCAAGGTCAATTCCATCGGAGATGCCCGTGTCATCAGGCAGACTATCAGTGACTAACTCCATATCGTCGTCGCAGTCTTCTTCATCATCTTCGATAGGCTTGTCAGTGCTGGTGAGTGGCAACACTTCGTCTTCGGAACAAGCTTCTGGATTACATTTCTCAGATATTGATTCAAGCTTCGATTCCTCACAGTTCGAAGCCTTAGTTCCATTCGATAAACATAATACTTCGCGAACACGTTCACCGCCACCACAAGCCTTACTACACTCGCCCCAAGGACCCGTAAACCATTCCCCAGGACATTCCTTCTCTTCGCCTTCACATTCCTGCTCGGATTCAGGTTTGGTGGCAGCATTGCACTTGGAGTTATCGGCAGCGGGCGTAACAGTCACACCGTCAAACTCTCCACAGATTACAATTCGGGATTGAACACCCTTTCCACACGGTGCCGAGCATTTGCTCCATTCTGATGCAAACCATTGTGTTTCGCACTTGGACGACTTACAGGGCCTGGACAGTGAGGGGGTTTCGGATGAACAGAACTCCTCCGAATACACCTTACCGCTCTTTGACCCGCATATGGCAGTGCGACTCTCCATGCTTTGGCCACACGCATTGCACTGCCGGACGATCGGGGTTAAGCTTAAAATTGAGGTATGTACGTCAAGAAGGGTCAATACTTACACCACTCCACTGTGAAATGATCCAGTCCACGCCCTCGCAGGGTGCCAGGAGACATTGTTTTTCCACCTCTGGCTTATCCTCCACACAGTCATCATCGGGCAAAACTCGTATCCGTCCATTTTCCTTAATAAAGCACGTTACCTTTCGTGTTTGCTTGCCCTCACCACAGAGCTTGTCGCAAGGCGTCCAGGGACCCAAGTGATACTTGGGACAGTTCTTAACATCGCGATTGCACTCCTGCTTGGTGGCCGGCTTATTACCAACCTCCTTTAGACATACGGCATCGTCTTCAACCGTGTGTTCCCTGAAAGAGGAAAACATCTTAGGCTGAACTCTATATCAAAGACTAAATCCCGCTTACCCGCTGGGGGAGATGCGTTCACAGGTGACAGTTCTATTTTGAAAGCCATCAGAACCACATCCCTTTGAACATTTTGTCCACTCGCCCTCCACCCAATGTGGTGCACAGGGATCCGTGCCACAGGCTTGATTTTCATCCGGCTTCGTCTGCGGATCGCAGAGACCCTCATCAACCTCTTGCAGATTGATGCGGTTGTTGCATGTCACCTGACGCGACTGACTGCCGCCACCGCAGGATGCGCTGCAAGGTCCGAATTCACGATGCGTCCAGGTGTGCACATCAGGCTGGCTATGGCTCAGCGACTCTGGAATGCTGTATTCATAGTCAATGCTCACATTCTTGTCCTGGACCAGCATAACAATGTAGATGCTCTCGGATATAGGACCGCTGGAGGTCAGCTGATCTGGTGCTGCGAAACCCATGGGCTTGCGTTGATAGTTCCACCAGGCATCCGCATAAAACATAGCTCGTGGGAAATCAATGCGCCAATTTCCGTTCAAGTAATAGTTGCCCGCCTGGTTGCGACAGGCCAGATAGTTGTTCGAGGGAGATGACTCTTGTATACGAATGTTTGTGGCGCCCTGAGGCACGAGCAGCAGATCGTTGTAGCCAGCAGATAGATCACTCGAGGTGTAGGTGTTCTGTATAGTCTTGCAGGTGCTACCATCGCCACCGCACTTGCGGCACTTGTCTTCCTTGGCTTCGCTGCCCAGCATCATGTCACAGCCCACGGGCATGCACTGTCCATTCACACACACGTCCAGATCCTTATCGTTGCAGCGCGTACCATCGACCACCTTCTCCTTCTGCCGATAGTAGAAACGCTCGCCCTTGGGCATGCAGTTCAGCTCGCAGGGATTGGGGGCATTCGTGTATGGCACCCATTCGTACAGCACGCCGTCGAACTTTTGGTCATCGAAGCGAGAGCATTGCAACGACCTAAAGTCGGCCTCCTCTTCCGGGCAATCCTGTGTGTTACACGAGTAGTAACGCCGGCTGCCGCCAGTGCAAAGTGCCTCGCCATTCGAGCTGCAATTAGAGTAAGCAGCCTAGTTTCATTTGGAAATACTTAAGGGCTACCATTGACTTACTCAAGGTTCAGACACTCGCGTGTCTGATAGGAGACGCCGCCTCCACAGGTGCGCGAACAATCCGAAGGCGAACTCCAGTCTGTCCATTCATTGGGATCGTTACCCTCGCCGCCGGGCGTCACAGAGCTGGCGGGCAAATACAAATTTGCACCATATTGTCTTTTTTGTCGTTGTCCAGGCTGTAATGTGGAGATATAGGAGAACGTCATGATCGGCAGTGGATGATGTCATCAAGGATATACTTACAAATCTGCTGTGCGAGTTGTGGATGCCGTTGAGTATAATGAATGCTACCAAGGCAGTTGAGCTGCAAGTGAAAACAGTTAAATGCAGTTTAATTAAATGCAACTCAAACAAAGGCTTCCTCAGCTCGCAATGTACACGAGCGCCATTCATTAAAACCGTGAGGCACAACGTCACGTGTTGACTTGTTGCAAATGTTTGCCGACTTGGGCATGGCCATGAACATGGCTATATAACTACGTTGATATGTACGAGTATGTGTATGTGTATACAACAGGCGAGAAACTGGTGTGATGTCGGATGTGGTTGCGGGTGCAGTGCGGGGGCAGTGCCAGTCACTTGTCAACGACTTCGAAACTTTCTCAAAGGCCAGTTGACTTAGTCCAACAAGAGGTGGGCAACATTAACTTTGATAGGGCTTCACAACAACAACAACAACAACAACACCATTTGATCACCATCATGAACTTGTTTATGCTCGCTGGTTAAAGCAAACAAACATTGAACTTGTTATTGCAACGTATAATGTGGCATTCCGAAAGAGAGGGGGATCGGGAGCGAGTTGGTCAAGAAAAATTTGCAATTTCTTTGGTAACAATTTTTTATTATGCGCCGCGCTGGCCATAAATATGCAATGCCACATAAACAAGACATAATTTAGCAGCGCTTCCTGCCGATTTGCCAAAAAGAAACGAACAAGCGAAATAATAAGTACCAAGCAGCCAAGGAATATATGATTATGCCGCAGACAAGGCGACGCCGCGGCCACAGAGTCATAGCCATAGTCATAGACAAAGCTATAGCTAAGGACAGCGCCATAGTCTTAGCACGGGACGGCGGCAAGGACGAGAACGACTTGCGTGAATATGTCAAAAGCGTTCAATGTTGCAAGCAGCAACTGTCGGTGTCTTGGCCCCAGCCCCGGTTACGGCATCTCGCACTAACAAGGATGTTGGTGGCTTGCCAATTTAATTTTTAACGCTGCGCTGCAAGGGGCATCCTCGTTTTGTTACACTTGGACGCCTTCGAGTGACGCCGACTGCGACTCCAACTCTGATTTCAATGCAGCGTCAGGCCACAGCAGGCGTGCTGCTCATGACAGGGCCAGGACAGGCCACGATGACTTGGTGGTGGAACGGCACGCCAAGTGTGGCCATAATTTTTGTATGCTTCTGTGTTGGCATTTTAATGCAATTTGAGCGCATTTCCCTTTTGAAACCAATGCCAGGACACCTATTGCTTTGGCAAGTGCTGCATGACACCGACACTGGCCGACCCCTGCCCTGGCATGACTAGGACACACATTTCACAGTCCATTGAGCCAGGGGTGGCGTCGCCCAGACGCCTCCTGCGGCATTGCGTCATGCAAACAGGATACGCGCCAGCGTCGCCAAAGACGCGCTATTAATTGGCCAGTTCAACGAAATATGCTGATCCAGCCGAACCTTCATGGCCGGAATGTGTCCTGCTGATTACGCATAAAATGCTGCCGAGTATTTACTTGTAATTGTTTTTGTTGTTGTTGTTGTTGTTGTTATTGTTGTTATTTATCCTGCCACATGTGGTGGATAGCACGTGACACAAATATAAACAGTAGGCGCAATCGACAAATAAGTTACACATGTGTTCTATATAAACTGCTGCTATCCAGGTCCAGGTCCAGATCCACAACTGAGGGAGGCAACCACACAAACCAATGTCTGCGCCACATGAATGTCAAATAAACAGCGGAAGTACATAGTCCAGAATAAGCTTTCCAAAAACAACATGCCACCACCGTGTTTATCTGTCGCCCGACCTGATCTGGTCTAGTTTAGGCTCTAAAACTGAAACGAAATCTGTGCAGGCTTTCTACGCTAATGGCCAAGATCAAAGTAGCAGCTGCCTTTGGAAGTCACTCTCCCTGTGTGTTTGGTGTCACTTAAAAGTACACACAATAGTGGGCCATTGTTCATTGTGTGCCCAATGTGTGCTTGTCTATACGTCCTAGTTGCACAATGGAAGATTAACGCCTTAATGGGCTACTAAAGATGTGGGTAGGAAAAGACTACTTCCGACTACAACTTTCTGTACCCCAAGAAAGGCCTGATAAACCAGCTAAATAAGTAAGCACTTTCTTAAAATGAATCAGGCATAATACTTGATCCCTTGGTAACTTATATTGAAAGCAAAACAAAATACTATTCAGCCTGATACTTTATATGTGTGTGTTGGCACATTAAACAATTGAAGCCATTGTCAAGCTCTCTCACTTTCAGCAAGAAAACATGGTGTAAATCTGGGTCGTGCCCTTTCTTAGGCACACAATCAAGAGGGGGGCTCTATTCGGAAGCTAGCTCAACGATGTTTGTTTAAATGCACTTCGCATCACTTCACAACCCACAGATAAAGTTTTGCCAAGGCAACAAGTGCATTTACATGGGTACAAAATGTTGCATCACTCGTCATAAATACAGCATTTCCTCGGCTAATTAGCAGCACAAGCAGTAGCAGCAAGAATGCCACTTACAACACAAGTGCGTGGTGCACTTACCAAAATAGCTCAAGAACAGAAACCAAATATGTATGTGGATTTAATTTGTTGATAAACAACAGGCAAAATTAACCACCAAAAAGAAGACTCACTGCATACTCGCGTGTAGCAAGTTGGAGGGAGCAAATCTAAACAGAAATGGGCAGCAACTAAAATAAATTGTAAGCAGAAGATTTCACACACCTGAAGATCGAAGCAAGTGAGTTTTTGATTTGTTTACATGACTCATTGGCGAGGTCGAGGAAAAAACAAAAACTAAAATAACTAGAAGAAAACAAAAAAAAAACAAGAACACCCCCACTTAAAGCTCTTAATGCTGTTTCTCATGCCACTTTAACCCACACCCAGCGCAGTTTGAGGCGGTGGGGCAACCGAGTGTCTCTATAACTACAAGTTGAAAGCCAATCGAAATGTGCGGCATGCAACATTTGTGCGTCCCATGCAGATGCCACAGCTACTTCCAGCTTCAATTCCCATTGCAATCGTACTCCCGGAGCCTTTGATGAAGATGGAATGCCGATGCCCCTCTCGCACCCCCTGAAGACCCAATAACCAGCTGCAATCATTTGACTTTTGCTCTGCCCCTTCCCCAGCCAGCTGGCATTGTCTTTTTATGTTGATTGTAAAAAAATGTGGGCATAGCTTTGCTGCAACTGCAACTGATTTAATTGCAGCAAATGGAAGAGGCAGCTTAATGCGAAATTCTCAACTCAGCGTCAAAAGGCCAGGCCATATTACAAAATATGGCCATTGAAATGAAGTTATTTGTACTCGTATTGCTGGTGGGAAATATAGTTCATTATCTACTAAATTATCACCTCCTCCTCAAAGAGGATCCTTGTTGAGAAAACTAACACTTATTTTTGTTGTTACTAAGTATGCTTAACCTCATTAGATTTCAAGGTAAGTTTGTTTTCGTTGGCCTCAAAGCAACATT
Source organism: Hirtodrosophila duncani (assembly GCA_037043425.1). NCBI lineage: Eukaryota > Metazoa > Arthropoda > Insecta > Diptera > Drosophilidae > Hirtodrosophila > Hirtodrosophila duncani. The sequence continues at coordinate 1,276,486 of JBAMBM010000820.1, read as the reverse complement.
CAGCCAGCAATTATACTGTGCCGAGCTGCCTCATTAGTGGAAAGGATTTATATTTGTATTCAAATGATATACACTCACCTAAAGGCAACCTCAAACAAGCTTACAAATATGTGCATGCGTGCAAATACAATTATATAGTCACACAATTAACGCAACACAAATATGCATATGTACACTTGACAAAAAGGAATGCATCTTATAACAACATTGAGAAAAAGCTATTGAAGATACTTATAATTACTTATGTGTCAACGTTTTTCAGTTCATTATCCGTCGCTGACTTTCAGATGATTCTTATATTTCTTCGATTGTCTCTTTTCAATGAAGCTCAGTTTCTCTAAGTGTTTAAACATATGTGGAGCCTAATGCAAAACGCCTAATTGTGGCTGCACTGAGGTCCAGGTAAATGCTGCTTGCTGCATCGGCTAGAGCTAGATGACGCTGATGATGATGTCTCCGGTAGGGCGAAGCCGAAGCAATGGCATTCCTTGCAACGGAAGTAAATGTTTACATTGTTTAAATTTTAATTGCATTTGCATAAAGCGAAGCACAATTCTCCAATTCCGTCTGTTTGGTTTTGGCTTGGCCACTTTGTCTGGCAGCCAAACAGTTACATACCATGGACATACTCATACCATTATCAATTTCAAAATTAATTAAACTTAATTGAGTAGTGAAAATAATAAACATACGCACTGTTGCCATATGCCTGCCAGTGTTTACACGAGCCTGAGCCTCAGATGAGCCAACTAGCTAGAAATATTCCTTGCAACACTGTCGTTGATTCCTTGGGTTATGCAATCTGGCTGCTTTGACTCTCTATGTGTGTGTGTGTGTGTGTGTATGTTTGTGTGTCTTCTACAAAGTTGCAGCTTTTGAGGCTAAAAGCCACTTGAACGAACGACAACAATGACAACAACAATGTTTGCATAAATGCCTAATGAAATATTTGTCACGCGTTTGGACAAACGAGCAAGGCAAATGAGCATTCACACAGTGGAAGCGCAGTCAAAGACAGGGCTGGAGCCAGCAGCATTTGCTGCATTTCACTTTACTGCTGGCGGCAGCAACTCACTGACCCATAAATTTCACTTATTGGCAGCAGCTGGCACACAGCGACCAAAATATTTGACTTGTAAACACATTTTTATTGCAATGCTGGAGCGGCCACTTGAAGAGTCGCAAAAATGCCACACTCGACGCAACTAATTAGAAGGCATTATACTGCCCGTCGTCGCCGTCCCCACTCTAGGCAACCTCATTGACAAACAAACATTGGTAAATTTTCTATTTGTCAAACTCATTTGGTTGGAAATTTGCAACATGCGGTGCTGCGCGTTTGTAGGCATGGTATGAGCTCAAATATTGTATCTTTTATACGCCTGAACTTTGCACCAAGCACTTGAGAACACCGGCTGGCATCGTTTAATAAGTACATATTTGTATAAACACTTTTTGCGTCAGCGATTAATGATAAAAATAGTTTCACAGGATGCTGCTCACTTAGCTGGTTTATGTCAGCACATAATTACCAACAATAATAAAAACGAAAACCACAAGTAAATTTTGACTAAAGCATTTTTATTTGTTGGAAAAATGTTGGATAAATTATAGTTTTTTGTAGGCATGCACCACAGTTCATCATTAAGGTAAACAAATAACACAAATTTACAAACAATTGACAGGTAAGTCTGGAATTTATTGATCTTTCTCTATCACTTAGAGCTTTGAGGCTGTTTGCATAAATCCTTGACTTGAATAAGCCCAAAGGATAAATCGGATATGGTAAATCGTGAAACGGCAAACTATACTTTCATTCCTTCATTTGAATTTGGGCCTCTCTACAAATTCTATGGGTTGGTTTTACTATGGCAGCATAACTATTGCCGTAGTTAGAAAACAACTAAGATAATTGATTCACATAAACTTATCAGTAGATTAGCATGCAGAGTCCTGACAATAATAGCACTTCCTATACAAAAAAGAGCACCAAACAGTGGCACATTGCAGTTACAATCAACATTAGATATGCCTCTGTTTCTGAGCGTTTGATTCGTTCACTATTTTCGGAACATAGTTTTCATGAAGTCATAGGAAAAACTGATGAGCACATCAATCTGTTTTCCTCCAACCTTGCGGTACAACAGCACATAAATCTAATAATTTCCCCGTACACTGTGTGGATGTCTATTTTGGAAGCGATTTCTGTGCTCTTCATTATTAAATGTTTATACAAAATGTTAAAACAAAAAAAATGAAGAAATTAAAATTCAAAATAAACAAAAGTGTTACGATGCCTGTTGACTCCACAAGTATTTCAATTATTTATAATAGCTTTCAAATAAGCGAAGATTTTAACGTGTTTCCAACCAACTGACGGCCAAAATGTAGAACAGACATTGATTTATAGCGCAATTACGAATTTTGTGTAGTTATTTTTATGCGCTGACTGACAGCAAGCAAGCTCCTCTTGCGAATTCTTATATACTTATGTACTTATTGGCTTCTTGTTGCTGCTCAATGAGTGCAAAGTTTGTGTATTGAATCATTTACGAAGGTGCGTGTGTGTGTGTGTGTTAGTACAAGAAACGGAAGCTGAGTTGCACATGCATCTGCATCTAAGTTCTTCTCCTTATTCCAATTTTCATGCCAATTTCGGCTTCATTTTATTCTTGTGCTGTCATCGAAACGCTCGTCACGTCTGGAACAACAGCAGAAACACCAGAGGCGGCAGCAGCGAGCAGAAGCAGATCTTCACATCAAAACATTTATCATGGTACTCTTCTACTCTTTCAAAGGGTATTCAGATATTTTGTGGCGATACACTTAAAATATGAAGGAACCAATTGGCACTGCAAAGACGATTTTCAAACCGATTTCCTTCATATATTGCTAACAGCGAATGTACTCATTTATGTATGAAATTTGCATTTGGAATAGAAATTCTGTAAATTATATGTGTGGGAATTCTAGAATGATCTTGTTGGAACATCGATTTTAGCTAGCGCTCTCTGCAGTAAGGCCAAAAGTAACAGATTATGTTACCAGAGCTAACCTAAGCATCTACAAGCCCCAAAATATATATATTTGGAACGGACTTGAATGGACATCGATAGTTGTTATAAAGGCGGAATATTAAAGACTCATAGCATGCAGGAATATACTTGGGCAGGTCACCAGGACAATAGTTTCTTTCACCTTTTACCACTTCTTGAAGCATGGTGTGACATTCTGTTTCAGAATTTTAGGTATACACAAGAAAGGAAGGTTAGATCCGGATTGCCAAAGCCATTCACATTGTAAATATATAAGAACTGAAATTTAACTTGACTTTCTTGTACTTATTCGTTCATAGCTTTACGTAGCAACTAAGAGACGCGATATTAAGAGATCTTTCGGCATGAAGAATGAGCAGCGTGTTTTGACATTTACTTCTTTACTTCTCACACAAGAGGGTTTTCTCGGCCCTGTGAGAACAATATGCTTACAATTTCGTTTTCAATTATATTCAAAATATATTTCTTCAAAATATATTAATCAGTTTGAAATAAATTGCTTTTTTCATGGACAGCTTTTTTACTTTTCTGAAAAAATTCATTTCTATAAAAACTAAATCCAATCTGATCTGGATGAGCATCTAATATAATGTGCTCTGTAGCTCTCAAAACTTCAGAGATCTCGGACACAGACAGACGGGCGGACATAGCTATATCGAATCCAGTCTTCTTGCTGATTAAGGATTTATATACTTTATATGGTGGGAAATACTTTCTTATCTGCTTTGTAAACTTCCTGACAAAATTAATATGCATTCACATTTGTTGTGAATGGCACAAAAATAAATTATTTCTTGAGAATTATAGCAAAATATTTTAATAAGAAATAATATTGTAATTTTAAAACAGATTTAAAAGAAATTGGGAAACTTTCTGCAAGAGTATATGAAAATCGCTTCGCATAAGATATGTGTATAAATTTTGTTTTGTTTGACTTTTTTGCTTGGTCGCATCGCTGGCGGTGAATATTTCACTTGTTGCTGCCTCTTCTTCTCCTGCTTCTCCTGCTGCTTCTGTTGCTGCCGACACAAGTACAACGTTTTGGGCACATTTTACTGCTGCTGCTGATGCTGCTGCTGCTGCTGCTGCTGCATGCAACGCATGGTGCGGCCCGCTGTTATTGCTGATGTTGGTGCTCCCCCATCCCTCTGCTTCTTTAGTTTGTGCAAATTTTTGGATATTTCTGAAGTTAGGGATACATTTTTTTTTGTTCTTTGGTTTTTATGCGGCTTGTTCTGCCTCTGCAATTTTGCGACGGCATATTTTGGTTTGTGTGCATGTTTTTTGTGTGTTTGTGTGTTTTGGGGCATCCTTTTTATCTTCCGCGTTGCAGCGAGCAACGACCCCAAGTCGGGAGACTTGTCTGTCGATTTAATTATGTATATATATATTATATTTATATATATGTGTGTGTGTGTGCTGCATTTGGGCCAAACATTAACATATTTGCTTGCGGCTGACATTGCTGGCATTTGATTTAGCGCTGGACTATAGAATAATTAAACACTGAGACGGCAACGGCGGACGACGGCTATGGCGATGGCGATGGCGTTGCCGGCAGCCTTTGTTAATTAAGCATAAAACATAAAGTCATGGGAACGCAGCTTTGCACATACCATATCCCGATACTGATCTCCGGCAGCTCATAACCATTAACTCTCTAAGGGGGGCTGGAGCTGGAGTCGTAGTCGAGACCAAAGCATATGTTGCAAATGCAGCGTATCTCATTGCCGCCATGAACTTGGGAGGTATCTGCTGGCATGGCCATCGCAGGATTGCTAGAAACGAGGGGGCAACTACAACTACAAAGCAGGCTCTTTATCTTAATATTCGCTGGACTGCTGTTAATTTGCTGCCCATTTGCCGCATCATTCGATATTCTCATGAATTTCATTCTGCAACATGCACACTTCACATCGAATTTCATCCGAGCTTCCGGCGTATTTTTAGCACCCAGCAAGGGAGCAATAGCAACAGAACAGAAGTAGCATCACCCACCTCATTAGATCAGCATTTGGCCAACAGATTTATTTACTGAAATTCATACTTAATTATGCAATCGGAGTGTTTTCTGTTTGTGTTTGCCTCGTGCTTGCAATATTCAAATTGGGCAAGAGGCAGCGGCAGCGGTAGCGGGTTGTGGTTGCGGAAGCTGTACCAGTGGCTCTTTTGGGGCAAGTTGGCCTGCCGCGCGTGTATCATTTTCAAGCATAAATTTTCCGAAATTCCTTGTTTATAGTTAAACGCACACAACCACTCAATAAACAATTTCAACAATGTATTAGTTGTAGTTGTTATTGTTGCTGGTCGAAATATAGTGCTTTTCCTGAGAAATTATAGTTGAAACATAGCAAACACTGGATAAAACATACATATGCACATAGGTAAGACTTTATATTTGGCAAAATGTTTAAACATCAAAAAATTTAGTTGTACGTATCTATAGAGAATCTTGGAATGAATCACGAATGAGTCAGTCAGTATGACGATCTGAATTAATATTCCTATGTGTGTTTATGGTTTTTAAGGCAAGCTTGACAGACTTCTTAAAAGTATCTCAATGCCAGATCAACTAATTTTATAATATAATAACACCACATCTATCAGAACATCATTTATGACCATTGTGTATACTCCCCGCTTACGCTAAGAAACTACAAGACTGCTCACCTAGATTTTCTTCATCGACTTACCAAACCATATTTGTTCTAGTCCTATTGGCTTTTTGAAAACTGTGATCTACGGCATACCGTCGGCACCCAGAGTGAGAGTGTTAAGTTCAAAGACGTTACGAGTCACAAATTTTCGCTTAACTTTATGTAATGAGTCTTCTGGCCACTTAATGGCCCACAAACAGATACAGATACAGATACGAAGCAAGTTAAAATGTTTACTTTGTGCCATTAAACTACAGACTACAGATGCCATTGTACGAATGTACACAACTGGCTGTATGTTGACCCGGTCCGGGTGATCGTAATGGTGACAAGGCCTAGGGCCAAGCGGTTGGTTGGGTCCAGGCCAGTTTGTTCCAACCAATCACCTACAGCTGGCAATAGGCAAATGGATATTGTTCTCAAATAGGAAGTGAAAAATCACCTTTACACTGTCTCTCGCACTTTTTGTCTTTAATCTTTCCTAAATTCAATATTTGCGTCTATATGCAATGCGATTTTCTACACAGTTGTTGCTCATGTTTATGATTTTTTCTTAAAAACTACAAAGAATGAAAAGGAAATATGGGAAAATTTAATTCCCGCGAATTTTGATTTAATCAACGTGTCGTTCTCATCGTCGTCGAGTTTGCCTTCGCCAAAGCCATTTCTCTAAGGCGGGAGACGAGGCATGTGTTGGCCACATTTCGGCGTTGAAGTTCCACAGAACAAAGCAAAAGAATATCAGCGGCCTCTGGTTGACAACGCAACAGCATTTTCGTTTTCAAGTGGCAGCACGCAAAAAAATTTTCGCGAAAAACTTTAAAAACTTGACGAATGGATGCGCTAACTGCCAGTTGGATGGAACAAGTTTTTGGGCTTTTATGTGGCGGCGGCGGTGTCGGTGTCCGCGTCGTTGCCGGCAACTTTATGACTTTGGCCAAAAATAAAACGCACGCAATGCTGCGGTCAACTAGCAACGCTTCAGATCCAGATACAGATTATACGAAAGATATGTCCAGCGTGTGCGTGTGAGCAATTGCCTCAGCTGCCACATCGAAATCTTTCAGCTACGTCAGCAACGGCATTCAGGAACAGGCAGAGTTGCCGTCAACTTTGAACTGCTATGGCTTTGGCCCCAGCACCAGCTTTCAGATGCGATTCAGTGGTGGTGGCACGGATTTCTGTCCGTCTATCTGCCTGTCTGCCGATGCATGTTTCACTTCACTTCAAAGTTGCTCTGTGGAACGCTTTTGGCTCATGCACGAGCATGAGCATGAGCACTTCAAAGCACACGCACTTCACCTACGCTGGACACACAATCACCATTTCGAGGTAACTCTTTGGCATAAATATTTACATTTCAATACGATACGAAAATTTGATTTGGTTTTCTTTCGCACACAAATTTCGAAAACCAACAAAAGGCATTGAGAAAACAAAATACCTGTCGGCACAGGTGAGCCAATCTATATAGATGTGGATTAAGTTTTAACTTGTGGTGGGCAGTGGTGGGCCGAGCACAGCGGGGGTTCACATTGTGAAGTAATTTCTTAGCCGGAAATCTGGACTAAATATTCAATTGTAGTCCAACAAGAACTTTAATAGACACGCCCAAAATATCATGACGTAGCAATCAAGCCAATTAAGGAGCTGCTTAAGCAAGGAAGAAAGGAATTTTCGACTAAGCGAAGCAGACATGCAAGTTGATTGAAGTCAATCATGATGGAATCAAAACTTTATAGAAATTTTTAATCGGTGAACTTAAAGAGGATATCTAATGACTCAATGCGACCTATTTAGAGATTAAGGGGCGAAAAGCTTATGAAGAGCAGATGGAGTCAATTTGATTTCAATTTGAATCGGTCTATCAATATATTATATATACTTTATAGGACAAACATAGGTACAAATTTGCAATATCCTTTGAGGAAATGCGAGAAAATCGAAGAAATAGAAAAACTCCTAATGGAATTGTAACACTTGCCAGGGACATATACGTATGCTTGCCCATGTGTATCCTTTTTATTGTCACTAAAATTAAGGGCAATCAGGGCAAGAATAAATAAAACTTTAGATAAAAGATAAACGAGTATGCAAGGGGACTGAAAAGATTTTGAAAATGTTTTGAAAAATGTTGCAATTTTCATTAACAAACTTCAATTAAGTTGGCAATGTAATTTGGAATGCAAACAGAATGCTGGCCAGGATAATGGCAGTCGCACAGTGTGTCAATAAACGGAGCGCCTGTTGCACAGCCAGCACGTACCCAGGACGAGGATATCCATTCACACACACACACAGACACACTGACAAACACACATAATGGCAAGGAAACCAACCCGCGCGCACATGTGCTTGTGTGGGCAGGAGAACTGGCAGGGACAGGGACAGGGACAGGCGCAGGATGTCAGGCAGCATGGCAGAGGCAAGGGCAGAGGCAGAGGCAGCGGCAGCGGCAGCCAGTGAGGAGCCCATGTCAAGTGTTTGCCCATGTAGTTCAAATGAAATTAAAATTCCCATTGACACAGTAATTTGCGGGCAACACAAAAGGAATCAATTTCACTGCTCCTCACACTGCCGCCTGCTGCCTGATGCTGACAATTGTATCTAGTGTATCTATGAGATATGTGCATGTTTGCCGCTCTGGTGTTTGTGTTTATCTTATGCTTGATGTTGAATGCTTACCACAACCGCCTCGATAAATCCATTTTGGCCGCTGATAATAATCGACGGCGTTCCGGTTCGCTCCGCGCTGCCACTTGATGTATTTCTCGCGCAAACAAATTGACAACTTCTTGCGTTGGTTTTAATTTGGATTGGATCTATGTATTGTTGTGGATGGTTAACACTTGAGCTTGAAGAGTTTGTCACTTGAGTTTTAATTATTTTGCACACTTATCACATGGAAATTTGCTTGCACTTTGCGCTTGCGCATGGCAGTAAGGACACGGGCAGGCTATTGTAAGCAAGCTGGGGCTGGGGTGGCCGCACTTTCACGTCCTGTTCGTCGCACTCGTAGAACACGTTCTCGATCTTTTAACTCGATCAGACACACCCGCAGGGTTAGAGCGCACGCCAGCAACTGATCGAGCTACAGCACATACGATCGCTCTAATTCGTGGCAGCAACAGCAGCAGCAGCAGCAGCAGAATGGCATCGAAGTCGACTTCGTCGCCCGAAGACGTCGCTATTGAATTCTGTTTGCTTCTGTTGTTGCTTCTTCGGACTGGGCCTGGAGCGATAGCGATGCGCTTCCGTTGCCTTTGCCTCTAATCAGCCCCAAGCTGGATAAAAGGTTTGGGCAATGTTACTAAGTATGTGGGCTTTTCAAAGCAACATACATGTATATATATATATGTAATCGAGTGTGAATTTCTATAATATCGACATGAAACAATACGTGATCAAATGCTCTCCAGGGATTTGATCATTAACGATGGTTCCTTTTGCATTGAAGCTTAGCCAACCGGCTTGTCGTGGCCCCCACAAGAGACTGACTCTGACTCAGACTGCAGTGGCAGTGCTTTAGCCACCAACTGGTTTGGGTTTGCCACACCACGCCTGCACCCTCTCTTGCTCCGACGATCTTTAAGCGTTGCACGTGTACTTGTGTTGCTGTTGGTGGTGGTGTCAAAAGTAACCGCCAGGCACAGCCAGAGGCACGCACAGCCTGTGATTTACTGTCTCGGCACTCTCATGTTGGACTTGTCAAGTCAAGATCACTTGACGCCCGCTCCTAATAAGGGACGCTGATGAACACATGTCGACAGCATTTCAAGGGAATGGGCATCCTTCATCGCTGCTACTGCTGCCCAATCCTTGTCATAATTTTAATGCACAGCAGACTTACTTAATTGCAGCAGAACACAACACATGTGCAATGTGTTTTTACTTTGATTTTCCTTTTATGTTTTTGTGAACCATCCAGAACGGCGGACAAATATAGATATCCAGTGCATATGCAGCTGATGATCATGATAGATGCAGGGATCGCATTGCTGTCTGTGTCTGGCAAGTTCATTCATTAACAATATACATGTATACATGTGCGACATTGTCCCCACAGATCGAATCTCCCACATAGGATCGGTTACATTTTATTTCATGAATTTTCATTCATAAATATTCTCACATCCAGAAAAGTCTAGTTCAGTGAGTCAGACTTCTACTTCCGCATTCCAATTTGGGCTTTGAACAATACAATATATATCCGCCGGCTTCTTGAGATTTCATATAACTGCCGTTTTTAAGTATGCCGAATTCTAGTTTCCTCAAATTCTGGGATAAGCTTTGACGCAGTGCACAGTGGGCTCAGAGTAAGCAAAGTATAAACGAATTTATTTAATTGTATTTATACTCGTTCTCTAGTAGAGTAAACGAGCATATTGTCTTCGTTCTAATGTATGTAACAGGCAGTAGGAAGCGTCTAAGACTCCATAAAGTGTATATATTCTTGATAAACTTCAACAGCCGAGCATCTGGTATCAAATATTTATTATTTCATCGAAATTGAACCATCTTTGGAATATATATATATATGGATTGTGAAAGCAAACATGACACAGATCAGATCATTCAGATTTCACATTCTATAATGCAGGACTTCACTCCCATTGATGACTTTGAAAAATCATATCAACTGTATGAAAATCATTTGGTATTAGCCAAGTGCAAGGTGTGATAGCGAAACCTAAGCCAGCCTTATTCTACTGCTTAATAAATCCAACCTTACAGTGTGAAGATGTGAAGACGGCCCTTACAGTATTAGACAGTACAGTATTCCTGTATTAAATAAGTTCTGAAAAACGGTTATCTTGCAGACTGACCGTTTTAGTATTTCAAGTTCTCCAGTCAAGGTTTCACACATTTTCCAATGTTCTTTTTCGTTTTAGTTGATATTTTTGGAAATTTAGTATGTGACCAAGCCAACAATATCTTATGGTTTTCTGAATTGTTAAACGGCCCTTAAACTAAGTAAACCTACAGCCCTGCCCTTCTAAAACTCCTTTCTTTATATAGATACATATATAACTGTCATAAAACCGATCTTTATGCCACCCATAAAATATTGTGATAGTTTGCTTGAAGTTTGCAACACACAGAAGGAAACATTTTTTACCCCATAAAGAATATATATTATATATATGTTTGATCAGCATGATCAGCATATATATGTTTGATTCGATATAGCTATGTCCGTCTGTGTTTTAACCCCGAGTTCTCAGAAGTCTTAACAGATACAGAGCTGGAATTTTCACCAGATACTCCTTATATTAGCACCCTACTTAAATTCGAGATTCATCTAGATCGGACAACAATATCATATAGCTCCCATATATCCGATTGTTCCAGAATAAACACTTAGGAGCATCACTTTTCTGTTTCTCATCCAAATGAAACCCAGTTTGGTTTGTATCCATTTGAGGTGGCCCCACGTCTGCTTATCAGATCTGATCAGGATCGGACGCCCGCCAACCAGATTTGAAATCGATTTTCAGATTTTCAAATCGGTTAAATATTTACAATGGTAATGGTATATAAGCTTCGACTTCCCGAAGCCAGCGTTCCTTTCTTGATTTTTTAGCATGAAAACTGAATGGCATAAAAACTTCTTAAATTTCTTTCGAATATTGAAGCATTTGTGCCAATGTCTTCCTCCGGCTTGGAAATATGTAAGCACTATATAAGAATAGGCGATTCTATTCCAAATTCTAAAATTTATGTTGCTTATCAACGGAGCTACTAGGGAAAGTCGTATTCGCATTTAAATGTTAGCTAATATTCCGCAGCGCAAAAAAGAGAAACTTGCAGTAATTCAAGGCGAATAATATGTAGTGCGATGATATGGAACTACTTAGTTGATAATTATGGCATATATACATATTTATATAGTTAATGGATGAACGTACTTATGCATATGTACATATTGTGTATTAAATAAATAAAAAGCATTCATTCATGCGCCTGTTCTTGAATGTAGGACTAAGCGCTAATTGGCTGTCCTCAACGGAAATCGTTTATCAGAAAAGCAAGAAACGGGCGCTATGGTCTATGGCCGCTGGCGCTGGTGTTGGTTGTCTCTCACTTGGTTTGGGTGAACTCCAATTAGCATTGCTTTGACCCATTTAGGCAGCTTCCGTCATTGTCATAACACACAGACACAGCCACAGCCAGGGGCTGCCAGAAGCGGCGGCTTATCAGCGGCCAAGTTCCGCTGCTGCTGTCGATGCTGATGCCGATGCCGACCGTTGCGACGTTATCCTAAACGCTGGGCATGTGGGTGAAGGGTGGCTCAGTAGGCATGGCACTGCGACCAACAGGAAGTCGGATAGTGGAATTTGTTTTATATAAACGATATATTATAGAGAAACTATAGATATATGTGTATGCAAGTACATAGTTTAGTTTGGTGGCGATAACAAGGCAGAGGCAACAATGAAAATTTGAAAAAGCAGCTTTCTATTGCGGTGGATGTGGATGCACTAGAAACCTGGATCCCAATCCGTTTGCTGGGCCTCCATGTGAGTGGTGTAGCATTGCAGCAGGTCTCCTGCCTGTGGCAGCACCTTGACATCCTTGAGGCGCAGTCCACACTCCACATCCTTCTTAATCGTATCCACTTCGTTCTTCAAATGACGCATTGACTCCAAAGAGCCATCATAGATAGTCTCTCCATCCCGGATCAAGCGAAACCTTTGAGCTTTCTTAAGCACACCTTTGGTGCAGCGGCAACCCGCCACGGGTATTTCTTTGCGTCCCTCATTGATTAAAAAGCTCTGCAGCACGTTGGCCTCGCCTAGGACCTCCTCCACTTCCAAGGGCGGCAGCTTGCTGCTCAGCTCTTCCTTGAGGTTATCTATCAAGCGATAGATCACATTATAGCTGCGTATCGTGACCTCCTTGGCTGCCTTGGGTTGTGGCACCTCCACCGCAAACGCATAGATAATGGCATTAAATGCCTTGGCCAGCTCCAGATCACCTTCGGTCACATTGCCAACACCATAGTGTACAATATCCAGGCGACAGCGATCGTTGCTATTGTAGGTCTCCAGCACATCCAGAAGCGCCTCCACAGAGCCATGCACATCACCCTTGACGATGACACTCACACTCGGCAGGCCCTCACGGTCGTCCACCTGCTTTACACGCTGGCCGCCTCGCATTCGAAAGCGTCCCGCCAGGCGGCGAGCCTCCCGTTCTGCCATATATTTGGCCTGATGTTCCTCTTCTTTTCTTCGTATTTCATCGCTGCTCGATTCGATTTTCTCGCGCTGCTCTTCGTGCTCCCGATACTTGAGCACCGCATGGGCCTTTTTCTGATGAAGGCAATGGGATAATCTATGGTCAAATTAATCGTCATTCCACACCCACCTCTGTTTCCACCTCCAGTATTGTTTCGCCAGCCAAGGGCAGTTCTCGCCAGCCTAATATTTCCACAGGCGTGCCAGGTGCAGCCTCAGTGAGGGGAATGCCATTATGATCGAACAATCCACGAACCTTGGCATGCGCAAGTCCACTCAACAGAACTGAGCCCTTGCGCAACGTACCTCGGGTAACAATGGCTGTGGACAGCTTGCCGCGTCGCGGATCTGTCTTCGACTCGACCACAATGCCCTCGACTAGACCACTGGGATCAGCTTTCAAGCCCATTAGCGTGGCCTGGGTACTTACTGCCTCGGCGAGGAGCTGTAGGTTAGTGCCTTTCAGTGCCGAAATTGGTATTACTTGAACATCTCCGCCATGCTCCTCCAGAGCCAAACCCATCTGAGCCAGCTCCCTCTTACTTTTCTCCTGCAAAAAACCGAAATATTACTCGGAGATTCCTCATAGCTTCAGTGTGACTTACAATATTAGCCTCCGGCTTGTCGATCTTGTTAAGGGCCACAATAATGGGCACTTGTGCTTCCTTGGCTAGCTGTATAACCTCACGCGTTTGAGCCATGACCCCATCTTCAGCAGCCACCACCAGCACAATGATGTCTGTGGCCACAGCGCCTCTCGCGCGCATCGCACTAAACGCAGCATGTCCAGGCGTGTCCAGAAACGTCACGTGTTCTCCATTTTCCAGTGTAACTGTAAAGGCGCCTATGTGCTGGGTAATGCCACCAGCCTCCCCAGCGGCCACATCGGCGCCACGCAGCGAATCCAGCAGCGTCGTCTTGCCATGATCAACGTGACCCATTACCGTGACCACAGGCGGGCGCGGCTTTAGCAGCTCCGGCGGTGCGGGTGGTCTGGCAGCCACATCGCGTTCTTTTTGTTCGTCCTCGTGGAACGCGTCGGGTGTGGCCACAATTCGAGTCTTGAAACCCAGTTTCTTCGCTATTTCTTGAATGATCTTGAGATCCTCTAGCTTGGCAGTGGCTTCTATGTTATCAGCTCCTTTCACATACAGCATAGCCTCTTGTACGTCATCTAAAATATGCTGATATTGAATAAATGTGAAGAATTCGCTTAGAATTAACCATTTACCTAGCGGCCTCTGCAATGTCTTGGCCAACTGAGAGACACTCATGTGCCTCCAAACATTTGCGGCAGTATTGGATCCATTCGCTGGCTGCGACTTCTTAGGCGAATATTCTATAATTCTGGGGGATTTCTATATTATTAGTCCAGTGGATTCCGAGTTTACCGCCTAGTTTTGTGTTGCGTCTCACCTTCTCCTCAGCCGTTTTTCGACGCTTGAATCGAACAGCTCCCATGTGCAATTGTCGCTGCCTCAGTATAGCCGGTGACCGAGCCTGCAGCCAGCCAGCATGTGGGCGGACGCAGTTCAGCGTCCAGCTCAGTCGATAAATACAGCTGGCATTCAACATTTTATTCATGGAATTATTATTAAAAAGAATTATTTACTGTTGTGCCTTTGGTTCATTATGAGCACGTAACAGCTGATTGAATATATCGACAAGTCGATATTTTCCGCCGATATTTTTTTTAGTATTTTCTTGAATGGCATATTTTAGTGTATATCATTATCGGCGCATAGTCTGGCCACACTGAAAGCGCCAACAGCCGGCTACTCGCAGTGCCATCTATGTAACAAATTGTGATATTAAAGTTGAAGAAGAAATTATAGTAAGTAGTAATCTATGTTTAAAACCAATATATTTCTAATTATGGTAAGCTAGTCATGTTGAAAACCGATATATATTATAATTATAGTAAGGTAGTCATGCTCAACCGATATATATTTGAAATTTCGATTACATTAATTAATTAACTGCCAAAAGCACACAAGAATATCAAATCATAACAACTGTGTTCACAGAGTGGCAAGGGCAAGGTTTCTAGAAATTGGCTGATTTAGGTCAATATGGTATTGTATTTGAAAAAAAAATTGACTTTGACTTTCCAGGCAGAGGCAGAGCTGCGTGAATGCCAATCAGCCGGCCATTGGCTAAGCTTTAACAGACGGCTCGGATTCCCTTCGAAGGTTTTGGCTTTGGCTTGGGGTCTGCGGCCTGTTTGCGCTCTGCTTCTGCACTTCTCGTGACTATGACTGACACTGAATGCCACTTAATTCGGTTTTGAAGCGAGTTGCATGTCAAAATGATTGCTCTTCTGCAAACAGCGCATCTGTGTTTGAATTATGATGGAGCGCGCAAATATTCCAGATGCAAATATTTGCGCTAAACTACACACACACACGCAAGCTGAGTTGAAGTGCAACACATAGCACCAGAGTCAGAGTCAGCTCCAGCCCAGTGCCAGTGCCAGTGCCAGTGAGAGCGCTAGTGCCGTGCAGCTGCCCAGGAACAGGCTACACACCCACGCACCACATCCCACTTGCACGTAGAATGACTGCGATGGCAACTAATGGTAAGCGAGCGCCAAGCACTTTTCAAAATGTGTAACCGGCACTGACTGACTTTCTATCTGGCTAAGGACGATCCGGGTACGGGACAAAGTGCCGAGGGTTGTGCGGAAGCGGCAGTGGGAGGGAATTCGTTTGGCCGGAGCCAACATTTGACGCTGCTGCTGTTGCAGACATCCGTTGCCATTGCCGGAAATATGCTTACAAACGCAGCACGTACGGCGTGCTCCACATACAGGGTGTCTCGTGTCCATGCCCAGCCCCAGTTCAACCCAGCTGGGCTCTGTCAGTGTGCGCGAGTGTGAGTGAGTGTGCCTGTGTCTGTCTGTTTACTTTGCAGCGCTCAAGACGCTAGCGACGCCAGCAAAGAACTCAAACAAAATATAACTGTTGGAAGAAGCTGCTGCAACGGCAGCAACGCGCACAAGAAAAAGTTTACAATTTATCTAGTAAAATGTAATTAGGATCCTGGTGCAGGCAACCCCAACCCCAACGCCAAACTTAAGCCGAGCCAGAACCCAGAACCCAATGCATCATGTTGGATCAGGCTGTGGGATGGGCTAGGGAGGAGGGGTGTGGGTGTGGCATGTTGGCATTGTTGAGTGCGAATGCCAGTGTGTTCAAATTGCAACTGCTTTAAATTGCAGTTGGTTTTCTTTAAGTTGGAATACATGCGATAGAAGCCATGCTAAGCTATGATATGCTAAGATATGTGCTTTCCTTCATAATTATGTATATGAAAATGCTATAATTTATTTAACCTATTAAATTAAAATAATCTTTCTCGCTTTTTTATAGTTCCTCCACATTTTCTCTGAGTTAATGCCGCAAAGTATGCTATATTTTATGGAATGTTCAAAACGAACATGAAAGCCATAAAAAGTAATTAAGCACAACAATATTCATAGCATACTTGTAGGGCGCTCCTGAATATGGATTGCGTGTAGCCTTACACAAGTAAACTTGCCAAGTAAATGGTATAGGAAGAAAGAGCACTTCAAAAATTCATTTAAAGTGAGTCCTTTTTTCAGGAATTTGCAGAATTTATCAAGCAATTCTGATTTGGTAGTCTTCCAACGCCACATAGTATCCTTCTCTATTACATTTATCAGATAATTACACATACAACAATTTAAATATTGATTCTATCTTTGCCAATTAGTGGTATTACATTCACTCGGGGCTGTCTCACTCGGAAGAAGTTTGATTTCTTTTTTTTTGTTTTGATTTCCGCTTCATATATCGCAGAGCAGCTTCATTGTACGTTCAGTTCTATTTGTCTGAATCTGCCGACTGCCACGGCTGGCTGCACAGATTTTGGGCCAGCAAAATTTGGGAAGTCCACATTCAAATTGAATGCTAAAAACAATTTTTACTAAAGATATTTTTAATAAAGATTTCAAATCAACCAAAAGAATTTTCTGTGTCTTTCAGCAATTAAAATTCAGTTTACCATGAAACTCTTCTAGTTTAGAAATTGTCGAGCTCTTATCTCCTAGCATCATGTGGTCACAATCGAGTCGCGCACAAAACTTGTAATTTACCAACAAATCGGGACTCACGTATACTTAAAATGAGCATATAAATTATATAGACGCATTAGCCATAATTAAATACATTTTCCATTTTCAATGCATGCTGTGGCTGACAGTCACATCTTAATACAAATACGCTGCTTAAAGAAATTGATTTTAGCGTCAACGAAAATGGCGCTTCCGAGGGATGTTCAACAAGTTTGCCTTCGCTTACAAGCTTCATAATAGAAATTCAAGGTGAACTATTTGAACGACCTGCGCACAAGGCATGCGCGCAAGAGCGATGCGACTCAGACTCAGATACATACACAGACAAGAGACACACACACACAAAGGCAGAGGCAACGCCAACTCATGCATAGATGCGGGCACTGGCACAACACTCACACAAACACAGATAAACGCACACATTCAAGTCGTCGAGGCGGAGCAAAGTAAACAAACATGGCCGAAAATGTTTGCTGCTCATAATCTGATACAAATGCAAATGCCTACGCACACAAACACAAGCCGAAGGCAAGAGCAAGACAGCTAGATGCTTAGATACATGTAGAGAACTCGAGCTCGAGAGGCAGAGGGCAGCTCCAGCTTCTCACCTGGTTGCCAATTTTAGGCCGCTGTTCGTTTTTAAATGTGTGAAACATTCGCCAGGTGTTAATGACAGAGGCCATGCAATGGTTGTGACAAATCTTTAACTTAACTGGTTTTTCATTATTATTCGTTTATTTTTGTTGTGGCAGTGATTAACTTCAAATTGCAGGTGGGCAAGACACACCTTACAGTTGGATAGAGAAAATGAATCAATATATATACATATGGGGCATTGGTGTTACATGCAGATCATGACTATTATATCTAAAGAGCTAAAGAGCTGAACTTCTTATCAAATCGTAATATGTCTGCCGACCAAAAATGAACCTATTTGGCCTAAACTATCATACAGCTGATAAGAAACTGCCTATTTCCAAATGTCTTAAGATTGAGCTAAATTCATTAGGGAGTTGGGGGAACTTTGATATGTTATACAAATTGAGTGTATGGAGTTCTCTGATACATTGAAATTGAACCGGACTGACTTACTATATCACAAGCAAACGCTCTAACCTGCAACTTTAGTGAAACTTTTATTGAAATTAAAAGCATTTGTCAGATTGCTCAATTTGAACTGGATCGGAATAGGGGATCATAAGTTTCTCTTCTTTCCCATGAATGATCACTCGAGACAATCAAAATTATATCTATGAAGGACACTGTTAAATCTGTAATAAGCACACGTCCGCTCTATTTATGCTTATTAACATTGTTATCAGTAGGCGGGGAACCGCATCACTTTCATTGTGAAATTTATAACTACACAAATAAAGTATTTATTTCCTACACTTTTGGAAAAAAAGCTCACACGCGACCTCCTCTTGAGTATAAACGCTTCGACAAAAAGCGAATGCATTTACAAAAATTTAATAACATTTACAAAATTTAATAACAGTTGCAAATCCTTTGATGTACATCAAATAATATGTTCCATCTCTACACAAGAAATGTATGTCAAAAATGTAATAAAATTGTTAATTAAACATTTAAATGAAGTCAATAGAATATTTATATAGCAAATAAGTAAAGCTAGCTTTGGCATTGCCGAGGCTTATATACTGTTCACATGGAAAATATATAACAAAGGAAAGGTGCGGCATGACAAGTAGGGCTCAGTCAGTGGGCAGAAGTATTTTAAGACTGATCTTCTTCTTTTGCTTGCACAAGCGGATCCTCTCTAGCCTGCGATGGGACTACTGCGTTCCGTTGCAAGTTCCGCCGGCGCTAGTATGAGTTTTTTGCATGAAGATCATGTTCCTGCTTTATTTCAATCAGAACAAGCGTCTCGTCCTTGTGACACACTTATGAACACATTCATATACAATTATAATACAGTCGTATTCTACTTTATGTTCTATGAAAATATGACGGACTAATTATATATATAGCTATATAGAATCCCCTCACATATATACTTTACATGGTTGGGAATCCCTCACTTCTGTCCGCTGCAAGCTTCATGACAAAATTAATATACATTCGTTTTTCTCTGTGAATGTTATAAAAATAAAACTGAAAACCAAGAAACTAAAGCTTCAGCCTGATGGCAGCGTGTAATGAATATTTGCTTATTGAATTCGCAATAAGCTGGCAAGATAAATCGATATTAAAGTCAAAAATCCTATTTGCCGCATTTTGTTGCAACTGCAAAATTGCCGAATTGAAAATTAAATTTTTTTTTATAAATTTTAAGAGAGCAAAGTTTGGAATCAATTTTCTATCACTTTTGCCACTGACAACTCAATTTCAAGTTCTATTCCAATTTCACTTGAATTCCCATGTCAAGATTGTCAACTTTTGGCTAGCACTTTTTAATTGGAAAACACTTGCAGCTAATTAGCAATCCACTTGCCCCAGTGTCCAGGGCCCAGTGGCAGTGACAAAAGTCTAAATGATGAATGACCATGTCACATGCTTGAGAGAAAACTTTTTGGCCTTCGTCGCTGCACTTCAAAGCTGTTGGCCGGGCGGCCACTTGATGGAAATAGTGTGTCCCGCTCCCGTCCACCAGACACTTGGAACTTGGCACTTGAGTGCACCTACCACAGAGCTGGCTGGACCTAGGGGTTAGGGGTTTTTTTTTGCCATTGGGATAGGTACTGCGACTGTGTGTGGATCCATACCGAATGGGAATGGAAATGAGTATGGGACAGGGACAGGTAATCATCAGCAGCATGATGGCGGGTTTCAAACATAAGCAAAATATTGACAGAGCGGCATGTCCAAAGTAAAAGGCCCCGCCGATAAAATGACAACGATTTCTGGCCGTAGCCGGACAATATGCATATGCGTTATGACGTTGCCGATTCCGTTTGTCAGGTAAGTTCACTTAGGCTAAGGTGAGTTAGGGTAGGCAAGGTAAGGCAGCCGGCCAAACCGAATGAATCCTAACCGATCCGATCCGATCCAAAGCGGACTGTTTACACACGTTAGAGCCAACATCCGCCGACTATCGACTGTCGCATTCGAATGTTGTTTTTAGCCATTGAAGTGGTAAATTTCACCTGTGTGCGAGTTCACATAGACACGGCCACTTACAAGGAATGCATTTCGAGCGGCGGCCTCGCTCTTTGATAGTGGACGCGGACCACACAGCCGGCTGACCATCCAGCCACACTTGAGTTGATTGATTTGGAAATGGCTGATGAGTGGAGGAGATGCAGTTGTATCCGACGCGAGATGCAAAATAAAAATCCACGCTGGTGGTCGTGATCGTCGTTGTCGTTGTCGTCACCATCTCGAGTTCTCTGTCTGTTAATTTGCTGCAGGAAGTTTCCATTTAGCACTTGGACAAACAGTTTCTGCTGTTGTCACCAGCATCCGCCCCCTGACCCTCTCTCTCTCTCTCCCTCTCTCCCTTTCTCTCTGTCCCCCTCTAGATACCACTACATCAAGGGCAGGAGCAAAGTTTGCCATAAATACAAAATATCAAAAAATATTATTGCGGTTAGGGCTTGGGGGTGGCTTCATTGTTGCCATTGCCGCTGTTTGCGGCTTCAAGTGCCATTCAGCTAAATTGTTTGTATGTCAATCAAAGATGAAAACGCGCAACGGGAAAATGCGAAAATTAAACAGACGACGCCAAGCAGAGCTCGCAGCTTACCCAGCGATTGTGGTGGGAGGGAGGTGGTAGGGGTGGCATGCCATAAAACGTGGACCATGCCCACTTAAAGTTCATTGAGGTGACGCGTGTGGTTAACAAAGGGGCAACTATAATAGACGGGCACTACAACAAATTGCTTTGCTACACGAAAATGTCAACCTGAATCTGAAACGGAATCGGAGCATGAGCTGAAGGGGTGGCTCTAAACAGAAGGCACAATGAAACAATCATAACAACAGCCGCCGCCAACAAGAACAGGCAATAGCAACAACAGCGGCACTTCATCAAGGCAAGAGGGCTACACTTAGCAGAGGGCCGCCCTGTTTCTATATGCTGCAGGAAGTTGAAGAAGCATAACGTCCACATTAAAAAGAAAAGGATAGAACGGACTATAGCATATGTGCCAATGTGTACGCATATACTTGTATTTGTATTAAGAGCTAACATTGAATTTGTTGAGTTGGATTTTAACTTCTATATAATGTTAGATCAGCCACCTTCTTATATTGATCATGCAGAACCTAAGTACAGAAACTGCTGTTCAGTGTATATTGCCAGAGCCCATCCCTATGTCTAAAATATTTGCCTTCAATGGATTGAGCCCAGCATTGGTACTCGCGTCAGAGGAGGATACTGAATTGACTGATTGAAATGTCTTAGAGCTGGGTTTCCGTGACACCTCCCTATATATATTTTTCAATATGTGTGTCGAAAAGATGAACATCATACAAGTAAGTAGCCACCCTATATTTTCGGTATCATATGAAAACCTAGGTGAATTCAAGCTTTAGACTTCCAGAGACTCTTAAATACTCACTGCTGATGGTGCTCAGTTCCATGATCTACAAATATCCGTGTTTCTCTGCAAGAATGGTCTTATCATATTTCTGCACCAAACATTGGCATGATGTGGATGCGCGGTCTCTTAAAGAAGTCATGCATTTTCCAAACAATCTACAAATATTTGTGAGAATATTTGAAAATTATAAAGGTATAAAGGCAACTTTTGATCTGATAGTGTCTATATAATTCACACTCAACTTCTAAATCTAGTGTTCGGGTCGTCCGTGCTGCTTGACTACAAACTTGGCCAAAATGGCTGTGTTTGTTTTGCAATGCCTGTGGCACCTTAATTTATACAACACCCGACATCAGGAGTTAACCCCAACCCATTCCTTGTTTTCGGTCCAAGCACATGGCGCCACCTCTTCTGCTTCAGCTTCTGCTTCCTGAATGCCAGAATGTTGTCGCTTAAATTTACATTGAAATGCGAGACTCGAAGTAATTCGAAAGTTTGATTTTAATTTGTTTTCATTTCGCATTAGGTTCGCTGCTGAGCTCTGCTGGAACCGAAAGCTTGCCATTGCCAGTCTCTCTCGTTTTGTTTGTCTCTATATCAGAGGCATCGGAATCTCACTCTATCTCCATCTGCCTCGCTGGGACCCTTTTGCCGTGTCCGTGTCCGTGTCTCTGTCTGTTTGCACGCCTAGTTTACATCACAAACTGTGACGAGGCAGCGTCAGCCCTAGCTGGGAGTTTCAAGCCAAGACTGCTCCATTCGTGCACTCATTTCAATCCCTTCTCCCTTTCCCTAACTCTATATCTGTCGCTCTCTGTTTCTTTCCCTTGCCCTGGCTTGGTGTTGGTAAACTTTTGCCTGATTTTGTGTGCTTTTAACAGTTTTAATCAAATAATTGCACATGTGCTAAATGTAAACATATTTGTTCGATTCCACTAACCAGAGACACGCCCCAACAACAACAACAACAACAGCAGCAATAACACTGCTGCAGTAACAACAAGTGCAAGTACAACAACAACAGCAACAACAGTCGCAGCAAATTGTGCAAAAAATGTAAAGAAGAGCAGCTCCGGCCCAGGCAGCTTGCATTTCCAGTGGGAAACTGAGCAACGAAGCTTCCCCAGGAACATTTGCAAAATGCAAACGAAGAAACAGGAGAAAGTTCAAACATAAATACAAACAAATGAGCGTACAAACAGCACAGAAGACTTTTGAAAACAACAAAAAAAAAACGAAAACAAAAACAAAGAAAGCACCCTGGCAAGGACAACCGATTGGATGACCTGGACCTGGCCAAAGCAGCTCCACCCCCTAGAAAACCTGAAAAGCAAAGAACAAAACTGAACACGTGTTTGTGTGATTGTTGCTCTTGTTGCTGCTTTTCTTTTATTATACAACGAATTTGTAATTTTACATTAAGCTTGCCAGCCGGTTGCCAGTTGTCTCGTTCTGCTGATCTTAAGCCCAGGGATAATAAGTTTGTTGCAGCCGTTGTAGATTAAATAAGAACAAGAGGGGAAGGCCAGCTTCGGGTGCCCGAAACTTACATACCCTGGCAAAAAAGTTTTAGGTACGTGGATAAGCGAGTTTTGTTCGATTTCAATAAGAAACAACTATGTCGTTCTGTTTCAAGAGTCGCCACAACTCGCTCATCAGCAACCAATGCTAAGAAATCAGCCAACAAGATTATCAATCCAAATATGTTGTCTCATTAGAAAGTATTCCCTTTGGAATGTGAAATGTAAATGCAAAGAAAGCGTTTCACAGGGATTAAGCAACATATCCAGTGTATATATAAACTCTTCTTTACAAGATGGCCACACAAATTTGCAGGACCCCCCAAAAAGGGTATATGAAAATAAGAAAACAAAAATTGTCGAACGCGTGCTCTTGTTTACAGTATTCACGTGGCTTAGCTCAGTGTTTTGGGCCGGTCTTGGGATTAAATGCAACTTGAAAATATTAAAACATTTTGCGACAAGTTGGCAAATGAAAGCCCGAGCCCGCCCAATCATGTCAACAGCAAAGTGCCGACAACAACGGCGACAACAACAACAACAACAATAATAAGAATTTGAGCATGAGGATGGCGCAATGGCAATGGCAACCGAACGCAACGCAACGGCAAGGACGTCGACACCAACAACAGGAAGGAATGATTTCTTGTGCCAATATTTTTCCAGAGCACACAATTTCGATTTGTCGAGTGCAACTTTGGCGCTCATCGTACTCATCATCATGGCTGGCGCTGCTCCAGTGCCGGCATCCAGCGGCAGCTCCAGCCTCGTCCTTGACACCCACACCCAGACCGACGCCGAGCAGTTCATGTGAATGTCAACTGTGCTGGAGCCGTTGGGTGGGCCAATGTTAAAAAATACGTTGGATAAAACATGCAGCCAACCAGCCATATAAAACGAAAGAAAGGGAGAGAGAGAGTCGCACACACACATACGAGCACAGTCGCAGTCGGTCGCAGGAGTCGGCAGGACAGGACAGGGCAGGACAGCACAGCACAGGCTCAGGCTGGGGCTGCTCCACTCGCTTGCAAATCAAGTGAAATGTTTGCAAATAGAATTTGTCTGTGCTTGCTCGAGTGTTTGACTGAAATCTATATACATACATACAGTGAGAGCATCAGCCAGTGTATGCATGTGTGTGTGTGTGTGCCAGGATGCTGTGTGCTAGTGTATGTGTGTGTGTGTGTACATTATGATCAGTCCAAATGTGAACATAACTGCACAAATATGTACACAGCAAGTCGCTGGCTCATCGCCCTCAACTTCGCCCACCCAGACTCAGGACCAGGCCCAGACTTTGGCTTTGGCTGGCTGCCTCTGCCTGGGTTGGCTCCGGCTCTCAGGCAGTCAGCTTTTTATATTTGCGCAAATTTGACTCTGGCTCTGCCCCACTCCGCCGGTGTCGCCGCCGCCACGCGTTCAGCCCCCACTCACTCGCTCTGTTTGTGACTGCGTTTGCTGTTTACTCTCGTCGGCGTAAGGATTAATTAGCGTGCAAGTGTGGCAATGGCAAAAGCAAAGGCAATGGCAAAGGCAAAACACAAGCAAATTCATGCATTCAATTGCATCATTTACCAAATGAAACTCAATTAGCAGCAGGCTCATCATCTCTTTGGCAAAGGTTTTTAGACACTTTTAGCAATTTGGAAGCTGGCACCGAGTGGCATTTATGAATCAACTGGTTGCTGCTGATGAATCATAGTTTAGCTATGCGAGTGTGGTATAATCAGGAAAGCCAAGTGATATTATCAGAAATGTTGGTTTTAAATGAGATAAGTTTGGTATGACTAGTTCAAGGTAAGAATGATACATACTGAAGTGCATCCATGGAAATTAGAGGTCTTCAATAGGCGGGTAATGAAGGGATATGTTTGGAATAGAACTGGTCCCCCTGCAGTATTGCTAAGATGTTTTCCATGACAATGTTGCATACTTTCATTCATTTTAGGCCTTCCCCTGAAACCTGACCCCTGAAACTGTACTATATACTATATCTTGTGTGTGTTTGATTCATCCGGATAAAGAAACTTTCCATGGGAAACTATTGAATATTGTCAGCAATCCTGCTCTCCTCTCATTAATAACACAAATGCAGCAAAAGCACATTTTGAGCAAATTATTATTGATTTTTTAAACCAAAAGAGAAATTTGACTCTATTCAGTTTGTTCGTTTTTATTCGAAATTGTTTGCATAATATGGATATTACATATTACATTCAAAGGCTATAAAAATGCTATACGAGCTGACTTCTAATTAATTCGACATTTGACTGTCATTGCCAACTTAGTAAATATGACTTACGATGTCATTATGTGTATTTATTGTACAGCAAATTAGAGCTGCTCACATTTGTGTATGTGGATTCAATTAGATATTTGCTCTATTTGCTGATATTGTTGTTGAAATAATTGTTTGTCAAGCAAATTAGTTTACGAGTGTTTCCAATACTTACAATACTTACACTATGTGTTTAAACACTCACCTAATTCTGGATGTAAATCAATCAAGAAATAGTATCAATTAGCTTAGAAATGTGACTAAAATATTCAGCTATTGCTAGATGGAGGAATAATAAGATAGATAAGTGCTGTAGGTATTAATTCTTTTAAAGTCACATTAACTGGCTTCCAGATTATGCCGCCTGTCTGCTTAAAATTCTCTTTACAAGTATAATTATGTATATGGATACTTTGCCTCTGTCCCACTTATGACAAGCCTTTCCATTAGCCCCAGCAAATTATGTATAATTATAATTTATGCTCTAGCATTTACAGAGGGTATTTCGCTTAGCTCATCACTCAACGCACACTGCTCAAAGTACCGTCGATATTTATCAAGGATGTTTAAATTTAGCTAATATATTTATAAAATCTCTCAATTTATAAGTTCATTTGTGTACCTTACTACGAGGATAAGGAAAACTTCAACTGCTACCAAATTGATTTCCTTTTTAAGACGTTTTTTAGGCGTTCAAATCTAGTAGGCCGTGTATTTTCCCTGTATCCTTTCATAAGTATGTTCAAGTGTAGCTATAAGTTAAGCTATCACTTCTCTAAGTCTCAGATCATTTCCGTGACACCCCCATACTAATGCATTTGGGACTGCAGCTGGTTTGATTGGTTGAAACTTACCAATGAAATCGCAAAAGATTTCAACAATTCTATCTAACAAATACAGAAATTCATTAGTTGTCAGCCACATTCGATAAATTTCCCAATCTTATTACATTTTCCTCCAATCATGATCATACCTGGTCGCTTGTCCAAATTGAAATACCTCCAAAAGACTATCTCTCTCATATACTATAGCAGTGGTATCCACCCCGATCCACTCGAGATGAATCAATATTCATTATAATGCTGATTTTGGTATGATCAACATGACCTTTAACTTATACGTATACTTTCAAAAGAGTAGAAATAGCAAGCTTTGTCCAAAGGGATGATGATATTCACTCTCTGTGTTTCTTTTTGATATCTGATTCAGTTTTATACAGATCAGATAATACAGCTACCACAGCAACAATGGTTCACATACAATATTACATCGAGCCTCGGCTTTAAAGATTATTAAGTTCAAATTGTTGCGGATAGGACAAGATCAATTATGAAAGGGTATATAAACTTTCAGCGAATCCAAAGGCGTTCGCTTTCCTTTCTTACTATTTTGTCTATGGTCGCTGTTGCAGTAGCTGCTGATGATGCAGATGCAGCTGATGTTAGTTAATTGTGCCTCATAGTCTTGCAAAATATGCAAACGTTTGAATTTGACATGCACACACGAAACGGTTGGCAAATAGCAGCAACTGCCAGCATGCACATACACACACACACACACTCACACACATATGCATAAGCACACAAAACACACGCACACACATATCCATTCTGCCTTACAGATGCAGTCTAGCAGTTGGCACATGCAAATTGCTGCAACATGACAGGGATGGGAAGAGAGACAGCCATAGTGGCAGAGGCAGAGGCAACAACTGCAACTGCAACAGCAACAGCACCTGCATGCTTGTGCATACAGAGCAACGCTGCATGCTGCTTCGCCCCGCACTCCGATAGCCGCCGCCCCGTTTGGTCACATGGAAACTGCATATCACAGCAAACAGCAGAGGCCTCAGCCTCAAGATGCAGCCTGGCGAATGCGAATGACTTTGAAGTGGCTGGCAAGGATGCCTCGCATCTATATATAGGGCAGGGCATTCTTAAAAATTCATTTCATTGTCCTGCATTGTCTGACGGGGCGCGGCAAAAGGAGCGCGGGCAAACACAGCTTTATACAGCGGCCGATGTGCAGCCGCCATGATTTCCGTTTTAGAGCTGACTCGGTTCGGGCCTCGGGACTCGGGGCTCGGGGTTCTGGGTTCTGGGTCCAGGCTCTTGCTCTGCAAAAAGATGCAAAGACAGCTAAGCAAACATCATCAGCACAAAGATGGCAGCGCCGGTGACAGGACCAGGACGCAGCTTCTGCACTGTTTGCACTCTGTACGGCGGATATTGTGTGTTGCTGTTTAGCAGGCAGAAGGGCACAAGGCAAGGGGGAAAAGGACACCGAGTGCAGTTAGTAGCAAGCCATAGCCAATGTGGAAGTAGTCAAGCATTTGGACAAACAGCGAGCTAGGAGTAGCGCCGGTAAAGGCTCGCAGCCCGCGGCTCTAATAAGCATGACCAGAACGAGGACCACGACCAGGACCAGGACCAGCATCAGCCCCAGTAAAGCGTCCAGGTTGTTTTGCCTGGAGCAACGCATTGCCAGCCTAAGCCTAACCCTAACGTAATTTGAGGCCAGCCGAAAAGACGACAAGCGGCCAAAGACGACTTTGAGCCAAGTGCAGCAGCAAATAGCCGTAAGGATCAGCAAAGAGCGGCAGCAACATCAAGCAGCAAGAAGCAAGGAGCAAAGAGTAGCACCAGCTGCCCGAATCACGCCAGCAAAATCTGTCACAATTCAACAATTTATAAATATTTAGCCAGCAGAGCATAAGAGCGATGAATAGAAAGGGAAAGGCAAGAAAAAGGAAATGAGGTGCCAAAGGACATAAAAACCAAAACGAATTTGTCATTGTTGTGCCTTTTTACATTTGTTTCCTTTTTTATATTTCTTAGGCTCGGCTCATAAATTTTGCCAAATGTTTGACTCTCGCTCCCTCCTCGCCGCCCTAATGAGCCGTGCAATGTGTCTTTATGTAATACATGGCCATATCTGTGTTGTTACTGTTGTTGTTGTGGACGATGTCCTGCCGGTGACTCCTGCTGTGGCATACAAATCGCATTACACGACTTTTTGACTGAGGCATTCAACTCTAATTACCCGGTAGTTGAGCCCAAATCCAACACCTTTGTGCCTGTGTGCCGCCGGATGAGGGAGCAGCCACAGCCACAGTCAGGAGCCTAACATGCGGGGCGTTATCTGTTTTGGTCCTGCCTGCCTGCCTGACTGCCTTTGTGGCCATGTTCGTTCATACATATGTGGCCAATTTGTCTGCACTTTCATGGTCAATTTCGGAGACGCAAAAGATTTGCAAACAACTTTCACACGCAATGCCGAAGGTCATTTGGGGTCGTTCTATGCAGTATGTGTGCCTGTATGTGTGTGCTTGTGCTTGTGTGCCTCCCCCCCTAATTAAAACAAAAGTCATTAGCAACATTTAATGTTATCAGCATTCGGGCGATAATGTTAAATTGAATCTATTGTTCGTTGAAACAACTGTGCGGCTTGTACAAATATTTTATTTAAAGCGCGCTAAATGAAAATATGTGTGTGTTTCAGCTAAGCAAATATGGCACGGAGACTCGCATTGAATAGAAAAAACAGGGACAAAATTAGGGTAAATACTCGCATATGATCCGCTTCAAGTATAGGAGACCAATAAATATGCTCTTCTAAATGTAAAACCGTAAACATTTTTCATACTCGTACTCTAGTTTTTGTTTGAGCTGCTGAGAAAAGCATCTTAGAAATATAGTCAAATGTTTTGTACTTGTAAGTAGATGTTCTTGGGGATGCATCATTTGAGGTCCATGGTTAGTCAAATGTCCTATTAGGTCATCTCAGGATATCAGAAAAAGATCTAACTTGCCAAAATGGCATTTAGGAGTTAGCTCAAGGTAAGCCCCTCAAAAAGCCAACAAACTGAACTGAACAAAACCACATTTAAAAAAATTTATAAATATTCCTTTGATTTACTTCAGTTTTTCATTTTATTTTTACATATTTTCCATTAAATATATGGCCGAAAATATGGCAATTCTTTCAAAATTGTGAAAGCTTCAAAAGTTCTTTTTATTCCGGATATAAAAGATACTTTGTCTAAGTGTGGGAAATCCTTTAAGAGACTCCTTGATCTGGAAATTTGTGCGCCAAATGCTACCATTTCTTGAATTTTCAGTGATCTCAGATATCTTCGAGGACGTGTAAGCCCTGCAGTACACTCAAACGAGGCAACATGATTATTAATAACCATCTACAAAGCCCTATCAAAGTCTTAAGTATTGTTTCATTAGCAGATTTAGACAAAGCAATGCGCAAACATTTCAATTTTAAGTGCATTTGGGTAATATTTTACACTGATCGTGGGTAGTTCAATGTCTACAGGATTTATTTTTTGAGGTTCAAACTGCTGATATTTCTAGATTTACTTGGACAGAGCCTGTTATCCAGAAGCCTCAACATAAGAACCTATTGAAGTGTTGACATGCCGCACGATAATTTTCCTTTATTCCCAACGTAAACTAATAATTACATTAGGCGGCCATATATAGAACGGTACCAAATAAGGGTATTTTCAGACTTATCTCCATATTGGTCGTTTTTGTCTGGCGGGCGGCGGGTTCATCAACGCTATCATCATCAACATAGTCGTTTTTCTAACTTTCCAAACAGCTTTTAGCATCTCGACGTTGTCGTTGTCGACATTGTCGTTGTTGTCGCCTGCTATTTGCACAGTTGTTGCATTGTAAGACGGAGCAAAATTCCAAATAAATAGAAAAGTTGAATCGACCAGGAAAGAAAACAAAAAAGAACATACTGTGGCGTTAGGTACACATGATCTGGCATTCGTTCCAATTTCTAGCCTATCAATAAAAGACAGCTTCAATTGTGTTTACATAGGCCAAGCAGCGAACAATTAGTAACGATATTGGACAGCTATATATGTGTGTGTAGGTCTGGTTATGTTTTCTACACACATATAGCTTCAGATATCTTGACTCGCGTCAAAACACACGTCAAATGTTTGTACACCCGTCCCCCACCTCCACCCACATACAATGCCAAAAACGAACCGAAAAAAGACAACCAAAACACATTGAAAAGTAACTGCCGCTTCCGCACAAATCCAACAATGGCCTTTGTCGGACCCTTGGGCCATGAAAATATGCCCTACCTGTTAGCCAAAGAACCAAAAACGGTGGGCATGACATTGTCAAGAAATGAGGCACAAAACACATCCGGCCGAATGACAAATTTCTGCAGCAAATATCGCTCAGACAGCTCATCTTTTGAGAAGCGAGAAAAATTCCCCCATACCCAATTTGCTTGTCATCATTACGAAATCCATAACCGAACAGTTTCCGCTGGCTGGCAAGATCGTTGAATGTAGATGGGCGGCATAACTGGGTGCTTTGGGGCTCACGTTTCTTCCCAAAACAGTAGCGGATGCTGTATGCAAATTTGCCATTATGCTCCAAGTGCCGCCAAAGCGCTTGTGTGGGGCTTGGCCGAGTGCTTCTTGGCATGGCTAATGAGGCAACCTATAAGTTGGTCAGCTAATTGGGGCCAAGTATAGAGGTAGGGCACGACGTGACGTTGGTGCTGGGAATGAAACTGGAGAAGCTAATAATGAAATGTTTATGAGTAAGGTGTGTAAGGGAGGGAGGCAAGAGAACGATTCTGCCACATTCATGCTAGCAAATTTGGCAAATTTGGGCTCATCTCCAGTTCAAGTCTATATCTTCGCCAACTTTAAATCTACTCAAAAGATTGACGATTATGATAGTGTTCGAACCAAAGGTCTTTCCATTGTTCATTCAGGAACCCACTGGCAGCGCTCCAATTAGTCAACTTTTTGGACATATCAAATGGTTTATGGTAATGTTGTTGTCACATGTTATTGAGGCGGGCTTATGTTTTCATAACGGTTAATCGCACTTATTGATTGCTTCTCGCATTTTACTCGTATTTGGATTGCGGCTGATTTTCGACTTCCTATTTGTATTTACAATAATTTTTAAAATTAATTACGTGAATATAGCAAATCTGTAAAATACATTTTGTAATAATTTATTTATCGAATGCACTTTTAAAGTGCCGGCAAACGATGCACCCCACCGAAGCCACCAACCCAGCAGAGCCCACAACGAGGCCCACAAACAAATATTAAACATTAAATGGCCATTGCCAACAACATTAATGGCCATTATTTGTATGGGCCGGCTGAGTTAAGGCGGGGTTCCACCTCACTGCCATATTGGCATGAGTCTCCAATTAGCAATATCTCTGGAAATGTGAAATCTGCGTATGCCCACAGGCCTTTAGCCGCCATTTTTCATTCAATTGTCAATTGTCAGTAAATCAGTAAATCGCACAGTGTGGGGACCAGGGCGGAGGCATTTATGCATTTATTTTCATTTGCACCGCTGAAATTTAATTATAATATATATATATATTTCAACGCTCTAAGATATCCATGCTTACAACATGCCAAACAACAACAATAATAAACAATAACAAGAACTACTAAAATAGGAACGGCAGTGTGTGCGGCCACATGTAAAATTCCATCAAAAATCGCGGCTTTGCACAAATTAAAACTCAGGGCGAAAATTAAGTTTGCCTTGGCGGTCTTCTAACAACAATAGGAATAGAAACAACAAGCCACATATATATGCTTTCAAGCCGATATCTTGATGCTCTTACAAGTAGCCCAGTTTTGTTAATGACAAAAATCCACATCAACCTGCTAATTCCTAAGCTTTCAAAGACACTTGGATTTGTAAAAAGTTGAGTTAATCAGTTGAGTCTAATTCATAGATCATAACATAGATCATTTTCAAATACTTAATTCAGCAGGGGTTTACTTTGCATCACTCTGCCGCATCGATTATGAAACTGGATTGGTTGAATTGGTATTTGGCCAAGATTATTATACAGCCCAAATTCATTTCAGCCATACTAAGAAGGAATACTTTACTGCAAATATAAGTCCGATTATATCGAAACGTTGACGTTCAAGTAAACCTACGATGCCAAGCTGCGGGGCTTGTTACATGCGAAGCTCAGGCTAGAAGCTCCCAATTGGCCGATTGGTGTAGCCTCATAATGAGCGGCACGAATCGCGAGGGCGAACTCGCGTCAATTGATTCTGGCGAGCCTAATAAATTCGAATAAATTTATAATATATCTCAATTTTATATCTCAATTAATTGTAATCATTTTGAACAACTTTAATATGAACAGATAATACTTCATATACAAAATCCCAGTCCAAATACTTTACATCTGAGCAGATCTAGCAGCAATATCTTAAACTTGCTAAGAAAATGCATATACCCGCAATAGCGAAAGGCCACCCCCTCTTCAACTGCTCTGCCACGCACACTCTCTTTACTCCTGCCAGACCCCGTCTCGGTCCTCGTTTCTACATTGTGTGCAAAAATTGTGTTGCTGTCGACGAAGTTGGCGTCGAAAATCAAATTTCAATTTCAACGCTGCGTATACGCAACACAACTTTTACCACCTAGCCACGCCCAATCCTCGGCCTTAGCTTCAGCTTCAGGCTGGCTGCCTGTGCCTGCAATTCGCGTTATTTGCGCACACAATTTTGACTGTTTTCTTGTTGTATTTTTGTTGTTCTTTGTTCCAACACACAGACTCAACTCGACTCGACTCGACTCAATTTAACTCTTCTCCGCTTCTCCCTCTTTATGTATAAGTATATAAAAGAATATGTATATATGTGCATGTACAGCGCGCACATATATATTTTCATTAACGGCGGCACCTTGCCAGCATTCAGGCTCTGGCTGGCGATTAGTCAATGTGGCCCTTACCCATCCCCTTCTGTTTACTCTGTTGCAGTAATCAGCCAACATGGAGCGGCGGCGATGAGCGACAGACGAGGACGACACTTGGCACCAAAATCGTGCGCCCAACCATTTCACTGCTCTGACAATATTTGTTTAATTTGCAAGCCCTTCGTTCAGTTAATCAAAATGACAATGAAGCTGTTCTAGCTGGCCATGAGGTGGAAAGTGTGGGAGGCCTGAGGAGGGGAGGCTGTGCCACATTTGCTTGTCATCAATTTTGGGCTTGTGAATTTTTCAAAACACCAAATTGCCTTGGCCATTGTTGCGTTTAGTCAAACGTTAGCCAATGCGGCGGCGACGGTGACGGCGACGGCGACGGCAGCCTGCCCCAAGGTGCATCCAAATGGTGGCAACTAATGAAAAATACAAAAGCAAAAATAGCCAAACACTACGCTAAATTCTGAAGAGTGCGGAGTGCAGGAGTATGGGTTTTGTTTTCGGTTAAATATTTTATAATTAAAAAGCTAACACCGACTAACACCGCGCCGAGGTGTGTGTGCAAACAATAAACAAACAAAATCCTTTTCAAATATTTACCGTTGGCATATACCAAGCGATGACGATGATGACGATGATGATGATGATGGTGACTCCTGAAGCTGCTGATGATGATTGTGATAATGGTGACTCCTTCCCAACTGCTGACCACTCAACTATGTAGTTAAAATTTAATATTGTATTTTATTTTATTTCATTTTGCCGCCGATGAATGGCATAGGAACCTGTATGCATGTTTTTTTTTTGTTAGTTTTGTATTTGTATTTGCATGCCTCTGGGTCATTTAATTCTGCACAATAATTTATTTAAAATAAAAAGAATTTTTGTATTGCATTTTATGTTTTAATTTTTTAGCAGGCTGCAACAATGGCTGCTGCCGCTGCCACGCTGCCACACTGCCGTATTCTATTGCCATTTAAATTGAATTGCTTTTTGTCTACTTTTTACACAAACACACACTCACACACACACATACACACACATCTTTTATTTATAACTTGCATACGTGTGTGCGTGTGCGTTCATTTTTCGTAAATTGCCAACGCGGCAAATTCGTGCGCATGTGTCACAATTTTATCACAAATATTTCTTTCACTGCGAATGTGAACAATTTTTGATGCTGAATATTAAAAACGAAGTTTCAAAGCCAAAGCGAAAAAGGCAAAGCTATCAAAAGCAATAAAACAAAGAAATAAATGAAAATAAAAGAGAATTCAATATAAGCCTGGCAAATATTGGGACAACACGAAGCTTTAATGCCCTAAAGCGAAAGGATTTTTCATGAAATCAGTACATATATATATATATGCTAGCTCTATAAGAATCGTGGTCAAGTGGATCAGATTCGTTTATTCTTTTTACTTTGCTTAATTTTGGATTTCAACATTTAAATAGCTTAATTAGTTGTAGGGCAAAATTAGTTTATGTTTTCAACTATGATAAACTAAAATGTTGGATACAATCAATGCTCAATTTACCAATGCAGTTGCATTGCAAAGAGATGCTGATAACTTATATTTATTACCACTGCAGAAGCAAGCCTCAGAAGTATAGGAGGAGCTGATCATATCTGACAGATATGAGACACATCATTATATCCCGAGTATACATTAATTTACAGAAAACACTATCTGAAACACAATGTTGCCTATTAAATAAGTGTGCTATTCGTATTTGTGATAATAAGCAAAAGCTTTACTGAAAAGTGCTCTCTCAA
Organism: Hirtodrosophila duncani; assembly: GCA_037043425.1. Classification (NCBI taxonomy): domain Eukaryota; kingdom Metazoa; phylum Arthropoda; class Insecta; order Diptera; family Drosophilidae; genus Hirtodrosophila; species Hirtodrosophila duncani. The sequence goes on along the minus strand of JBAMBM010000820.1, from coordinate 1,241,602 downwards.
TTCTAAATTGAAACAAGTAAGAACGCTATAGTTGAATTCCAACTATAAGACTCAGACTCAACTAAGAACACTTTTTGTATGCAAAACTGAATTTTTGATTCCTTAATTTAAGAAACTGTTAATACAATTTTATTAACTTACCGTCAACTGCATAATGTAACTAAACGAGAGAAAGGTTCCACAGAAAACTTTGCTGCAAGGCAGTTTCTGCCGCAAATCGCTCTTCACAACAATGTTGTAACATTCAACAAATTGCTTGTAAGCATCCTGCAACATGCTTACTAGATATTATGGCTTGCAGCAACAATGTTGATGGCCTGGCAGAACGCTGTCACTATCTCTCTCACACACATAGCAATGATATGGCATTATGCTTATGCATATGGATTGCAAATATTTATAAATACTTTTTATGGAAACGTTTCTAGCGATTCTTATCCGATCTTAATGAAATTCAAAACATTGGAAGGGTATGTACTTATACATATATAAACCGACTTTTAATTAAATCTGTCAAAAATTGTGGGAGATATGAAGACTTTATCGAAGTGCGGGGGAGATAGGAGGCGTGGCAAAATTTTACAACAAACTCTATCTGACGCCCCACAAATTCTGTGACTCTAGCTCTTATACTCTCTGAGATCTAGGTGTTCATACAGACGGACACGGCTAGATCGACTCAGCTATAGCTCCTCATCAAGAATATATACACCTAAGTCTGTTTTTACACGGTCTTTTTTTACACGGTTTTGATATAACACGGTTTGAAAATTGAATATTTTTAATTTTTTTACACGATTTTATTCCATTTAGCACGATTTGAAATTTTGTGTACTTAACTTTTTGTTGTCAAATTTAATTTTTGCGAAGTATGTTCATATCGCAAAAATGATCCCAATATCGAAAGAGCTGCACAATTCCAACGTGAGCTGAATTCTTGTATGGCTCGTTACAAGGAATTATACAAAGAGGTAGCAAGAATTGGCGAACAACGGCTCATAACAGAGTTCATTTTTCAAAATGTAGATGCCGAACGAGCAAGAGAAAGTCCAGTTCAAAATTATTCCAGCGATGATAGTGAATGTATACGCGTTCGAAGCAAGCGAATGCGAATAACTGATGACGACAGCAATTAAATTTATGTTGCTGTATTTATGATTATCACTTATTTTATTTTATTTTATTTTTTACCTTAAAAATTGAATAACCTATTCTTTTCGTTCACAACATAGTTGTTTAGTTCCTGAACTTGTTATACATTTAATTTATATTATGTACTTTTAAGATTAGAGTGCATATCTTTTTTATCATTAATTACTATGCTTGTGAAAATAAGCATTATATATTTGATTTAATAAAATAAACATGAATTCTTGTTCTTAAAAATTCTTGTTTTTCACTAATTTTAATAGGTTTTAGAGATTAGGAACAAATCACCCATTTTTGTATACGATCAATGTATTTTTTTACACGGTTTTTTTTTACACGGCTTCTTCTGGAACCAATCTACCGTGTAAAAACAGACTTAGGTGTATATACGTTATAGGATCGGAAACGCTCCCTTTTGACTGTTACACACATTTGCCGAATACAATATACTCGTTCACTCTTCTAGAGTATAAATACTTTCAAGCCTTTCGTCATCTGTGATTTAGGTGAAACTCTCTGACTGATTATGCAATAAGCCGCAGGCCAAAACTACACGGCAAAATGTTCACACAAATGAGGTCTTAAAGAGAAGATGAGCGCGGATAGAAATCGGTGTCAAAGTTTGCATGGAAATGAAATGAATTGGGGAACATAGGCCCAACTATAACAGCTACGAGGTTAAAATATTCACACAAGTTAGTAATAAGAAGATAAAGTTTGTGTGGGAGATTAAGAAATACTTATGGACTTCAAGAAGTGTGCTCTCATGGAATCGGAAAAAGTATAATCCATTTGAAAAGTATATGGAAAAAGGATTTTTAAGTGTAAATTCGTCTTACCTTAGAGCTTGTTAGCGTATAATAATGAACGTTCGCATTCAAGTACAGAGCCTCATTATAAGTTTGAAAAATCAGTCAACATTAAAGATGCGTGTGTATCTGTATGGACCCCAAGTTTCCATATCTACCCTTTCCCCATGAAAAAGAGAGAATTTTTAAATGATTCTCCAAATTGATGAAAGCTCAAATAAGAAACGTTGAATAATTTGAAAGTTTGCATGTCAAATCAAAGCTGACGACTCCAAAATGCATTCATTCGCATAAAAACTTATATCTAGAATGCTTAAAATCAATATATGTACATATACTTTACATTTAGACAACAACTACGTAATCGCTCCATTTCGTTGTAGAGCACAAGCATAACAGGAGGGGGAGGGGCTCACGGGGGGGCTGGCAAAATTCTAATAATTTTTGCGCACTCCAGGCACAAACCGAATCCATCATAAATCTCGTTCCAGCTCGATGACAATGCATCATCCGTGTGCAAACAAAATGCTAAATCTCTTATAATATCCTTTATGTCCAGGATATGCCATATGCGTGTGTAGGGTAAGACACACATACATACACCATGGGCCTTTCCTGTTGAGTTCATATGATGGCTTTGAATTTAATACGTAAAATTTTATATAACAATTCGGTTGTAGAAAATGTAGCAAAATTCACAAAAGTCCTTAAAGCTTTCGGAAAAGAAAATGGCTAACAACATATTTGTGTGTGTGTGTGTGCGTGTGTGTATTTTCGACATACAATAACTGGGGCCACTAGTGTCTGCTTCTGCTTGAAAAGTAGCCGAAAAGTACTGACAAAGTATCTGCAAACACGAGGCCAAAAGGAGAGCGCATAAAACAAATGAAACTCTTGTAGCAGCAAGAAAACAGACAAGGAGCAAAAAGCACAAGGAAATTTTCAAGAAAAATATTAAGACAACAAAAGCAACAACAACAACAAGAGGAAAAACTATGAGCAGTGCCGAAAAATGTTCAAGTGCCTGGGCTTAGATGGAGCTGGAACTGAAACTGATGAAATGGGATTGGCTTGGATCGGTTTGGTGGAGTGAGGTGAGGGCATGGGCCATGCCAAGAGCTTGCCATTTGTACTCGTACTCGTAATAGTTGCCAGGCTGCTTCCGCCAGCCTCAGACATTCGCAATAAAACGAAATGAGAGTAAAAATCAAAAGTAAAACAATGTGCAGAAAGGGTGGGAGGACATTACAAAGGCAAAGGGGGCCGGCCAGAACCAGTTCTTAAACTGAGGAATCAGAGGAATCTCTGGTTGAGGCTTCTCCTGCTGCTGCTGTCCCTGTTGATGCTGCGGGCAATTTCACGTAGTCGAATCAATTCAAAACAACTACGAATGCAATTTAATAAAATCCGTGCACGGGCGAAATTCTTTGAAAGACGAACTCCGGTGGAGGGTTGGCTGGTCTGTGCTGGTCTGGTCTGGTCTGGTCTGGTCTGCTCTGGTGTATGTCGTGCCTGTGCTGCTGGGGCGGGCATTGGTTTGCGTTTCGGTTTGGGTTTGAAGGAAGGTTTGCAAGGAAGTAAAGCCAGCCCCTGCACAAAACAATAAAGCGCTCGTGTGTACACAAGGGATATGCGCCTGTCTTTCTGCACACACACACACATGCTTTCACACACACACACACACGAACAAGCACACACATTCACTCATGCAGACTCAGACGCCATATTGGCAGTGAGTCGCTTTGCCTGGCTGCTTTTGCCGGCTTGCTGCTTTCTTTGTTTGCTGAGCGTTGTTAATTTGGCAATACCCGCTTTCAATTATCTTATAAATATGAAAATGAAAATGCAGCAGCAAGCGCTGCAGGCAACTAGCTGAACGTACTGAACGTAGCCAAACGTAATGAAGAACGTTTCCAATTTTTTATTAAAAAGATGGAAAAATAAAATAGTACGAAAGCCAACTGTTCTGTGTGCCATACAGATCAATCAAAAATTCATGACGTGCCTTTTCCATTCCCATATGGCATGCACAGGTCCAGTTTCAGTCAGTAGTCGGTTGGCAAGATGCGTGAAAGTGGCTAAAGTCAAAGGTAGAAACTCTGAAACTCGCGTACGTGACTGCAACAGGAATAACAACAATTGCTTTTGCCGTTGCCGTTGCTGTTGCTACGCGTCTGTGATGCAATTGTAAGCATTACTGCGACTCGGAGTGGCCAGTTGAAAGTGGCGGCCTCTCCCAGCGTTCATTGTAAGCCACTTACACTACACAAAAATGTTATTTAAATTTAAACAAACACACTGAGGTGAAAATTACCCTAAGAAGAAAATACGTTTAAATCTTTACTCGCTCTTAAAATGGCCCTGTAGTAAGGTTGAGCACGATCGATAAATGGGCGCCTTTGAGAGCTCCTTCAAGTCTGATTCTTTATTGATAATTGCTTGCGTTTATACTTTAAATTGGGCGGCGGTCGGCAGTGTACATATGCACAGGGTTGGGAATGCTAACGTAAAGTGTTCCTAGCGAAATGCGAGCGCTCGAGCTCGCTCGGCCAGCATTATTTGGCTCTTATTGAGAACATATTCATTTTATTCTTTGCTTGATATTATATGGTCAAATCTTGCAACTGCATTTAAGGACAGTTATTATAACCGATGGAATAGAAATTTGCATTCACATGCATTAAGTTTGGATGGCAATGCATGATTAGCCAAGTGACGCCATTCTAAATTCCATATGGCGGACTACCAAAGGTGGCCTACCAGTTATATTTTATACACCTCCATGATGTTGGTCTCAATAAAAAGGGTTTGCCGGGAAGGGCATGAAAATACGGTGACGAAATTCTTCCAAATGGCGGTCGTTCAAATATGGCGTACTTGTTCTTTTATGCAAAACTATGGAGATCATTCCTTGTATTCCCGTTTATGTCTATCGTTTTTTGCTCAGTGCATGCACATCGTACTCAGGCGTGGCTAGGTGAGGTCGCCATCGTCAGCCACTTCGTTGCGCATCTCTGGCAATGGCAAATATATGCACAGCAGTGATCGTCGATCGTCGACCATCAACCGTCCCTCCCAGCGACACTATTTCAATTAGCAACTGCAATGCACGCGCTAAAATATGCAAAGTGCCTGCCACTCGCCTGACCAGGCCCAAGCCTCATCTCCATCATGATCATCCTCTGCACCTTCTACTGATCACTTCAGCACTTGACCCCACTGTCATCGCCGTCGCCGTCATCGTCATCATCATCATCTTCTCGAGCTGGCACACTTTGCTCCGCACATTGCTTATTGGGCGTTTATATGTGTTTGTAAATATTTAACGCGAAATGCCAAAGCCACAGTGAAGCAGTTTGAGATGAAGATGGAGACGGAGATATGGGGATGGGGTTAGGGATGGGGATACAAGGTGCGTCGCAATGCTCGTGTCGCTTCGGCGCTCCTGCAAAATGTGTTTAGCAATGTTTTTGCACATACGCACCCCACACCGATGAGATCGCCTTATGTCCGATGTTTACCCGTGAAATGCCACAAGATATTGGCGTGTCAATGTCGTATTGAGGCATAGTTTCTCAAATTGAAATATCTGTATACGATATACGATTGTTATGCAATAAATAAACTAGATTTTGAAATGGAATAAGTTTAGAAAGCATGCATGTATGCTGAACCATACTCAGATCTATTCGTACTCTTAAAGTAAAGAATATTATTGATCAAGATGTTGAGCCAAGCCGATCTATTCAAATGGCAATGTTATATGTTAAGAAAGCACTGTGATATGATATGATGAAGTGTATTGAAAAGATATTTCATTAACATATATGTACAAAACTACAGTCCTCTACTTGCAATTTTAAGTTATAATGACTTTCCTAAACTTCCTATATAAAAGATGACTATGATTTCGACATATTTGCATTTCTTTATATGCATACTTGTAGATCGCCTTGTCCATAATGGCTTCTTAGGGGTCTTCTACACCATAAAATCTTAATTGTTTAAACATTTCAATTTGACAAACGTTCTTTCTATGGGAATTATGTGCTCGTCACAAGAATTTACAAGTTTAACTCACTTCTGATATTGATTTTATGAACTTTTTATGAATATGGAATAGTTAGATGGGCTTTATACATTGAAAAGTAGTTGCTAGACAGCCCAGGGAACCTACCCTAGAAAATTCTGTATGTCCATTACTGACCAACCACAAAAGTGCAACGCAATTAAAGAACATGCAATGTTAAATCAAGCTAAGCTCGTATTTGTCTAGGCCAAAAGTGTTTGCTTGTCTTGCCAACAACAAAAAAAACACCTCTGTAAGCAACCCGTAATTGATTTCAAACTCAAGTCCATCCACCATTTAAAGTCAACCGAGCGCGGCATTTTTGTATTACATCCAATATACCCTATATAAACCTATATATATGTACATACTCATATATGTCATTTCCAAAAAAAAAAAAAGTGGAAAATATCGTTATGAATCCTAAATGCTGCTGCTGCTGCTGCTGCTGCTGCTGCTGCTGCTGCTGTCGATGTCGAGGCTTGTTTGTGGCGATAATGACGCTGGAGCCCAGTCAATTCAACGTTAATCACGACTTTTACTTGTCTTTAATTTTTTTGGCAAATAAAACGAAACAAAATACGAAGAAGAAGATGGATAAGTAGCTGGTGAAGTTGAAGAGTCTCACAAATGGGCGCGGACAGAGCGGCGTCAGTTAGCCAGTTAGCCAGCAGGTTAAATCGGAATACCTATATATATATATCTGTATATCTGTTTATATGGCAATATGGTTGTGTCCAGCGCATGTGTGTGTGTGTGTGAATTTTCACTGTCGCTGTGTGAGAGTGTGTGTTCGAATTCAATTTAAAATGCACGTAGTTATGTCTGTTTGTTTAAGTTTTTGACGGATATTTTAACGATGTGAGCTCAACACAAATTCACTTTAAATGTTTTCGTGCTGATACATGAGGTAGGGGCAGGTGCCGGGCAAGGCGAAGGAGAATCAGAGTCAGAGTCAGAGCCAGAGACAGAGACACAGCGATAGCGACAAGCATTCGCGTCCGCACCGGTGACGAACGACAACTACAAACATGTCGAGATATTCACGTCCGAGTGATAATGAGATGCGCGCCTTTTTTTTTTGTACCCACTTGATTTTTTCCTCCCCCAAACCACACCCTGCCTGCATCTGTATTTTCGCTGATAAACAAGATGGAGTTACATTTTTAGGTTAATTATGTGCTAAAGCGTACGTCGGCGTACGAGGTCCCATATGTCGTTCCTGATTTGCTTTACTCTGCTTGATGGCAATTATATAAATATGGTTGATATCTGATTTCATTGGCTAGATTTATGAGCTCAAAACGCAGCATAAAGCAGACGAGAAGATATATCATTAAGGTCCACTCCATACATCAATGTATTTAATTAGGTTTAATGTAAATTAATATACGTCAACTCAGCACGAACCTAAATAACTAAATATGAGTATAGAAATAGGTATAAGGAGACTTATTTACAAGATATACTCTGACCAAGTCAGCGTCAATGATGACGAAGATTAGTGTAGCTAAAGAAAGGAATTGGCCTCAATGCAAACCGAATCGCTGGAAAAGTTTACAGAGGTAGATTCTAGTTATCTTGAAATCTTCATATTGTCATAGAAAACTCATGTGTGAATAGTTAAATATATGGTTTCACTTGTCTGCTTCTATTCGAGGATACAAGACAAATTCGACGGCTTCTAGAATCAAAGAGTGGAAAATGTTGATGGTTTCCAACGTCGCATCAATCGCCAGACGCTTTGGCTTAACCTGCAAAGGCATTCATAAAATATCTTTTTCTATATAAATTATGTTAGGTAAATGTGGATTCTAGCCGCCTCAAATCAATGTCAGGTTTCAGGTACTATTCCGCATATGAGCAATTGCACTATAAAAGTGTATCTATACAGTCGATCCTGTCTTTGACACCCTTGATTTAAGACTAGGCACATTTGTGTTAATTTATCAAAACTGACCAAAAACCTGAACATTTTCCAGCCTAACAGATTGCCAAGACGTTTGCTGATGCTGCACGTTAACCCGAAACGGCACTGGGTCCTGTGCCTGCCTGACTGCTGATTCATTAAATCTGTGCCCGAAAATGCTTGATATTGCCTAGTTTATGGACACGGGTCCTCAAAGCATAGCACAGCCAAAACCACCAGCAACAGGAGAAACGGGCGAAACAGCAGCAACAGCAACGTTGCACTAGCCAAAAGCTGTGTAAATATTTTATGCAAATGCCCGTCATTGCATGGAACCGGACCCGGCCCCGGCTATGGGTATGGATGTGGATGTGGCTCAGGCCATGGCTATGGCTATGGGCATACTATGGTTACTATGGTTGGGGCCACTGAAACGAAATTAATTTGTGTTTATACATAATATGCTCGGTACGGGCTTGCCCTGCTGCCTCCCGCACATTGTGCACACACATACTCATGCAAACACACACACACTGAAGCTTATGCTCATGTGTACGCGGTTGCCGCAATGAAATTTCATTATGAATATACCGGCCAGCATCATTATCTGAGAGGCAAAACAACGCAATGATGCCGCACGCTGCAAAGGATATGCACACACACACACACACAGACTCAGGCACACACAGCTCATGCATGGATATGCGAATGGTTTTATATGAGCTGCAGCTGCAACAAGGACATTGCATTTGCTGTTGCGGTGGCTTTGCTCCTGGTCCACTTTGCCGTTCTTGTTGTTGTTGTTGTTGCTGGCGCTGTTGTTGCGGTCGGATAGAGAGCGTCCGCCAGATAGACAACAATAATGCACATGTGTCTAAAATTGAGTTTAAATACACACAGGCGAGGGTAGGCTTCATTAGTTGTAAGATTAAACAATTGGGAATCCCATGTTAAAGAGCAAGAAAGGAAGGCAATCTTCCACTTGCCGAAGCTTATATACGATTCACATTGTAAATATATAACCGAGCTACAGTGGATACAAGGGATACAAGCTACTAAGTGTTCATTCCGGAACAATCGGTTATATGGGAGCTATATGATATAGTTGTCTGATCGGCATAAAACTTGACCTTAACTAGCGTGCAGACAAAGGAAGCATCTGGTCAAAATTTCAGATCTGTAGTTTTTAAGACTTCTGAGATCTTTGTGTTGAAACAGACGGACATGGTTATATCGATTCCCCTTGCCCTGCTGATCAAGAATATATATACTTTATACAGTCGGAAACGCTTCCTTCAACGCGTTGCAAACTTCCCGACCAAATGAATATACCATTTTGTGAATGGTATGAAAACGGCTCTCCTTATGTATCGACAATTCTGATTTCTAATTCTAATGTTGTCACGACAGCATCTGCGACCCCATTAAGTTATATATTAATGATCAGCAAGGCAAACCTAGTCGATATAGCCATGCCTGTCTGTCTGCCCGTCTGAAGAAGATTGAAGATTGTTGAGCAAAAGTGATCAGGTAGAACTTGTGTTCTTTGAAGTCCTTCACTTTCTGCTGCTGTTCTCAGTACTCTTCGAACAGCCTGTGCAGTATGTATATATATCTGTATATATGTATAACTACAGTAACGATATACAATGTAAATGTCTACATAACCATCATGTACACATATGTCTACTTGTCTATGTATATTCATATAAGCACACATACATTCATACCAACAAGTCTGCATATGGACAAAGCATTGTGTTCGCCTGTCGACCAAAATCTGAAGTTAAATATTTCGTGTTGCAGTGCCACAAAGTTTTGTGCTAAGTTGTGCGGGTGCCACAGCCACGCACAATGGACGAGGACGAAGCCCCACTGACACCCCACTATATAATTTGTTGATTTTACCACTTAAAGTCAGCAGCAACAACAGCAGGCTGATCCTGCTCCTTCAAGTAAAACTGCATCGGCTCCTCAGGGTCGCCAGTCGCCTTGTTCCTCGTATGTGTAAATTTTTTGGAAATTATGCCGGCACAGCAGAAAATCGTTGATTCATACGGTTGACTCCGCTATGCAAACTGAACTGGCAGTAAATCGGGTAAACTGTGGACGCATGCGGCTGGCAATAGTGAGGCAGCCACCCCAGGCTCTACCCAAGTCCGAAGCCGAGTCACCGAATCATCAGCCCTAGGCCGTATGCACATACAGGTAACTGCAGTGCGAGGGCTGCAACTCGACTGTTGCTACTGCAGTTGCTGTTGAGCAATCAATCAGCGAGCAAAAGTCAAACATTGACTTACAATCCAATCCACGGATTTAAATTGACGTATTTACCTGGGATAAGAGGCGGAGACGCCCGCCCACCTGGTGTAGACAATGGCGGCAGGTATGGTCTGGCTGCCCGGAGCAGGCACTGGTTGATGCTCTCGATGCTGTCGATACTGCCTTCTGGCCCACATAGCAGCAGCAATGCAATCAGCCCCCAGCCCGTGCCGGCATTAAATTGGGCGACTCGCCGAATTATTGAGTTGTCGCCGGCAGTAGCTCCAGCAGGCAGTAGCCAACGAGAGGCCGTAAAGTCCCGGCGACCTCGGACTGCGGCTGTAGATTCCCGTATTTGGCCATTAAAGCTTCATATTTGTCTTCTGAATAATTCAAATTACTAATATTGATTCGGGCCAAGAGCAAAAAAATGTAAACGCATTCGCATTGTGTACATGTAGGTGTGTGTGTGTGTGTGTGTGCTTCGGCACTGGTAGTTGTTCTTGTTCAACATTTCACTAGCCAACAACAAAACAAGCAGCATGGCAAACGTCGCTGACGTTGACGTTTGGCTGATTGGCGCCCCCGTCGTATACGTAATCAACGAATGTTGACCACGTCCAGCACGCACGCCTCCCAAAAACGAGTCAACCAACCATGCACACACGCACACACACACACACATATTACATACTATAGCTATTGCTACAAACGATATATGTATGCTTGATTGGATATGCGCGTATACAGAAAAACACAACGCATAGCGGCGACGACCGGCCGCCAACCGGGCAACGGTCATCAAAATGGGCGCTTGTCATGCGAATGTCAGTTGCAAATGGGATCGGTAGGGTATTGGGCTATTCTTTTTAATGGAGAGGGGAGTGGGGTATAGGACACTGCTAGTTATTTCCTTTTTATTGACAACAGCGACATAGACAAGCGGGTGCGGGTAGGGGTACGCACAAGGGGCTAAAGCTTTTAACCAGTGTAAATAACGCCCTCATCAAATTGTCATAAGGACGCACTGTCACATTTACATGCATACATATAGACAGGGGTGGAGAGATACGAGTAGACCCATATATGCATAAGCATATGTATAAATAGTGCCAGACGATATGCATCTCTTAACAATATCTAACCGATAACTCGGCCATACGAAGCTATTGCAAAATGAAGTCATTTGAGTCTGAGAGTATGCGCTGCTGGAGACTTAAAAGTTGCGAATAATTTCAAAACCGAAAAGGTAGCTTTAAGAACATATAAAGATTAATGCGTTCGTATAAGAGAAATGAAGTTCTTTCAGAAGTTTCAAAACCCACAAACTTTTCGAACAAATTTTTCCTATTGATTGAATTTCATACAGATTGAGGTTCGTTAAGAGTTCGAACCCTTTTAAGCTAAATTTCAAAAAATTAAATCACAATTTCATTCATATATGTTGATTTGCTATTCACATATATACGCATACTTCAGCAATTGTGTGAAGTGAGCATGAAGAAAACAGCAACTCAGCCGGCAATTTGAAAAAAATGAAACATTTTCAATACTCCCAAATTTTATGAATCCCAAAGATGTTTGAAGCTTTGGTTCGGTTCTGGTTCTGCTTATGGATCAGTTTACCGCTGGAAATAGTCGGTTAATCGGTTCGGAATGTATTTGGCTCGAACCGGGTTGGCAGCCCTGATTTCATTACCATATTTGTGATGTCCATCAAAGCTACTCATCCCAGTAGATATTAGTTTGTCATTCGCCGCCAGGCTATTGCTTAGCAAATTGATTACCGATTAGTTATCGTGCCGCTCAAAACGGCTGACGTATTTGTCCCTGTTGACTGAGGGCAACAGTCTGTTTGTTCAAAAGTCTTTTCAGGATCCTGACACCTGACCCTTCGTAGTTCCCCACATTTACACCAATGGAAAATCATACATTTAGAGGGTATATTAACTGCCTCTACGAGCACATGTCCTGCTCATTTGCGTAATGATTTCTGCTTCGGTGTGTCAGTTGTGTGGCTGGCTGTCGTTGACCCAGCTGGGCCCGTCCTGGTGCGCCTCGCCCCGCCCCGGTCCCGGCTGCTCATGCAGGCAAGTGTCTGTGCCTGATTGATGGCGCGCGATAAGCAAGGTAAACTATTTTCACTGCCTTCAATGTTTGCCAACTTCTTCTTAATTAAGCCAGGTTGTTAATGGGCGGACAGCAGTAGTCACTATCCTAGCCAACCACCAGGCTTGTCATGAAGCACCCACACCCACACCCATCCACTTTGACTTAGTTTGTTGTTTTAGAAAAGCGGCCTGACAATTTTCAACTGACTGGGCAGAGGCAGCCATTTTGTTTTGTTTTGGTTTTTGTTCTTTTTTTGCGCCTTAATCAGCAGCCATATTTGCCCAGCGGAATGTCCGATAAGAGACAGACCCAAAGTATAAGCAGATTGAGATTGAGTCTGCCTGGTCGCTCTATATATAGGCGCTTACATGGTCGACCTTTTCCATTGGCGTTATCTTGTCATGATGTGCCCCACCCACCCCTCGCCGGCACGGAGAAGAAAGAATTTGCTCTGTTCATGCCATTGTTTGTCGTAGCGTTGTCATCGGCGGATGCATTCTCATGTGAGCTTATCAACAGCCTCGACGGTTGTCTTATAACTACGCACACTTTGTGCGGCCCAGTCAAGGGACCCAGACCCGGGACCCAGACCCAGGCCGGTGCGATCTTTCGTTATTTGCATTTATGCAGCGTCAGATTAGATAAGCGAACTGTCTTCTTACGATTACTTGTGCTGGTATATGGACGTCGGATGGGCTTGCTTTGTGCGTCTTCCTGTTCTCAGGTACCAGACCCAGGCCCAAGCCCAGGCAGATAAAGCCGCGCGACTTTATCACATTGCCAGAGATTAAAGACGAGGTCTTAACGTTGATACTCTTCGCTTTTTGTTTACTAAGTGCAATTTACAACGTTTTTCCAGGAATGCGTTCAAAATATGCCGCCCGCTTGAGGATTTAATAAGCGCTGTAAAAAAATACCTGAGCCAACCAAAGCACACCCATGTGTAACTCCAGCCAAACACCAACTCCACCCAACCGATTCTCGCACTCAAACTGGCAACCACCGGTGACGATGCCAATTGAGGGACATGCCCTGTGGCTTAGGTTTAATGCTTTCGCAAATAGTCAACAAACATCCGCAATGGTGTACCATTTGAGACGCATTCAAAATCAAAATATTAGCATCAAGCAAATAACGTGGTCAGAAATTCGGCTAACTGGCCAATGCCAATGCTTCGGTTCATTGCTGTTGCTGTTCATCTTGGCCAGCGTTGGTTGGCTAGCTTTGCTTAGCGACTGAAATTAAAATCATATTTTTTGTCTCATGGCTCGGCGTGGCTTGGCTTTGCCCGAACAACAAATGCGTCAAAGTTACCAAAACCACTCAAATTGGCAAATATTGTGGGAAACAAAAAGGGAAAATCACATTAAAAAAAAAACTAAAGACACTTTAGTGTGAAAAGCAATGACAAAATTCCAGGAAATGGCACTTCCATTAGCTGGAACATTTCACATTAATGGTTAGTTAAACTGAACCGAAGCCGTTCAAAATGTGTTTAAGATTGGCCACTGATGGAAAGTGTTTTCAATTTGAAATAAGTCAATATTAATATATCTAAGCAATGATCTATGTGGCTGCCTTAGTCACCTCAAATGGCCTGCTATCAATATTAATTTCATGTTCGTTTTTCTACAGTTGCTTGAAGTAGGTGAAACAAAAATCACATGAACGAAGTTACCCTGAGAGATCTCGCCCTGCAGATTACAGCGCCATTGTAAGGTTCAAAGTTGATTTGTCCTCGAAGATGGCAAAGATGGCATAGCCTTAGGTATTCCAGCGAAACTATATATTTCAACCAGTTCAATAAGAGATGGAACTACGAATGGAAAGCTTTATATGTACCATTATTGGTTCTGCTAAGGCTAAACATGTCCGAGAATACGAATAAGAACTTTCTAATTCAAATTATTTGGTGAAACTGAAAACATGCAACAAAGAGACTTAAAGAAATCAGAAAATCAGAATGCTTTTTTCGTCCCCAGCACATATATATAGTAGATTTCACTCCAAAGCACATAGATTATAGCTCTGAGGCAGCTATATGATAAGTAAAAGGATAAAATCTTGTCAAAGGAACTGGACGCCTTAAAAACATATCCACACTAAGTTTCTTTAAATTCTAATAAGAAAAACTTTTCAATCTTAATTTTCATACTAAATCTAAAGGTTCCATTAAACGTATATGACTTAGATGACAGATCTGAATCTAATTTTGTCAGCGTATGTGAGAGCTTCTAAATTGGACTCCTACAAATTTTGTTGTAGTTGGGATAAAAAACAAAAAGTGTTTTCCTATTTAAGGATAATCCTGAGGCAGTCTATTCTATGCCAGCTATATGATATATATAGATTTTCGATCTTTAGCTGAACCAATACAAGTAGCTTTTAAGATTTGTGAGATGTTGCGGAACGACATGGCTATATCGACCCTTGTTTCTTTTTATATGCTCGGAAACGCTTTCTTCTGGGTCGCTTACAAACTTCATGGCAAAATTAATATATATTCACAATTTTATGTGAATGGTATAAATATATTTCTAACTCAGATCGATCATATATTACAATAGCTACTTCGGTCAGTGAAAGTTCCCTCAAACGTCAAACGAAATCCCTTCACTGGCTGCAATCAGTCAATTGTAATTGCTAATTGCCAGCCAATTTAACGCCTACCTTCGATATTCATTGCCTGTAATACGCTAGTATCATATATTTATATATAAATATATACACGGTTGTTAACCTTGTGTATTTATGCATTAACAAATGCACAGTCGAATCCAAAAATAAGCAAGACAAATAACCACCCAACCCACACAGATAGGACCAGCATTAGAATGTGCTGGCTGGCGGTGCGATGGTGCTACTTGTGCTTGTCTACTTTGCTCGTCGCGTCGCATCGTCTTCGTCAGCTTTCAAATTCGCAATTTGTGTACTTAGAGCTCTAGCCATGTGTATATACATATATATACATACTTGTCGTACAATAACATTCTTCAAATGCGCTACCTTTTGCCGTCTTGTTGTTACAGCAAACAAATGAAAGTGAAAGCACAAATTTAGATATATGTATGTATGCTATTTTTATAAAACACACACACACACACACTCATAAACACGAGAGAGAGAGAGAGGGGGGCCTAACTGCAGAGACCAAAAGCGTGACATTGGCTCAGTGGGTGTCAAAACTGCTTCCGAAATCAGCCAAAACTGAAGCAAAATGGCAAACGTCTAGGCACTGTATGTGCGAGTGTGAGTGTGCCTGTGCGTGTGTTGGCCATGTTGGCCATGTTGGCTATCCAGTTCAGCTTAGAGCACTGTGCCAGTGCCAGTGCCTGTGCCTGCCACTACTACTAAATCAGAGGGGAGCCTCTGCTTCTGGCTGTCGCTGTTGAGTTTGAGTTTGAGTTTGCTGCTCAAATATTATGCGAACGCAAATATTTTTATTTAGTAAATGTCATTTATTATTTATGTTTATTCGAGCACTTATCTAGCGCTGCTTAACAACTTCAGTTCACTCTCTCTCTCTCTCTCTCTCTCTCTCACACACACTCTGTCGCTCTTGCTCTCACTCTGTGTGTTTCTTTCTCTAATGTTCGACAACTGTGTGTAGGGGGGACAAGGTCGTCCTGCCACCAAATTGAAAACGGAATCAACAAGAAATCGAATGCTAACGCCAACATCAACGCCCACGCCCATGCATGCCCTGCCCTGCCTGCCCTGCAAGGACCAACATTGGCAATGAGAATAAATTTAAACTCAAACTAAACTGCGAGTAAATAGAAATACAAAAAGGCAAACAAAAACAATGCTTGGTTTTAGCTGGCAAGGATGCCAGGCAATGGCACAGGCACAGGCGCTGGCGCTGGCGCTGGCAAAGGCAAATGCCGGGCAGAGTGTACACAAGCCATCGTCTAGCGAATGTCTGCCAAGTATGTAACAAGGGGCACAGGGGGTACTAGCGGAAGGCAGCGGCCGGAGTAGCTTTCTCACTGTTGCTGCATTTGTTGCCTGCCAATATTTGTGATTGTTTCGTATTCGATTTTCATAGCATTGCAGCGTCCTTGACAGAGACAGAAGATTTACTTATGGATATACATAGTAAGAGGGGAGAGGGGTGGAGGGGCGACAAGGGGTGGCGAACGTCACTATTCGTTGGGAAGAAGTTGGGCGCTCTATTTGCCTCTATGTATGGACTTTTTTATTATTGTCGCTTCTGTTGTTGGTGTTGATGTTGCTGTTGCTGCTGTTGCTGTTGTTGTTGTTGTTGTGATTACTGTTATTGTTATTAGTATTAGTCAAGCAAACAAATTGGTAAATAATAAATATTTTTCAGTTAAATATTGTTAGTAAGCATGCCTCTCTTCCCTTTTGACTTGCAGAACGCGAATGGGGAATGTGTCAGCCAGCACGAGCCTCCGTTTTGTACAATTGTGCTTATGTAGATCTTTTGGAGGAGCGTCACTGACATTGCCAATGACTTGCGCTTTCGTTGGGTGTATGTGTATGGCATATACATATGTGTGTGTATCTGTGTATATCTATAAGTTGTGTGTGCGCAGGGAAATTGGTAGCCCACATTTACAAAATCAGAAAAGCGCTTGATTTGTAAAATATTTGCTCTGTGCAAACGACAGCAGCAATTGTTCAAAACATATATATAGGGGAACTCTGGTCCCAGTTATTGTTTCTGATTGCTGTTGTTGTTGATGTTGGCAGTCGACGACTTGTTTTAAATATATTTAAGCAACAACACCTGTAGGTGATAATATTAAACAATTGAAGCACTACTACGGCAGTCAATCGAAGTGGCTGAAATTGATAAATATGGAAAACATATGAAGCTTATATGTGTGTACTATAATTAACAATCTACGTTACAAATATGAAATGCAATTAGAGCTATAGATACAATAACAACTACATCGCACAATAATAATTATAGTCATAAAATAAGTACGATATTTACAAAAATTAACTTATGTACAGGCTAAGTAATCCTACGAGTAGGGAGATCAGTGGCATGTATTCTCTTCAGACGTCGCAGGGATATAGGGTCGGCAAGATTGTTCGCCAACGAGTTTGGGTGCATCGCGAGCTTGTCCGCGAATCGGATGCTGATCTGGTCCCCAACCACTACAAGACTCAGGTCGCTTTGGATGGCACTGTTGGTGACGTACCAGGGAAGCCCGCATGCACGCCAAGGTGCACGCGCTTGGACGACCCTTAGCCTGTCGAGCTGGTTCCTAGTGGCAGTGCCTCATACCTGGATGATATAAGTCCAGGTAGGCGTAATAATGGCTTTGATTAACAGACTCTTGGTTGACAACTGAAGCTTGCTTGAACGCAGGAGCTTTGAAGTTTCTTTAAGCAGTGCGAGCTGGCGGTGTTAGTGGTACCACCATCAAAGGTGAGACCAGGTAGGGTTCCACCTAGCCAAAGAGATATCACACAGGCCCACTTCGCACTATTGATGGCAATGTTTCATATGGCAGACCATCGCTAAATTGCAAGCAGCCGTTCCTGAACTGCTTCGGAGGCGGTTTGCAGCGAAGAGTGGGACGTCAGCATGGCAGTGTCGTCCGCTTAAGTGGCCAGGAGCAGCTTGGAAGGGACAGAAACTTCCGTGTTGTTGACGGGGGTTGGCATGTCAGCAGATACAGAGTGTACAAGAAGGGTCGAAGCACACTTCCAGTCAGGATCGAGAGTCTTTCACTGCTACATCGAAGGTTCGATCAGTAATAAAAGATCTCACGATGGCATAGTAAGTTGCAGAGAGTAGATCTTTCATTTTTTACAGCAGACCCTCATACCACACCTTGTCGAAAGCTTGTTTGACGTCGAGGAAGACGTTGACAGTGTACTGCTTATGCTCGAAGCCGTGTGTGACCTGGTTGACCAGGCTGTGCACTTGTTCAGGGCAACCATGGGATTTCCTGAAGCTAAATTGGTGTTGCGGTATGTGACCTAGTATCTGTGGCAGTTCCATCAATCGAGTAGGTATCTATCTATATAAAGCTCTTTTTCCTACCCACGCCAAAACGCCACTTATAAATAGGACTACACCCTGGTCGTTATGAACTTTGAAGTTGAGAATGCATTTAAATGATAAGCGAATATATGAGTATTAACCTTGACGTCTTTTGTGTATTTGTTCAATTTTCGTATAATTATCTTAAAGCAAGTTCTCTATACCTTCTTCTCGAAGAAACTGAATTCACCAAGTGACTTCACCATCGTACATCCTTCTATGCCTTACCAATGACAATTAGAATGCCTAATTATGCAAACTCAATTAACAATTTTCACCGAACTTGAGTTCAACGCAGACAGAGCCATCCTTCAGCCTTAAGAAGTCAGGCCAATGAGTAGAAAAAGTTTAAGATTCTGGTGAACCTTTCTTACTTAAAAATTCACGCAGTATTTGCTCCCTCAATTATAATTATTTCAAGCAATTGCGTTTTCTTAATTTTTTTCATTTTTCATTCTCCGTTTCTTATTCCATTTGGCGGCCACTGGCTGCCAGCAGAGACATTGGCTGGAATGTGCAATTAAGCGCGTGGTGGCCCATTAAAGTGCAGTTATTTGAGCCAAGCAAATGAATTGGCAAGGCGAACCCTGGAAGAGGATTCAAGTACCCAAATGCGAGAGAGAGAGAGAGAGCTCAAATTGGCTTAGCCGACTCTCGACAATGTTTGTTATGACAGATTTTCGGACAAACAAATGTTATAATTCTACGCGTGGTGCCAGAAATAAAAAACTAATCAACAACTGCAACAATTTCCCTAAGCCGCAACAACAAATCATTCCAAAAAAAAAGCGGAAAAACAGTTTACTTATTAGTCAGTCCGCTGCGTGGCATATCAATTGTATTAACACCGCCATAATCAAATCAAGATCATCAGATCAGACACCCCCTGAACGCCCTTGCCTGACATTTATGGCATTGAAATTGAAATCAAAATCAAAGCCCAGCCGCTGTGACAAACTATTAACTGTGAAAACGGCAAAGAACCCACGCCGTGCACAGTTGGATTAACATAAGACCGGATGAGACCGAGACCAGACCGAGACCGAGACCGAGCGCCACCCCTGCAATCAGCGCTGTCGTCACCACATCTGATTTCCAGCCGCCCGCCCCCCTTCTAAAGGCGCGACCTGCTCACAAATTGCTCGCCCCTTTGCAGTCACAAAAATGAATAATGAAACGCTTATTGTCGCAATTATTTTATTGCCCTGATATCGCTAGCCTCAAAACATACACCAAACACCGAAGAGCAATGACGATGATGATGATGACGAGAGGCAGCATCGTCTAGCAGGCAGTCCCCTGGCCCTGGTAAACCCAAGGATCCTGACTGACGTTTGGCCAAAGATTTTTGATGTCGTAGTTTTGCTCTATTGTATGTTAAGGGTATAGTCAATATCATATCAGGTTTGTTGTTCAGTAATATGTGTTAGCAATATTACCCGGTGTTTATCTAGGTGTTCATCTAGTTAATGGTGTTGGGGAAGGGTTCAACCAACGTTTCTCAGCATTTCCACGTTTCGTTTCATATAAACTGAACACTTTTGAGAGGTTTCAGTAGCCAGAGCGCAGAACATTCACCTAGAATATCTTCCGATGCTAAGATATCTCTTATAATTAATTTTGAGGCTACTAATAGCAGGGGTTAATGAATTCCTCAGCCTGTCCTTTGGCCACACTGTCACTTCTAAGAGTGTTCAATATTCGATGAGAACGCATAAAAGCAATATCCACATTGCTGTGTGTTCTGTGTCAGGACAATGCACTCGGCCGAGTTGCCGTTCGCAGCCAAGGCATAATCCTTGCTATTATTTGGGGTTGATTGTTCGTGAATGGTGAGTGGTGTACGGTTTTGCTAGGGGTTGCCATTGCCATTGCCAGTGCCTGAGTGCGGATGCCAGCCAGTGTGCCGGAATAACCAAAAACAACAACAATGCATTAGCAATTTAATGCGGCTAGTGAGCATAAAATGTAGAAACAAATGCGCGCGCCCATTTCAATTAAATGCTACATGGAATACGGGCAAAGGCAAAGGCAGAGACGAAGGCGGAGGCGGAGGCAACAGTAAGAGCAACACCAACAACAGCACCAACAATAATAAGCAACAGCATCAGCAACAATAACAACAAAAGCTCTCCAGAGTTCTTTCTGGGAGGTGTGGGCCATGGGCAATGGCAATTTATTTCGAGGGTGTTGATGGGCGGTTTTGTTTTCATTGGATTTCTGTTGTTGTTATTCTAATGCCCAGCTCAGAAACAACCACGCCATATTCCCAATCAAATGGCAGCAGTCACCCCACCAAGAGACCAGACCAGACCAGACCAGGCCGACTCCGACGCACATTGACAACCTCAACCTGCGTGTTAAATGCCAGCATATGTGAAAATAAGCTGTGACAAATGGTTTAATTTAGATGTCAGGCCCAAGAAAGGGCACAGTGCTGGAGAGCGAGGGCGGCACACTGACAATTGTTTAACATGTTTTAACAATGTAAAAATATTGGCACATTAGCCAAAGATAACAACCTGGCGTGGGCGTCGGGCCACGAATCGAATATGTTAGTTCATAACTTGCTAGTTGACCTGCTGTTCACATTTTGCACACTTACTTGACTTAAAGCCAGAGATATTCGCTCTCGGGGCTTGAGCCTTGGGCCTTGCACCTGCCGTGCTGTCAGACTATATTTTCATTTGCATGTCAGTCGGTTTAGAACTTAAGGCCATAGTGCATCTGCCAGCATTTGGCGCTGTTTGCCACTGGCTTGGGGTTGCTTTTTAAAGCAAAGGAACGACCGTCGCCTCTCTAGGCCTGATTGACATTCAGACAGGCAGCAGTTTACAACGATATGAATGGTAGCCCATTGTGTTATTTTCAAATACTTTTACACTCAGAGAAACAAATATTTGTAAGTTAATTAAAACGATGTAAAACATTCGGCAGCTGGTCTTACTTCATGGAAAAGGCTTTGATTGACTAGAAACCATTGTTAGAAAACTTTTGAAACAAGAAACTACATATCATAAGCGTTTTACACTTAAGTTAGCCCAAAGAATAGTTGCCAGTTCTGTCTGCATCTGGTCACACTGGTAATAAAAACAGCTACCTTGCTATTTCTTCTGTGCGCAAAACTTGTAAATGTCAATTGAAGTGAAGAAATGAACAACATTTATACAATGGGGAATACAAATCTGACCCCGTTTCCTAAAAGCAGAAGGAGCAGGCCTGGGAATAACTGACAGATCAATTGTTTGCCAGAACGGCCTGAAGGACATACTTGGTGATTCTGCCTAGCCCATAATGTGAGCAAGAGACTATTGTTATGTGTCCGACTATTCATATAGTGAAATTATTTCGAATTAACCTCTTGATAAGTTAAAGAAAGCATATGGAATCGACTGTTAGATAATGTAAAATTAAAAGGATCGTCTAGAAAAATATTTATTTAGGGTTTCTCTTATTCTATAAATATGTTTTAAAGCAAAGAAGAAATGTCTAAGAATTTATATACTGATCCAAGGCAATTTTTGTTTTACGGTGAAATTATTTATTATTTATTTTGTTCACATTTTTTCTGAGTGTATAAATCCCATGCATACTTCTTCTGAAGAGCTATGGAGCAGGTACTTAAGCTGGTCTGGCGACAGTGCAGCACAAAGTACAAAGTACAAAGCCTGTATGTATCTTGATTGGGATTGCACCCGCGGCGACAGTCGGTAAGCTTCGCTCCATGCAGCGATCAATTACAACGGATTTGGCCTGATTTGGCCTGACATTTACATGTGTTGCGGCAAACTTTGACGCGGGGGTGCCTACTTCAGTAGTTGTCGTAGTTGTTGTTGCTGTTGTTGCCCTGCTCAATTGGCCAGAAAAACGGTTTGAGCACGCACTCAAACAGATGACTAAAAAAATGCATATTTTCCATTTGCTGCTCATTTTTTGTGCATCTTTTCTCTTTGCCAGAGATTGGGAATTCCGCCTGCTTAAATCTTTTTGACTTGCAATTCGGAAATGCTGGCTTATCCTGTTTTCTTTATTGGTTAAAGATTTTGTGTTGCTTAATAGTTGCATTGTTGTCCTGGCTTAGCTGGCAAAACAAACAATTTCAGCCAGCCAACACAGAACAAAGCAGCATCTCCCATAATTTGGGTGCGCATATTCTCATAGAAGACATGGCTACTCGTATGTATCTCGTGGCTTACAATTTGCTGTCTGTTTTTCATTCATGAATGCATCAATAACTGACTGAACCAAGCCTGGCGGGCTGATTTCCCTTTTAACTGTCAATTATTGTGTCTTTTATCCTGGCTGATTGGCAATCACAGAAATTCTCTACTGAATGTTTATAGGATATATTCCTAGAGTAGGCATTCAGAAAAACGATGCTCTAAAACATGAAAACATCATTGCCAGCTCTTCTGAAGCATTATTCCTTATAATACTTTGTCAACGGAATGGCTTCGTTTTCACTGCGCGCCACTTCTGAACAATTTCGTGAAGAGCAAAAGACCTCTGATTCTTAGCATCTTTCAAATGCTCTGTACATACATACACACTTATACACATTCAAAAGCATATGCATACATACATCTTACTGTTAGACAAAAAGCGTTTGTGAGTAAAAATGAGACAGAGC
Source organism: Hirtodrosophila duncani (assembly GCA_037043425.1). NCBI lineage: Eukaryota > Metazoa > Arthropoda > Insecta > Diptera > Drosophilidae > Hirtodrosophila > Hirtodrosophila duncani. The sequence goes on along the minus strand of JBAMBM010000820.1, from coordinate 1,218,634 downwards.
GTTGCTTGTTTTGATTCCGACCGCAGGATATTTCTTATCACTTATTTTTGTCTCTATCTCACACACAGCGCAAGCAAACTCAATGCAGTCTGCTCTGTAACAAGGTGTTGCTATGGTAGCTAAATGATATAGTTGCCTAATCTGGATCAACTTTAATCAATATGGTGAATTGGAGGCTTCGATGATGCATACAAAATTTGATGGAATTTGGATAAAGAAAAATCAAATTTTCTGCTCTAAATGTTATATAGGATGCTTGTTATATGTTATATAGGAGCTTTCGATTCAATAGCTTAGAAACTGAGAGACTCTTTTGCATAAAAACAGACGGACAGGCAGATGAACAAGTCTTTAATTACTTGTCATGCTGATCAGGAATATATTGAGTTTATTTGGTAGGAGATGCTTGCTTTTATGCGTTACAAAAACTATAATTATTAGTAAACTTTTCCGGAAACGATCTTAGGATAATAAACATACACAGGAAAGTGTGATACATCTGGTGCTGCTGCCAAAACGTGCCTTAAGTCAAACAATGAGCCAGCACATATGAGTATGCGGCATAAAAACATGAAATTAGGGCAGGAGGTTTGTGTGTCAAAAGCCTGGACGAGCTGGCTGGGCTGCTGTGGCCACTGGGGCTACTGTTATAGCTGTGTGGACTATGTGGCTGGTCCTATAGACCACTTGAGCAATTTGAAGGACACAAAGGCAGCAACGCATGGACTCAACGGTCAAACAAGCAGCGCCAGCACAAGATGTGAGCATTGTCTGGAACTCTGCTCTTGCTGCTGTTGCTGAGCTATGCAAATCCAAAAACCCAACACACAGTGGGAGGCGCCACAACAGCTACGGGTGCTGGGGCTGGGCCTGGGGCTGCGGGCTGGATGATGGCGGGTGTAGGAGGGGCCACTTGACAAATACCATTTTCGAAATTGAAAGACAAACTTTTGAACAGCCAACGTCGTCTGCGTCTATGGCAGAAATGGAAATGAGACACAAATGTGCAGCAAGCAGCAGGCGGGCAGCAGAGAGGAAGGCAGCTAGAGTCCTGCTCCTGCTGCCTGACGAATTTGCTGAGTGTGTTGATTTGTTGATTCGTTTCGCCTAATCGCACCACCACCATCATCAGCAGCACCAGAATCAGAATCCGAATCGGAGTCAGCCAGCCAGCCGGCAATAGCCGGGTTAGAAGACAAACTTGTCCAGTTGGCGCATTGTTCCAACTACAACAAAAGCCATGGCCATGTCCGTCCTTTCGTTTTGGTCCGTACGCAAATGGTGTTTGTCCTGTGCACGGACATGTGTGCATGTGTTTGTGTGTGTGTGTGAAAGTTGTGTGTGGAAATGTGTTGAAAATTTATTGACATTATTCAATTAATTATTGTGCAAATATTTTCACACACACACACACACACACACACAAACGCACACACACGTTGGCTCGTAAGTGGCAGGGAATTTGCCATTAATTGTGAATTAGATTGCATGAAATTGTTGCCTCTACTAAACTTGTTGTCCTTGTGTATGTGTATGTGTTGGTGTATGTGTATATATATAGAATGTGCGGCAAACTCAGCATCAATCAAACAGTCCGTCCGTCAGTCAGTCACTCACTCACTATCCCATTCATTCAATTATGCAGTGAGGCATGGGCATTCTGGGCAAACATCAAGCATCAGAAGCCAAATCCAAATCAGGATGAGGATGCGCCAACTGTGCCATGACCATGTCCGTTTCCGTTGCCCGCACCGGAAGCTAACGTCCAACATTGCCATTGCTATCACTGGTGTGTACTATTGCTCCTACTGGTGCCCCCACTCCTGCTCCTGCTGCTGATGATTTCGCATTAATTTCGTCTGCGTGCACACAAAACATTTTCCATTTTCAAATAAATTGAATTAATTTAATGCGAACTCTCGATGTGAACTTTGCAAAAGGCTAAAAATGTTGATGGCATATTATATTATATGGCATTATATGTGTAGGCTTCTATGTGTTTAATGTGGCTATGTTTGTGTTTAGTACAAATTAACTTAATTGATTTTAAAATAAAATTATATTGCCAGGGCATTTGATGAGAATTTTAATTAAAATATAACAATAA